>JASWHV010000003.1:34950911-35590911 GCA_030760725.1 Neostapfia colusana
TATTGGAAAATTCCCAAATTCGGGCAGGACATTCTTACAAAAATCCTTGAACTCCAGTAAAACTTTCATAGGCATTGGACCTCATTTGCTTGGTCAAATGATGGGCTCAGTCCTTATGTCTCTGGGAAATTGGAAAATGAACAGAGACAATTTCAGCTTTTCCCCATTCTTTGTAAAGTCCATATCTCCATGTAGGAAACTCCAAAAATGGTAAAACCAATTCCTGTGGGCTCAGGACATTTTGTACTTCACAAAAAGTCTACTTTGCAGCATAGGAAAGCTTAATAACTAGGGGGTAAAGGCAGATTAGTGAAAATCACTTAAGGAATTATTGTGATCACCTTGAGCCATTTCATGAGCTCAATTTTTGCACACTGCCTAAATACCTTCCATAGAGGCTGTGGTCAAATTGTCAGCTTCATTGGACCTTTGGAACTTGAGCTACCATCTTTTGGGTTGAAGTGTTCATATAATGGACTTAATCACATGGTGATTACTAGTATCTCTTTTCACCCTAGCTTTCATCTTCTTTAAGGTTTAGATCCAACAACAGAAACCTTGCTGTTGTTTATCTCTCTTATGTGTGAGTTAACTTTTACAACAGTTTTGAATCATTTTCTAAATTGCTTTTGAATACATGTGCATAAATCATCTTAATAGCATGTGACGTCGACGTTCGACGAGGACTCGACTCTGCAGCGAGGATCTCCATCTCTTGACGAGTTTGGCATATTTTCTGGAGGAAGACTAACTCCTAGATTATAACAAAACCGTTGAGAAAGGCAAGCCCCGGTTTGCATATCGTTACCGTTTTAAATTTTGCTTTACTTCACCTCATGTTTATTAGACTTGATATTGTGCATTACGTCTAGGATGATTGAAACCCACTTGCAAGACTGTTACATCCCTGGTAGAAGGTTTAGTGTAGGCTTTGCCTCGTCGTAGATGCTAGGCTAATGTTGTAGCTAGCTCGGTAGAAGTCGAGTAGTAAAAAGCTACTCGCGAGAAAGTTCGAGTAATGGAGTTACTCGCGAAAGATAAATGATAAGAGCACCCTCATGAATATGAGATGGGGACGGAGGTGTTCCTGTAGGATGGAGCGCTCAAGGTTGGTCTCGACCTGCGATGGGTGTGACAATGCTTGATACCACATTTGGCCTTGACCGGGATGGTAAGGAAAATGTGGAGGTTGGTTGTAGCCCCGTCCGTGTCGGTTAAGGACCGTATGTATGCGGCCCTGCTGGAACAGATTCAGCTGTACCGGATATATAGTGGGGTATGGGACCCATGAAACCGATGTAACTCGATGGACCGTGATATAGAAACTCATCCTTCGCGTGGGAATGGCGTTGTTTTTGCAGGTAGCAGAATGCCTGCTATGAAGAGGGTTTTTTTGGTGAGACGATGAACCTCACGGTTTGTTCAACTCATCGGAAACCTAGCCGCTGTCTTTCTTTGGTGAAGCTAGTAGGAAGCGTTCATGGGCTGAACGACTTCTCTTCGGCGTAGTTAGGGACGAGAGTGAGTAGTTTGTCCAGCAAATTTTAATTTCCGCTGCGTGTGTACATTATGTTGTAAAAGAAACTATCTTGAGTAACAAAATGGTTCCGTTATGTTCTTATCGTCTTTTCGTGCATGTTGTTGGGTGCCGCATCACACGGCACAACCCACTGCGATTCCCGGGCATCACAGCCTCAAGGGAGACAAGAATCTAACTGAACTATATACTATTAGACCCTGAAAAACAGGCAAGCCCCGGTTTGCATTTAACTACCACTAAGTTTTTACTTTGTATACAATACGTCAGTTAGGATGATCTGTGCATTAAGTCTAGATGTTTGATACTACTCTTGCATGACCAGAAAACCTATGGAGTATTTGAGTAGGTGTCCTTCCACCGTGTAGAATATGCTAGGCTTAAGTAGGACTCGGTAGAAGTCGAGTGGCTGGAAGCTACTCGCGAGTATTGGAATTTGGAAGCACAGGGGATTGGTTCAAAAAGTTGTTAGTAAGTTGAAATGAGGCCAGGCAGGGTGTAGGGGCAACAGGACATGGGGGCCTGGGTGCTTAGACCTGTCCGTGTCGGTTGAGGACCGATCCGTATGCGGCCCTGCTGAACAAGTATTGAACGTACCGAAGGCATATCGGATATATGGGACCCGATAAACCGATGTAACCTATACCTCCGGGCGTTGAGGCATAATGCACCGATTTATAGGTGTAGGCTGAGGGCAGCAAGGTGGAAATCTGCTAACGGACATAGAGAGATGCTCCGGGTAGGGAACCTCCTGCTCGTTTCGGTGCGACCGGTTTGATGTTTGGGCTGTTTGGTGAAAGGTTGTCCCGTACGACATCAGGGGAGCGTGCTGTGTGTGGCTCCGAGTATGGGCGTATGTGACGTGCTATTCAGGTATCCCTGCAGGTGTATAACAAGTCGATTCGCCGTCCCTCGCGGTTGTGAGTACCGCTTGTTCACTGAGTCGTGACGTAGAGGCAACTTGCACTGAGATAAGGAATAATCACCATTGGTTTGAAGTTAATACTAGTAACGTAATGTTATGTTTTGTGAATAGGTTAGTGCAAATTCGGTTCATTTCCACCATGAGCAAGTTACATCGGGAGGAAGCGTTTCTTGTTTGATTGTGGACTCCCTATGTGAGGTGCCCACATTTACACTTGAAAGTAAGGACCCATTTTTAGGCGAGTTCATATGCAATGTACTATCCTATGTTAAGTTTTTACCATCATGTAGAGTTTCATGCTTAGGGCCGACGGTTAAGTCTTGCTGAGCATTTTGCTCACGGATACTATACAAGTTGTTTTGCAGGTAATAATACTATGCTACTGAGTACGGTTGTCCGATGAGACTCGGAACTCTCCGAGTGGTAAACTCATGGAAACCCTTGCCGCTGCTGTTGTCATCTTGATGCTAGTGAGAAGGGTCTGCGGGCTGGATGTCCTCTCTGTTGCTTAGCACATATATGAGACGTGAGTTGTATTGGTCTTCCGCTGTAGATTATTTGAGAAGTATTTGTAAAGTTAACTCCTTGTAAGCTTCCGTTTGTTTTATGTAATATGATGCTTTATTGTGTGTACTGTTGGGTGCCGCATCGCACGGCACCACCCAATGCGATTCCCGGGCGAGGTGCCCCGTCCCTGTGATTGGGAATCGGGCCCTGTCAGCGCACGGAATAAGGATCATATTACGACAAAAACTTAGGATACGGTGAGATAACGGTACTAAGCCCACATAAGGACTGCTATTAGCATATTATGAAGGTGGCAAGCTAACCTATTTGTTATGTCAGAAAATCGTGCATCTCGGGACGTTTATTTCTTGGGGGGTGCACGTAAGCGCTGTCCACCAGTGCGCACAAGATAAAGGGTGGAGCCCCACGGGTGACAGGTAACCCGACCCGCTTTAGTATCCTCTACGACTCTTCATGTCGTTTGTGGGTATTCGAGCAACGCTTTTCCCTAGCGTGCTTTTGGCAAGTATGGGAGACCCCGTCACGTGGTCAGTAACGTGAACACGTAGCTCAAGGCGTGCTTGGCTTGAGAACACCTGTGCGAGTGATGATGGACGGGTGTACCAACTGTATGGATACCGGGTTCGGTGTGCAGCCGAACCTAATGATTGAGTGTGTTTTATGTAGGTACTAACATCGAAAACCTTAGTATGTGTAGAACCCGTTTGCGAGTGACCGTTTTAGTGCCACCTAAGGATACGTATATGCCGGTGTAATCCGGTTAGGTTTTTCTTTGGTGAGGCAACGTAATACCGTCATATGTCTTACGGTGCATCGACACCGTACTACATTGGATAGTTTCTTTCCTATGCAGAAATCATTCATGATTAACTTTGAAACTAAAAATGGATGGTTAAAAGCACATATTAGTTACTGGGCTCTACGTTTGGACAAAGTTTCAAAGAAGAGGCTTGCTAGGTTTCCATTGATTTCAAAAACAGAGTGCCCTGTTCTGGTAGAAATACTGCTGGACCTTGACAGGGCATAACTCTGAGTAGATTGACCCAATGAACGTGTTTGATACCGTTCTGGAAAGGTTTTTAAGTGATCTACAACTTTGCTGTAGAACTCCAGAGCAGAATCACATGCCAACTTTGTTGAATGTCCAGGTAAATGCAAACTGTTCAGGAAATAGAACAGCTGCAACACTCTCTGGATGTTTCTGTAGATTAGACATAACAGTCTGTAGAAAAATCTCGGAGGGTCAGATGATCCACCGTTGAGAAGGTAACGGAATTTGCAACGCGGTTATAGTTCAAAGTTTGTTCAGATTTTTATTGTAAGTGCATATACAACTATGCTGGCAAATTTTATCCAGGAATTCTGTCAAACTTTGAGCAACCATAACCTTTGATCCAGAAATGATCCTGAGGCATAGGAGTACTCGTTGGGAAGATACGGAAGTTAACTTTAAATTTGGTATTCAACTTGAGTTATGAAAATGCTAGTAAACGGATTAAAATCTGGGTTAGGACAGCCGGGTCTATTCTTTACAGCAAAGAGGGTTAGTTAAACCTATCACACGGAAGTGACTAAACCCGACGATATTCTGGCGGTATGTGGATATCCGATGTGTTTCCAATGCGTACCGGTCATGCCGGCCAATGGACGTCAACTCCAAGATTGAACTGGTGCCGGAAACAACACCGATTTCACAGAAGCCGTATAAGATGGCAACCGATAGACGAGCGAAGTAGAAGGAGCAACTAAGGGGAATTCATGAGCAATGGTTTTATCTGACCAAGCTCATCACCTTAGGATTGCTCTGCGCTGTTCGTTAAGCAGAACGATGAGACACTAAGATTAAGTGTTGATTATTGTTCTCTCAATGCCGTCACTATAAGGGACAATGAGGGTACTCAATGGTTTAAAGACCGTATAGTTATACCTCATGAGATGGAACACTCTACTGTTGGAAATGTCGCACACCGCTGAAGTGGTGTGAGTACGGCGGAAGGTTACTGTTCGGGGTTGATTAGTTAACAAAGCCGATGGCTGAGTTCGAACAATCAGAAGCGAACTTGAAGGCTAAATGATCCCGACAGAAAAGCTACAAGGGTCAAAGGCGTAGACCGTGGCATTTTGACGTCGGAGAACACATTTATCTTTATGTGTTTCTGATGAAAGAAATTCACCGGGTCGATGTGAAGGGGAGATTTTGCTCCCTGAGCTTTAGATCCATTGGCTACGACGAAGGAGTACGGACCCGTAGACTACCGGCTGAAACCACCGGCATGTATTGTGGGTATCCATGACATAGTCAGGTGTCACGGCTGCGGAAATGCCTCAAGTTTTTCATTGCTGTCCGCAAAGAAAACGACTAGTTGGAGCCGGATCGTGCCCACACCGAGCCACCGGTTCAGACTATCGATGAAAAGATGCAGAACACCTAGAACCGGACTTTAAGATTTTACAAGGTGCTGTGGAGTAATCATACCACGGAAGACACAACATGGAGAGCAAAGACTACCTCCGCATGAACTATCCGGAATTTTGATCGTCATACCACTTGGCCTTACCTCTCCTGTCTCGTTCTTCTTCTGGAATCTTGGGACGAGATTCTTTTTAAGGGGGGAGGAATGTAAAAGCCCCAAAAACGTGAATGCCAAGAGATGGATGTTTGAGCATCATTGTGTTTTGGGTTCATGGAAAATGGGACTTACAAAAACTTTCTTACACAGGATGGTTTACGTGGGGTTTAACAACACGGGTTCCAGCGTTAATTTGGATGTGTTGGACCAAGGTGGAGTTAAACTTATGTGTGAACATACATGTGTATGAGGAAGAATTAAAAGCAGCTCTTTAGACTCAAATGCTCACCTCAAAATGCCGCCAAATTCTTGAACACACACATGGGACCTCCCACATTTGAAGGTGAGGAGAGTTATGGTGGCAACTTTCTGTTTTGAGGGTGAGCTAGGTAGGAGTGAATTATGATCATGTTTGAATTCATGTTAAATTCGAACATGTTAAGGTAAAGGAAGGAATTGAGTTTGTATCACATGAAATGATGAACACAAACTGTGGGAAAAGCTAACATTTTCTTTAGCTTATACTGAAACATGTTGAACCAGGGAGAGGATTTCACTCCTAAAGATCTAACTCATGTGTACATCCTCTAGGAGTAGAGGGGAGAGAAATTTAAACCCAAATTGGAATCTTGGCAAAGAATTCATGTCTAGATTGCCCAAGGGCCCATATGTGAGGTGACCATTGCATTTCTCAGGTATTAAAGAGCTTAAGTTCCAAATTTGGAGAAATTTTGAGCTCATATACCAATTGTTCAAGCATTATTTGAGATCACATTCAAATTCAAATTTGAATTTGGAAACTGAACCAAACGTGCTCAAATTTGAAATCTGAGTTCATATTTGAATTCCTTAGGTCCAAATAAGTGGGTAGGCAAAGTTCCATGAACTTTATAAATGATTTGCTACCCATTTGTCAAATGGACTTAAATTGCATGGGAATTCAAATTCAAATTCGAAAGTGGATGAAACCTATCCAAATCTTCAAATTCAGTTAGGATTCAAGTTTTCCCACTATTGATAAGCGTCATTTTCCAATTTTGAGAAAATGGAGGGGATAAGGGGGACAGTGGGGCCACAGGTCATTGGGCAAAGAGTGTGACTTGCACCCTAAGTCACCTCTCTCTGTTCCCACTAAGCAACCAAGTTCTCGGTTCAGAAACGAATCAGTTGGGACTCCTCTCCGGGCGCCACCGCATGCATCCCCGAGGCCAATGCCCAGTTTCCTCTTCACGCTGGCGACCAGCTTCACTGCTCCCTCTCGCTCGGTGCGATCCACTCGACCCCATCCGAGCTAACCGGGTGTTGGTTCCCTCCCTCGTGACCCGCTCGAAGCAACCAAGCCGAGTGAGCTCCGGGCGACACCGAGGGGTGGTCGGACACCTCTTCAGCAGCTGGAGCTTCTCCGTGGCTTGCTCAACGTGATCAGCAGCTCCAGACATGGCTATCGTTGCACACAAACCGGACAGCGACGCCCTCTCCCTCCCACACAGAACAGAGCCCCCCCCCCCCCCCCCGGCGTCGCCTCTTTGGCTTTCCTCGGGAGATGGCTGCTCTCGCTCGCACCGCACCCAGTGAAGAGAAAAACGACACCCTATGATCGTCTACCACCTCATGGATGCACCCCCGAGCGCGCTAAACCCTCCCTCGGCCGAGCAAACCGATACCTAGGGGTGGCCGAGAGAAACCAACGGCGAGGTCTTCCGTGGACAGCTCCACAGAGAGCTTCTCGTGCCCGAGCAAGAGCATTTTTGAATGCACTAGGCCTGAGTGATGCTCACCTCCGAAGCTCAGGCCAGGACATGGATGACAGAGCTCGAATTCAAGAAAAGATCTCCGGCGGCCATAAACCGACCTTCCGGTAAAGCACTCTCAAATTCGATCTCAATTTTCGTTCTTAGTTCTCCAAATCTTGCACACAGGACCGAAACTAGTCGGTGAACATTTGTTCTTCACAACCTTAGCTTAGAAACGCATGTAGACCGCCCAAATTCTGAGTTTTCCGAGCTCAAACATGGAAGGTGTCTCGGGTGCACGGTGAAGACCCATTTGCCGCTGTTGCCGAGCAATTCCAAGGCTATGCCGAGCTTCCCTAGCATCCAAGGATGCTGTAGAACCAATTCCTTGAAAGTTTGGCGGGCTAGGATCACGGGTCGACGGCGCCGGACTTCTCCCGAGATGGCCGCATGTCGCCGGCACATTTCCGGTGGTCTATCACCCCCGCCAACCCCGCCAACATGGTCCCCAACCCTGAAAACCCCCGGGCGGCGAGTCTCCGGCCGGGAGATGGCCGGAAACACCGGCCCGGTGAGCTCCAGCAAAGGTCTGGCGTCGGGACAGAGCGGGAGCTGGAAAGTGACCCGAGGAAGAAGATGACCCGGCGGGCCCCACGTGTCAGCGACCGAGAGTTTAAAAAACTGATCGGTTGTGGCTCGGTGATCCCGTGTGGCTGCGCGCGAAAATGGTGTGGCCCGGTGTGGCTGGAACCTCACTGGCTGCAATTTAAAACGTGGACCCAAGTATATTTTCAATAGCAAAACAATTCCAGTTTCAGCTCCAACTTTGAAAATTCATAACTTTGTGTAGGAAACTCCAAATTGGGTGATTCAAATTGGGTTGGATTCCTTTTGCAAATATCTATCCAAATATGAACCCAAATCTGTATGAAAGTCAATATTGAATTCTGGAAAATGCTTTGAAATATTTCTGTAAAAGAATTATTGAGGTGGTGTGGTGTAGCCAAAAATCCTCAAATTTTGCCAGAATATTCTTTAGGATATTATTGAACTTTATGCAAAGTTTCAGCTCAATTGGAGTTGAATTGAGTAGGAATTTCCAGAGTACAATCTGCTGTGCTCAAAACTGTCCAGAAACTCTTCCAGAAAATAGTTTTCCTATGTAAAATCAGTTCTTGGCAATCCTTAGCAACAAAAATCATAGGAAAATCCAGACATGCTCTATGAGCCATACTTGGAATGGTAGTTCAGTTGTTTTGGCATGAAAATGCACATAGCTTCAGAATTAATTCCTGGTAGCATAACGACTTCAAAAATTATTCTGGGAGAACTACTCAAGTATAAAGTCTGAATTTTGTACCGAAGTACTTTCATGTGACCAGTAACTCACCTGTAAAGTTTCAGCTCAAATCGAACTTTAGATCTATCTGTTCTTGTTCTCCGTGCTTATGTATATGGGCAACACATAGAGAATTATAGTGGGAATTATGGAAGACACAGTTTCCACTTACATTAGCTGCAATTGGGCAAGCTAAGTCTCTGTGTAATGTATGACTTCAGGTAAAAAATTTTGAAGTCATTGGAGATCAGGACCTTTAGTTCCTTTCAACCCAGTTCAACTCATGTCACATGTCCATTAGGAACCATAGAACAGGTTAATGGGACTTGTCATGGACATGTGGTTGTTTCCTCTAATAACTCTGCACAACAGGGACAAGAACTTCATTCTTAGTACTCCCACACAGTTCCCTGTTATTAACAAGTTAAGTCTTTACTTCTTTAAATTGCATAATAAGAACAGATGCATCTACATATCAATAGGACTTACGACGGAGGCAACCAATGAAGGAGTTCGACGGAGTGGTTCCATTGAAGTGCGTCAAGGGAGACAAGAATCTAACTGAACTATATACTATTAGACCCTGCAAAACAGGCAAGCCCCGGTTTGCATTTAACTACCACTAAGTTTCTACTTTGTATACAATACGTCGGTTAGGATGAACTGTGCATTAAGTCTAGATGTTTGATACTACTCTTGCATGACCAGAAAACCTATGGAGTATTTGGGTAGGTGTCCTTCCACCGTGTAGAATATGCCATGCTTAAGTAGGACTCGGTAGAAGTCGAGTGGCTGGAATCTACTCACGAGTATTGGAATTTGGAAGCACAGGGGATTGGTTCAAAAAGTTGTTAGTAAGTTGAAATGAGGCCGGGCAGGGTGTAGGGGCAACAGGACATGGGTCCTGGGTGCTTAGACCAGTCCGTGTCGATTGACGACCGATCCATATGTGGCCCTGCTGAACAAGTATTGAACGTACCGAAGGCATATCGGATATATGGGACCAAATAAACTGATGTAACCTATACCTCCGGGCGTCAAGGCACAACGCACCGATTTATAGGTGTAGACTGAGGGCAGCAAGGTGGAAATCTGCTAACGGGCATAGAGAGATGCTCCGTGTAGGGAACCTCCTGCTCGTTTCGGTGCGACCGGTTCGACGTTTGGGCTGTTTGGTGAAAGGTTGTCCCGTACAACATCAGGGGGGCGTGCTATGTGCGGCTCCGAGTATGGGCGTACGTGACGTGCTATTCGGGTATCCCTGCAGGTGTATAACGAGTCGATTCGCCGTCCCTCGTGGTTATGAGTACCGCTTGTTCACTGAGTCATGACGTAGAGGCGACTTGCACTGAGATAAGGAATAATCACCATTGGTTTGAAGTTAATACTAGTAACGTAGTGTTATGTTTTGTGAATAGGTTAGTGCAAATTCGGTTCATTTCCACCATGAGCAAGTTACATCGGGAGGAAGCGTTTCTTGTTTGATTGTGGACTCGATGTGAGATGCCCACGGTTATACTTAATTTGATGCTAATAACACTTGAAAGTAAGGTCCCATTTTTAGGCGAGTTCATATGCAATGCACTATCCTATGTTATGTTTTTACCATCATGTAGAGTTTCATGCTTAGGGCCGACGGTTAAGTCTTGCTGAGCGTTATGCTCACGGATACTATATAAGTTGTTTTGCAGGTAATAACACTATGCTACTGAGTACGGTTGTCCTATGAGACTTGGAACTCTCTGAGTGGTAAACTCATGGAAACCCTTGCCGCTTCTGTTGTCATTGTGATGCTAGTGAGAAGGGTCCGCGGGCTGGATGTCCTCTCTGTTGCTTAGCACATATATGAGACGTGAGTTGTATTAGTCTTCCGTTGTAGATTATTTGAGAAGTATTTGTAAAGTTAACTCCTTGTAAGATTCCGTTTGTTTTATGTAATATGATGCTTTATTGTGTGTACTGTTGGGTGCCGCATCGCACGACACCACCCAATGCGATTCCCGGGCGAGGTGCCCCGTCCCTGTGATCGGGAATGGGGACCTGTCATACGCCCAGGTCATAACTCGCTTGATGGGTTGCGAGGCACAGAAGTTTGCCCACCAAGCGCTCGCGGACCCTTGAAGCTGTTGGGCCGCGAACTGAGTCTTGCGCTGCTCACTCACTTGTAGCAGCCCGAATTTCATTTCCATCGTGTGGAGCCAGTTATCCGCATTGAGGGGTTCATCCTCCCTTGAGAATACCGGGGGATGAGTAGCCAAAAAGTCAGAGTAGGAGCTTTGTTGGCGCTCCTCACGGTCTTGACGCCTCTCTGGTCGAGACGTATTTGCAATTAGAGTTTGCAGCAACTCCGTGTGCTGCTGATGTGAGCCCGCCATGGCCGCAACGATGTCGGCCAATGTAACCGTTGGCGGTGGCGGTGGTTGTTGTTGCTATTGCTGCTGTTGCTGAGGTCCAGAGGAAGTTTTGGGAGGCTGTTGGGAGGCATCTCCCCACTGACTAGAACCCCCAACTTCCGGGTTGGCAAGAGTGCGAGTCATTCTGAAATTCAAAACAGCAGCGATCAGCACATGTCATTCTTAAAATTCCATATAAAACAGTAGGTATTGAAGTGACACATGAATAAAATTGCACAACATTCACATATATTGATAAAGCATAAACTATATACAAGATACATTATTCTCGGTTCTCCGAGAAGTCGTGCTCATGTCGTCACTACCTATACATATACTACTGTCGACACGACATGTCACTGATTACAAAAATTTTTATACATCACCCTCGCTGCCCTACTTGGCAACGGTAATCCACTACTCGGAGTAGAACTCGACCTCCTGCGGGTTGTCACCCTCTGCTACCTCTACTGGTGGCTCCGGGTCCATGACCTCCTCTTCCTGTTCAGGTTCCCACATCGCCGGCATACCTAAAACCACGGGTACGGCACCTACCATAGGTAGGCCCGCTACCGGAGGTACGAGGTCTTGCAAAGCATGCACCTCATCCATGGCTTGGTTGTAGTCCTCTTCCCAGCCCTCGCTCTCCTCAATGGATTCATCACGCTCTTGAGTGAGGACCTCATTTTGCTGGGTCAAGGCCTGCACTTTCTGTTGTAAAGCCGTGATGTTGATGCGGCTTTTCTTTTTTTCCTTCTTCAGACGATGCAACTGATTATGTTGTTCGTTCAGTCGCTTTATCGTCAGAAGGAGAACATTGCGGAGTGCACTGTGAGCACTATAGAAATGGTCTCCATGGATGGTGATCTCCTTAAGCTTCACGGCAAGACAATCCGTATGGACAGCTTGGCTGTCCATCATGGTCTTCCCTGCCCTCAACTGGAGGCTGAGGTTCGCCTCCGCGGGGTTGTACCTTGGGCAACCCGGATCTGTTGCCTCCAAGTACCTTTCCCTCCACACGTGATTAGCTCGCCCCTCCACCGGGACCAGCGCGTATGGAGTGCGCTCCATAGCTCTCACGTGTAGTTGGCAGAAACGTTACATGGTGTCGCGGGCTGCCACTTGCCACATCTCCTCTGGCTGTCTACCTCTCACCGTGACGGTCAACGGTGCCCAACCGGGTGGCGTAGGTCCTGCAGGAACTTCCATATGGATGGTCCACGTCTTCTTCTCCTCCTCGCCTTCTTCCTTGGAGAGGTACTGCAGCGTGTCCACGTACCCAAAATATTGAAGCATTAGCTTCAACACTTCCGGATAACCGCTGTGTTGAGAACAGTGGGATACCACCCATCCGTTCTCCAATTGTCTATCCACTGTCATCTGTAGAAACATATTTGAAAAAGGTCAAATATTCATTTATACAGTAAATCATTGAGTTATAACATTAAAACATGTCATTGAACTCGTAAAACTTGGAAACACAATTCAAACTTAGACAAAGTTGATTGCTGGTCTGCTGCCCAAACTGACAGCACTTACCAGTTTCCATTTCAACCTGATTTAGACCATGCTAAAGGCAAAACCAATTCTGGAGCTCAACATCAAAGTTAAATCTAACTTCAATAGATTTCCAGAAAGTATTTGCTTGGCCAAAGATATGTCCTAGTTCAAAAGTTATGAGACGTCAAAGTTGACAGAATTTCTGGAGAAAATTGGACAGCACCTCCCTGCTTGAGGTACTGATTTGATCCAAGAATTCCAGTTATTTTTTCATCGAACATGACAAAACTTTCTGTTAAAAAGTTGTAACCTATCTCATGAACTTTTAAGAACTACCTAATTTTATATTTTTTGATTTTTATGCAGGAAGTTATGCAATTTACAAAGAGTTACAGAGAGTATTTGCTCTGCCCTGTTTTCTGGGCAGTTTCAACTCTATTGCATTTTTCGACTGGTTAATGGATGAAATACCTCTGGACATCAACAGAAAAGTTGTAAAGCTCTTCCAAAGCTTTCCATAAATGTATCATATGACCCCAACCTCGAAAGAACTAAACCTCTAACCTCTGTTTAATTTCAGCCTTATGTCAGCTGAAAACAGGGGACTCTGTCCTTAGTATCCTATAAGTTGAAAACTTATTTACTTTGAACATCCTGATTAAGGGAAGAAGTTAAGTCACTCTTTTAGTGATATGTATCAAAACCTTCAGGTTTTACAATGATGTAGAACATTTAGTGGGGTATGACGTTGAAGCGTCACCAGTTTTGGGGGTACTACGTTCCTCACATAGAAAAACCTATACCGG
Source organism: Neostapfia colusana (assembly GCA_030760725.1). Lineage (NCBI taxonomy): Eukaryota > Viridiplantae > Streptophyta > Magnoliopsida > Poales > Poaceae > Neostapfia > Neostapfia colusana. Next base: position 34,964,243 of record JASWHV010000003.1, read on the forward strand.
ACTTAGCCGCTTCGTTAGTTCAGTGGGACTAAACGTCTCTCGCACACGGATGCTACTCGTCTACCAATTCATGGTCAGACTACATGCAATAAACCACTCAATGGTCAGGCTCGGCTGCACACTGAGCCTGGTCCCAATACAGTTCATACAACCGTACGTCATCACTCGCACGGTTGTTCTCAAGCCAAACACGCCTTGAGCTACGTGTTCATGTTACTAACCACGTGACGGGGTCTCCCGAACTTGCCCATAGCACGCCAGGGAAGGGCGTTGCTCGAATACACCAAACAACATGAAGTGTCGTAGAGGATACCAAAGCGGGCCGGGTTACCTTCCACCCGTGAGGCTCCACCCTTTAGCTTGTGCGCATTGGTGGACAGCGCTTACATGCACCCCCCAAGACATATGACGTCCCGAGATGCATGATTTTCCGACATAAGCACATAGTTTTGACTTGCCACTTTCTATACACTAATAACGTCCTTATATGGGCTACTAACTCGTTCCTCATCGAGTTTTTGAAAAAGATGACCTTTTTGGTGCGTTAAACGTCAAGAGGGCTCTGATACCATGCTGCGAGGGCCTCACGGCATCGATGAACCAGAATCACGCTGAGGGATACTGCGTTGTACAGCACCGAATAACGCACAAAAAAATACAAAGCGGAAGCAATGTTTTATTACGTAAAAGAGTTTATGAACATGTTTACAACAAAATATGTTCAGTCCACACTCACGGGTGTAGACTACGCACAGAGTTCACGTTCAGCTCGTGAACGTGTTCTCTATAGCACACACGCACACTAACACGGCGGCGTGCACGACTCCCACTCGACGTGCTTTCCCTCTTGGGGGGTCTGTCTCCTCCTCGGGAGTCTCCTCCTCATAACACCCTGCAAAAGCTTCAAACACAAGCAGTGGGCACGATGGCTCAGCAAGTCTGACCTGTCTTTCCTTTACATAAAACTTCTACATGCTGGATTACAGTGTAAATGGGAAAGAAGTTCCAAAGGACTCGCCTAAGTAGTTGAACCTTACTTTCAAATTGTAGCAGCAAATTGTGGAGAACCTCACGCTAAGGCACATAAGAGAGCCGCAATCAAACAAGAAATGTATTTCTCCCATGTGCTTTGCCCAAGGTTGAAAAGAACTTTAATTTGCTCTAAACTACAACAAGTCATTAACAATCAAGGTATAGCTTTCAATCAGCAACTTTGACATGACTCTAGCCTATTCTTTCTACGTCATGGTACAGTGAACAAGTGGTACTCACTGACCATGAGGGACGGCGATTATAATCAATTTACACCTGCACGGTTACCCGAATAACCCGTCACGTACGCCCATACTCCATGTTGCCTACAGCAACCATCACGGACGTCGTACGTAACCACCTTTCACCCGTCAGCCAAATGTTGAGCCGGTCCAATCATCCCGAGCAAGAGGTCTTTGCACGTGCATCCATAGTGCCACCAACTGATTTACACCTCAAGCTCTCAACCTACCCTCTGAATGACCAGCTATGCCTCAACACCCAGCTACACGAATTACATTGGTTTCCCGGTTCCCATATATCCGGTTGGTCTTCGGTACTGTTCTAGCTTCTTCAACAGGCCCACACACGGTTCGGTCCTCAACCAATACAAGTGGAGCTATGGCACCCAGGCCCCAAAGTCCTGCCGCCATTACTCTCCACTCGGTCTCATTTTTCTTGCCATGTGTTCCATTTGCTATATTTACCCGAGTAGTGTGCCTCTAGCCTATTCTCGCGAGCAGTTCCAACTACTCGACTTGTACCGAATCCTACACTATCTTAGCATTGCAGTAGCTACTCAAGGTTTAGAAACCTAAGCCTAAACCAGGGTATTCTTGCCTATGCATTTGGGTTTTCAAACAAGACTCTAATGCATAATTGAAGCGAGGACTCAAAGTAAGTTTTCGAAACAGTAAACTTATGAAAAGGCTAATGCAAACCGGAGCATACCTTGCTGCTGGGTCGTAGGCTAGATGTTCTTCCGGAGTTATGAAGTCTAAGACTTCAGGCTCCTCCTTAACCTTAGCGACTACATGAGATAAATACATATATGTATCAATTTGAATACATTTGAATTTAAAGTTGAATTTGTTAAGACTATAAGTATTTCTAGACAGGCCCAATGACTCTGAAATTTTTACTGTGGTTTGGATATAACCTACACAGAGACTTGGCCAAATTTCATTTGCAGTAAAGCTCATTTGAGCCCTCCACAAATAATTGTGTATTTGGCCTTAATTGGAGCTCTTAGTGTGTTCTAGGGATTTTCATGGAGCAAACCATGACTTTCTGAAACCTAGATTTTCATAGGGTTCTCATGGAGTTGGTGTCACTTAATTTGAAGACTCCTAGCCAAAGATATGAGCTAAACAATTTCAGAGAAAATCTGGAAATGTTTCTGGACATTTTCCATTTTCTCTGGAACAGTTTTATTAATTACACCATTAGGTGGATCAAATTATCTAAAATGGACCTGAAATTTTTATGGTAGCTCAGGGATATTATGTTGAACATCCTGGCCAAATTTCAGAATTTTCTTCCAAAGGGTTCTCCAGTTAAAATTCTAAACAGTTTAAATTTGAAGAATTAATTCTGAAGAAATAAGGATTTTCATAACGTGAAACTTGATTTGTTGGAAAGTACTCAGAGAGTTGAATCCAATAAAATTTAGATCACTCGATTTGGAGCTTCCTAGCCAAAGTTATGTGGGTTTCAAGTTTGAACTAGAAACTGAAAATCGGGAAATGTTTAAATCCCTGCCGGTGGGTCCCATGCACAGTGCTTCTTCTACCTCTCGTGCCCGCGCCGCCCCTCACCAGAGCCCGATGAATCTCGCTACTCCGGCCACCACTCGGCCTAATTCCCGCTGCCTGTGCGTTTGGGAGGGCGAGCAACTCGTCTGTGGAACGAGCGAGGGCTACCGGCGGCCGAAACACCGTCGGCGGCGTGCAGCGGCTTCGGCACAACTTCAGCGCCGTCAGCCTACTGACCTAGCCTGCCAAAAGTTTGCCTAAATGGCTCTAGAGCACCAGTGGACCTCGAGGGTCATCGACATGTCTTGAAACTCGTGCGGGAATGGCTCCAACTAGGTTGTCACCGTACGCCCGAGGGTGATCTTCATGTTCGTGTTCGGAAAAACTTGTAGATGGCCTTCCTACATGAAGTTTCAAGCTCGGGCTGTGAAGAAGAATTGACCGCTAGCAGGTCTAGCTCCTTTGTGCGTGTTTTGGTGAGCTAAGAACAAGAATTGAGCTTGAATTTGCTAAACTCGTACCGAAAGTTCACTCTGTCGTGTCCGGGAGAAAATCACTGAATTCACCAACGATGGTTCACGGCTTGAGCCTTGAGTTGGGGTGGAGCAGTGTGGAGGTGTGATGCTGATACGACCCCATGGTCTTGTCGAGCCAGGATCACGCTAAGGGGTGCTGCGTTGCACAGCACCGGATAACACACATCAAAGGTACAAAGCGGAAGCAAAGTTTATTACATGAAGAGGTTTATGAACATTTGTACAACAAAATATGTTCAGTCTACACCCACGGGCGTAGACTACGCATCGAGTTCACGTTCAGCCCGTGAACGTATCCCCGCTAGCACGCACACACACTAACACGGCGGCGTGCACGACTCCGACTCGATGGGGTTCCCCTCCCGGGGTTCTGTCTCCTCCTCGGGAGTCCCTTCCTCATAGAACCCTGCAAAAGCTTCAAACACAAGTAGTGAGCACGAAGGCTCAGCAAGACTGACCCGTCTCTCCGATACATGGAACTTCTACATGATGGGTGTTAGGTTACATGAGGTAAAAAGCATTTGCTAGGACTTGCCTAATTTGTTGAACCTTACTTTCAAGTTTTAGCAGCAGGTTGTGGGGAACCTTACGCTAAGGCACATGAGAGAGCCGCAATCAAACAAGAAACACATTTCTCTCATGTACTTTGCCCAAAGTTGAAAAGAACTTTAGTTAGCTCTAAACTACAGCAATCATTAACAATCAAAGTCCATGTTTCAATCAGCAACATTTTAACATGTAACTAGCCTGTTCTTTCTACGTCACGGTACAGTGAACAAGTGGTACTCACTGACCGCAAGGGACGGCAATTATAATCGATTTACACCTGCAGGGTTACACGAATAACCCGTCACGTACGCCCGTACTCGATGTTGCCTACAGCAACCATCACGGACGCCGTACGCAACCACCTTTCGCCCGTCAGCCAAATATTGAACCGGTCCCATTGTCCCGAGCAAGAGGTCTCTGCACACGCATCTCAGTGCCGCCAGTCAATTTACACCTCAAGCTCTCAACCTACCCTCTGAACGATGGGCAATGCCTCAACACCCAGCTACCCGAGTTACAATGGTTTCCCGGTTGCCATATAGCCGGTAGGTCTTCGGTACTGTTCTAGCTTGTTCAACAGGCCCGCACACGGCTCGGGCCTCAATCGACACAAGAAGAGCTATAGGAAACAGGCCCCAAAGTCCTGTTGCCCTTACCCTCTGCTCGGTCTCATTTTCTTTCCATGTGTTTTATTTGCTATCTCTACCCGAGTCGAGTGCCTCTAGCCTATTCTCGCGAGTAGTTCCAACTACTCGACTTGTACCGAATCCTCCACTATCCTAGCATTGCAGTAGCTAATCCGGGTTTTCAATCCTAATCCCAAGCCATGGTTTTCTTGGCTATGTAATTGGGTTTTCAAACAAGACTCCAATGCAAGAAATGATGATACTCAAGTAAGTGCTCAAAACAATAAACATTTGTAAAAAGGTTAATGCAAACCAGAGCTTGCCTTACTGCTTTTGGTCGTAGGCTAGCTGCTCTTCCAGAGTAACAAAGTCTAGGACTTCGGGTTCCTCCTCGACCTTAGTGACTACATGAGATACAAGTATATATGTTAATTTAAAAGCATTTGATTTGAATTAAACTTGTGAACCTTATAAGTCTCACTAGACAGACCCACTGACCCTGAAATTTTTACTGTGGCTTGGTTACAACCTAAACAGATACTTGGTGTAGTTTTAGTTGCAGCGAAGCTCATTTGAGCGCTCCACAATTAATTATGTACTTGACCTTAATTGGATACTTTAGGGTGTTCTATGGATTTCCATGGAGCAAGCCATAACTTTCTGAAAACTAGATTTTCAGAGGGTTCTAATGGAGAAGGTCTAACTTAATTTGAAGGTTCCTAGCTAAAGATGTGAGCTAAACAATTTCAGAGAAATTCTGAAAATGTTTCTGGACATTTTCTATTTTCTCTGGAACAGTTTCATTAATCACACCATTAGGTGCATCAAATAATCTCAAATGGATCTGAAATTTTTATGCTAGTTCAGGGATAATTTGGTGAGCATCCCAGCAAAATTTCATAATTTTCCTCCAAAGGATTCTCCAGTTAAAATTCCCAACAGTCTAAACTTTGAAGAATTAATTCTGGAGAAAAAAGGATTTTCATGAGGTGAAACTTTATTTTCTGGAAAGTACTCAGATAGCTGAATCCAACAAAATTTGGTTCACTCGATTTGGAGTTTCCTAGCCCAAGTTATGAGGATTTGAAGTTTGAATGAAATCTGAAAATCGGGAAAAGTTTAAATCTGCTGGTGGGTCCACGGGGACACGTGTTGAGCGCTGGAGTGACGGCACACCGGGGTCCACGGAGTTTTTGCGCGCCACCACACCGGATCCGAGCCGCAGAACGATCCCTGATTTAAATCTGAGCCGCTGACACGTGGGCCACCCGGCTTCGTCTACCTCTCGACGCCCTCGTTCGGCCGCCGCGACACCTCGCCGGAGGGCTCGCCGGCAGCCTCTGTGGTGTTCCAAGTATCATTATTTTGGCCACCCCTGCCTAAGTCCACTCGGGGAACATGATTCCGGGCTCAGGTCGTCATGAAAACGACCGGCACATGGTTGGCGACGAGCGACAGCTCCGGAAAGACTTCGGCCGTGTCGGCCGACCTCCCTAGCAGCCCAACCGACCGAGCAAACGTCAGGAAAGCATCAGTGGTCTCTCAGGAACCACGGCATGGGCTCGAAGCAGCTCGGGGGAGGTCCGAAGTAGGCTCCCACCGTGCACCCGATGCTTCCCGCAGGATCTGCCATTGGCAAGCTTCGAAATACGCCGGGTACAGGGGTTCTCAGGCCAAAGGGTGTGAAGGCAACTTGTGCGCTACCAAGTCTAGTCTGTGTAGGAGCGGATTGAGACCCTCTAACCTTTCCTAGAGCATGAATTTGACAGACCCACACCCGAAGGTCGGTCTGTACCGAGAAAGGGGAAAGCTGGAAATTCACCGCCGGCGTTCAAGCCCTCGGGCTGTGGCACGGGGGTGAGCAGCACCGGTCACCAACGCGTCCAGGGACGCCTTAGATCGGGCGTGACAACCTCCCGGTTGGGCTGTCCACGAGAGCCCGAAGTGCGGCGGCTTTAGGTCTCTGAATGGAACTCTCGGTATAGCCGAGATCAACCAGTTTTAGCTGATTTCTAGCGACGGGGAAGAAGAAGGAAGGTTCCTAGTACCTCGTCGTAGCTCTGGAGGGAGTGGAGAGGCGGTGATCACGCTTCCCTGATCAGCTCCGAGCGATCGGCAGCGACGGGGTGTTTCTGGAGCGAGGAAGCAGCAAAGTGCGCGGTACTCTCTCCAATCAGGGCGGCTGCGGAGATAAGAGGACCGCGAGGTGGTTCAGCAGGTCGGGGCAGCAAGCAGGTGCTGTCCCGATCGACTTCTCGCCGAGGCGGCCGCTGCAGCCTGCGCAAGTAACCGAGCTGAGTTTCCAGTCGGTTGTGTTTTGCTTCAGTGGCTGACATGTGGGTCCCACTCCCCTTTTAACCCCTGAACTTAACTCCATTTCACTGTTGTAAACAGTAAGCTCTAAAAGTGATTTGAATTATTCACCTCTGAGCCATTTGAATTGATTAGAATTCAAACTGAGTTTTGTTTGACAACATTTCAGCACATGTTCAGTTTGAAATTCAAATAAAGTTTGAATTTGCTACACTTAGCTCATGTCAAGATCAACTCCAAATGGAGTGAAAATTGGTTTGTGAGCTTACAAAAATGTGCTGAGTAAGAATATGTTTCTCACTTTTAAATTCATGGGGTAAAAACAGTTTGAATTTGAATTTGAGTTCAAACCACCCTCTTTCTAGCTATACCCAAAAGGACCTCAAAAAGGTTTTGAAATTGGGTGAAATTTGGCATGGACATCCCTAGCAAGGTGTAGGAGTTTTCCAAATGTCCAGCCCCTATATGATGTATGTGGGAAATGCCACTTTTGCAGTTTGTGAGTTTATCCTCTAATGAGCATGTTGATAATGGTTACTTGCTCTTCAAATGTGTTCATCATCTTTCTTTAAATGAAGTGTGTGTGTGTGTGTGTGTGTGGTGATGAACACTTTGAATGTGTCAAAAACTGAGGCCTTTACAGATGCTCCTATGGTTGGCTTTGATCACGCGTGAAAACCTCTGAGTTGGGCTGTCCACGAGAGCACTGAACGACGGTGAGTTCGGTGTGCCGCGCAACAGTCCGGGGCTGCTCGAGGAGAGGTGATTGCTGCTTGTACTCGTGGTTGGACGATCAAAGGAGATGTGGTGGTGCGGTTTAGTAGCTCAGAGGGAGTGTGGGTGCGGTGTTTGCCGGTTACCCGATCGAACCCGAGGTAGAGGCGGCGATGGCAGTGTTCTTGCGCGAGGGAGCCGAGGCGAGGCGACTGATCTTTTGCCGGCTCTGTTTCGCAGATAAGGAGAAGAGAGGCGGCTCGGTGGCCAGAGACGGTGCAAGCAGGTGCTGTCTTTGCTGTTTCCTCTCCTTGGCGCCCGCTGCTGCAAGCCGAGAACCGACGCCTCTGTTTGCTTCAGTCGGTTGATCACATGAGAGGCTGACAGGAGGGCCCGCGCCCCACTCCCATTTTAACCTCTGAAATTCAATTTTTCCTACTGCTCTAAACAGTAGTGCCCCTAATACCCTTTGCAATTTGAATTATTCACCAAATGCCCACTTGAAATTTGTAGAATTCAAATTGTGAAGTGTTTAACTATACTCATAGCACATATGCAGTTTGAAGTTCAAATTGGATTTGAATTTGCTTAAATTGGCTCATGTCAAGATCAACTCCAAATGGAGTGAAAATTGGTGTGTGAGCTCACAAAAATGTGCTGAGTGTGAATATGAATCCCACGTTTGAATTCATGGGGTGGAAGGAGTTTGAAATTGAATTTAAGTTCAAACTAGCCTCTTTCTAATTATACCCAAAAATACCTAAAAAGGTTTTGTATTTGGGTGAAATTTGGCATGAGCATCCCTAGCGAGGTGTAGAAGTTTTTCATATGCTTAGCCCCTATGATGCATGTGGAAAGTACCACTTTTGCATTTTGTGAGTTTATTATCTAATGACTATGTTGATGGTGTTTACTTGCCCTTCAAATGTGTTCATAAGTGTTCCTCAAATGAGGTGTGTGTGGGGTGATGAACCCTTTGAATGTGTGCAAAAATTTAGGCCCTTACATAGGATTACCGCTGACATTCCAGAAGCATGACTCGATTTTGGTGATCATCGACCGGTTGAAGAAATCAGCTCATTTCGTTCCAGTGAACGCTCATTATCGAGGCAAGCAATATGAGGAATTATACATATCTAGAATTGTATGTTTACATGGTGTCCCGAAGACCATAATCTCAGATCGAGGTGCGTTGTTCGTTGCTCCTTTTTGGGAGCAGCTGAGCGCCTCATTGGGCACTAAGCTGATTAGAAGCTCCACATATCACCCTCAAACCGACGGATAAACAAAGAGGGTGAACCAAATACTTGAAGATATGTTGAGAGCGTGTGCCATCCACCACGGTAAGAATTGGGATGATCACTTACCGTTGGCGGAGTTCTCGTACAATAACAGGTATCAAGCAAGTATAAAGATGGCACCTTACGAGGCTCTCTACGGCCGGAAATGTCGCACACCGCTAAACTTGTGCGTGTCCAGCGAAAGAGTACTGTTTGGGGATGATCTTGTCAATGAAGCCGAAGACTGAGTTCGGTTGATACAAGAGAACTTAAAGGCTGCTCAATCCCGTCATAAAAGCTGCGCTGATCAAAGGAGTAGACCGCTGCATTTTGACGTCAGAGAGCACGTTTAACTTCGTGTATCTCCAATGAAAGGAATTCACCGGTTCGGTGTAAAGGGAAAACTTGCTTCCCGATTTATAGGTCCATTTTCTATCACGGAGAAGTGCGGAACCGTAGCTTACCGGCTGGAGCTACCGGCAAGCCTTGCTGATGTTCATGACATATTCCATGTGTCACAGCTGCGAAAGTGTCTCAAATTTACGCTGTTGTCCGCACCGAAGAAATTGACGAATTGAAGCCGGATCTTACCTACACCGAGTGACTGCTTCAGATTATTGATGAAAAGACCCGGATCAACTAGAACCGGATGATAAAATTTTACTAGGTGCTGTGGAGTAATCATACCAAGGAAGAAGCGACGTGGGAAAGTGAAGATTACCTCCACACAAACTATCCGAAACTTTTATCATCGTACAGTTTGTAATTACCTGTCTCGTTCTTCTTTTGTAATATCGGGACGAGATTCTTTTAAGGGGGGGAATGTAAAAGTTCCAAAAATGCAAAGTACATAAACTGAATGTTGATTACCGTGGTATTTCAAATTCATGAAAATGGGACGTACAAACATTCTACACGGGGTTGTGTACATGGGTGTCCAACAAAACGGGATCAAACGTTCATTTGAAGGTTCTGAACCAATGTGGATTTAAACACCACGTGTGAACTTCTCCTTTGCATGGAGGAGGTTAAAAAGCAGATTTTGAATTCAAATGTTAGCCTCAAATTGCTGCCGAACATTTGAATAAACATGCAGCCTCATAACTTTGAATTTGAGGTAATTCATCGTGGCAACATTCTGAAGTTAGGGTGAGCCAAAAAGGAGTTAAGTAGGAGCATTTCCAAATTCAATCTGAATTCAAATTTGAAAACGAAATTCAAACTGAATTCGGATAATTCTAACTCCAGCCCACTTTTAAACATCAGAACTTTCAAATTTTGTGGATTGACATGGAGAAGATCTTTTTGAGGGAGAAAAGGGGCAGCCATTAGTGGAGAGGGGAAAACAAATCCAGTGGGGTCTACATGTCAGCTGAACACAAGATTTCCTCAGTCGGTTCACTGCTTCACAGCATGTCACCGTGATCCACGGAGCTGGCCACTGAGGCATCGATGCGCAGCTCCTGTGCTCAGCTATTCTTCACACATAAAGTCTCAATTGAGAAAATCAAATACTCCACTTCGGTCTCCTCAGCGTTTCCCCGGGAGAAGCAAACACACGCTGCCATTTTCTTGCCCCTCGACTGAGTTTCTGACCGGATCGTCACCCGGTGCTGCTAGCCGATTTCGTGGCCACCGGTGATCATAGAAGTGTGCGCAAGACTCCACTTGACCTCCTCGAGCTGCCCAAGCCGGTCCATCATCCTTGGTGCGCGTGCATGGCAAGATTTCTCATCGGAGTTTCTGTTCGAGCCGCGGCCGCACCTCCTCGATGTTCCGGCAACACAGCGCATTTCACACCGAGCTTTGAACAGCAAAATGGTGAACCACCCTCTCCTCTTCATGCTACCGCAAACCCTAGATCATTCCTTCACGGGAGCTACCGGAATCTCTATGTTGCTGCTGACATGATCATAGCCCGTGGGTGTAGTGTTTTCCAAAATTCGTGATCCCTGTTGCTTCTTTGCTCCTTCTGATCATGGTGTAGGCTATAGACTTCCTTGCGAGTCATTAGGATGAAAAACAAGTGAACATCATTGAGCCACAATGGTGTTCTTAGAATTTTACCTCTTGCCGCCTGTTTTTACCCTAGGGCGCACGGTGACAACCCATTTAGAGGTTGTCCCGAGCTAGTTGGCATTCATTCCGGTCTTCCCTATGATCCATTGATGCTCTAGAGCCAAGAAACCCCATGTTTGGAAGGGTAGAGAGGTCAGCCTATGGCGCCGAAGCTTCCCCAGAGCCGTCGCACGTCGCCTGACCACTTTCGGCCCTCTAGCGCCCACACCGACCCCACAAACGGATTCTCCGTCCTAAAAAACCCCCAGGCGGAGAGATTCCGGGCGGGAGATGACCGAGGGGGAGGTGCTGCTGCCGGCGAGGGAGCGCTCGCGTGGGAAAGGAGGAGCCGGCCCCACATGTCAGCGGCTCAGTTTTTAAAACCGAGATCCTCTGTGGCTTCTGATCCGGTGTGGCTACGCGCTGGAGAACCATGTGGCCCGTGTGTTCTTGAATTTCATTGGTTGAGATTTAAACAGTGGTCCCAATCCAATTTCCAGTAGAAAATAAATCCCAGATTGAGCTCCAAGTTTAGAAATTCATAAATTTGTGTAGTAAACTCCAAATTGGGTTAGACTCAGTTTGAACAGATCTTCCAAATTTGCACCCCAATTTTTATGAAAGTCAATAATAATTTCTGGAAAATTCTTTGAAGATTTTCTGTAAAGAATTATTGAGGGAGTTTAGTTCATCCAAAATTTCTCAAGTTTTGCCGGAATATTTTTTAGGATATTATTGAACTTCTAGCAAAGTTTCAGCTCATTTGGAGTTTATTTGAGTAGGAATTTTCAGAGTACAAACTGCTGTGCTAAAAATTGTCCAGAAATTTTTTCAGAAAATGTTTCCACTTTGTAAAATCTATTCTAGGCAATCCTTAGCTCCAAAAATCCTACGAAAATCCAAGCATGCTCTATGAGCTATACTTGAAACTGTAGTTCAATTTTTTTACATGAAAGTGCAATTTACTGCAGAATTAATTCCTTTTAGCATAACTACTTAGAGAATTATTCTGGATGCACTACTCAATGAAAAGTCCTGAATTTTGGATCAAAATACTTTCGTCTGACCAGGAACTCGCATGCAAAGTTTCAGCTCAAGTTGAGCCTTGGATCTTCTGTCCTTGTTCTCCATTCTTATGTATGTGAGAAAAGCATAGGAATTATTTTGGGAATTATTGGAGACACAATTTCCATCCACTATAGCTGCAATTTGGCAAGCTAAGTCCCTTAGTATATGACTTCCTGTAAAAATTTTGAAGTCATTGGAGATCAGGTTGTTCAGTAATATCCAAATCATTTCAGCCCATTTCATATCTCTATATTAAAACATAGCACGCTAGAACTGAATTCCATATGTGTAGGTTGATTTTTCTCTTCATTTTCTCTGCACAACAGAGGCAGCACATTCTTTCTTAGCACTCCCACACAGTCCTCTGTTCTTAACAAGAATAATCTTTAATTATCTAATTTGCATTATGAAACTTGTGCATATACATGTCGATATTACTCACGACGAAGGAGTTCATCCCTTGAAGTGTGGATCAGTTGATCAAGCTCAGGAGGATCTGTCACGGCCACCCCTCGCCTGGGTCGTGCCGCTCGCCCGGTAATCGCATTGGGTGGTGCCGTGCGATGCGGCACCCAGCAGCACACATATAAGGAAGTCATATCAGATAAATCAAATGCGAAGGCTTACAAGTATACTTTGTAAATAATTTACATCAAATAAACTACAGCAGAAAACTATATTCATATTATGTTTAATAACTACTTATAAAAGCCCAAGAAAGTGACTTGCAAAATTTATTTGTTCATCACCTCACAACACCACAGCTCTTGTGATGGATATCTCATGAACACTTGTGAAGAGCAAGTAACCACCATCAAAAGGGTGATTAGAGGGGAAAGCCCTAACTTCCAAAAAGTAGGATTTCTACACCTAAGCATGGAAGGTTAGCTCACCCATAGACCTTAAATAGTCTTGGGAAGGCTCATGCCAAATTTCATGCAAATCCAATACTTTTGAGGAACTTTTGGAGACATTGGTAAAATGGGCCAATTTGAATGCAAATTCATATTGCAGCAACTTTCATCACTTGAATTCAAAAGTTAACTTCATATTCAAACTCAGCACATTTTTCTGAGTTAGTCCACCAATTTTCATCCCCATTGGACTTCATCTTGTCAGGAGCTAAATTTGCATTAATTCAAAACTGAATTTGAATTTCAGTTCAAATGTGTAGCAAATTTAGCCAAACCAGTTTCAAATTGGGGAAATCAAATTCAAACCATGACTTTGGGGCTAAGTCTTTCATTTGATTGTTAGTAGCTGGGATCTTTTCAGTGAAAACAGAAATGTAAATCAGAAAAAGAATTAGAGGGGAGGGTCCCACTTGTCAGTAGCATTAACATAGAAGCATTCTCGGCTTGATTTTTTACACTCGGCCGAGAGCGTGCACCGCCAGCTACCGATGTCGGCGCCCGACCGTCCGACCGTGCACCGACAGCTACCCACTTGTCAGTAGCCTTAACATAGAAGCATTCTCGGCTTGATTTTTTTCACTCGGCCGAGAGCGCGCACCGCCAGCTACCGACGTCGGCGCCCGACCGCCTCGCCTTTTGCTAGATAGGTGGCGTGAGTTGTATAAACTTAGCTTCCGCTTTTGTAATCCAAATACTAGTTTGTAACTAAAGTCTTGTAATAGTTTGTACATATTCAGTTGGTTTTCTATGTAATACAATATCGTTCTTATGATGTGTGCTGTCGGGTGTCGCATCGTGCGGCACCACCCTCTGCAATCCTGGATGAGCGGATTCCGGTCCGCTGCAGGCTGGTATCACAGCCGCATTGGGGATAGCACGCTAACTAAAGACTGTATTACGGGAAAACTTAGGTTTACGGTGAGGATTCGCTAGTTTGCTCAAGTAAGGACTATATTAGCATAGTTACTTCAAGTGGCAAGACTAACATATGTGTTATAATTCTGAATTTTTCTTATGTAACGACGCACCTACACTCAGGTAAAAATTGTAAGGAACGCCACCGAAAGCGGTTCAATTTCGGTTAGCTCCCCTGATGAGAAACGTAGTTCAGGGATAGGTCTCACAGCTTGGTGTGAGACGTTAATACGAAACTCTTGGACTCTTCAAGTTCCTGAGTTCATATGAAACTCTGATCCCTAGCGTGCATTAGGCAAGCAAGTGGAGACCCCATCGTGTAGTCAGTAACGCGATAGTGTGTTCGTCTGGAAATAGCCCTGGAGGACATAGGCAACGCTTGCCATCGGCGTGCCCTGCAGGGCAGTAGGTGGTATCTGTTTGGTTGATAAAATTCTCAACCATGATGACCCGTTCACGCTCTACTCCGGTTCCCCATCGTGTGGTGTTAAAAAACGATCATGTACCATGAGACGTGGCTTAATTCAAGGACGGCCGTATGGCAATGATACGGGCGTTTATATTTACTTTCAAATATGGACCTGCCTGAAATGGAAATAACCTTTGAGTGCATCATTATTGGGTGTTCTTCTGCAGGTACTAACCCCGTATGTATCCCATGTAGTATACGTGTGCGAGAGACCGTTTAGTGCCACAATTGATACGTATATGCTGGTATAATCCGGTTAGGATTTTCTTTTTGTGAGGAACGTAGTACCGACACATCATAGGCAGGTGCATGAAAGATATTAATAACAAGGAACTAAAATCACCAAGTTTCAAAATTTAGCACCCTCGTTGGGTAGAAAAAATCAATAGTTGATCAGTGTAGCTCCAAGGGATTGAAAAACAGAGTGCTCTGTTTTGGGCAGCAAGCTTGCTGAAATTTTGACAGAGCATAACTCACAGATAATTTAGCCAATGGAGGTATGGGATATAGTTTTGGAAAGTTGTTTAAGTGTTCTACAACTTTCTTGTAGACTCCCAGAGCTAAATCACACCTTAAACTGGCTGAAATTCCAGATGATGGTAAACTGTCCAGAATCAGGACAGGCTCAAAACACTCTCTGGACTATTATTTTTTCAAGCATAACTTTCTGTAGAAAAATAAAAAATTGTCATATAATATATTTTTGGAAAGGGAAGGAGATGTATTACATCTTTGTAATTCAAAGTTTCTGCAATTGCAGTACGGAATTCGGTGGAAACCAGAGTTGAAAACAGCAACTTCCAAAGGAGGTGCTGTTGAAATTCTTCCAGAAATTCTGTTGACTTTGAGTTACCATGACTGTTAAACCAGAGCTGATCTGAGGGCAAATAAGTACTCGTTGGACAGATACTGAAGTTAACTTTAACTTTGATATTCATCTTGAGTCATGAAAATTCCCAGAACCAGATCAAAATCTGGAATATGTAGAAGCTGGTCATTCTGGCAGAGGAATGACAGTTGAACTCATTTGAGAGATTGTTGTACTCTAGGGGGTTTAAGTACTTCCAAGAGGGTAGAACATACTCATGAGGGGTTATCTTCAACTAGGGAAAGATTTGAGTATATGTTCTGCTCAAGTTACTTTTTCTAGAGACCATGTTTGTGTCGTATTGAGGATAAAAGGGTAGTATACGTGATGACAAAGCGATTTTAACGTCTCGTAGTGACCAAACCTAGTTGATATGAACTTCCAAAGAGGAAGTCCATCAAGTTGGATTTAACTAGCTTGTATTGGGTCTGGTAATGGTGTAGCTTTTGCAAAGTTATTACATTATCTGTATACGAGATGTATCGCATGTTTTATTGTCATTATGTTTTATGCCTATTGTATTGGACTGCATGGAGTATGTTGCAGGACTGATGTTTATTGTCATATGGTTGCAGATGGTTCGCACTCGGACCACGCATGAGATTGGTGGCTCTAGCCAGCTGGGGGGTGATGACTCCCAGCCACCTGCCTACGACAGCACCCCGCAGCAACAACCACCACCGCCGCCTCCGCTTACGCTAGCGGATGTGATCGCGGCCCTGGTGGGGAATCGTGAGGAGCAGAACGATCTGCTCCGCACGATCGTGCAGAATACGTCCCAGGCGGGGGGGGGGGGGGGGGGCATCAAGAGAAGGGGCCTCGTGAGCCCCATGTTGTGACGTACTCGGACTTCATGAGTACGCACCCTCTGGTGTTCACTGAGGCAGCAGAACCCCTGGAGGCCGACAACTGGCTGCAGACAATTGAGTCCAAATTCGGGCTGCTCCAATGTATGGAGCGGGAGAAGACTCTGTTCGCGGCGCAGCAGCTTCACGGTGCCGCTGGTGCGTGGTCGGCGAACTATGTCGCCTCACTTCCTGTTGGCCATGCCGTGGAGTGGAAAGAATTCCGGGGGGCGTTCTGCGCCTACCATATCCCTCCCGTGATAACGAAGCAGAAGTTCCAAGAGTTCTTGGAGCTGAAGCAGGGCGGGAGGAGTGCCCATGACTACTCCAGTGCCTTCAACCATCTGGCGCAATATGCGTCGGATTATGTCTCCACCGAGGAGAAGAAGCGGGAGCATTTCTATCGGGGATTACATCCCGAGATGAAGAAGCATCTCGTTCAATGCAATCGTGGCACGTTAAATGATCTAGTCAACGCCACGATCATGCAAGAAGATTCTCAGCGGGAGTTGGCGGCTGAGCAGCGGAAGCGCAGCATTCCACCCAGCAGTGGGGGTGGAGCTCCTCAGAAATACCGCATGGTGTATCGGACACCATCCGGTCAGCAGTGGCATCCACCGGTGCGACCTCAGCAGTTCGGGGGTCGTTCCTTCCAGTCACCCCAGTTCCGACCGCCGATACCACCACCGCGACCGCAACAACAGCAGCAGCAGCAGATGGTACCCCGGGCGTTTCCACCGCCACAACGCGCCCCGGGTTTCCATCCGCCGATCAGCGGAGGACCGCCTCGCTACACTTGCTTTACGTGTGGCCAGGCGGGCCATTTCTCGAAGGACTGTCCGCAGGGGTAGCAGAGCAGTGGGCAAACCCAGTTCCAGGGCGGTGCTCGAGGCCGACCTCCAGTCAAGAAGGTTGGTCAGCGAACCGGGGGCGTTCGCAACCTCGACAATGAGGACACCCCAGAGGGAGACAACGTGCTGGCAGGTACGTTCACTCTCAACGATTAAGCAATCATCATACTATTTTATTCGGGTGCAACCCACAGTTTCATAAGTGCATCCTATGTGGCTAAGCATCAAATGCATGTCTTCCCAACCGACTCCTCCTATATGATCTGCTCACCGGGACGGAAGATTTATGCAAATATGATGATTCCAAAAGCACCTCTGTTCTTAGGTGGGAAGATATATCCCACCACCATGATAATCCTCACGGGACAAAAGATTGATGCAATCTTAGGGATGTCATGGTTACGCTACCATGGCGCTGTCCTGGACACTCGGACACGGACAGTTCATTTGAATTCTCCATTCCACTGTCCGCATTCCATGGTGTTAGACAATCCTGTCCAGGAGGTTTCAGCAATTAATAATACTGAAGCTCTCAAGTTAGAAGACATCCCTGTAGTCCGGGAGTACCCCGATGTGTTTCCGGATGATTTTCTGGGCATGCCACCTGAGCGGGATGTTGAGTTCAAGATTGAGCTTGCACCCGGGACTACGCCCATATCACGGAGACCATAGAAAATGGCTCCAAACGAGCTGGCTGAGCTGAAAGAACAGCTCAATGATCTGTTGAGCAAAGGTTTCATTAGGCCGAGTTCCTCTCCTTGGGGATGCTCGGCGCTGTTCGTAAAGAAAAAAGACGAAACCGTGAGGCTGTGTGTGGATTACCGGCCGCTCAACGCCGTCACCATCAAGAACAAATACATACTGCCCCGCATTGACATCCTGTTTGATCAGCTTGTGGGTGCAAGTGTGTTCTCCAAGATGGACCTTCGCTCTGGATATCACCAAATAAGAATCCGGGCGGAGGATATCCCAAAGATGGCCTTCTCGACGAGATATGGCTTATACGAATATCTCGTCATGTATTTTGGTCTCACCAATGCTCTGGCACATTTCATGTATCTCTTCATGCCGGAGCTGGACAAGTTCGTTGTGGTGTTCATCGATGATATCATGGTTTACTCCAAGACAGAAGCAGAACACGCCGGACACTTGAGGATCGTTCTTCAACGATTGCGGGACCACAAGCTCTACGCCAAGTTCAGAAAATGTGAGTTTTGGATCAGCCAAGTGCCATTTTTGGGACATATCATCTTAGTGGAAGGCATTGCGGTTGACCCAAGCAAAATCGAGCAGGTGCTGAAATGGAAAGCTCACACTTCAGTCCATGAAGTCAGAAGCTTCCT
Organism: Neostapfia colusana; assembly: GCA_030760725.1. Classification (NCBI taxonomy): domain Eukaryota; kingdom Viridiplantae; phylum Streptophyta; class Magnoliopsida; order Poales; family Poaceae; genus Neostapfia; species Neostapfia colusana. The sequence goes on from JASWHV010000003.1 coordinate 34,982,378, forward strand.
CGGCTTAGCAGGATACTATCTGAGATTCATTCCAAGCTTCTCCAAGCTTGCTAAGCCGATGACAGAATTATTGAACAAGGGAACGAAATATGTTTGGGACGTGGCATGTGAAGGAGAGTTCCAAGCATTAGTGAAGCATCTGATAACAGCCCTGGTCTTAGCTCAACCGGATACAACTAAGCCCTTCGACTTGTATTGTGATGCGTCCGGCATCGGGCTCGGCTGTGTGTTGATGCAAGAAGGACGTGTGGTCGCATATGGTTCACGCCAACTTCGGAACTATGAGCAGCACTATACAACTCATGATCTTGATCTTGCTGCTGTGGTTTTGGCGCTGAAAATGTGGAGGCACTATCTCCTGGGGAATTTGGTGCATCTCTACACCGACCACAAGAGCCTGAAGTATATTTTCACACAGAAGGAGCTGAATATGAGGCAAAGGAGGTGGTTAGAACTAATAAAAGATTATGAGATTGAGATTCATTACCACCCTGCCAAGGCGAATGTGGTTGTGGACACGCTGAGTCAGAAATCACATGTCCATAACCTCACCATTGCACCGGTGGAGGAGGAAGAACCGAGATTATACTTGGTTCCTTATGGGTCAGACTACAATATTGCTCTCATCCCTACCATTAGGGAGGATATTATTGCAGCTCAGAAAGTTGACAAGGGCATGGCACATCTCCGGAGACGGATAGACAACGGGGAAATCAAATGTTTCCGGAATGATGATGAGGGGATGCTGTGGTTCAATGACCGCATAGTCGTACCCCAGAATATGGAGCTGAGAAAGAAGATTCTTGATGAAGCTCACTTGTCTAAATACTCCATTCATCCGGGCAGCAACAAAATGTACCAAGATTTGAAAAAGAAATTTTGGTGGACACGGATGAGCGGGAAGTGGCTAAGTATGTATCCGAGTGTGATACGTGTAGACGAGTGAAAGCTGGTCATATGAGGAAATCAGGGCTGCTGCAACCCCTGAAAATCCCAGCATGAAAGTGGAAAGATGTGAGCATAGATTTCATTGTGGGATTACCACTGACTTCCAACAAGCATGATTCCATTTGGGTGATCGTTGACCGATTAACCAAGTAGGCTCACTTCATTCCTGTGCATACACGTTACAATGCCGGCAAATATGCGGGGCTGTACATGGCGAGAATTCTATGCTTACATGGGGTACCCAAGACCATCGTCTCAGATCGAGGTGCACTGTTTGTATCTCGTTTCTGGGAGCAGTTGCATGCTGCTTTGGGTACTAAGCCGATTAGAAGCTCCGCCTATCACTCTCAAACAGATGGATAGACTGAGAGGGTGAACCAAGTACTAGAAGACATGTTGAGAGCGTGTGCCATCCACCACGGTAAAAACAGGGATGATCATCTACCATTGGCGGAATTCTTGTACAACAATGGCTATCAAGCGAGTATCAGGATGGCACCCTATGAAGCTCTCTACGGTCGTAAATGCCGCACCCCATCAAACTGGTGCGAGTCTGGTGAAAGGGTCGCATTCGTGGTTGATGTGGTGAACGACGCCGAAGAGCGCGTTCGGATGATTCAAGCCAACTTGAAGGCCGCTCAATCCCGGCAGAAAAGCTAAGCTGATAAGAGGCGTAGGCCGCTGCACTTTGACGTCGGGGAACATGTGTATCTCTGTGTATCTCCGATGAAAGGCATGCACCGGTTTGGCGTGAAGGGGAAACTCGCTCCCCGATTCATTGGACCCTATGCCATCACCAAGAAGTGTGGACCAGTGGCGTATAGACTGGAACAACCGGCATCTCTTTCTGTTGTTCACGACGTTTTCCATGTTTCACAACTGTGAAAATGTCTGAAGCATACGGCTATTGTTCCCACCGAAGACATCGGCGAGCTGCAACCGGATTTAATGTATGATGAATATCCGGTGGCAATTCTTGATGAGAAGGCTCGGATCACACGTAGCCAAACGCTGTGGTTCTACAAGATACTCTGGAGCAACCACACCGCCGAAGAAGCGACGTGGGAGAGCGAGGAATTTCTTCGCTCAAACTACCCGGAGTTCATGGCGTCTCATCATGGGTGAGTTCCGATTATATCGCTGTCTCTTCTTTTGTAATCTCGAGACAAGATTCTTTTAAGGGGGTAGGGATGTAAAAGCCCAAGAAAGTGACTTGCAAAAAAAATTTGTTCATCACCTCACAACACCACAACTCTTGTGATGGATATCTCATGAACACTTGTGAAGAGCAAGTAACTACCATCGAAAGGGTGATTAGAGGGGAAATCCCTAACTTCCAAAAAGTAGGATTTCTACATCTAAGCATGGAAGGTTAGCTCACCCATAGACCTTAAATAGTATTGGGAAGGCTCAGGCCAAATTTCATGCAAATCCAATACTTTTTGAGGCACTTTTGGAGACATTGGTAAAATGGGCCAATTTGAATGCAAATTCAAATTGCAGCAACTTTCATCACTTGAATTCAAAAGTTAACTTCATATTCAAAATCAGCACATTTTTCTGAGTTAGTCCACCAATTTTCATCCCCATTGGACTTCATCTTGCCGGGAGCTAAATTTGCATTAAATTAAAACTGAATTTGAATTTCAGTTCAAATGTGTAGCAAATTTAGCCAAACCATGTTCAAATTGGAGAAATAAAATTCAAACCATGACTTTGGGGCTAAGTCTTTCATTCAATTGTGAGTAGCTGGGATCTTTTCTGTGAAAACAGAAATGGAAATCAGAAAAAGAATTAGAGGGGAGGGTCCCACTTGTCAGTAGACTTAACACAGAAGCATTCTCGGCTTGATTTTTTCACTCAGCAGAGAGCGCGCACCGCCAGCTACCGACATCGGCGCCCGACCGCCTCGCCTTTGCCACCTCCTGCTCGGTGGCTGAGGGTGCCCGGTGCAGCACTCGAGTAACACGGCAGGCCACGTGATTCCTGCCTCATCCTCTCCATTCTGCCCCGCACACGACCGAAACGAAACACCTCGCCGGCCACTCTCCTCGGGTCCTTGGTGCGCCGCTGATCCAGGCACTCTCGCGACTGACCATCAACAGCAAAGAGACGCGCCAGAGGCCGCTCGAACTCACGGTGAAAACCTTACCTCCTTTCATGCCCTGTAGGGAGAGTATTTCCATGTTTGTTCCGCGGTGTTCAAAGTACCGAGCTAGCCAAGAATCCAAAATTCGTGATGATAGGTCCACCACCACGTAAACCAAGCTAAGCACATATTCTACACATCCCCACGGCCACCTAGGACCAAAGACCATAAAAAACAATCGAGTTTTGGCGCTGCTATTCGAGTTTTTCGAGCATCCGTCGTTTTAGCCCTAGGTCGACGGTGAGGTCCTAGCTCCGGCCGTTTCCATGGCAAACCAAGCTCATTTTCGTGCTAAGCATGCCACAGCGGAGCTGTAGAAGCAAACCGTTCCAAAAATAAGGCTCTGAGTAGCTCGGGCGACATCGCCGGAGTGGGGATCGCTGTTATCACCGTCGCGGGCATGGTTCCGGCCATCGCCGAGCTTCGGTGAGGGCACCAGCATGTTCCCCGAGCAAAGTTAGGCACAGGCGGTGAAATCCGTTGGAGGTCGGGCAGCGAAATGGCCCGCGGCGAGATCTCCCGCGAAGCGCCGCCGCGGGAGTCACGGGAGGTCGCGAGGTAGACGAAGGGGGGCCAGGTCCACCGGTCAGTTCCTGTTCTCTCACGGGGATCCACTTTGCGGCCGGGATTCGGTGCGGCAGCGCGGGTAAAACCCCGTGGGCTGCGGTGTGGCCGCGATCTTAGTGTGAAGGTTTAAAGAGTGGGGCCCACCCGCAGAGTTTAAACATTTTGGTATTTTCCAGTTTAGTTCAAACTTCAAATGCATATAACTTTTGCTAGGAAGCTCCAAATTTAGAGAAATAAATTTTGTTGAATTCAGCTTTTTGAGTACTTTCCAGAAATACAAATTTCAGCTCATGAAACTTAATGGTTTTCCAGAATTAATTCCCTGAAGTTTAAACTGTTGGAAATTTTATCTGGAGAAGTACTTTATGAAAAAATCTGAAATTTGGCTGAGAGTTTCATTGGAAATCCTTGAGCCACAGTAAAATTTTCATACCCACCCATGTTCATTTAGTCCCCCTAATGGTGTGATTAAGTGAACTGCCCAGAGAAAATAGAAAAATGTACAGTACATTTTTCAGATTTTCTCAAATCTTTTTTAGGGCATAACTTCATCTAGATTTCTTCAAATGACATGAAACCAATTCCATTAGAACCATCTCAAATTCTAGTTTCCATAAAGTTATGGTTGGAGCCATGAAAACCCCTGGATTCATTAGAGGCTCTAATATTGGCCAAATAGGCTTTTATTTGTACAAAGCTCAAATGAACTTTGTTTCAAATGAAACTTGGTCAAGACTCTTGTTAGGACCCTACCAAGACACCATAAAAATTTCAGAACCAAAGGGGAGGGATAGCTAGAGTTATGGTAATTACTTATTCAGTTCTAAACATTGCATTTAAATTGACATATAGTATATCGTTTACGTGTAGTCGCTGAAGGCGAGGAAACTCCGGAAATGCTCGACTTCCTTCTTCCGGACGAAACCCTAACCACTGACCAGCAGCAACAAGGCAAGCCCCGGTTTACATTAAACCATTTTACAAAGTTTTGCTTTGTTATATACTTAGTATGAGGTATATGAATGTGCATTAGGTGTAGAGTGGATGAAACCCAAGTGCATAAACAGCTTTTTCCTATAAGAGTGAGGGTAGTGTCTAAGTCCTCGAGTAGACATGCTATGCTTAATGATTCATATAACTTCGGTACAAGTCGAGTAGTTGGAATCTACTCGCGAGTTAGGCTTGGGACACACGGGATTGGTTCGAGCGATGTGAGATCACTTTAGTAATAAAAAAGAGACTAGGCAGGGGCTAGGGCGCAGCAAGAGGAAGTCTTGTGTGTGCAGCTCTGTCTGTATCGATTGAGGACCGATCCGCGTGTGGCCCTGCTGAACAAGTATTGAACGTACCGAAGGCATATCGGATATATGGGCCCCGATAAACCGATGTAACCTAAACCTCCGGGCATCGAGGCATAGCACACCGATTTATAGGTGTAGGTTGAGAGCAGCAAGGTGGAAATCTGCTAGCAGGCATAGAGAGATGCTCCGTGTAGGGAACCTCCTGTCCATTTTGGTGTGACCGGTTCGATGTTTGGGCTGTTGGGTGAAAGGTTGTCCTGTACGACATTGAGTGAGCGTGCTGTGCAGCTCCACGGGTGGGCGTACCTGACGTGCTATTCGGGTATCCCTGCAGGTGTATATTGAGTCGATTCGGCGCCCCTCGCAGTGCGAGTACCGCTTGTTCACTGCGTCGTAACGTAGATAAATTATGGAATGTTATTATTCAATTCTGCTGATATGTAAAATTATATTGCTACATGTGTGCCACCAAATATTGCGCACTAAAAGATGAACTAAGGATGAACTTGTAGGCGTGTCCGTTTGCTGAAATTCACCATCCCATGTTCATGTAAACTGCGTGTAGAGTTTCATGCCTAGGTGAGTCAGTTAAGTCTTGTTGAGCCATCGTGCTCATGGTTGCTGCTTAAGTGTTTTTCAGGTGAGGAGTATCCCATGGACTCGGGTTACGAGTCCACCGACGAGGCCTACCCTCCGTCGGGGACCACGGCTGAGTGGTAGCCGTACACGTCGCGCTGAGCTGAGGAGTGCAGCTAGTGTGGGTTGCCCTAGGGCTCGGCAACCAACTTTTGCTAGATAGGTGGCGTGAGTTGTATAAACTTAGCTTCCGCTTTTGTAATCCAAATACTAGTTTGTAACTGAAGTCTTGTACTAGTTTGTATATATTCAGTTGGTTTTCTATGTAATACAATATCGTTGTTATGATGTGTGCTGTCGGGTGTCGCATCGTGCAGCACCACCCTATTCTATTCTGGATGAGGGGATTCCGGTCCGCCGCACTACTAAGCACTCGAGAAGATGTCAACCCCGCGGACTCTTCTCGCTAGCAACACGAAGTCATACGGCAGCGGACGGGGTCTCTATGTGTTAAACGACTCAGATGCCTCTGAGTCTCACCGGACAACCTCCTCATAAGCATCGATGTTAACCTGCAAAACCACTCATATAGCAAGCGTGAGCACATAGGCTCAGCAAGACTGATCTGTCTCTTCTAAAAAAGAAACTCTACATGCAGGAAGGAATGAATATGGTAGCTGAAATTTGCATAAAGGACTAGCCTACAGTTGATCCTTAACTTTCAGATTTTTAAAGTTTCATTTTAATGACCTTGAACCGATCAGCATCACAACTCCACAATCAAACAAGAAACACTTTATTACGATGCTTCTTGCACAAGGTGAAATAAACTTAATTAGCACTATCTCTAATTCAGACATTGTTGCAATACAATTTAGAGCACAAGCCTTATCCATTCATAATAATTCACTTCAGTTCTTACTACGTCAAGACTCAGTGTCCAAGTGTGCTCATATAACTGCAAGCGACGGTGATTCGAACCAAGACACGCCCGGACTGCACGACACGTACACCCATCTCCAAGTTGCCAGCAGCAACCTTAACCGATGTTGTACGGAACCACCTTTCCCAAGTTCATCCACACCGGACGCGTTCCCATCGATCCGAACAACAAGCTCACTCAAGGTACATACCCGCAGTGATATGTTCTTGAGCGAGTTAGCTCCTGCTGTACTGACGCCGAAAGCCTAGGCCGATCAGAAAAGTTCCAATATGGATCTCACGAGGTACATCGGTTTCCTGGGTCCCATATAGCCAGTATGCTCCAGGTACACAACTCAAACTTGTCCAACAGGGTCAAGTACAAACGGGCCTTAACCGACACAGACCAGGGCTGTGCACACACGGACCTCGGCCTGCTGCATCTCTATCTCTCTGCCCGGTGTCAATTTCTCACTTGTGAATTTTCCGCAATGGTTCTATTCATAACCAGTTCCGGTAAAACCAAGGCGTAAACTCGTGAGTAGATTCCGACTACTTGACTTTTACCAGTCCTTCCACTCAATGAGGTTCTAATATACCCATTCTCTCTTGGGTTAAATCTAGTCATGCAAATGGGTTTCAATATCATCTATACCTAATTGAATCATAATCACATAACTATGGTACTATAAATGAAAGGCTTTATAAAAACTTGCTTGAATGCAAACCGGGGCTTGCCTGCTTTTCAGGTGACTAAGTATATATAATCAGTTAGTTGATGATCACTTGAGGCTTGATCACTTGATCACCTTGTTCCTTGATTCCCACCTAAATTTCTTCACAAGTCTTCAAGTCGTGGCTACCCGTCATGAATATGCACATGTATTTATTTGTAAAGATTTTGCTATCAAGGTCTAATGACAAGTTAAAAACTGGAACTCTGTTTAAGAATTTGAAAGTGAACTGGGGCTAGTGGATGGAGTTGGGTTTAGCATAAGTGCTAAGTGTATCTCCTACCTGTGGTTTATTCACCTAAAGAGGGTAAACAGAAAAGTAATGATCCAGAGCTCCAATGGAGCTGAAATTTTTCAAGGGAGTTCCTTGTCCCAAGAAAGGATTCATGACCAAAAATTAGCACTTTGCACTGAATAGTTTTTTTCAGAACAATTCCCTAAGCAATTAAGCAAAAAGTAATTAATCATGAAGTAACTTACATGTTCATGCAAAACCAAGTAAACTACAAGTTCAGAGAGCCTGCCTGAATTTTCCTAGCATTTTTGGAGCTAAGAATTGCCCAAAACTGATTTTCCATGTTTGGGACTTTTTCCTGAAAAGTTTCTGTATTCACTTGAATACAGCAAATTGTAATCTGAATTCTCCTACTCAAATCAACTCTAAATGAGCTGAAAATTTTACAGTAGTTCAATAATTTCCTAAGGAATATTCTAAAATTCTTTTACTGAAAAGCTTCTAAGAATTTTCCAGAATTTATTATTGACTTTCATACAAATTGGGACCATATTTCGATAGAGTTTTTCGATCTGAACGTAACTCAATTTGAATCACCAAATTTGGAGTTTCCTACACAAAGTTATGCTCTTCTAAAGTTTGAAGGAAATATGGAAGTCAATTAAATCGAGGAAAAGTTCAATAGTCTGACAGTGGGTCACGGGGTGACATGGGGCATCCGCAGACAAAGACACACTGGGTTACTGAGTTCAACCGTGCAACCACAAATCGATCCAGTGCCTCAGAAGATCCGGCCCGCCGAAAACAGAGGCTGACACATGGGTCCGGCGAGGTCATCTCCTACCTCGCGCTGGTTTCCGCGCGCCCACGCTCGCCGGTGCATGCTGAACTTCGGCCTCCCGGCCTTCCCCCGCACCCAAATTCACCGCTAGCCCTCAAGCACACGTGCTGAACACGCCGGAGCAGTTGCCCTGGGCCGGCGACGTCTCTACCCTAGTTAGCGACGTGCGGCGGCTAGAACCCGACTCCGGTGACGTCGCCCCGGCGCCCTAGCCCCTCAAATTCGATGAACTTCGGCCCTACAGCATCAGTGGAGATTGTAGATCATCGACGTGCATGCAAACTTGATCGGTAGAAACTATAACTAGGGTATCACCGTGCAACCGACGGCTTCTGCCATTGGTGCCGTTAGAAAAACTTGAAATAGGCTGGCTACAGGGGTTTTCATGCTAGGGTTGCAAAGACAAGATGTTCCCTATCAAGTCTAGCTCATGTGTGCATAATTTGGTGAACTCTAAACGAATACAGATCGGGAATTTGACGGTTTTTTTTACCTGCGGGTCATTTTGCACCGGCCAGAAGAAGAATCTGAAATTCGCCGGTGACGAGCAATGGTTCGGGCTAAGAGATGGAGGAGAGCAGAACAAGATCCCAGTGCATCTCTGGGTGCCCTTGCTTGGTCATGACAGGCTCTTGGTTGATCTGTCCATGGGAGCATCCTACCTCGGTTGCTTTTGGCCGCCACATGAAAACGGGTTTCTAGGTGCTGAGAGGTCGATCACCGCTCGGTTGGGGTTTGAGGAGGTCGAGAAATGATATCTGGTGCCATTTTGCTCTTCACCGGGCGCTGTTCGTGTGAGCACAGCCAGCTCCCAAATGGAACCGAGACAGCGGCAATGGAGGTACTCTGTTCGGCACGAGAGAAGAAGGCAGTGTCTCGGAATTTCCGGTGTGTGGGAAAAAGGGTTCAGCATAGAGGTGATAAGGGTGAGGGAGAGGAAGTCCACGAGCTGCTTGGGAGGTGTCCGGTTTTCTTTCCCTCGGTGGCACTCGCTGCTGCCTCGGTCGCTCGAGTGGAAAACAGAGAACAGATCTCTTCGGATGTAAGTTTAGTTGTGCCAATGACTAGTGGGGCCCACTTTTCCCCCTCCTGATCCTCCCAAAATATCTCAAATTTGGTAGATCGCAATAATTCAATTATGTGCAGTTTGAATCTGGAATGCATTTGAATAATTGAGCAAGTTTCATCCAAATTCAAATTTGAATTTGAATTCCTTTGAAATTTAATGTCCTCTTTGACATGGTTAGCAAATTACCCCAAAAATTCATGAAACTTTGCATCCCCACTAATTTGGACCTGAGTGTGATGCCCGGGAATCACAGTGGATGGTGCCGTGCGATGCGGCACCCAACAGCATGCACGAAAAGATGATAAGAACATAACGGAACCATTTTGTTACTCAAGATAATTTCTTTTACAACATAATGTACACACACAGCACAAATTAAAATTTGCTGGACAAACTACTCACTCTCGACCCTAACTACGCCGAAGAGAAGTCGTTCAGCCCGTGAACGCTTCCTACTAGCTTCACCAAAGAAAGGCAGCGGCTAGGTTTCCAATGAGTTGAACAAACCGTGAGGTCCATCGTCTCACCGAACAACCCTCTTCATAGCAGGCATCCTGCTACCTGCAAAAACAACTCAGAAGCAACCGTGAGCACTAAGGCTCAGCAAGACTTAACCGTCACTCCTAAACATGTAACTCTAAATGCAGGGGTAGTAAGATAGTAGGAACAGGAATTTGCAAAATGCAGCTTGACTAAACTTGATCCTTATATTCAGATTCTTATAGCCTTCATTTTAGTGGTCCTCACGCCTCACAACATCGGAAGTCCACAATCAAACAAGAAACGCTTATCCCGATGTTGCTAGCCTAAGGTGGAAATGAAATTTAGTTGGCTATATATCTACTTCAGTCAAGGTTCCAATACAGTGATTAATCCACAAACAGCAAGTTAAGAGACTTAGTTCCTCTTCTTACTAAGTCACGGCGCAGCGGGCAAGTATGCTCAATCCTCTTCCGCGAGCGACGGTGTTTCGAATCAATAACAACCCGGAATACACGAGACATACACCCGCCTCGAAAGACTCTCTCAAGAGCTCTTTCTTACGTTGTATGCAGCAACCTTTCACACGACACCCCAACATAGAAAAACGCTTCGCGCCGAGCAGGATGGTCCTCTATGAGGACAAGTCGAAGTTGCCTGCAAAAGGATTTACACCTCCCGCCTTGTCAACGCCATTCCCACGCGAAGGATGAGTTTCTATATCACGGTCCATCGAGTTACATCGGTTTAATGGGTCCCATACCCCACTATATATCCGGTACAGCTCAATCTTGTCCAGCAGGGCCGCATACATACGGTCCTTAACCGACACGGACGGGGCTACAACCAACCTCCACATTTGCCTTACCATCCCGGTCCAGGCCAAATGTGGTCTCAAGCATTGTCACACCCATCGCAGGTCGAGACCAACCTTGAGCGCTCCATCCTACAGGAACATCCCCATCCCCATCTCATTTTCATGAGGGTGCTCTTATCATTAACATCTCGTGAGTAATTCCATTACTCGAACTTTCTCGCGAGTAGCTTTTTACTACTCGACTTCTACCGAGCTAGCTACAACATTAGCCTAGCATCTACGACGAGGCCAATCCTACACTAAACCTTCTACTCAGGGATGTAAAAGCCATGCAAGTGGGTTTCAATCATCCTAGACATAATGCACAATATCAAGTCTAATAACCATGAGGTGAAGTAAAGAAAAATTTATAACGGTAAAGATATGCAAACCGGGGCTCGCCTTGCTCAACGGTTTTGTTAGAAGCTAGGAGTTAGTCTTCCTCTGGAGTATCCGCCAAACTCGTCACGAGATGGAGATCCTCGCTGCAGAGTCGAGTTCTCGTCGAACGTCGACGTCACGTGAGCTATTATATTGCAATGCACATATATTTCAAAAGCAATTTAGAAACTGTTTCAAAACTGTTGTTCAAGTTAACTCACATCTAAAAGGAAAAAACAACAGAAAGGTTTCTGTTGTTGGATCTACAACCTTAGAGATAATGAAAGCTAGGGTGAAAAGAAATACTAGTAATCACCATGTGATTAAGTCCATTATATGAACACTTAAATCTAAAATATGGTAGCTCCAGTTCCAGAGGTCCAATGAAGCTGAGAATTTAACCACAGCTTCTATGGAAGCTAGTTAGGCAGTGTGCAAAAATTGAGCTCATGAAATGGCTCAAGGTGATCACAATAATTCCTTAAGTGATTTTCACTAATCTGCCTTTACCCCCTAGATATTAAGCTTTCCTATGCTGCAAAGTAGATTTTTTGTGAAGTACAAATTGTCCTGAGTCCATAGGAATTGGTTTTACCATTTTTGGAGTTTCCTACATGAAGATATGGATTTTAGAAGGATTGGGAAAAAACTGAAAATGTCTCTGTTCATTTTTCCCATTTTTCAGAGACATAAGGAATGAACACATCATTTGACCAAGCAAACGAGGTCCGATGCCTCTGAAATTTTTATTGGAGTTCAAGGAATTTTGGAAGAATGCTCTGCCCAAATTTGGGAATTTTCCAATAAACAGAACTCCTGTAAAAGTTCCTACATTATTTTCTTTAAATGAATTAATGAGCCAAATTCAGGGATTTTCATAAACATTTGGCTGCACCCCTGGATAGTACTCTTTGAGAGGAATCCAACAAAATTTGTTCCACAATTTGTTGACATTCCTACACAAAGTTATAGCTTTCCAAAGTTTGAACTAGAGTGGGAAAATCTGGAAAATGTTTAAATGCTGACAGTGGGTCCCACCGGTCATCCCTAACCTCCAGACTCGCGCCAAACAGACCAGTGGCGGCCCCCTCCGGCGAGGTCGCCGGAAAAGCATTTCCCATCCACCTCCAGGCCCCCTGCTGGCCGCACCCCCCATATTTCCCCACGCTGAACACGTTGGTGAGGTCGCCGGCGGCTGAAACTCGCCGGAAAACATGGCGCACCGGCCACAGCAAACCCTAGGGCTCCGGCGAGGTCTTGCACGGTGAATTCTCCATCAAATGGTCGGTTCTTGGGCTCTACAGCACCAGGAGATCATGTAGAATGACACGACCCCCCGGTCTTGTCGAGCCAGGATCACGCTGAGGGGTACTGCGTTGCACAACACTGGATAACACACATGAAAGGTACAAAGAGGAAGCGAAATTTTATTACATAAACGAGTTTATGAACATGTTTACATCAAAATAAGTCCAGTTACACTCACGGGCATAGACTACGTGTAAAGGTCCCAAAATGTGAATACAAAGAAACATGAGTTTGCACAAATGTTGGAGTCATGTGTATGAAAAAGGGGCTTAGTTGAAACTTTTTTCCCACATATGATGACATAGGTGAGATTTCTTCTAAACAAACTTAGGGTTACTGCATGGATGGACCTCATGTAGATTAAAACCCCAGAAATGAAGAGCTCAAGTGCAAGGGAAAGGTTTAAAAATCAGTGATGAACTAAATGTAGATTCAAACTTCAAGTGAGGGGAAGACACAATGGAAATTCAAAACTGTTTGTGTCCAAACTATTGTTTGCAGCAGTTAACACAAGAATCAAGTGGCATATTTGGATTCCTTAGGTCCAAATTAGTGGGGAGGCAAAGTTTCACTAATTTTTGAAAAGATTTGCTGCCCATTTTTCCAAAGGGAGTCAAATGTGCAAAGAATTCAAATGAACATTTGAATTTGCATGGAATTTGTCCAAACTTGTCAAATGAGCTCAGTTTCCAATTTTCAAACAATTGGGTTGGATAATTGTCAAACTTTGGAGATATTTTGAGGAAAAGAGGTACTGAATTGTGGGGCCCACATGTCATAGGAATGAGTAGACTTAACACTTAAGTTTTTTCTCTGTTCCTCACTCCACCGAGGTGTAACCCCGGGGCGACACCGAGCGGCCGCCCCCGTCGACCGAGGCTCCACCTCCTGCTCCAGCTAGCGCCGACCTGATCCTTACCCCGGGACCAGCTGCAGCACGCTGCCGTCTTCGTTTTGATCGCGCGCTGGCTGTTCTTCTCGCGCGCAAACAGCAACCGGCGCTCACCGCCGCACTCCTTTCTCCCTGATCGCCAGCCCCAACCAAGCTTCGGTTGTGCGTGCCGGCAGTACAGAAAAGCAGCGCCTGCGCCTGCTCTACCACACCAGCCCCGCAACACCGAAGGCCCTAGCCTGTGGCGCGCACAATTCGGCATACGGCGCCGAGAAACAGAGCTGTCCGGCGGAGAACCGGAGCTGGTCTCACGTCGACAGCCCCACCGAGAGCTTCTCAGGCCCGATCTAGAGCACCCTCGGATGCGCTAGGAGCCCCTGATGCTCGTCCCCGAAACTCAAGCCATGAGATGATCTACCGGGCTCGAATTTGGGAAAAGATCGCCGTCGGGCACCATCCGACCTTCTGACACGGTAATACCAAATTCGATCGTCCCTCTCGTTCTTAGGACGTGAAACCTTGCACACAGGTCCGCCACTAACCGGCGATCAGTAGTCCTTCACAACCCTAGTTGGAAAGATGCACATAGACCGCATGAAATCCAGAATTTCCGACCTCAAACGCGGAGGAGGTTTCGGGTGCACGTTGAGACACCATTAGCCGCCGGTCCCAAGCAGTTTTGAGGCTAGGTCGAGCATCCCCATGGTCCACTGGTGCTGTAGCGCCGTTCCACTGAGGTCTGGGCAGGCTAGGATGACCGGGCGACGTTGCCGAACCGGTCCAGAGCCGCCGCACCGTGGCCAGCTAGGTTAGAGCCATCACCGACCGGGGAAGAGGGTTCCATCGTGTTCAGCACGGGAAATTAGGCCCTAGCGGTGAGGGAGAGCTCGGGGGATGGCCGGTAGGCCGGAATCCGTCGAACTCCGGCGAGCCCGGCGGCGCGTGGGCGCGGGTGGCCGGAGGTAGAAGACGACCTGGTGGGTCCCGCCCGTCAGCGACGGTTTTTCAAATATCTGATCGGCTGTGGTGCAGGGATCTGGTGTGGCGGCGCAGGAAATACCCTGTAGCCCCGCGTGGCTTGCCTCAGCGAGTGACACCAGTCCCCTGACCCACAGCCAGTATTTGAACATTTTGGGGAATTTCAGTTTTCAGTTCAAACTTTGAATAGCTACAACTTTGGGTAGGAGAATCCAAAAATTTTGAAACAAATTTTGTTGGATTCCTCTGATAGAGTACTATCCAAATGTAGAACTCAATTTGTATGAAAACCTTTATTTAATTCTGTAAAATTCTTTAAACTTTTCAGCAAAATAATTTTAGAGGGAGTTTGGTTAATCCAAAAATCCTCAAATTTTGCCAGAATAGTCTTTAGGGTATTAGTGAACACCTGTAAAAGTTTCAACTCATTTGGAGTTGAGTTATTTAGTTTAATTCTGATTTTAAGTTTCTGTACTCAAATGAATACAGAAACATTTTCAGAGAATTTCCAAAAACTTGGAAATTCAGTTCTAGCCATTCCTTAGCTCCAAAAAAATCCTAGGAAAATTCAGGCATACTCCCTGAGCCATGTATGAAATTAGAGTTCACTTGAATTTGCATGAAAGTGCAAGTTTAATCAGAATTAATTCCTTTATGCCTAAATGCTTAGGGAACTATTCTGGGTGACCTAATCAGTGAAACATTCTGAATTTTGGTCCAGAGGGCTTTCTTGTGACAAGGAACTCACAAGAAAATTTCCAGCTCCATTGAAGCCCTGGATCATGGTGTCCTGTTCAACCTCATTAGTTAATCCTCACCCAAGTGATGAAATCCCACTCATCACTTGATCCTAGTGCTTAAACACAAACCCAAACCACTAGCACCAGTTTCATTTTAAATTCTTAAACAGAGTTCCAGTTTTGAAACTTGTTGTTAGAACTTGTAGAAAACTTTTACAATTAAACATATGTGCATATGCATTACGTGTAGCATCTACGTGAAGGACTTGAAATCATTGTAGTAGAGATCAAAGGAGGGCGGCAAGGGATCATCTCAAGTGGTCTCCACTAACTGCATATATATATATATATATAAGTCACCTGCAAAACCAAGGCAAGCCCCGGTTTGCATCAAATTTACAAGTATATATATATATATATATATATATATATATATATAAGTTACCTGCAAAACCAAGGCAAGCCCCGGTTTGCATCAAATTTACAAGTTTTTATTTGTATTCACTTCATACGTCTAGCATTATATTTATTGCATTACGTCTAGATGGTATGAAACCCCAAATGCATGACCCAGAAAACCCTGGAGTTTAATGTAGGATATGTTATCAATTCATTATAACTGCTGATCTTAACAAAAGTGGATTGAAAGAAGCAAACCTCGAGTGGGCAGATTCCTACTCGTGAACAGGGATTTAGGGGGATCAATCGGAAGAGTTGGGAATTGATCCTCATAGTGGGAACGGAGACCGGGCAGTGGATGGAAGGACAAGGACGTGGTCCTGTGAGCCTAGTCTATGTCTGAGTCGATTAAGGCCCGTTCTCGTGTGCGGCCTGTTGGGCAAGTTTGAGTTGTGTACCGGATGCATACTGGCTATATGGGACCCAGGAAACCGATGTAACACGTTAACCTGGGTGTCGAGGCATACCTCACCGTCTGATGCCGATGCTGAAAGGATAGAGAAATCTACTCTACGAGGGTTTGCCGTAGAGAGACTTAATCCTAGTCGGTGGGACCGGTTCGACATTTGGGTGTCGTGTGAAAGGTGGCCACGTACGACGTCAGTGACAGTTGCTGTGTGCAACGTCGAGTACGGGCGTACGTGTCGTGTCAGCCGGTTGTTTTTGATTGCAATCACCGTCGCTCGCGGTAGTGAGCATACTTGTTCTCTGCGTCGTGACGTAGTAATAAACTGGGAAAAGTTAATAATGCTTCGTGAGTAATCCTCATAATGGAGATGAGGAATGATCAACACTTTCACTAAATTTATTTTCCACCTTGGGCTAGTAGCGTCGAGGCAAAGCATTTCTTGTTTGATTGTGGAGTCTCGACGTTGATGGCGCAAGGTCAGTACGAGTCTAGGATAGCTCACTAAAGTTACTTTCACCTCGGGCAAGTGACATCGAGATGAAGCGTTTCTTGTTTGATTGTGGAGTCTCGATGTAGGTTGCGCGAGGGCTATAAAAGTTGCCTAAAACTTGAAGTAAGGACTCTCCTTTAGCTCAAATTCATCATTTGTGCAAACCTCTGTAATCAGCCCTATATGTCTATCATGTAGAGTTTCATGGCTAGGGCGACGGGTCAGTCTTGCTGAGCTTCGTGCTCACAGATACTGCACAAGTTGTTTTGCAGGTAATAACTGTACGCTGAGATGTACGGGTACCTGATGAAACTCGGAGCTCTCCGAGTGATGGACTAAGGGTAACCCCTGCTGCTGCTATTATGACATTGTTGCTTTCGAGAAAGGTCCGCGGGCTGGACACCTTCTCTGTTGCTTAGCATAGGTATGAGACGTGAGTTATAATAGTCTTCCGCTGTAGTTTGATTTGAGAAGTATTTGCAAAATCAACATTTTGTAAGCTTCCGCTTGTCTTATGTAATATGATGCTTTATTATGTGTGCTGTTGGGTGCCGCATCGCACGGCACCACCCAATGCGATTCCCGGGCGAGGTATCACATCCCCATGAGTGATCGGGACGGCGGGGTCCTCACAGCGTGGTATCAGAGCCGCATTGGTAATAGCACACGGAATAAGGATAGTATTACGACAAAAACTTAGGATACTATGAGGAAACGATAGTAGGCCCACATAAGGACTAGTAGTATAGTTACTTAGAGTGGCATAACTAACTTATGTGTTATAATTCTGAATTTTGATTCTGTAATGACGCACCTACATTCCGGTAAGAATGGTAAGGAACGCCACCAAAAGCGGTTCAATTTCGGATAGCTCCCCTGACGAGGAAAGTGGTTCAGGGCTAGATCTCACAGCTTGGTGTGAGATGTTAATATGAAACTCTTGAACTCTTCATGTTCCTGAGTTCATATGAAACGGTGATCCCTAGCGTGCATTAGGCAAGTAAGTGGAGACCCCATCGCGTGGTAAGTAACGCGAGAGTGTGTTCGTCTGGGAGTAGCCCAGGAGGATATACGCAGCGCTTGCCATCGGCGTGCCCTGCAGGGCAGTAGGTGGTATCTGTTGGGTTGATAACATTCCCAACCGTGATGACCCGTTCATGACATACTCGGGTTCCCCATCGTGTGGTGTTGAAACACGATCACGTACCTTGATACGTGACTTAACTCAAGGACGGCCGTATGACAATGATACGGGCGTTTGTATTTACTTTCAATTATAGAACTGCCTGAAATGAGAAAAACTTTGAGTGCACCACTATTGAGTGTTCTTCTGCAGGTACTAACCACGTACGTATCCCGGGTAGTACACGTGTGTGAGAGACCATTTAGTGCCACTGATTATATGATATACCGGTATAATCCGGTTTAGGATTTTCTTTTGGAGAGACAACGTAGTACCGACATTGTTCTTACGGTGCATTGACACCGTACCACACATAATAACCTCTTCCCTATGAAGAAATGATTCATGAGCTAACTTTCAACTAAAAATGGAAGTTTGAAATGAATATTAGTTACTGAACTCTTCTTTTGAACTAAGATTCAAATGAGAGAGTGTCTAGGTGTTAAAGATTTCAAAAACAGAGTGCTCTGTTTCTGGCAGAAACTTTTGCTGGACTTTTACAGAGCATAACTCTGAGTAGCTTTAACTAATTAAGGTGTATGATACAGTTCCGGGAAGATTTTCAAGTGCTCTACAACTTTCTTGTAGACCTCCAGAGTAAAATCACAGATTAAGTTGGTGAAAAGTTCAGTTGAAGCAAACTGTTCAGAACCAGGACAGTAACAAAGCCTCTCTGAACCTTTCTGTTTTTAAGCCATAACTTCCTGTAAAAAAATCCCTAGGAGTCCTTTGGATACTCGTTGGAAAGATATTAAAATTAACTTTAACTTTGATATTCAACTTGAGTTACGAAAATGCTTTTAAATGGATCAGAATCTGATCTGTTTAAGGACCAATCAGTCGGCTTGTAAATCCTTGCTGTAGATACATCAGTTTGCGCCTAAATCATTTTGCTTACATGTTGAGGTTTCATTATCAGTGTTACACTACTTTGTTTATGGAATAAATCAAGTGATAGTGTTGAACTGATAATGAACTTTTGCAATTGCAGAATGGTGCGAACTCGTTCCATGAGTGCGGTGGGTGGTTCCAGTGGTGGTCGTGGTGATAACTCTCCACAGCGGGAGCAGCGAGCTCCGCAACAGCAGCCTCCACCAGGGCCTTCACCCACGGTCACAATGGCGGACATTCTGGCTGCCATGACGGGTGCAAGTGATGAGCGAATCGACCTGCTCTGCACTCTGGTGATGAATACATCCCGTCAAGGGGGATGTCAAGATGAAGACTTGCGCCAACCTCAACTGAAATCCTATGTTGAGTTCTTGGCAACTCAACCACCGGTTTTCATTGAATCTGAGGATCCTCTGGTGGCGGATAGCTGGATCCGTACCAGTGAATCTAAGTTCGGGTTGGTTCAATGCACCGAACATCAGAAGGTTTTATATGCAGCGCAACAACTTCACGGGTCCGCCAGTGCATGGTGGGCAAATCAACTCGCCTCCTTACCAGCTGGACATGACTGTACATGGGCAGAATTCCTGGAGGCATTTCTCGCGTATCATGTTCCGTCCGGAATAATTCAGCGGAAACTCGAGGAGTTTCTGGCCTTAAAACAAGGAGGGAGGGGTGCATACGAGCATTCGCGAGTGTTCAACAAGTTGGCGCAGTATGCGCCTCAACATGTGAACACCGAAGCACAAAAGTGTGAATGGTTTTTCTGCAGCCTCAATCCCAAGCTAAAGGAGAGACTCATTTTAGCTGATCGAAAGAACTTCAACGAATTGATGAGTGCTGCCATCATGGTCGAAGATGCTCAGCGGGAGGTTCAGGCTGAGAAAAGAAAGAACCATGTACCACCGGAGAGTAGCAGTAGTGCTCCTCAGAAATACCGGGTGGTAGACAGTGCCTTGAACTGTCAGCTGATGCAGCCGGCTCGACGACCCCAGCAATATTCCAATCGTTCGTCCCAATACTCTGAATTCAGACAGCTGCAACAACGGTATGTGCAGCCACGTTATTCTGCTCCTTGAGTGTTCTTGCCGCAGCAGAATACCACTAATGTCCATGCACAGAGCAACCAGGAACCGGCTGAGAAACCGTGCTTCACGTGCGGTTACTTGGGTCACCTCAGCAGAAAGTGTCCAGAAAGGATACGCCACAGAGATACTACACCGGAGCAGGGTATAAATCAACCCCGTGCTCAGCTTCAAGGAACTGCACCAAAATCCGGGTGCATTTATCATACAGCTCTAGAGGATGTGCCAGATGGGGCACCCGTGCTAGCGGGAATGTTCACCCTCAATGGACTGCCTGTATTAATTCTGTTTGACTCTGGAGCCACACACAATTTCATCAGCAGGTTGTTTGTGTGCAAAGCTGAGCTCTCCACCTCTACACCGAAGGATCACTATCTTATCCGCTCACCGGGCGGAAATATAGCTGCTAAGGAAGTAGTGATCAAAGCACCCTTGTGCTTAGGTGGAAACTTATACCCCACAACCCTCATTGTGTTAGAGGGACAGAAGATCGACGTGATTCTAGGAATGGCGTGGATGAACTACCATGGGGCTGTTCTTGATATTGGTCCACGGATTGTTAGTTTGGACTCTCCGATTTACGGTCTCCAAACGCTCATACTGGAAGCTGTGGATTCTAAAAATCCAGTGGTGTACCACAGTGTGACCACGAAACTGGAGGATATTCCAGTGGTCCGTGAGTACCCAGATTTGTTTCCTGACGATCTTCCAGGGATGCCGCCTGAGAGGGATGTGGTATTTAAGATCGAGTTAGCACCGGGAACCACACCAATATCTCGGAGGCCGTACAAAATGTCTCCGAAGGAATTAGCTGAACTAAAAGAACAGCTAAAGGACTTAATGGACAAAGGGTTCATCCGACCAAGCTCATCGCCATGGGGCTGTTCAGCCCTCTTTGTGAAGAAAAAGGATGAGTCACTTCGATTATGTGTGGATTATCGGCCGCTGAATGCAGTGACGATCAAAAATAAATATCCGTTGCCGCGGATCGATATATTATTTGATAAGTTAGTGGGTGCCAAGGTATTCTCCAAGATGGACTTACGGTCTGGTCATCATCAGATAAAGATCAGAGTGGAGGATATACCGAAGACGGCCTTCTCGACTAGATACGAGCTCTATGAGTACCTAGTCATGTCTTTCGGGCTAACAAATGCACCCGCACACTTCATGTATCTCATGAATTCAGTATTCATGCCAGAGTTGGATCAGTTCGTCGTGGTTTTCATCGATGACATTCTCGTATACTCCAAATCGGAGGAGGAGCACATAAAACATCTTCATATTGTGCTCCAACGGTTACGGGAACATAAGCTGTATGCCAAATTCAGCAAGTGTGAATTTTGGATCAACAAGGTACCATTTCTAGGCCACATTATTTCAGCGGAGGGTGTGGCCGTGGATCCAACTAAAATTCAGCAAGTCTTGAAGTGGGAGTCTCCAACATCGGTTCATCAAATCCGCAGTTTTCTAGGACTAGCGGGTTATTACCGGAGATTTATTCCCAGCTTCTCGAAGGTGGCTAAACCAATGACAGAGTTATTAAAGAAGAGCAGCAAGTATGTGTGGACAGAGGCCTGTGAAGAGGCATTTCAAACTTTGAAGAAACATCTCACAACGGCACCGGTGTTAGCCCAACCGGATACAACAAAGCCATTTGATGTTTATTGTGATGCCTCAGGCATTGGACTTGGCTGCGTCTTAATGCAAGATAGACGCGTGATCGCGTATGGGTCTCGTCAACTCCGCAACCACGAGCAGCACTACCCCACTCATGACCTAGAGCTCGCTGCGGTGGTGCTTGCGTTGAAGATGTGGAGGCACTACTTACTTGGAAATTTAGTGCATCTCTACACCGACCATAAGAGCCTCAAATACATATTCACTCAGAAGGATATCAATATGAGGCAGCGGAGATGGTTGGAATTAATCAAAGATTATGAGCTCGAGATCCATTAGCATCCGGGCAAAGCTAACGTGGTGGCTGATGCACTCAGTCGTAAATCCCACGTGAATAACTTGTCAGTTGTTCCGGATGAGGATGAAGAACCAAGCTTGCGGGTGATTCCGTATGGGGCGTTGTATAATCT
This sequence comes from Neostapfia colusana, assembly GCA_030760725.1. Lineage (NCBI taxonomy): Eukaryota > Viridiplantae > Streptophyta > Magnoliopsida > Poales > Poaceae > Neostapfia > Neostapfia colusana. The sequence continues at coordinate 35,003,961 of JASWHV010000003.1, forward strand.
TGCTCTTGTGCCTACCATTAGAGAGGAGATTGTACAATCCCAGAAGAGAGATAGAGGAATGCGGAATATACGAGCAAGGATTAAAGAGGATAAGATGAAATATTTCCGGGAAGATGATCAAGGCGTGTTATGGTTTAACGACCGTATCGTGGTACCCCGGAACCTGAAGTTAAGGAAGAAGATCTTGGACGAAGCTCATATGTCCAAGTACTCGATACATCCAGGAAGTAATAAGATGTATCAAGATCTTAAAACAAAATTTTGGTGGGCTCGGATGAAGCGAGAAATCGCCAAATATGTATCCGAGTGTGATACATGTCGGCGAGTCAAAGCTGACCACATAAAGAAAGCAGGAATGCTACAACCATTAAGTATTCCGGCATGGAAGTGGGAGGACATCAGCATGGACTTTATTGTTGGACTACCTCTCACGTCCAGAAAGCATGACTCCATTTGGGTGATTGTTGATCGCTTAACGAAATCAGCCCACTTCATCCCAGTGAGTACAAGATTTTCAACTAAGCAATATGCAGAGTTGTATCTTTCAAGGATTGTGTGCTTACATGGAGTCCCCAAGACCATCATATCGGACCGAGGTTCAATATTTGTTGCTCGTTTCTGGGAGCAACTACATGAATCTCTAGGAACAAAGTTAATCAGAAGCTCAGCATACCATCCCTAGACGGACGGTCAAACGGAAAGGGTGAACCAGATTCTGGAGGATATGCTGAGGGCACGTGCCATAGATCATGGAAAGAACTGGGATAACCATTTGCCATTAGCGGAGTTTTCTTACAACAATGGTTACCAATCCAGTATTAAAATGGCACCATACGAAGCACTTTATGGCAGGAAGTGCCGCACACCACTCAATTGGCGTGAATCGGGCGAGAGGGTGATTTTCGGCATTGATCTTGTAAAAAATGCCGAAGAGCGGGTCCAACTGATTCAAGAAAACCTTAGGGCTGCTCAATCTCGCCAGAAAAGCTATGCGGACCAGCGACGCCGACCCTTGTGTTTTGAAGTCGGAGATCATGTCTATCTCCGAGTATCCCCGATGAAGGGAATTCATCGATTCGGGGTCAAGGGAAAGCTAGCTCCTCGCTTTGTGGGTCCGTTCCTTATTACAGAACGGTGTGGGCCGGTAGCCTACCGTTTGGAGCTGCTGCCATCCTTATCGGGCATCCACGACATATTCCATGTCTCACACTTGATAAAGTGTTTGAAGAAACCGACGGACATCCTTTCGGAAGACATGGAAATATTGCAACCGGACCTCACCTACGGCGAGAAGCCCATCAAGATTATCGACGAGAAGAGCCGGATCACTCGAAATCGGGCTTTGAAATTTTACAAAGTCCTGTGAAATAATCACACACCGGAAGAAGCGACTTGGGAGAGTGAAGATTACCTCCACAAGAACTATCCGGAACTTCTGTCGTAGTTGTTGTAATTACCTTCTGTCTCATCTTTCTTTTGTAATCTCGGGACGAGATTCTTTTAAGGGGGGAGGATTGTAAAGGTCCAAAAATGTGAATACAAAGAAACATGAGTTTGAACAAATGTTGGAGTCATGTGTATGAAAAAGGGGCTTAGTTGAAACTTTTTCCCACATATGATGACATAGGTGAGATTTCTTCTAAACAAACTTAGGGTTACTGCATGGATGGACCTCATGTAGATTAAAACCCCAGAAATGAAGAGCTCAAGTGCAATGTCACACCCGGTTTTTCCGAAGAAACAACCAAGTGAATATCACATGTATGCCAGGATCATTTTCTCATACATGTGATGACAAATAGTGAAGCATCATTTATTACAAGCCAGGTGTCGAATATAAATAAGTCTTACATTCGCGAATGTCTCAATGGACAATAATAAGTTCATCACAAGTAAATAAACTAGCAGCGGAATATTATTCTTGAGGGCTCCATCACAGGCGTTGCCCGGGGGTCTCCATGAACCTAGAAACCTTCTTCGGGTCCAAAGTCTTGGTCATTATACACCACCTCATTATCTTGACCTGAGCAGCAATATAAACCAACAAATATGCAAGGTTGAGTACCGATGGTACTCAGCAAGTGTGGGAAAGTTATGTCATGCATGGCTAGAACAAGGAGAGGTTGAACTCATGGTTAAAGCACTATGCAATTAATACCTATCACCTTAGCTTATTAAGCACCTACATTACTACACAGGTGAAATGGTCCCAATCTCCCATCCCATCATCATAACCAAATAACCATATCATCATTTCCAATGTTAAGCTCCCCGCTTAACATCCACAACTTCCAAAACCATCAATCCTCTAATCATGAATAAGTCCAAGCCGCTCTTGACCGTGAGCATGGCTATCATGACAGTTTTGACTCTGCAGAGTTTGTACCACTGTACCCACATGTAGTGATTTCATCCCCCGTTGCCGGGTGGACTAAAAGAACCTCCATTATGCCAGTGGCTACGAACCACATTCACACTTCCCAGGTGTGTAGCCAGGAGATCACTACGAAGCCTTTACAAAGGGATTCCCGATGAGCGTGGGCCCACTGAGGTTTCACCCCTAACAACATACAAGAGGCTCCAACCCCGCTGCAGTGGCCCCCTCTTGAGCCTTGCGGTTCATATGGTAGTCCAGCTGACACCTACTCCCCGCACCATCCAACACACCCATACTACGCCGGGGATACACCTAATTAATTGGCCAAGCTGCCCCATCTCAGCATGTGGTTGGCACTGTAAAGCCAGGTTACATGCTCCATGAACCGGTCCTTAGGATCCAGGCAAGTACTAAACACAAACCCGAGTCTCGTGCACCCAGCACACAACCAAAACATCCAACTTGCCTTGATCCCTACCTCTACATAACTCACAATATCTCATTCAAGAGTATGGTAAAATAAACTGATGATCTCATATCCCAAATATTCCATTCTAAGCATGGCTAAGCATATGCATAATAATAAATGACATGATAAAATAAATCCCAACCCAAGCTACAAGGAAACAAGGTGATGCAATTCTAGGGAACTTCCTAGCATGGGTTTCATATTTAAATTGATAATGCAAATAATTCTAGCTACACATCCTAGCATAGGATCAAAGTGGTCAAAGACACTTGCCTCCTTCCTGCTGCTCTTGGAATGGGTAGTCCTGATCTTGGAAAGGAATAACTTGCTCTTGAGCAGGTTCTACATCATACCATCACACATAGCAAAAGAAAACAACAATCCATAAGACATAGTTCACACTTCCACTTCATACAAACCACACATTCACATTCATGAAAGTAATTCACCATTATATGTGTTGTGGTTACTCTATGTGTGTTGATTTGTGGCTTGCATGCACTTTTAATCATGTGTATATGATTCCTACTTTTGTGTTCACATTTATACTTACCTAATATATATATATATATGAGTTTCCAATTTAAATAAATTCCTTATATTCAACTACTACACCTTTTTACTACCAAGTATGTATGAAAGGTATTTTTCTTCTCCCTATGTGCCTTCAGAATTTCTACCAACCCTAAACTGAATTCTTTGAATTTTAGAAACTCTATTTATCATTTACTAGTTGCTATATTTTCGGATTTATTTTCCTATGCATAAATGTGTACTTTATTATGAAAATAGTAATACACATCATCTAAACAGAATAGGTTCTGGTCCTAAATAATTTAATAACATATTTTGACCTTTGCCTCAGATGTAAACTATTTCACAATTACTTTCCCTATTTTTTAAAACTATTCATTACTTAAAAATGTGTCCCTAAATGTGAATAATAAATTAAACAGATTCAATTCAGCCCAAAATATGTTTTTATCTCACTCCAAAGTTTTCTAAATACTGAGAAAGTTTTTAATTTAATTATGACAATATGTTTGTCCCACTTTTTAATTTTTAAACACTAGCCACATATTCAATTTCCTAATTTAAATAATAAACAGGGCTAAAAAGGTAAACTCACCCCATTACAGGGTCTATAATATTATTTTCAAAATTTCCAGGGCTCTAGCTACACTTATCAGAGGTGTTTTTCCTAATTTTTATTAAGTCCAGGGGCTAAAACTGATTTTTAAATGAATTTACATGATTTTCTGAAGTTCCAGGGGCTAGATCAGAAGTTTCCGGGGCTAGCTCTTATTTCCCGAGAACCCCAGGGGGTAGCATGTAAGATTTCCAGTCTTTATAACGCGGGGCTGACGTGGACCGTCCGATTTTAAACCGACGGCTGAGATTATAACGTCGAACCGGTACGCGGGGGTTTAAACCCTACCGTGCGATTTAAAATAAACGGCGCACAAGCGGCCACGTCGCTCTGATCGAGCGCGGGCGGCGCTGCCGGCGGCGCACGGCGGCAGGAAGCGGCGATCTCGCCGGAGACTTTCGGATCTTCGAGAATTCTTCCTAGAACTGTGATCTTGTGGTATAGATCGGTAGAGGGGAGGTCGGGGATCTCACCTCGGGGGTTTTCTTGAGCTCGGAGGTCCTGGAAGGTGATCGGCGACGAGGTCCGAGGTGAATTCACGGCGAGGCTCGTCGGCGCTGTGTTTACACCGCAAGTCACCGAGTTTTCTGCACCTGCAAGGTTCCCCGGAGGCCGTGGATCAAGACCAGCAAGTTAGATCGGAATTTCCGAGCTTAGATCGGCCAGAATTCACCGGAGAAGTCTCGGTTCTCACCGGAGGAAAAATCGGCGATCGCATGGGAAAACAGAACGAGGCCAGGGTTTTTATAGACGGGGGAGGGCGGTGGGTTTGTTTAGATCGAGTGGGAGTCCTCCGGAACCAGAATTCGGCCGGAAATCCGGTCGGTTGCGATCGCGCGCGCGCGGGTGAACAGTCCGTGTTTCGGACGATCGGGGGTTAGGGATGACAGGTGGGTCCCACCTGTCTGAGAGAGAGAGCGCGGGCGCGCGGCTGCGGGCTGGCGCAGGGGCAGGGTGGGCCGGCTGTTGGGTTTCGGCCCACTGGCCAGTTTTTTTCTGTTTTCCTTTTTCTATTTCTATTTCTTATCTGATTTGAGTTTAATTTGAATTCCAGTTTGAATTTGAATTTTTGCAAAACATGCAACATGTCCAAAAAATTTTAAATCCCCCTCTTAACATGATTTAGGGTTTTGAATCAAAATTTTGGGGTGTTACAGCTCTACCCCCCTTAAAAGAAATCTCGTCCTCGAGATTGGTGGTTCTAAGAAAACAATTCCGGAAATTGTGCCTTGAGCTCATCTTCTCGCTCCCAGGTGGCTTCCTCTTCTGAGTGATGCTTCCACTGCACCTTGCACATCCGAATTCTTTTATTTCTAGTGAGGCGTTCCATTTTCTCCAAAATCTTGTATGGTTGCTCGGCATAAGACAAATCCTCAGCTACGTTCACTTCATTCATGGGTAACACCTCCTCAGGCGTCCTCAGGCATTTCTTGAGTTGTGACACATGGAATACATCGTGCACATCCGATAGACGAGCCGGTAACTCTAGTTGATACGCCACTTCGCCTTTCCTTTCCAAAACTTGAAAGTGTCCGATGTATCGAGGTGACAACTTCCCTTTCACCTTGAACCGACGATGTCCTCTGATAGGGGACACCTTGAGATAGACATAGTCTCCTACGTTGAAAACGAGCTCTCTTCTTCGTACATCGGCATAGCTCTTTTGGCGTGTTTGTGCTATCCTCAAGTTGTTGCGAATTTCCCTCACCTTCGCCTCGGCTTCTTGTAGTACTTCTAGACCAAACACTTTACTTTCCCCTGTTTGGTTCCAAAATAGAGGAGTTCTGCACTTCCTCCCGTACAAAGCTTCAAACGGTGACATCTTCATACTAGCTTGATAGCTGTTGTTATAGGAAAACTCCGCATACGGTAAGTTCTTGTCCCAACTCCGATTGTTTTTTAGTGCACATGCCCTTAGCATATCTTCAAGGATCTGATTGGTTCTTTCCGTCTGCCCATCAGTTTGGGGATGATAGCAGAACTAAAGTTCAGATGGGTTCCCATGGTTTCGTGCAACTTCTGCCAGAACCTTGAGGTGAACTGTGTCCCTCGATCCGACACAATCTTCTTTGGCACTCCATGGTAACACACGATCCTTGACATGTACAACTCTGCCAATTTGGATCCGCTGTAGCTTTCCTTCACGGGGATGAAGTGAGCTACCTTGGTTAGCCTATCAATGATGACCCATATCGAATTATATCCTGATTGGGTCCTAGGCAATCCCACGATGAAATCCATGCTGATTTCTTCCCATTTCCATTCAGGCAATTTGAGTGGTTGCAATAATCCCGCGGGTCGTTGATGTTCTGCTTTCACCAACTGACATGTGTCACACAGAGCAACATGTTCCGCGACATCTCGCTTCATGCCATACCACTAATACCTGCTCTTGAGGTCCTGGTACATCTTCGTACTCCCAGGATGAATGGAATAGTCAGAATCATGAGCCTCCTTCAAAATCAATTCACGGATCTCCTTTACTTCTGGCACACAGATTCTTTTCCCGTGCCACACCGTTCCTTGTTCATCCTCTCTAAAACCAGGAGCTTTATTTTCCTTGATGAGTTGTCTGATCTCTCGTATGTTCTCGTCATTCTTTTGACCCTCGCGTATGTCTCGCTCGAGTGTGGAATCCACCTCCATGGCGATGGCTTCACCACTATTTACCAGGCATAGATTGAGCCTTATAACCTCGTCCTTCAGTTCTGCATGCATGTTCTTCAAGCTCAACTTGTTGACCTGCACTTTCCGACTCAAAGCATCGACCACGACGTTTGCCTTCCCGGGATGATAGTTGATGCCCACATCAAAGTCATTGATTAGCTCTAACCATCTCCTTTGTCTGAGGTTGAGGTCTGGCTGTGTGAATATGTACTTCAAACTCTTATGATCCATATATATCTCTGTCCTCTTCCCCATCAAATAGTGCCGCCAAATTTTCAACGCGTGTACCACTGCGGCTAGTTCTAGGTCATGTGTAGGATAGTTCTTCTCGTGCTTCCGGAGCTGTCGGGATGCATAAGCCACGACATGCCCTTCTTGCATGAGAACACATCCCAACCCGTTTCCAGAGGCATCGCAGTACACCGTGAAGTTCTTCTGCATATCTGGCATAACCAACACTGGGGCTGTTGTCAATCTCTTCTTTAGCTCCTGAAAGCTCGTCTCGCACTGTGGCGTCCAGGTGAATGTGATTCCCTTCTCCAACAGTTTGGTGAGAGGTCTCGAGATCTTGGAGAATCCCTTAATAAACCGTCGATAGTATCCAGCCAATCCCAGGAAGCTTCGAACTTCCCCGACATTTTCAGGGGTCTTCCACTTCTGGACATCCTCGATTTTGGCGGGATCTACGGAGATTCCTCCCTCCGAGATTATATGTCCTAAGAAAGGAACTTTCTTCAGCCAAAACTCACACTTGCTCAACTTGGCATATAGTTGGTGTTCTCTTAGCCTCTGCAACACCAACCTTAGATGTTTCTCATGTTCTTCTTCATCTTTGGAGAAGACGAGAATGTCATCTATGAAAACCACCACAAATTTGTCCAGATATTCCATGAATACCTTGTTCATGAGATACATGATGTATGCCGGGGCATTAGTTAGCCCGAAAGGCATGACCGTGTATTCATACAGTCCGTACCGAGATACGAAAGCTGTCTTGGGAATATCAGATTGCCTTATCTTGAGTTGGTGGTATCCCGACCTGAGATCAATTTTCGAGAACACACAAGCTCCCCTCAACTGATCAAACAAGTCTTCAATACGGGGTAATGGTTACTTGTTCTTGATGGTTACCTCATTCAAGGCACGGTAATCCATGCATAACCTTTGGCTTCCGTCCTTCTTGGGCACAAATATCACCGGAGCTCCCCATGGTGAGGAACTAGGACGAATATACCCCTTCCCCGTCAATTCTCTCAAATGATCCTTGAGTTCTTCTAGCTGCTTGGAGTCCATCCGATAAGGTCTCTTGTATATCGGGGCTGTTCCAGGCACTAGCTCAATTGCGAATTCCACTTCACGATCGGGAGGCATACCTGGCAATTCTTCCGGAAAAACGTCTGGATATTCTCTGATAGTCCTGATTTCCTCAACTTTCACCTCAACTTGATTTAATTTAATGTCCCTCCTAGGCTCGTATATTGTTATGAACTTTACTCTTGTGCCACTAGGGTGAGTTAGTTCCACCGTTTTGGTCGAACAATGAATGATTCCCTTGTGTTTGGTCAGCCAATCCATGCCCAAAATAATATCGATCCCTTGGGAATCTATCACTATGAGGTTAGCAGTAAACACTACCCCATTAATGTCAAGATTCACCTTGGGACACACTTGTCTTGTCCTTATTTCTCCACCTGGAGAGTTTACGGCTAGCATATGGTTCATTTGTGTTGTTGCTAGGTCATACTTCTTAACAAACCCTTGAGCAATAAACGAGTGGGTAGCACCAGAATCAAACAGCAGGGTTGCAAGGTGTAAATTGGCAGGAAACTTACCAACTACCATGTCGGGTGCATCTTGTGCTTCCTCCATAGTGACGTGGATCACCCGTCCTCTCATTAGATTCTGCTGTTGTGGCTGCGCGGGCTTCTTCTTTGGGCACTTATGGGCATAGTGCCCCAGTTCACCACAGTTAAAACATTGCACCCCAACCTTAGGTGCCTGGCCTTTGCTGTCTTGGGGTTGGTTTGGAGGTCCCTGTACTGCTGGTCGAGGTGGATATGCGGGGCGAGGCTTCTGTACAAACTGACGTTGTGGCTGTGCTGGTGCTGCGGGAGGCCTGTAGTTCGGGTTGTACCCTCTTGGTGCTGAGTAGGGTACCGCAGCACGGTTCGTCTGCCCTGCATGTTGCTGCATCAGACGTGGGCGAGTGTTGCTCCCTGAGGCTTGGTGTGACCACCCGGCCTTCCTCTTATTCTAATTTTCCAAGGCCTTTAGCTTCCTTTCTACCACAAATGCTCTGTCCACCATCTTTTGGAAGCTTTCATACTCATTTGAGGACATTGCACACTGCATTTCTGCGGTAAGCCCCTCCACAAAACAATCTTGTTTCTGCTCATCAGTCTCTATGTCCCGTAGGGCATAACGGGATAGTTGAGTAAATTTAGTGAGGTATTCCCTCACCGTCATGTTTCCCTGCTGCAGTCCCAAAAACTCCTTCCTCTTGTTTTTGAGTTCACCTCTTGGGATGTAATGGTTGCGGAAGCTACGCTTGAACTCTTCCCAAGTGATGTTCTCAGGGTCATGATGGGCGGCCACGTAGGTGGTCCACCAATCAGCAGCAGGTCCATGCAATTGATGAGAGGCAAACAGTACCCTATCATACCCTTGGCACTGTATGATCCTCATCTTACTTTCAATGGTCTTCAGCCAATCATCTGCCTCCAGAGGTTCAGCAGCACTTGTAAACTTTGGAGGTTGAGTTCCTAGAAACTCACTCAACCTTGGTTGGCGTGGTGCAGCTTGTGGAGGTGGAACTTGATGCAAGTTGGCCACCACTTGAGTCAAGTTCTGGATGAGCTGATTTTGATTCTCCAGCATTTGGTGGAGGGGATCAACTCCTTCACGGCGACCACCCCGGTCCTGGCCTCCAGAAAGATGAGGGTTGCATGCCTCATCGTTGTTGTTGGCGGGGTTGGCAGCACGTCCTTTTCCTCTTCCGGCCATCTGGTAGAATCAACCAATGTTAATTTGAAAGCATTTAGTATCATCTTACTACTTTCATTTGTTTGTACGTTGAAGTGTTGAGGCTTTGTTATACTTTTACAAGGGTTCATATCTCACACCAAATAGATGCACTATTATTTCATGTGGGTTCACACACCAAAGCAAAACAATCTAAAGACGAGGCTGTGGACAATTGCTCATGGTTTCCACAACTCACGTCACACACCAAGCACTAACACACCATTAACTACGTAACGACTCGACTACTCGACATCCTTCTAATTTAAGGGAATGGCTCTACGCTACTCGTTTTCTTGAGCTGGCTCCTCGGGATCTTCCTCATCATTTCGGATGCCTTCTGACTCTACTTTGGTTGGGGAGGCTGCTGGTGGAGAAGTGCGACGACGCCTGATCGCTCGGCGATCTGGGGAGTCAGGAGTCCATGTATTATTCACGGTGACACACAGTTCATTCCCATCTCCTCTTTCTCTCGCCCTCAAACAGGCTCGCAGCAACGCCTCCGTTTCCTTCAGGGTGTCCCGGACATCCTGAAGCTCTTGTTGACACTCCTGCAGTCGAGTGCTGAGCATAGCAGCATCCTCCAAGCACAAGTCCATGTGCTCATGGGAAGTCCCCTGCTGCACCGGCGGGTACTTGTACTCCGTGGTACCACTCTCACGTTGGAGGACATACATGTACTCAGTTTTGTCCAAGTGGCACGATAGATGTGACTCTGGCAGGTGATGGCCTCCCAGGTGACATCTTTCTCCGCATCGACCTGTGTCGCTCGACAAGCTGGAGAGTGGTGAATCTTAAGCAGCTGATTTTCGTGTATAATCCTCATCTCTGAGCTCCATTCTTCCCTCTTCTCACGGATGGTCCTGGTGGAGTTATAGTGGATGATTAGCTTGCCCGTGTTGCCGGCGGCTTCGAGCATACGCCGAAGACGGCGCAATAAGCCTCCTACTGCCAATCCGTAGGAAAGGTACGTCACCGGACGACTCTCCTCTCTCTCGGCAAGGGCAACTACGGGAACTCTCTCTCCTGTGGACTTGCGAGCGGTGCGAATCATGCGAACCATCTAAAACAAAAAGAATTTAAAATTAGGTTAGATAAACTCTCAAACAAAAATCCTATTTTGAATGAAAGTTGGGGTAAGATGAAGAAAGTGACTCATTAAATAACACTTTTCAACACACACCTAAAAAAATAGTTTTTAAGAAAGTAGGGCCCTTAATTACGTCCATTTCTACCTAGGTCCACGTTCCTACGGGCAACCTTGGCTCTGATACCACTTCTGTCACACCCGGTTTTTCCGAAGAAACAACCAAGTGAATATCACATGTATGCCAGGATCATTTTCTCATACATGTGATGACAAATAGTGAAGCGTCATTTATTACAAGCCAGGTGTCGAATATAAATAAGTCTTACATTCGCAAATGTCTCAATGGACAATAATAAGTTCATCACAAGTAAATAAACTAGCAGCGGAATATTATTCTTGAGGGCTCCATCACAGGCGTTGCCCGGGGGTCTCCATGAACCTAGAAACCTTCTTCGGGTCCAAAGTCTTGGTCATTATACACCACCTCATTATCTTGACCTGAGCAGCAATATAAACCAACAAATATGCAAGGTTGAGTACCGATGGTACTCAGCAAGTGTGGGAAAGTTATATCATGCATGGCTAGAACAAGGAGAGGTTGAACTCATGGTTAAAGCACTATGCAATTAATACCTATCACCTTAGCTTATTAAGCACCTACATTACTACACAGGTGAAATGGTCCCAATCTCCCATCCCATCATCATAACCAAATAACCATATCATCATTTCCAATGTTAAGCTCCCCGCTTAACATCCACAACTTCCAAAACCATCAATCCTATAATCATGAATAAGTCCAAGCCGCTCTTGACCGTGAGCACGGCTGTCATGACAGTTTTGACTCTGCAGAGTTTGTACCACTGTACCCACATGTAGTGATTTCATCCCCCGTTGCCGGGTGGACTAAAAGAACCTCCATTATGCCAGTGACTACGAACCACATTCACACTTCCCAGGTGTGTAGCCAGGAGATCACTACGAAGCCTTTACAAAGGGATTCCCGACGAGCGTGGGCCCACTGAGGTTTCACCCCTAACAGCATACAAGAGGCTCCAACCCCGCTGCAGTGGCCCCCTCTTGAGCCTTGCGGTTCATATGGTAGTCCAGCTGACACCTACTCCCCGCACCATCCAACACACCCATACTACGCCGGGGATACACCTAATTAATTGTCAAGCTGCCCCATCTCAGCATGTGGTTGGCACTGTAAAGCCAGGTTACATGCTCCATGAACCGGTCCTTAGGATCCAGGCAAGTACTAAACACAAACCCGAGTCTCGTGCACCCAGCACACAACCAAAACATCCAACTTGCCTTGATCCCTACCTCTACATAACTCACAATATCTCATTCAAGAGTATGGTAAAATAAACTGATTATCTCATATCCCAAATATTCCATTCTAAGCATGGCTAAGCATATGCATAATAATAAATGACATGATAAAATAAATCCCAACCCAAGCTACAAGGAAACAAGGTGATGCAATTCTAGGGAAACTTCCTAGCATGGGTTTCATATTTAAATTGATAATGCAAATAATTCTAGCTACACATCTTAGCATAGGATCAAAGTGGTCAAGGACACTTGCCTCCTTCCTGCTGCTCTTGGAAAGGGTAGTCCTGATCTTGGAAAGGAATAACTTGCTCTTGAGCAGGTTCTACATCATACCATCACACATAGCAAAAGAAAAACAACAATCCATTAGATATAGTTCACACTTCCACTTCATACAAACCACACATTCACATTCATGAAAGTAATTCACCATTATATGTGTTGTGGTTACTTTATGTGTGTTGATTTGTGGCTTGCATGCACTTTTAATCATATATATATGATTCCTACTTTTGTGTTCACATTTATACTTACCTACTATATATATATGAGTTTCCAATTTAAATAAATTCCTTATATTCAACTACTACACCTTTTTACTACCAAGTATGTATGAAAGGTATTTTTCTTCTCCCTATGTGCCTTCAGAATTTCTACCAACCCTAAATTGAATTCTTTGAATTTTAGAAACTCCATTTATCATTTACTAGTTGCTATATTTTCAGATTTATTTTCCTATGCATAAATGTGTACTTTATTATGAAAATAGTAATACACATCATCTAAACAGAATAGGTTCTGGTCCTAAATATTTTAATAACATATTTTGACCTTTGCCTCAGATGTAAACTATTTCACAATTACTTTCCCTATTTTCTAAAACTATTCATTACTTAAAAATGTGTCCCTAAATGTGAATAATAAAATAAACAGATTCAATTCAGCCCAAAATATGTTTTTATCTCACTCCAAAGTTTTCTAAATACTGAGAAAGTTTTTAATTTAATTATGACAATATGTTTGTCCCACTTTTTAATTTTTAAACACTAGCCACATATTCAATTTCCTAATTTAAATACTAAACAGGGCTAAAAAGGTAAACTCACCCCATTACAGGGTCTATAATATTATTTTCAGAATTTCCAGGGGTCTAGCTACACTTATCATAGGTGTTTTTCCTAATTTTTATTAAGTCCAGGGGCTAAAACTGATTTTTAAATGAATTTACATGATTTTCTGAAGTTCCAGGGGCTAGATCAGAAGTTTCCGGGGCTAGCTCTTATTTCCCGAGAACCCCAGGGGGTAGCACGTAAGATTTCCAGTCTTTATAACGCGGGGCTGACGTGGACCGTCCGATTTTAAACCGAGGGCTGAGATTATAACGTCGAACCGGTACGCGGGGGTTTAAACCCTACCGTGCGATTTAAAATAAACGGCGCACAAGCGGCCACGTCGCTATGATCGAGCGCGGGCGGCGCTGCCGGCGGCGCACGGCGGCGGGAAGCGGCGATCTCGCCGGAGACTTTCGGATCTTCGAGAATTCTTCCTAGAACTGTGATCTTATGGTATAGATCGGTAGAGGGGAGGTCGGGGATCTCACCTCGGGGGTTTTCTTGAGCTCGGAGGTCCTGGAAGGTGATCGGCGATGAGTTCCGAGGTGAATTCACGGCGAGGCTCGTCGGCGCTGTGTTTACACCGCAAGTCACTGAGTTTTCTGCACCTGCAAGGTTCCCCGGAGGCGGTGGATCAAGACCAGCGAGTTAGATCGGAATTTCCAAGCTTAGATCGGCCAGAATTCGCCGGAGAAGTCTCGGTTCTCACCGGAGGAAAAATCGGCGATCGCGTGGGAAAAACAGAACGAGGCCGGGGTTTTTATAGACGGGGGAGGGCGGTGGGTTTGTTTAGATCGAGTGGGAGTCCTCCGGAACCAGAATTCGGCCGGAAATCCGGTCGGGTGCGATCGCGCGCGCGCGGGTGAACAGTCCGTGTTTCGGACGATCGGGGGTTAGGGATGACAGGTGGGTCTCACCTGTCTGAGAGAGAGAGAGCGCGGGCGCGCGGCTGCGGGCTGGCACGGGCGCAGGGTGGGCCGGCTGGTGGGTTTCGGCCCACTGGCCGGTTTTTTTCTGTTTTCCTTTTTCTTTTTCTATTTCTTTTCTGATTTGAGTTTAATTTGAATTCCAGTTTGAATTTGAATTTTTGCAAAACTGCAACACATCCAAAAATTTTTAAATCCCCCTCTTAACATGATTTAGGGTTTTGAATCAAAATTTTGGGGTGTTACATGCAAGGGAAGGGTTTAAAAATCAGTGATGAACTAAATGTAGATTCAAACTTCAAGTGAGGGGAAGACACAATGGAAATTCAAAACTGTTTGTGTCCAAACTATTGTTTGCAGCAGCTAACATAAGAATCAAGTGGCATATTTGGATTCCTTAGGTCCAAATTAGTGGGGAGGCAAAGTTTCATTAATTTTTGAAAAGATTTGCTGTCCATTTTTCCAAATGGAGTCAAATGTGCAAAGAATTCAAATGAACATTTGAATTTGCATGGAATTTGTCCAAACTTGTCAAATGAGCTCAGTTTCCAATTTTCAAATAATTGGGTTGGATAATTGTCAAACTTTGGAGATATTTTGAGGAAAAGAGGTACTGAATTGTGGGGCCCACATGTCATAGGAATGAGTAGACTTAACACTTAAGTTTTCTCTCTGTTCCTCACTCCACCGAGGTGTAACCCCGGGGCGACACTGAGCGGCCGCCCCCGTCGACCGAGGCTCCACCTCCTGCTCCAGCTAGCGCCGACCTGATCCTTACCCCGGGACCAGCTGCAGCACGCTGCCGTCTTCGTTTTGATCGTGCGCTGGCTGTTCTTCTCGCGCGCAAACAGCAACCGGCGCTCTCCGCCGCACTCCTTTCTCCCCGATCACCAGCCCCAACCAAGCTTCGGTTGTGCGCGCCGGCAGTACAGAAAAGCAGCGCCTGCGCCTGCTCTACCACACCAGCCCCGCAACACTGAAGGCCCTAGCCTGTGGCGCGCACAATTCGGCAAACGGCGCCGAGAAACAGAGCTGTCCTGCGGAGAACCGGAGCTGGTCTCACGTGGACAGCCCCACCGAGAGCTTCTCAGGCCCGAGCTAGAGCACCCTCGGATGCGCTGGGAGCCCCTGATGCTCGTCCCCGAAGCTCAAGCCATGAGATAATCTACCGGGCTCGAATTTGGGAAAAGATCGCCGTCGGGCACCATCTGACCTTCTGATACGGTAATACCAAATTCGATCGTCCCTCTCATTCTTAGGCCGTGAAACCTTGCACACAGGTCCGCCACTAACCGGCGATCAGTAGTCCTTCACAACCCTAGTTGGAAAGATGCACATAGACCGCATGAAATCCAGAATTTCTGACCTCAAACGCGGAGGAGGTTTCGGGTGCACGGTGAGACACCATTAGCCGCCGGTCCCGAGCAGTTTTGAGGCTAGGTCGAGCATCCCCATGGTCCACTGGTGCTGTAGCGCCGTTCCACTGAGGTCTGGGCAGGCTAGGATGACCGGGCGACGTTGCCGAACCGGTCCAGAGCCGCCGCACCGTGGCCAGCTAGGTTAGAGCCATCACCGACCGGGGAAGAGGGTTCCATCGTGTTCAGCACGGGAAATTAGGCCCTAGCGGTGAGGGAGAGCTCGGGGGATGCCGGGAGGCCGGAATCCGTCGAACTCCGGCGAGCCCGGCGGCGCGCGGGCGCGGGTGGCCGGAGGTAGAAGACGACCCGGTGGGTCCCGCCCGTCAGCGACGGTTTTTCAAATATCTGATCGGCTGTGGCGCAGGGATCTGGTGTGGCGGCGCGGGAAATACCCTGTAGCCCCGTGTGGCTTGCCTCAGCGAGTGACACCTGTCCCCGGACCCACAGCCAGTATTTGAACATTTTGGGGAATTTCAGTTTTCAGTTCAAATTTTGAAAAGCTACAACTTTGGGTAGGAGAATCAAAAAAATTTGAAACAAATTTTGTTGGATTCCTCTGATAGAGTACTATCCAAATGTAGAACCCAATTTGTATGAAAACCTTTTTATTTAATTCTGTAAAATTCTTTAAAGCTTTTCAGCAAAAGAATTTTAGAGGGAGTTTGGTTAATCCAAAAATCCTCAAATTTTGCCAGAATAGTCTTTAGGGTATTAGTGAACACCTGTAAAAGTTTCAACTCATTTGGAGTTGATTTAGTTAGTTTAATTCTGATTTTAAATTTCTGTATTCAAATGAATACAGAAACATTTTCAGAGAATTTCCAAAAACATGGAAATTCAGTTCTAGCCATTCCTTAGCTCCAAAAAAATCCTAGGAAAATTCAGGCATACTCCCTGAGCCATGTATGAAATTAGAGTTCACTTGAATTTGCATGAAAGTGCAAGTTTAATCAGAATTAGTTCCTTTTTTCCTAAATGCTTAGGGAATTGTTCTGGGTGACCTAATCAGTGAAACATTCTGAATTTTGGTCCAGAGGGCTTTCTTGTGACAAGGAACTCACAAGAAAATTTCCAGCTCCATTGAAGCCCTGGATCATGGTGTCCTGTTCAACCTCATTAGTTAATCCTCACCCAAGTGATGAAATCCCACTCATCACTTGATCCTAGTGCTTAAACACAAACCCAAACCACTAGCACCAGTTTCATTTTAAATTCTTAAACACAGTTCCAGTTTTAAACTTTTTGTTAGAACTTGTAGCAAAATTTTACAATTACACATATTTGCATATGCATTACGTGTAGCATCTACGTGAAGGACTTGAAGTCATTGGAGTAGAGATCAAAGGAGGGAGGCAAGGGATCAATTCAAGTGGTCTCCACTAACTGCATATATATATAAGTCACCTGCAAAACCAAGGCAAGCCCCGGTTTGCATCAAATTTACAAGTTTTTATTTGTATTCACTTCATACGTCTAGCATTATATTTATTGCATTACGTCTAGATGGTATGAAACCCCAAATGCATGACCCAGAAAACCCTGGAGTTTAATGTAGGATATGTTATCAATTCATTATAACTGCTGATCTCAACAAAAGTGGATTAAAAGAAGCAAACCTCGAGTGGGCAGATTCCTACTCGTGAACAGAGATTTAGGGGGATCAATGGGAAGAGTTGGGAATTGATCCTCATAGTGGGAATGGAGACCGGGCAGTGAATGGAAGGTCAAGGACGTGGTCCTGTGAGCCTAGTCTATGTCTGAGTCGATTAAGGCCCGTTCTCGTGTGCGGCCCGTTGGGCAAGTTTGAGTTGTGTACCGGATGCATACTGGCTATTTGGGACCCAGGAAACCGATGTAACACGTTAACCTGGGTGTCGAGGCATACCTCACCGTCTGATGCCGATGCTGAAAGGATAGAGAAGTTTGCTCTACGAGGGTTTGATTGTGGAGTCTCGATGTAGGTTGCGCGAGGGCTATAAAAGTTGCCTAAAACTTGAAGTAAGGACTCTCCTTTAGCTCAAATTCATCATTTGTGCAAACCTCTGTAATCAGCCCTATATGTCTATCATGTAGAGTTTCATGGCTTGGGCGACGGGTCAGTCTTGCTGAGCTTCGTGCTCACAGATACTGCATAAGTTGTTTTGCAGGTAATAACTGTACGCTGAGATGTACGGGTACCTGATGAAACTCGGAGCTCTCCGAGTGATGAACTCAGGGTAACCCCTGCCGCTGCTATTATGACATTGTTGCTAGCGAGAAAGGTCCGCGGGCTGGACACCTTCTCTGTTGCTTAGCATAGGTATGAGACGTGAGTTGTAATAGTCTTCCGCTGTAGTTTGATTTGAGAAGTATTTGCAAAATCAACATTTTGTAAGCTTCCGCTTGTCTTATGTAATATGATGCTTTATTATGTGTGCTGTTGGGTGCCGCATCGCACTGCACCACCCAATGCTATTCCCGGGCGAGGTATCCCGTCCCCATGAGTGATCGGGACGGCGGGGTCCTCACACTACGCATCAAGTTCACGTTCAGCCCTTGAACGTGTCCTTGCTAGCACACACGCACACTAACTCTGCGGCGTGCACGACTCCCATTCGACGGGATTCCCCTCCTGGGGTTCCGTCTCCTCTTCGGGAGTCCCTTCCTCATAGAACCCTGCAAAAGCTTCAAACACAAGCAGTGAGCATGAAGGCTCAGCAAGTCTGACCCGTCTCACCTAAACATGAAACTTCTACATGAGGGGTGATGGGTACATGAGGTAAAATCATTTGCAAAGGACTCGCCTAATTAGTGGAACCTTATTTTCAAGTTTTAGCAGCAGGTTTTGGAGAACCTTACACTAAGGCACATGAGAGAGCCACAATCAAACAAGAAACACATTTCTCTCATGTACTTTGCCCAAAGTTGAAAAGAACTTTAGTTAGCTCTAGACTACAGCAAATCATTAACAATCAAGTCCATCTTTCAATCAGCAACATTTTAACATGCAACTAGCCTGTTCTTTCTACGTCACGGTACAGTGAACAAGTGGTACTTACTGACCGCGTGGGACGGTGATTATAATCGATTTACACCTGCAGGGTTACCCGAATAACCCGTCACGTACGCCCGTACTCGATGTTGCCTACAACAACCATCACGGACGTCGTACGCAACTACCTTTCACCCGTCAGCCAAATATTGAACCAGTCCCATCGTCCCGAGCAAGAGGTCTCTGCACGCGCATCTCCGTGCTGCCAACCGATTTACACCTCAAGCTCTCAACTTACCCTCTAAACGACGGGCAATGCCTCAATACCCAGGGTTACACCGGTTTCCCGGTTCCGATAGAGCCGGTAGGTCTTCGGTACTGTTCTAGCTTGTTCAACAGGCCCGCACACTGCTCGGTCCTCAATCGACACAAGCGGAGCTATAGCACACAGGCCCCAAAGTCCTGCTTCCCTTACTCTCCGCTCGGTCTTATTTTTCTTGCCATGTGTATCATGTGCTATCTCTACCTGAGTCGAGTGCCTCTAGCCTATGCTCGCGAGTAGTTGCAACTACTTGAGTTGTATTGAATCCTATACTATCTTAGCATTGCAGTAGCTAACGGGGTTTGCAATCCTAAACCCAACCCATGGTTTTCTTGGCTATTCAGTTGGGTTTCCAAACAAGACTCTAATGCAAAGAATAAAGTAATCAAGTATGTACTCAAAACAATAAAAACTTGTAAAAAGGTTAATGCAAACCGGAGCTTGCCTTGCTGCTCTTGGTCGTAGGATAGCTGCTCCTCCAGAGTAACTAAGTCTAGGACTTCGGGTTCCTCCTCGACCTTAGCGACTACATGATAGAAGAAGTACATGTATCAATTTAAATGCATTTGTATTAAGTTTGAACTTGTGAATCTTATAAGTCCCACTAGACAGATTCAATGACTATGAAACTTTTACTGTGGCTTGGTTACAACCTAAACAGAGACTTGGTCAAGTTTTAGTTGCAGCAAAGCTCATTGGAGCCCACCACAATTAATTATGTCCTTGACCTTAATTGGAACTCTTAGGGTGTTCTAAGGACTTTCATGAAACAAACTATGACTTTCTGAAAACTAGATTTTCAAAGGGTCCTAATGGAGTTGGTCTCACTAAATTTGAAGTTTCCTAGCTAAAGATATGAGCTAAACAATTTCAGAGAAAATTCTGAAAATGTTTCTGAACATTTTCTATTTTCTCTGGAACAGTTTCACTAATCACACCATTAGGTGGATCAAATGAGCTCAAATGGATCTGAAATTTTTATGGTAGTTCAGGGATATTTTGATGAACATCCCAGCAAAATTTCAGGATTTTCTACAAAAGGATTCTCCAGTTAAAATTCCAAACATTTTAAATTTTGAGGAATTAATTCTGGAGAAATAAGGATTTTCATGAAGTGAAACTTGATTTGCTGGAAAGTAATCAGAGAGCTGAATCCAACAAAATTTGGTTCACTCGATTTGGAGCTTTCTAGCTAAAGTTATGAGGATTTGAAGTCTGATTGAAATCAGAAAATCGGGGAAAAAGTTTAAATCTGCCTGGGCCCGCGGGGACACGTGTTAAGCGCGGAGCCGACAGCACACTGAGGCCCACAGGGTTTTTGCGCACCAGCACACCCGATCCCGGCCGCAGCCCGATCCCGATTTAAAATATCTCCTGCTGACAGCTGGGGTCCACCCCCTTCGTCAACCTGACACCGCCCGCGCTCTGCCGCCGGGGAACCTCGCCGGAGAGCTCGCCGGCAGCTTATGTGGAGCTTCAAACTTCACGATCTTGGCCGCCCCTGCCTACTTTCACTCGGGGAACAGGATTCTGGTGTCAGCTCGTCATGACAATGGCCGGTGCATGGTGAGCGACGAGCCGCCGCCACGGAAAGACTTCAGCCATGTCGGCTGACTTCCCTAGCACCTCAACCACGCGAGCAACCGGTCGGGAAGCATCAGTGGACCTCAGGGAAGGTCGACATGAGCTTGAGGCAGCTCGGAGAAGGCCTGAAGTAGGTCCTCACCGTGCGCCCGATACCTCCCGCTTGCTCCGCCGTTGGTAAACCTCGAAATACGCCGGTTGCAGAGGTTTTCTGTCCAATGGTTGTGAAGGCAACTTGTGCGTTACCGTGTCTAGTTTGTGTGAGAGCGGATTGAGGCCCTCTAATCCTTTCTAGAGTACGAATTCGACAGAACCGCACCCGAAGGTCGTTCTGCACACAGAAAGGGGAAAACTGGAAATTCGCCGCCGGTGAGCAAACACTCGGGATGTGGCTCGGGGGTGAGCAGCACCGGTCACCAGCGCGTCCAAGGGTGCCGTGGCTCGGGCGTGACAACGCCCCAGTTGGGCTGTCTACGGGAGCCCGAGGTACGGCGGTTTTAAGTCACCAAATTGATCTTTCGATATAGCCGACATCAATCGGTTTCAGATGAGTTTTAGCAACGGGGAGGAAGGAGAAGAGTTGATAGTACATTGCCGTAGCTCTGGGGGAACGGGAAGGCTGTGATCGGCGCTCCCGATCGGTTCCAAGCTGCGGGAAGGAGTTTGCCGGCGCTGAGTTCTTGCGGGGGAAGAAACTGGCGAGGCTTCGGCCGAGGAGGGGGAAGACGCCTTAAGAAGGCTCTGAACCGCCTCATGCCCGCGCGTGGCCAAGCAGCTGCTGGCGCGGCGGCTCCCCTCGGTGGCGATTGCAGCGGCGGCTCGGCGACCCGAGTGAGAAAAGTCTCAGTAGGTTGAATCTTCTCTGTGGCTGACATGTGGGACCCACCCGGGGTTTTAACCTCTGAAATTTACTCCTAATCACTGTTGTAAACAGTGAGCCCCAAAATACCCATGGTGATTCAAATTATTCACCCATGAGCCATTTGAATTGGTTAGAATTCAAATTGGGTTTGGTTTGAATGAATTTCAGCACAAGTTCAGTTTGAAATTCAAATAATGTTTGAATTTGCCCCACTTAGCTCATGTCAAGATCAACTCCAAATGGAGTGAAAATTGGTGTGTGAGCTCACAAAAATGTGCTGACTAAGAATATGCCTCCCACTTTTGAATTCATGGGATAAAAACAGTTTGAATTTGAATATGGTTTCAAACTGCCCTCTTCCTGTGACGCCCTCAATTCTATGGAAAAACCACGGAACCGAGAACTAATGCATATGTGTGCCCAGGATGTTCTTCACACATACACATACGTTCCACAAACTGAATTTAGATTATATATTACCACGAATAAAAAGTTTATTACAATACCTCATGAGTCTTGGACTCATGCTTACAGCGGAAGTCTTATTTCTATGCAGCGGAAGTCCTTGTTTAAATGTGGAAGCAAAAACTAATGCGGAAGCAAAACTAAGCAGAAGTGGCTCCATCTCTACTCCCTCCACAGGCAAGGTTGAGAACAGATCACACTCCATAATGTTCCACTTGATCTTCATAGTAGGCTTCTCCTGCTGCTGATGATGAAGTAATAATGCAAGGTTGAGTACAATGATGTACTCAGCAAGTGCGGGAAAACACATGATATGCAGCTCATAAACAAGGTAGGCATAAAAGGCTTATTTGCAGAAAAGCAATCTTGTAAAACCATGATAAAACAGCAACTTAACTTTAGATGAATGTAATCCAAGCATGAATTAAGTTACCAACATACCTCCATCACTTCCCATGTTCCATCCAAACATTAACCAATCCTTTATTCATACTCACGAATACCTCCTCGTATTCGCTACCATCTCATCTCACAATTCAACCTCCTCTCACACCGAGACCAATCTCATGTCATGACCCAATAGTTATGCAAACATCTCATCATCCGGACTCAACAGTTCCAAACCAATAAACATGACCAAGAACCTTCCCAATAACCATCCCAATAACCATCCCAATAACCATCCCAATAACTATCCCATCTAATCATGGCAGTTTAGCCAGGTGCTCGTGACCGTAAGCTCGGCTATCATGATAGTTTTAATAACTATGCAGAGTTTGCACCTCTTTACCCACAAGTTTGTGATTTCGTCACCCGTCGGCGACTGCAGAACCTCCATTATACCAGTACACATCCGTCGGTGTATGGTCAAGAGATCACAAAATAGCCTTTACAAAGGGGTTACTAGATGTATGGACTCACTAAGGTTTCACCGGCAGGCTAGAATCTCCAATTCTCCCACCCACGGGCCCCCTCTTGTGCCATGCAGTTCCCAGGGCAGTCCTCACTCGACTCCCATTCCCCGCGCCTTCCACAGTCCATAACACTCTAGCAACTTACCTAATTACTCTGCTAAGCCGCACCCATATTTGGCCTTGTGGTGGCACTGTTATCCTGGCATGTGCATGCATGAACCGGTCCTTAGATCTACGGCAAGTAAAACCACCATCTCATGCTACCTCATTCACAAACCCAAGCTTGCCTAGATCTCCCTCCGATCCATGTTCATTAACCTCATCAGTTACTTATTATCAGTACGAGTGCAGTTAGCTAGACACATCTATCTCGCTTCCCGATCCCATAGACTCAGCGAAGCATAAAGAAAAAACCATACCCGACTCATAAACTTCCCAGGCGACAAGGGTGGTTTAACCAAAACTAGTAAACTTCTATAAAAGGGTTTCCCATCATGTTTGACTCAGCACGCACACCTTTTCGCAAACAAAACAGTTTTACCCAAAACATAGGATCAACATGGTCAAGGAGCACTTGCCTTGTTCTTGCGGTTCCGGTTGTTCTTGATTCTCGAAACCTTGTTGCTGTAGCTCGTCGTAGACAGCTCCCTAGATCTGTCCTGCTAGGTAGGATCACGTGCATACAGGATTCATAGCAATCAATATTTATGCACAAATCTTAAACTAGATGCGATGATGCATATGCATGCTGTCTCATGATTATTTTTAGACTGGTGTGCTTTTGCATGGCTTGCATGGACAGAGGTGTTTGGATCAAAGGTGGACGTGGCGATGATCTTGTCTTTAGATCAAACTGATCATCAAGTGATCTGCCCACGAGAAGGCTTCTGTTCGAAAGGAATTGAAGAACAGATGCAAGAGATGAACACAATGATGTCGTAAGGTGGTACTGAAGTCCTACCTCACGCTCTTCTCGTCTTCGAGGTCCTCCCCAGACTGCATGGTCCTTCTCTGATGACCTCCCTTGTTGCACTTCGGCGATGGTTTGCTCGGCGAGTTAGGGCTACGGCTCTAAGTCGTCGGCTCAGGAGTTGAAAGAGAAGTTTGTGGTTTCGGCCAGAGGTTTTATGTTCTATTTATAATCGGGAAGAGAAGAGTCCTAATCTGATTGTATCCGAATAAGAGTCTTATTCAGATCTTTGTTAGATCCTGACGTCTTATCTTCGGTAACATCGTGGAGTTTAGATCGGTTTCTGTTGCGTACCGGTATCTTTACGCGTAAAAACCGCTCCAGACTCGTTACCTCCGCGGTGATGAGCTCCAGAAGCTCCACGTATCCTTCCAAGCCTGATATCCCTTCTTCCGCAGAGACGAGCTCCGATTGTGCCGCATGTCACAAGCGAGACCTCCCTCTTCTTCGAAGGTAAGCTCCACGCACGTCATGTGTTGGCGCCGGTCTTCCTCTTCTTCTTTCCTCAGGGACGTGCCCCGCGGTCGACACGTGTCCAGCAGCGACAGACCTCCCGGAGATAAGCTCCGGTGGCGACGCGTGTCCAATAGAACAGGACCTCTCGCAGGTGAGCTCCGAGATCGACACGTATCCCGCGCGGATGGTCCTCTGATTTCCGCGAGGACTAGCTCCGAGGATGACACGTGTCCTGTGGAAATGCTTTTGCTTCTTCCGTAGAGGCTAGCTCCGTGGGCAACACGTGTCCCACAGGATCGGACCTCTCCCATTTGCGGAGACGAGCCCCGAGCCTGCCACGTAGCCAGCTTGGCGGCGGCCTCTCCCCACTTCGCAGAGATGAGCTCCGATCACGCCACGTGGCCTGCTGGCCGCGGAAGTTGCCTTCGACGCACTCTAAGGGATTTATTGGCTATTCTTTTGATAATTCTCTATGTTCCTATTTTTCATTAAAATGTTTCCTTTTCATAGGACACGAACATATGCTGACACCCGAGGTGAGGGTGTCACAAATCTACCCCCTTTAAATTGAATCTCGCCCTCGAGATTCGTTTGTAGAAAATAGATGGGGGAATTCCGCCTTGATATCCTCTTCACGTTCCCATGTGGCTTCAGCTTCAGTGTGATGGCTCCATTGTACCTTGCACCATCGAATCACCTTGTTTCGGGTGACCCTTTCTTTTACGTCCAAGATACGGACAGGGTGTTCTGCGTACGTCAGGTCCTTTTGAAGTTCAAGTTCTCCCATTGACACTTGTTCTTCTGGTATTCTGAAGCACTTCTTGAGCTGGGATACATGAAACACGTCATGTACGTCGGAGAGGTGGTTTGGGATCTCTAGTTGATAGGCTACTTCTCCTCGCTTGTCCAAAATTTTAAAGGGTCCGATGTAGCAAGGTGCTAGCTTGCCTTTGACGTTGAAACGTCGTTGGCCTTGGATAGGCGATACCTTAAGGTATACAAAGTCTCCTACTTCAAAGGTCAACTTCCTACGCCTATTGTCCGCATAGCCTTTCTGTCGTGACTGGGCAGCCTTTAAGTCTCCCGTATCGTTTGGACCTGCTTTTTAGCTTCTTGTAGTACTTCGGGTCCAAACACCTGGTTCTCTCCAGTTTCGTTCCAAAACAGTGGCGTTCTACACCGTCTACCATATAAGGCTTCAAAAGGCGACATCTTCAAGCTAGCTTGATAGCTGTTGTTATAGGAGAACTCCGGCATACGGTAAACTCCTATCCCAACTACGCCCACGTTTTAAGGCGCAAGATCTCAACATGTCCTCCAAAATTTGGTTCGTCCTTTCGGTTTGTCCATCTGTTTGTGGGTGATAGGCGGAGCTAAAATCCAGTCGTGTCCCCATGGCTTTCTGCAGCCTCTTCCAGAATCTAGAGGTAAACTGAGAACCTCGATCTGAGACTATCTTCTTCGGAACTCCATGACGGCACACGATCTGTTCCATGTACAACTCTGCCAATTGTGCAACGTTGTAACTGGTCTTTACCGGAAGAAAATGGGCGGTTTTCGTCAACCGGTCCACAATGACCCAGATGGAGTCGTATCCTGACTGAGTACGTGGTAACCCGACGATGAAGTCCATACTGATGTCCTCCCATTTCCATTCGGGTATTCTCAAAGGTTGCAGCAATCCAGCGGGTTTTTGATGTTCGGCTTTTACCCGTTGGCATGTGTCGCATAGGGCAACGTATTCGGCTATATCCCTCTTCATACCATCCCACCAATAGCAAGTTTTCAAATCCTTGTACATTTTGGTGCTTCCTGGATGTATGGAATAGGGTGAATCATGTGCCTCCTTCAATATCATGTCGCGAAGGTGTCTTATGTTTGGCACACAAATCCTTTTTCCTAGCCAAAGCGTACCCTTTTCATCCTCCTTGAAATCCTTCTCTATCCCTTGTCGGATTCTTTCCTTTATCTCCTTGATCCCCTCGTCCGTTGCTTGGCCCTTTCTTATTTCTTGCTCCAATGGGGAGTGGATCTCTATTATCTCCACGTTATTCAAGAATCCGAGGTGTAACCGTTCGAACTCCTTCTGTAGTTCAGGTGGTAGCTCCCGAACCGTGAGTTGGTGACAGGCTCCCTTTCTGCTCAATGCGTCCGCTACTACATTGGCCTTCCCGGGGTGGTAGTTGATTCCTACATCATAATCCTTGATGAGTTCTAACCATCGATGTTGCCTCAAATTCAAGTCCGTTTGTGTGAATAAGTACTTGAGGCTTTTATGATCCGTATAGATCTCACATCGATGACCAAGGATATAATGTCTCCAAATCTTCAATGCATGCACCGCTGCTGCTAACTCCAAGTCGTGTGTAGGATAGTTAAGCTTGTGCTTCTTTAATTGTCGTGAGGCATAGGCTACCACTTGTCCTTCCTGCATGAGTACACACCCGAGCCCATGTCTGGATGCGTCACAATATATGTCAAAGCTCTTGCTTACGTCTGGCAATACCAGAACTGGTGCTGTGGTTAGCCTTTTCTTGAGTTCCTCAAAACTTTCTTGGCAGGCTTGTGTCCATTGAAAGATTTTTCCCTTCATTAGCAACTCCATCATAGGTTTTGCTATTTTAGAGAAGTCTTTAATGAAGCGCCGATAGTATCCTGCCATCCCAAGGAAACTTCGAATATCCCTCACGCTCTTTGGTTGGTCCCACTTCAGAACATCTCTCACCTTTCCAGGATCAACCGATACACCTTCCTTGGAGATGATGTGGCCTAGGAAAGATATTTCCTTTAGCCAAAATTGACACTTGTTGAGCTTGGCATACAACTGATGCTCGCGCAACTTCTGCAAGGTCAATCTCAGATGTTCTTCATGCTCCTCCTTACTTTTTGAATACACCATAATGTCGTCGATGAGAACCACGACGAACTTGTCCAAGTACTCCATGAAAACCTTGTTCATAAGGTACACGAAGTATGCGGGTGCATTCGTCAATCCAAAAGACATAACGGTATATTCATATGAACCATACCGTGTCCGAAAGGCTGTCTTAGGTATATCGGAGGGCTTAATCTTCAGCTGGAAATATCCCGACCGAAGACCAATCTTGGAGAATACCTGGGCTCCTTTCATTTGATCGAACAGGTCCTCTATACGGGGCAGAGGGTATTTATTCTTGATTGTCACCTCGTTGAGAGATCTGTAGTCCATGCACATTCTTTCGGTTCCGTCCTTCTTGTCCACGAAGAGTACCGGAGCTCCCCATGGTGACGAGCTTGGACGGATAAAACCCTTCTCCAACTGTTCTTGAATTTGCTTCTTGAGTTCAACTAACTCGTTGACGGGCATCCTATATGGTCTCTTAGCTATAGGTGCAGTTCCGGGTACCAAATCTATGGCAAACTCGATGTCCCGGTCAGGTGGCATTCCTGGGAGCTCTTCCGGGAACACGTCAAGAAATTCCTGAACCACTGGAATGCTGTCCAATGTTGTTCCTTTGACATGGTTCAAATTTGCCCGTTCGGTTGCTTGCTGGGCTGACTCAAACTCGACACGGGTACCGTGTTCGTTTGTCAACTGCACGCTCCTTTCAGCACATTGGATTACTCCATTGTGCTTGCTTAACCAGTCCATTCCGAGTATGATGTCAATCCCGTGGGAGTCCAAAACAATAAGGTTGACAAGGAAGTCTACCCCCCTTATTTTAAGGCTTACTTTAGGACATACTATATTAGTCCTCATTTCTTCTCCGGGAGAATTAACTAACATAGCACATTCTAAGTGGGATACGGGCAGATGATGTTTGGCAACATATTCGGATGGTATGAAGGAATGTGATGCTCCAGAATCAAATAAAATGGTGGCTGGGTTAGAGTTGGCAAGGAACATACCGATGGCGACGTCCTCAGCCTGTTGTGCTTCCTCAGCAGTGACATGGTTAACGTGGCCACGAGCATAGTTCTGTGGTCCACGGTTCCCTTGGTTGTCCCCTCCGTTTGGTCGCTGGCTCTGCTTGGGCACGTTACCTTGCTGTCCAGGGCCTCTCCTCGGGCACTGGTTAGCGAAGTGGCCTACTTCCCCGCATGCAAAGCATGCCCTGTTGCCTACGGCAGCAGGTATGTTGGGGCGGGGGTTTTAAACAGGAGCGCCATTGTTAGGCCGGGGCGCAGGAGGCGTGGGCACACGAGGTGCCGGTGCAATGAACCGTTGCTGTGGTGGCTGACCAGGGCGGTTCGTAGGGGTGGTCGATCCATACTGCGGTGCAGGGGGCATGTACCTAGGTCGTACGTTGCTCCCTTGGGGCTGGTATGGCATCTTCCTTTTGCACTCTCGCTCGATCTCTCGGATCTTGTTTTCCACCACAATAGCCTTATCAACTAGCTTATGGAAGCTTACGTAGTCATTGTTGAGGAGTTGAACTTGGATCTCATTGTTCAACCCTCTCATGAACAGGTACTGCTTCCTCTGATCTGAGTTGACATCTTCGGGGGCATACCGGGACAGTTGTATGAACTTGTTGAGATATTCATTCACACTTTTCTGTCCTTGGCGGAGACCTTCAAACTCCTGCCTCTTGAGCATCATTACACCAACAGGGATGTAGTGAGAGCGGAAGTTTTCCTTGAACTCAGTCCAAGTGATTGTCTCCGGGTTGGCATGGGCGTTGCTCAAGGCATCCCACCAGTCGGTGGCAGCTGCCATAAGTTGGTGCGACACAAAGAGAACCTTCTCTCGGTCGTTGCACTGAACAATGGCGAGCTTCTTCTCCATGGATTTCAACCAATCATCGGCCTCAATGGGGTCGCTTGCTTGAGCAAAGGTGGGTGGTCGAGTTCTCATGAATTCTCCCAACCTGTTATGAGCCGGCGGTGGTGGTGGCGGTGGTGCCGGAACGGGGTTTTGGTTGGCCTGCAACTGACCCAAAGTTTGGACCATGGTTTGCATAAGCTGGTTTTGCATGGCCATCAATCTTTCTTGGTTGTTCTCGCCAGCTCCGGGGTTAGCAGGAACTTCCTCGTGGTCATCTTCTTGGACGTTCCTTCGGCTGGCGTTTCCTCTCACCATCTGTGAGGGAGAATAGAATAGAAGGTTAGAAGGTTAGGTAGGTCCCTTCAACTATACGCATCAAGGTGAGTTGGACTATATATATTAGTCCTTATGAGGATGTGATCAAGTGCTGAAGCATTTCACACCTCTTTCTTCTTACGTATGGATATGGACAACGTTTTTGAGACGTCCCACAACTCACATAATCACACAAAATCATCACAAGGGCCCACACAACTTCTATTCAAGGATGGTTTCCTATGTCAAGGTGGTTTTAAAGGCCAATCTAAGCTCTTTACCCTAGGACGCCTGTAACTCCTTCTTGGGGTTAACCCGTATCTCTATTATCTATCTACTGCTTTCTACCTAGGAGTGTAACCTACTGTCAACCCATGGCTCTGATACCAATCTGTGACGCCCTCAATTCTGTGGAAAAACCACGGAACCGAGAACTAATGCATATGTGTGCCCAGGATGTTCTTCACACATACACATACGTTCCACAAACTGAATTCAGATTATATATTACCACAAATAACAGAGTTTATTACAATACCTCATGAGTCTTGGACTCATGCTTACAGCGGAAGTCTTATTTCTATGCAGCGGAGGTCCTTGTTTAAATGCGGAAGCAAAAACTAATGCGGAAGCATAACTAAGCAGAAGTGGCTCCATCTCTACTCCCTCCACAGGCAAGGTTGAGAACAGATCACACGCCATAATGTTCCACTTGATCTTCATAGTAGGCTTCTCCTGCTGCTGATGATGAAGTAATAATGCAAGGTTGAGTACAATTATGTACTCAGCAAGTGCGGGAAAACACATGATATGAAGCTCATAAACAAGGTAGGCATAAAAGGCTTATTTGCAGAAAAGAAATCTTGTAAAACCATGATAAAACAGCAACTTAACTTTAGATGAATGCAATCCCAGCATGAATTAAATTACCAACATACCTCCATCACTTCCCATGTTTCGTCCAAACATTAACCAATCCTTTATTCATACTCACGAATACCTCCTCGTATTCGCTACCATCTCATCTCACAATTCAACCTTGTCTCACACCGAGACCAATCTCATGTCATGACCCAATAGTTATGCATACATCTCATCATCCGGACTCAACAGTTCCAAACCAATAACCATGACCAAGAACCTTCCGAATAACCATCCCAATAACCATCCCAATAACCATCCCATCTAATCATGGCAGTTTAGCCAGGTGCTCGTGACCGTAAGCTCGGCTATCATGATAGTTTTAATAACTCTGCATAGTTTGCACCTCTTTACCCACAAGTTTGTGATTTCGTCACCCGTCGGCGACTGCAGAACCTCCATTATACCAGTACACATACGTCGGTGTATGGTCAAGAGATCACAAAATAGCCTTTACAAAGGGGTTACTAGATGTATGGACTCACTAAGGTTTCACCGGCAGGCTAGAATTTCCAATTCTCCCACCCACGGGCCCCCTCTTGTGCCATGCAGTTCCCAGGGCAGTCCTCACTCGACTCCCATTCCCCGCGGCTTCCACAGTCCATAACACTCTAGCAACTTACCTAATTACTCAGCTAAGCCGCACCCATATTTGGCCTTGTGGTGGCACTGTTATCCTGTCATGTGCATGCATGAAGAGGTCCATAGATGTACGGCAAGTAAAACCACCATCTCATGCTACCTCATTCACAAACTCAAGCTTGCCTAGATCTCCCTCCGATCCATGTTCATTAACCTCATCAGTTACTTATGATTAGTACGAGTGCAGTTAGCTAGACACATCTATCTCGCTTCCCGATCCCATAGACTCAGCGAAGCATAAAGCAAAAAACATACCCGACTCATAAACTTCCCAGGCGACAAGGGTGGTTTAACCAAAACTAGTAAACTTCTATAAAAGGGTTTCCTATCATGTTTGACTCAGCACGCACACCTTTTCACAAACAAAACAGTTTTACCCAAAATATAGGATCAACATGGTCAAGGAGCACTTGCCTTGTTCTTGCGGTTCCGGTTGTTCTTGATTCTCGAAACCTTGTTTCTGTAGCTCGTCGTAGACAGCTCCCTGGATCTGTCCTGCTAGGTAGGATCACGTGCATACAGGATTCATAGCAATCAATATTTATGCACAAATCTTAAACTAGATGCGATGATGCATATGCATGCTGTCTCATGATTATTTTTAGACTGGTGTGCTTTTGCATGGCTGCATGGACAGAGGTGTTCGGATCAAAGGTGGACGTGGCGATGATCTTGTATTTAGATCAAACTGATCATCAAGTGATCTGCCCACAAGAAGGCTTCTGTTCGAAAGGAATTGAAGAACAGATGCAAGAGATGAACACAATGATGTCGTAAGGTGGTATTGAAGTCCTACCTCACGCTCTTCTCGTCTTCGAGGTCCTCCCCAGACCGCTTGGTCCTTCTCCGATGACCTCCCTTGTTGCACTTCGGCGATGGTTTGCTCAGCGAGTTAGGGCTAGGGCTCTAAGTCGTCGGCTCAGGAGTTGAAAGAGAAGTTTGTGGTTTCGGCCAGAGGTTTTGGGTTCTATTTATAATCGGGAAGAGAAGAGTCCTAATCTGATTTTATCCGAATAAGAGTCTTATTCAGATCTTTATTAGATCCTGACGTCTTATCTTCGGTAACATCGTGGAGTTTAGATTGGTTTCTGTTGCGTACCGGTATCTTTACGCGTAAAAACCGCTCCAGACTCGTTACATCCGCGGTGATGAGCTCCAGAAGCTCCACGTATCCTTCCGAGCCTGGTATCCCTTCTTCCGCAGAGACGAGCTCCGGTTGTGCCGCGTGTCACAAGCGAGACCTCCCTCTTCTTCGATGGTGAGCTCGACGCACGCCACGTGTTGGTGCCGGTCTTCCTCTTCTTCTTTCCTCAGGGAAGTGCCCCGCGGTCGACACGTGTCCAGCAGTGACAGACCTCCCGGAGATAAGCTCCGGTGGCGACGCGTGTCCAATAGAACAGGACCTCTCGCAGGTGAGCTCTGAGATCGACACGTATCCCGCACGGATGGTCCTCTGATTTCCGCGAGGACTAGCTCCGAGGATGACACGTGTCCTGCGGAAATGCCTTTGTTTCTTCCGCAGAGGCCAGCTCCGTGGGCAACACGTGTCCCACAGGATCGGACCTCTCCCCTTTGCGGAGACGAGCCCCGAGCTTGCCACGTAGTCAGCTTGGCAGCGGCCTCTCCCCACTTCGTAGGGATGAGCTCCGATCACGCCACGTGGCCTGCTGGCCGCGGAAGTTGCCTTCGACGCACTCTAAGGGCTTTATTGGCTATTCTTTTGATAATTCTCTCTGTTCCTATTTTTCATTATAATGTTTCCTTTTTCATAGGAAATGAACATATGCTGACACCCGAGGTGAGGGTGTCACACTTCCTAACTATACCCAAAATGACCTCAAAAAGGTTTTGAATTTAGTTGAAACTTGGCATGGACATCCTTAGCAATGTGTAGGAGTT
Source organism: Neostapfia colusana (assembly GCA_030760725.1). Lineage (NCBI taxonomy): Eukaryota > Viridiplantae > Streptophyta > Magnoliopsida > Poales > Poaceae > Neostapfia > Neostapfia colusana. Next base: position 35,036,600 of record JASWHV010000003.1, read on the forward strand.
TTCATATGTCCAGCCCCTCTATATAACATGTGGGAAATACCACTTTTGCAATATGTGAGTTTGTTCTCTAATGAGCATGTTGATGGTGGTTACTTGCTCTTCATTCGTGTTCATCAACTTTCCTCAAATGAGGTGTGTGGTGTATGGTGATGAACACCTCAAATATGTGTAAAAAACTGAGGCCCTTACATAGAAGACCGGCATGAGGTCTAAACAAGCTGGGGAGGGCTCTAAACCTATCGGCACCATGCGCCCGACAGGGTCCAGCGGAATACCCTCTAAAAGAGCTCGGATTGCTCAGTCTATACTCAATTTCTTGGTCTAAAATCGATGGAGGAGTTGTGCTAGGCAGTTAACATCCTGTGTGTGAAGTTTGAAACCCAACAAACACGATTTGAGGACGAATTTTACAATTCCTTACCTCAAGGTCCGTTTCTGCCACCCGGGAGAAAAACTTGAAATTCTCCCTCTGTGATCAACGGCTAGGGCTGAGCTCTGGAGGTGAGCAACTAGACTTGTTGGTGCACAGATGGGGTGGCTTGCTTGGGCGTGATACCTTCTGGTTTGGACTGTCCACGGCGTCCAGTTCCGGTCCTCCGACGTTCAACACGGGAGCAGAAGAAACTTTTCTGTTTCCATGCGCCGGTGAGCTCGGGACGGCAGAGGAAAGTTGACAGCCGGCTAGAGCACTCAGGGGCGAACCTTTTTGCTGTTGGAAGCTCGAGCAAACGAGCTACGGTGGTGGCTGCGTGATGGGAAGAAGAGCAGAGCGGTGGTTCTGTTCTGCTTGGGAGAGAAACCCACGGGAGCAGACCGAGCAGGGAAGAAAAGCAAATTGCTTTGGTGCACCAGCTGAGTGAAGATCAGGCTGAGATCGTGAATAGAAGCAGGAGCTGGCGCTGGAGCACGCCGGTCATCGCCGGCTGAGGGAGGTGGCGCACGTACAACAGTCGATGGAGTCGGTTGCAATTTTTGTGAGACTGACCGGTGGGGTCCACAGCCACAATTCTCCCTCTCATCCCCAATTCGATTTAAAATAGCAAATGAGCTTCAATTGTGATCAAACTTGGAGGATAGGTCAAAAGAATTATGAGGAACTCAAATATGAAATCATATTTTTAAATTGAGTTCGTTTGGCTCAAAATTCAAATTTAAGTTTGAATTTGAACGTGCCCTCATTTAATCCTCGGAATAAATAGTATACGAGCTCCAAAATTATTCCAATTTGGATCAGAACCTCCTTAATACCCGGAAATTGCATTGGTGAATTCATTTGCAATTATTTTGCAATCTGAATATGAATCCTTTTAAAGGATCAAAATTGTGTTTAAATTTCCTCCACTCTCCTCATAGAGAAGGTGCACATGAGTTAGAGTTTTGGAAATGAAATTCTTTCCCCTAGGTTAACATGTGTTGAGCATGGGCTAGAGAAATTTTTTAACTCCCTCACATGTCCATATTTGTGTTCATCGTTTCATGTGACACAACTATAGTCTTTTATCGCCTTAACTTTGTTTCATAAGTTGACATCAAACTTTACAAAAGTTAGGGCTGTTACATTCCTCCACCCTTAAAAGAATCTCGTCCCGAGATTACAAAAAGAAAGAAGAAGGGAGAATGACAACTGGACATATGGTACAAACAAGTCGGGAAAATTTAAATGGAGAAAATCTTCGCTTTCCCACGTGGCTTCATCAGCGGTGTGGTTGCCCCACAAGACTTTGTAAAATCACGATGTTCGATTTCTTGTGGCGCGAGTCTTCTCGTCAATAATCTGGATCGGATACTCCTAATAAGTGAGATCCGGTTGAAGATCCTCAATGTTCTCCATAGGAACTGCGGTTGGGTATTTAAGACATTTCCGCAGCTTAGAGACGTGGAAAACATTGTGAATACCCGAAAGTGACGCCGGTAGCTTCAGACGATAGGGCACGGGTCCGCATATCTCAGTGACAGCAAACGGCCTGATGAATCGTGGAGCAAGCTTTCCCTTCACTCCGAACTGATGAACTCCTTTCATCGGAGAGACACGAAGATAAACGTGGTCCCCAATGTCGAAATGAAGAGGTCGACGTCTTTTATCTGCATAGCTTTTCTGACGAGATTGAGCAGCCTTTAAATTGGCTTGAATCACTCACACTCGTTCCTCGGCTTCATTCACAAGATCAATGTGGCGGACCGGAATCCGCTCATCCTGGATCACAGAGGGTGGTGCCGCGTGATGTGACACCCGACAGCACACGTCATAAGAACACATTATATTCCATGGGAAAAACAAACTGAATGTACAAAGTAGTACACTTCTCAGTTACAAACTAGGATCTTTTATTACACAGCGGAAGTTTCTTTTGTACAACTCACGCCCGCCTATCTAGCAAAAGTGGTTGCCCACCCCTAGCGCAACCCACACTAGCTGCACTCCTCAGCTCAGCGCGGCGTGTACGGCTCCCACTCAGCCGTGGTCCCCGATGGAGGGTAACCCTCGCCGGTGGACTCGTACTCCGAGTCCGTGGGTGGCTCTTCACCTGAAAAACACTTAAGCAGCAACCGTGAGCACGAAGGCTCAGCAAGGCTTAACCGACTCACCTAAGCATGAAACTCTACATGAGGTGTACAATGACATAGGATAGCAATGTTGCAGCAAATGGACATGCCTACAAGTTCATCCTTAGTTCATCTTTTAGCAACAAGTTAACAGTTTATGAAGCTGAAATTTAGTAAGCAATATTTGGTGGCACACATGTAGCCATACAATTATATCATAACAGCAATATTGAATCATAACATTTCATCCATTAGTCTACGTTACAACGCAGTGAACAAGCGGTACTCGTCACCGCGAGGGACGGCGAATCGACTCGATATACACCTGCAGGGAAACCCAAAAAGCACGTCACGTACGCCCACCCGTGGAGCTGCACAGCACACTCACTCGATGTCGTACGGGACAACCTTTCACCCAACAGCCCAAACGTCGAACCGGTCGCACCGAAACGAGCAGGAGGTTCCCCACACGGAGCATCTCTCTATGCCCGTTGGCAGATTTCCACCTTGCTGCCCTCATCCTACACCTATAAATCGGTGCGTTATGCCTCGACGCCCGGAGGTTTAGGCTACATCAGTTTATCGGGGCCCATATATCCGATATGCCTTCGGTACGTTCAATACTTGTTCAGCAGGGCCGCACACGGATCGGTCCTCAATCGACATGGACAGGGCTGCACACACAAGACTTCCTCTTGCTGCGCCCTAGCCCCTGCCTAGTCTCATTTTCCTTACTAAAGTGATCTCACATCACTCAACCGAACCTGTGTGTCCCAAGCCTATCTCGCGAGTAGATTTCAACTACTCGACTTGTACCGAAGTCCTATGAATCATTAATCATAGCCTGTCTACTCGAGGTCTTAGACACTACCCTCACTCTTAAGGAAAAATTCTCGTTATGCAAGTGGGGTTCCATCCATCCTATACCTAATGCACAATCATACTTCACATGACTCATGTAAACAAAGTAAAACTTATAAAAAGGGTTAATGCAAACCGGGGCTTGCCTTGTTGCTGCTGGTCAGGGGTCAGTTCTTCGTACGGAAGAAGGACGTCCAGCACTTCCGGAGCCTCTTCTTCAGCGACTACACGTTTAATGAAATACGACATGTAAATTTAAATGCAATGTGTAAACTTGAATACTTAACTACTAATAACTCTAGCTAGACCTCCCCTTTGGTTCTGAACTTTTTATGGTGGCTTGGTAGGGTCCTAACCAGAGTCTTGACCAAGTTTCATTTGAAACAAAGTTCATCTGAACCTTGTACAAATAAAAGCCCATTTGGTCAATATTTGAGCCTCTAAATAATTCCAGGGGTTTTCATGGCTCTAACCATTACTTCCTGGAAACTAGAATTTAGGATGGTTCTAATGCAGTTGGTTTCATGTCATTTGAAGAATTCTACAGAAAGTTATGCCCTAATTAAAATTTGAGAAAATCTGAAAAATGTTTCTGTACATTTTTCTATTTTCTCAGGGCAGTTCTCTTAATCACCCCATTAGGGTAACTAAATGAACTTGGATGAGTCTGAATATTTTACTGGGATCCAGGGATTTTCTAATGAACCTCTCAGCCAAATTTCAGAATTTTTCATAAAGTAGTTCTCCAGATAAAATTCTCAACTGTTTAAAATTTAGGGATTTAATTCTGGAAACCTATTCACTTTCATGAGCTGAATTTGGTATTGCTGGAAAGTACTCAGAATTCTGAGTTCAGCAAAATTTGGTTCATCGAATTTGGAGCTTCCTAGCCAAAGTTCTATGCATTTGAAGTTTGAACTAAAACTGGAAATTCCAGAAATGTTTAAATCCTGCGGGTGGGACCCACTCCTCGAGCTGGCCCACTCAGAATGCGGCCACACCGCGGCCCACGGGGTCTTACCCACGCTGCCGCACCGAATCCCGGCCGCAAACCGATCCCCGCGCAAGATCAGAGGCTGACCGGTGGACCCGGCCCCCCTTCGTCTACCTCGCGCTCTCCCGCAGCTCCCGCGGCGGCGCTTCGCCGGAGCGCTCGCCGCCGGGCGTTTCACCGCCCGACTTTCGACGAAACTTACCGCCTTTGCCTAACTCGACTCGGAGAACACACTGGTGCCCTCACCGGAGCTCGGCAATGGCCGGAACTATGCCCGCGATGGTGACAGAGCTTCCCTCTACTCCGGCGACGTCGCCCAGGCTACTCCGGGCCTTATTTCTCAAGCGGTTTGCTCCTACAGCTCCGTCGTGGCATGCTGCGCACGGATATGAGCTTGGTTGGCCATGGAACTGGCCGGAACTAGGACCTCACCGTCGACCTAGGCCCGATATCGGTTGTTGCTCGAAAAACTTGGATATCAACGCAAAGACTCAACGGTTTTCGATGGTTTTGGATCCTAGATGGCCGTGGGGACGTTTAGAACATGTGCTCGGCTGGGTTTACGCCGTGCAGGACCGATCGCGGCAAATTTCAGAATGTCTGCTCACTCGTTTTTGTCGAACACCGAGGACTAGACGGGGAAATACTCCCCCTACAGAGCATGGAAGAGGGTAGGGTCTTCACCGTGAGTTCGAGCTGTCCCCGGCGCGTATCTTTGCTGTTGAGCACCAGTCGCGAGGTCGCCTGGATCAACGGTGCGACAAGGAGCCGAGGGGAGCAGCTGGTGCCGTTTTTCGTTTCGGGTGGGAACGGGCAGAGCGGAGGAGATGAGGTCGGCTCACGTGGGCTGGGGACTTTAACCGCGTCGGGCACGCGTGCGCTCGATCGCCGAGCAGGAGGTGGAGCGGTGAGGCAGTATGACGCCGGTGCTGTCCGCAGCTGGCGCGCCGGCTCGGCTGAGGGAGGGAAAATCAGTGGAAAACTTCTCTGTTAAGTCTACTGACAGGTGGGACCTGCCCCCCAATTCTTTTTCCAATTTTTCTCAACTCTGGGGTGCTAAAATATCCTCAGCTACTCACAATTTAATGTGAGACTTATTCACCAAGTCTTTGTTTGAATTTGAATTCTCAAATTTGAACTGTGTTTGGCTAAATTTGCTGCATGTTTAAACTGAAATTCAAATTCAGTTTTGAATTCTTGCAAATTTAGCTTTTGACAAGATGAACTCCAATGAGGATGAAAATTGGTGGGCTTACTCAGAAAAATGTACTGAGTTTGAATATGAAGCTAACTTTTGGATTTGGGTGATGAAAGTTGCTGCAATTTGAATTTACATTCAAATTGGCCTATTTTGCAATACCTCTAAAAGTGCCTCAAAAAGTGTTGGATTTTCATGAAACTTGGACTGAACCTTCCCAAGACCTTTAAAGTTCTAGGGGTGAGCTCAACCTCTCATGTTCATGTGTCCAAATCCCACTTTGTGAAAATGAAGGATTTCCCCTCTAATCACTCTTTTGATGGAGGTTACTTGCTCTCCACAATATTTCCTAAGATATCCACAACAAGAACTGTGGTGTTGTGAGGTGATGAAAAGTTTTTGCAAGTCCCTTTTATTGGGCTTTTACATCCCTCCCCCCTTAAAAGAATCTCGTCCCGAGATTATAAAAGAAGAGACAGCAATATAACAGGGACTTACCCGTGTTGAGATGCCATGAACTCCGGGTAATTTGAGCGAAGGAACTCCTCGCTCTCCCACGTCGCTTCTTCAGCGGTGTGGTTGCTCCAGAGTATTTTGCAGAACCACAACGTTCTGCTACGCGTGGTTCGGGCTTTCTCATCAAGAATTTCCACCGGTGTCAGCTCGCCGATGTCTTCGGTAGTAACAGCAGCGGTATATTTCAGACATTTTCTCAGCTGGGAGACATGGAAAATATCATGGACACCAGCAATGGATGCCGGTAGCTCCAATCTATACGCTGCTGGTCCACACTTCTCGGTGACAGGGTAGGGTCCAATGAAACGGGGAGCGAGCTTCCCCTTGACACCGATTCGGTGCACACCCCTCATCGGAGATACGCGGAGGTACACGTGTTCCGCAATGTCAAAGTGCAACAGTCTACGCCCCTTATCAGCGTAGCTCTTCTGCCGGGATTGAGCGGCCTTCAAATTGGCTTGAATTGTCCGAACGCGCTCTTCGGCGTCGTTCACCACATCAACCCCGAATGTGACCCTTTCACCGGACTCGCACCAATTTAATGGGGTGCGGCACTTTCGACCGTACAGAGCTTCGTAGGGTGCCATCTTGATACTCGCCTGATAGTCGTTGTTGTACGAGAATTCTGCCAATGGTAGGTGATCATCCCAGTTCCTACCATGGTGGATGGCACATGCTCTCAACATGTCTTCTAGAACCTGATTCACCCTCTCTGTTTGGCCATCTGTCTGAGGGTGGTAGGCGGAGCTTCTAATCAGTTTAGTACCCAAAGCAGCATGCAACTGCTCCCAAAAGCGAGATACAAACAATGCACCTCGGTCTGAGACTATGGTCTTGGGTACGCCATGCAAACATAGGATCCTGGCGATATATAACTCCGCATATCTGTTGGCATGGAAATGTGTATGCACGGGGATAAAGTGAGCTGACTTGGTTAGTCGGTCAACGATCACCCAAATGGAATCATGTTTGTTGGATGTTAAGGATAATCCCACAATGAAATCCATGCTCACATCTTCCCATTTCCATGCGGGAATTTTCAGGGGTTGCAGCAGCCCTGATTTCCTCATACGATCAGCCTTCACTCGTCTACACGTATCACACTCGGATACGTACTTCGCTACCTCCCGCTTCATCCGTGTCCACCAAAATTTCATTTTCAAATCTTGGTACATTTTGTTGCTTCCCGGATGAATGGAGTATTTAGACAAGTGGGCTTCGTCGAGGATCTTCTTCCTCAGCTCCATATCCCGGTTGTACGACTATGCGGTCATTGAACCACAGTGTCCCCTCATCATCTTTCCGGAAACACTTGTTCTCCCCGTTGTCTATCCGTCTCCGGAGATGTGCCATGCCTTTATCAGTCTTCTGAGCTGCAATGATGTCCTCCCTAATAGTAGGGATGAGGGCAAGGTTGTACAGCGATCCATAAGGAACCAAGTATAAACTTGGCTCTTCCTCCTCCACCGGTGTAATGGTGCGGTGATGGACATGTGACTTCCGACTCAGCGCGTCGGCAACCACATTCGCCTTGCCAGGGTGGTAGTGGATCTCAATTTCATAGTCCTTGATTAATTCTAACCACCTCCTTTGCCTCATATTCAGCTCCTTCTGGGTGAAAATGTATTTTAAGCTCTTGTGGTCGGTGTAGAGATGCACCAGATTCCCCAGGAGATAGTGCCTCCACATTTTCAGCGCCAAAACCACTGCAGCAAGCTCAAGATCATGAGTGGGATAATGCTGCTCATGGTTCCGAAGTTGGCGTGAGCCATAAGCGACCACACGTGCTTCCTGCATCAACACGCAGCCAAGCCCAATACCGGACGCGTCACAATACACGTCGAAGGGCTTTGTTGTATCCGGCTGAGCTAAGACCGGGGCTGGTGAGATGCTTCACCAATGTTTGGAATGCTCCTTCACACGCCGTGTTCCAAACATATTTCGTCTCTTTCTTCAGCAATTCTGTCATCGGCTTAGCGAGCTTGGAGAAGCTTGGAATGAATCTCCGATAGTATCCCGCTAACCCGAGGAAGCTTCTGACTTCATGGACTGAAGTGGGAGCTTTCCATTTCAGCACTTGCTCTATTTTGCTTGGGTCAACCGCAATACCTTCCGCTGAGATGATATGCCCCAGAAATGGCACTTGGCTGATCCAAAACTCACATTTGCTGAACTTGGCGTAGAGGTTGTGGTCTCTTAGGCGTTGAAGAACAATCATCAAGTGCTCGGCGTGTTCTGCTTCCGTCTTGGAATAAACCAATATATCATCAATGAACACCACCACGAACTTGTCCAGCTCCGGCATGAACACCGAGTTCATGAGATACATGAAATGTGCTGGAGCATTTGTGAGACCAAAAGACATGACGAGATATTCGTATAGGCCATATCTCGTCGAGAAAGCCATCTTCGGGATATCCTCCGCCCGGATCTTTATCTGATGATATCCAGAGCGAAGGTCCATCTTGGAGAACACACTTGCACCCACAAGTTGATCAAACAATATGTTGATGCGGGGCAGTGGGTACTTATTCTTGATGGTGACGGCGTTGAGCGGCCGGTAATCCACACACAGCCTCAGGGTTTCATCCTTCTTCTTTACAAACAGCACCGAGCATCCCCAAGGCGAGGAACTCGGCCTAATGAAACCCTTGCTCAACAGATCATTGAGCTGTTCTTTTAGTTCAGCCAGCTCATTGGGAGCCATTTTGTATGGTCTCCGTGATATGGGCGTAGTCCCGGGTGCAAGTTAAATCTTGAACTCGACATCCCGCTCAGGTGGCATGCCCGGAAGATCATCCGGAAACACGTCGGGATACTCCCGGACTACGGGGATTTCCTCTAACTTGAGAGCTTCAGTATTGTTGATTGCTGAAACCTCCCGGACTGGATTATCTAATACGAGGGACTGTGGACGGTGTAGTGGGGAGTTGAGGTGAACCGTCCGTGATAGGGTTTCCAGGACAGCGCCATGGTAACTTAGCCATGATATTCCCAAGATTGCATCAATCTTCTGCCCCTCAAGGATAATCATAGTGGTGGGATATATCTTCCCACCTAAGCACAGTGGTGCTTTTGGAACCATCATCGTTGCTGAAATCTTTCCTCCCGGTGAGCAGATCATATACGAACACTCGGTTGGAAAGACTTCCAGCTGATGCTTACCCACATATATGCACTTATGAAGTTGTGGGTTGCACCAGAATCGAACAATATTATGATGGCTTGATGGTTGAGGGTGAACGTACCCGCCAGTACGTTATCTCCCTCTGGGGCGTCCTCATTGTCGAGGTTGCGGACGCCCCCAGTCCGCTGACCAACCTTCTTCACCGGAGGTCGGCCTCGAGCATTACCCTGGAACTGGGCTTGCCCGCTGCTTTGCTGCCCCTGGGAACAGTCTTTCGCGAAGTGGCCCGCCTGGCCACACGTGAAGCAGGTGAAACGGGGCGGTCCCCCGCTGATCGGTGGACGGAATCCTGGGGCGCGTTGTGGCGGTGGAAACGCCCGGGGTACCGTCTGCTGCTGCTGCTGCTGTCTTAGTGGTGGCATCGGCGGACGGAACGGAGGTGCCTGAAAGGGACGTCCCCCGAACCGTTGAGGTCGCGCCGGTGGATGCCACTGCTGCCCGGATGGTGTCCGATACACCATACGGTACTTCTGGGGCGCGCCACCACCACTGCTAGGTGGAGCGCTGCGCTTCCTCTGCTCAGCTGCCAACTCCCGCTGAGCGTCCTCTTGCATGATCGCGGCATTGACTAGGTCGTTGAATGTGCCGCGATTCCACTGAACGAGATGTGTCTTCATTTCGGGGTGTAACCCCCGATAGAAATGTTCTCGCTTCTTCTCTTCAGTGGAGATATAGTCTGACGCATACTGCGCCAGATGGTTGAAGGCACGGGAGTAGTCATGGGCACTCCTCCCGCCCTGCTTCAGTTCCAAAAATTCTTGGAACTTCCTCTTCATGATCCTGGGAGGAATGTGATAGGCGCGGAACGCCTCCCGGAACTCTTGCCATTCCACGGCATGGCCAGCCGGACGTGAGGCGACATAATTCGCCCATCACGCACCAGCGGCACCATGGAGTTGCTGCGCCGCGAACAGAGTCCTCTGCCGCTCCGTACATTGGAGCAGCCCGAACTTGGACTCGATGGTCCGCAGCCAGTTGTCCGCCTCCAGTGGTTCTTCAGCTTCGGTGAACACTGGAGGGTGCGTACTCATGAAATCCGAGTACGACACATCCCGGGGCTCACGAGGCCCTCTATCTTGACGACCCCCCGCCTGGGACGTATTCTGCATGATCGTGCGGAGCAGGTCGGTCTGCTCCTCACGACCTCCCACCAGTGCCGCTATCACATCCGCTAGAGTAAGCGGAGGCGGCAGTGGTGGCTGCTGCTGCGGGGTGCTGTCGTAGGCCGGTGGCTGGGAGTCATCACCACCCTGTTGGCTAGAGCCACCAACCTCGTGCGTGGTCCTAGTACAAACCATCTGCAACCACACGACAATAATCATCAGTCCCGCAACATTTTGCATGCAGTCCCATTAAAATAGGCGTAAAACATAATGACATTAAAACATGCGATACATCTCGTAAGTAGATAATGTAATAACTTTGCACAAGCTACACCATTACCAGACCAAACACAAGCTAGTTTAATCCAACTTGATGAACCTCCTCTTTGGAAGCTCACCATAACTAGGTTTGGTCACTACGAGACATTACTATCGCGTTGTCATAACGTATACCACCCTTAGGGTACAACACCCTCTCCAATGAGTTCAACTGTCACTCCTCTATCAGAATGACCAGTTTCTACCTATTCCAAGTTTTAATCTGGTTCTGGGCATTTTCATAACTCAAGCTGAATACCAAAGTAACAGTTAACTTCAGTATCTTTCCAACGAGTATTCATTTGCCCCCAGATCAGCTTTGGTTAAAAAGTTATGCTAATTCAAAGTCCACAGAATTTCTGGAAGAATTTCAACAGCACCTCCTTTGGAAGTTGCTGTTTTCCATTCGAGTTTCCACTGAAATCTGTGCTGAAACTTCAGAAACTTTGAATTGCAAAGATGTCACACATCTTCTACTCTTTCTAATGGTGTATCATATGACAATTTTAGATTTTTTTACTGGGAGTTATGTTTGAAAAACAGAACAGTTCAGAGAATGTTTTACTCTGTCCTGGTTCTGGACAGCTTACATTTCTCTGCTATTTAGGCCATCTTAAGGTGTGTTTCAGCTCTGAAAGTCTACAACAAAGTTGTAGGGTACTCCAATACCTTTACAGAACTATGTACCACACCTCCCTGGGCTAAAAGACCTGTGAGTTATGCCCTGTTGAAGATCAGCAACTTGCTGCCCAAAACAGAGCACTCTGTTTTTCAGTCTTTTTAGAACTACACTCATCATATCCAATTTGTCTACCCAACCAGGGTCCTACATGTTGAACCTAGTGATTTTAATTCCTTATTAGCATTTATTTTTCATGCATATGTCTACAGTATCTCAGTACTACGTTCCTCCCAAACGAAAATCCTAACCGGATTATACCGGCATATACGTCTCAAGTGTGGCACTAAACGGTCTCTCACACACGTTTACTACACGGATACATACGTGGTTAGTACCTGCAAAATACCACACAATAATGGTGCACTCAATGGCTGTTCATTTCAGGCAGGACCATATTTAAATTAAATACAAACGCCCGTATCATTGTCATACGGCCGTCCTTGAGTTAAGTCACGTCCCAAGGTACGTGATCGTGTTTCAACACCACACGACGGGGAACCCGAGTATGTCATGAACGGGTCGTCACGGTTGGGAATGTTATCAACCCAACAGATACCACCTACTGCCCTGCAGGGCACGCCGATAGCAAGCGCTGCGTATGTCCCCCTGGGCTACTTCCAGACGAACACACTCTCGCGTTACTGACCACGCGATGGGGTCTCCACTTACATGCCTAATGCACGCTAGGGATCAGCGTTTCATATGAACTCAGGAACATGAGGAGTCCAAGAGTTTCATATTGACGTCTCACAGCAAGCTGTGAGACAAATACCTGAACCACATTCCTCGTCAGGGGGAGCTAACCGAAATTGAACCGCTTTCGGTGGCGTTCCTTACCAAACTTACCAAAGCGTAGGTGCGTCGTTACAATAATTGAAATTCAGAATTATAACACATAGGTTAGTCTTTGCCACTTTAATAACTATGCTACTATAGTCCTTACTTGGGCCAGCTACCGATTCCTCACCGTAAACCTAAGTTTTCCCACAATCCGGTCCTTAAGTACTGTGCTATCCCCAATGCAGCTCTGATACCAGGCTGTGGCGGACCGGAATCCGCTCATCCAGGATCGCAGAGGGTGGTGCCGCGCGATGCGACACCCGACAGCACACGTCATAAGAACACATTATATTCCATGGGAAAAACAAACTGAATGTACAAAGTAGTACACTTTTCAGTTACAAACTAGGGTCTTTTATTACACAGCGGAAGTTTCTTTTGTACATCTCACGCCTGCCTATCTAGCAAAAGTGGTTGCCCAGCCCTAGGGCAACCCACACTAGCTGCACTCCTCAGCTCAGCGCGGCGTGTATGGCTTCCACTTAGCCATGGTCCCCGATGGAGGGTAACCCTCGCCGGTGGACTCGTACTCCGAGTCCGTGGATGGCTCTTCACCTGAAAAACACTTAAGCAGCAACCGTGAGCACGAAGGCTCAGCAAGGATTAACCGACTCACCTAAGCATGAAACTCTACATGAGGTGTACAATGACATAGGATAGCAATGTTGCAGCAAATGGACACGCCTACAAGTTCATCCTTAGTTCATCTTTTAGCAACAAGTTAACAGTTTATGAAGCTGAAATTTAGTAAGCAATATTTGGTGGCACACATGTAGCCATACAATTATATCATAACAGCAATATTGAATCATAACATTTCATCCATTAGTCTACGTTACGACGCAGTGAACAAGCGGTACTCGTCACCGCGAGGGACGGCGAATCGACTCGATATACACCTGCAGGGAAACCCAAAAAGCACGTCACGTACGCCCACCCATGGAGCTGCACAGCACACTCACTCGATGTCGTACGGGACAACCTTTCACCCAACAGCCCAAACGTCGAACCGGTCGCACCGAAACGAGCAGGAGGTTCCCCACACGGAGCATCTCTCTATGCCCGTTGGCAGATTTCCACCTTGCTGCCCTCATCCTACACCTATAAATCGGTGCGTTATGCCTCGACGCCCGGAGGTTTAGGCTACATCAGTTTATCGGGGCCCATATATCCGATATGCCTTCGGTACGTTCAATACTTGTTCAGCAGGGCCGCACACGGATCGGTCCTCAATCGACATGGACAGGGCTGCACACACAAGACTTCCTCTTGCTGCGCCCTAGCCCCTGCCTAGTCTCATTTTCCTTACTAAAGTGATCTCACATCACTCAACCGAACCCGTGTGTCCCAAGCCTATCTCGCGAGTAGATTTCAACTACTCGACTTGTACCGAAGTCCTATGAATCATTAAGCATAGCCTGTCTACTCGAGGTCTTAGACACTACCCTCACTCTTAAGGAAAAATTCTCGTTATGCAAGTGGGGTTCCATCCATCCTATACCTAATGCACAATCATACTTCACATGACTCATGTAAACAAAGTAAAACTTATAAAAAGGGTTAATGCAAACCGGGGCTTGCCTTGTTGCTGCTGGTCAGGGGTCAGTTCTTCGTACGGAAGAAGGACGTCCAGCACTTCCGGAGTCTCTTCTTCAGCGACTACACGTTTAATGAAATACGGCATGTAAATTTAAATGCAATGTGTAAACTTGAATACTTAACTACTAATAACTCAAGCTAGCTCTCCCCTTTGTTTCTGAAATTTTTATGGTGGCTTGGTAGGGTCCTAACCAGAGTCTTGACCAAGTTTCATTTGAAACAAAGTTCATCTGAACCTTGTACAAATAAAAGCCCATTTGGTCAATATTTGAGCCTCTAAATAATTCCAGGGGTTTTCATGGCTCTAACCATTACTTCCTGGAAACTAGAATTTATGATGGTTCTAATGGAGTTGTTTTCATGTCATTTGAAGAATTCTACAGAAAGTTATGCCCTAATTAAGATTTGAGAAAATCTGAAAAATGTTTCTGTACATTTTTCTATTTTCTCAGGGCAGTTCTATTAATCACCCCATTAGGGTAACTAAATTAACTTGGATGAGTCTGAAAATTTTACTGGGATCCAGGGATTTTCTAATGAACCTCTCAGCCAAATTTCAGAATTTTTCATAAAGTAGTTCTCCAGATAAAATTCCCAACAGTTTAAATTTAGGGATTTAATTCTGGAAACCTATTACTTTCATGAGCTGAATTTGGTATTTCTGGAAAGTACTCAGAATTCTGAGTTCAGAAAAATTTGGTTCATCGAATTTGGAGTTTCCTAGCCAAAGTTCTATGCATTTGAAGTTTGAACTAAAACTGGAAATTCCAAAAATGTTTAAATCCTGGGGGTGGGACTCACTCCTCGAGCCGGCCCACTCAGAATGCGGCCACACCGTGGCCCACGGGGTTTTACCCGCGCTGCCGCATCGAATCCCGGCCGCAAACCGATCCCCGCGTGAGATCAGAGGCTGACCGGTGGACCCGGCCCCCCCTTCATCTACCTTGCGCTCTCCCGCAGCTCCTGCGGCGGCGCTTCGCCGGAGCGCTCGCCGCCGGGCGTTTCACCGCCCGACCTTCGACGAAACTTACCGCCTGTGCCTAACTCGACTCGGAGAACACACTGGTGCCCTCACCGGAGCTCGGCAATGGCCGGAACTATGCCTGCGACGGTGACAGAGCTTCCCTCTACTCCGGCGACGTCGCCCAGGCTATTCCGGGCCTTATTTCTCAAGCAGTTTGCTCCTACAGCTCCGCCATGGCATGCTGCGCACGGATATGAGCTCGTTTGGTCATGGAACTGGCCGGAACTAGGACCTCACCGTCGACCTAGGCCCGATATCGGTTGTTGCTCGAAATACTTGGAAATCAGCGCAAAGACTCGACGGTTTTCGATGGTTTTCGATCCTAGATGGCCGTGGGGACGTGTAGAACATGTGCTCGGCTGGGTTTACGCCGTGCAGGACCGATCGCCGCAAATTTCAGAATGTCTGCTCACTCGTTTTTGTTGAACACCGAGGACTAGAAGGGGAAATACTCCCCCTACAGAGCATGGAAGAGGGTAGGGTCTTCACCGTGAGTTCGAGCAGTCCCTGGCACGTATCTTTGCTGTTGAGCTCCGGTCACGAGGTTGCCTGGATCAACGGCGCGACGACAAGCCGAGGGGAGCGGCTGGTGCCGTTTTTCGTTTCGAGTGGGAACGGGCAGAGCGGAGGAGATGAGGTCGGCTCACGTGGGCTGGGGACTTTAACTGCGTCGGGCACGCGTGCGCTCGATCGCCGAGCAGGCGGTGGCGCGGTGAGGCGGTCGGACGCCGGTGCTATCCGCAGCTGGCGCGCCGGCTAGGCTGAGAGAGGGAAAATCAGTGGAAAACTTCTCTGTTAAGTCTACTGACAGGTGGGACCTCCCCCCTAATTCTTTTTCCAAATTTTCTCAACTCTGGGGTGCTAAAATATCCTCAGCTACTCACAATTTAATGTGAGACTTAGTCACCAAGTCTTTGTTTGAATTTGAATTCTCAAATTTGAACTGTGTTTGGCTAAATTTGCTGCATGTTTAAACTGAAATTCAAATTCAGTTTTGAATTCTTGCAAATTTAGCTCTTGACAAGATGAACTCCAATGAGGATGAAAATTGGTGGGCTTACTCAGAAAAATATACTGAGTTTGAATATGAAGCTAACTTTTGGATTTGGGTGATGAAAGTTGCTGCAATTTGAATTTACATTCAAATTGGCCTCTTTTTCAAATACCTCTAAAAGTGCCTCAAAAAGTGTTGGATTTTCATGAAACTTGGACTGAACCTTCCCAAGACCTTTAAAGTTCTAGGGGTGAGCTCAACCTCTCATGTTCATATGTCCAAATCCCACTTTGTGAAAATGAAGGCTTTCCCCTCTAATCACTTTTTTGATGGAGGTTACTTGCTCTTCACAATATTTCCTAAGATATCCACAACAAGAACTGTGGTGTTGTGAGGTGATGAAAAGTTTTTGCAAGTCCCTTTTCTTGGGCTTTTACAATCAATCCCATAGACCAATCTCTCGCCGGACTCACACCAATTCAGCAGTGTGCGGCACTTCCGGCCGTAAAGAGCTTCATACGGAGCCATCTTGATGCTGGATTGATAACCGTTATTATATGAGAATTCTGCTAGCGGTAGATGGTCATCCCAATTCTTCCCATGATTGATGACACATGCCCGTAGCATATCCTCCAGAATCTGATTTATCCTCTCCGTTTGACCATCAGTCTGCGAATGATACGCTGAACTCCGAATTAACATGGTTCCCAAGGAAGCATGTAGTTGCTCCCAAAATCTGGATACGAATAACGCATCTCGATCAGAAACGATGGTGCGGGGAACCCCGTGTAAAGACACGATTCTCGAGATGAACAGCTCCGCATACTTCTTTGCCATATATTTGGTATGGACTGGAACAAAATGTGCTGTCTTGGTCAAACGATCAACGATTACCCAAATAGAATCATGCTTGTTGCTGGTCATGGGTAAACCAATGATGAAGTCCATACTTATGTCTTCCCACTTCCATGCTGGAATCTTCAGTGATTGAAGTGGTCCGGCTTTCCTCATATGGTCGGCTTTAACCCGCCGACACATATCACACTCGGATACGTATTTCGCAATCTCTCTCTTCATCGGTGTCCACCAGAACTTAGATTTTAAGTCCTGATACATCTTGTTGCTTCCTGGATGAATGGAGTACTTGGATAAATGCGCTTCATCCAATATCTTCCTCCGCAATTTCATATTCCGGGGTACAACTATTCAGTTGTTAAACCAGAGCGTACCCTCTTCATCTTTGCGGAACATTTTCAACTCACCGCTGTCCAGTCTCCTCCGGATGTGAGACATACATCTGTCTCTCTTCCAAGCCTCTACAATCTCATCTCGGATTGTAGGAATAAGAGTGAGGTTGAACAGCGATCCGTAGGGAACTAAGTGCAGGCTTGGTTCTCCTTCTTCATGTGCAGCCATGGCTAAATGGTGAATGTGGGCTTTCCAACTAAGTGCATCGGCAACCACATTCGCTTTACCCGGGTGGTAATGAATTTCAAGTTCGTAATGCTTTATCAATTCGAGCCATCTTCGCTGCCTCATATTCAGTTCCTCCTGTGTGAAGATGTACTTCAATCTTTTGTGGTCAGTGTAGAGATGTACTAGATTGCCTAGTAGATAATGTCTCCACATTTTCAATGCTAAGACCACTGCAGCTAGTTCAAGGTCGTGTGTCGGGTAATTCTGCTCATGACCCCTGAGTTGTCGGGATCCATACGTGACAACACGTCCTTCTTGCATCAACACACAACCCAAACCAATGCCGGATGCATCACAATAAACATCAAACGGCTTTGTTGTGTCCGGCTGGGCCAAAACTGGAGCTGTAGTGAGATGCTTCACTAAAGTTTGAGAAGCTTGTTCACATGAATTGCTCCAATCATACTTGGTGCTTTTCTTCAACAGCTCCGTCTTAGGTTTAGCGACTTTGGAGAAGTTTGGAATGAATCTCCGGTAATAACCCGCTAAACCTAGGAAACTCCGCACTTCATGAACAGATGTTGGAGATTTCCAATTCAGCACTTGCTCGATTTTACATGGGTCCACAGCGATGCCTTCCGCTGAAATAATATGCCCAAGAAACGGCACTTTGCTGATCCAAAACTCACATTTACTGAACTTTGCATATAGCTTGTGATCTCTCAAGCGTTGGAGTACAATACGCAAATGTTCAACATGTTCTTCTTCTGACTTTGAATAGACCAAAATGTCGTCGATGAAAACCACGACGAACTTGTCTAACTCCGGCATGAACACAGAGTTCATGAGATACATAAAGTGAGCCGGAGCATTGGTCAACCCAAAGGACATGACAAGATATTCATAAAGACCATATCTTGTCGAGAACGCCGTCTTAGGTACGTCTTCTGCCCGGATTTTTATCTGGTGATACCCGGACCAAAGATCCATCTTGGAGAATACCTTAGCACCCACTAGTTGATCAAATAAAATATCGATGCGCGGTAGTGGATACTTATTCTTGATAGTGACAGCATTCAGTGGACGATAATCTACGCATAGTCTCAAAGTTTCATCCTTCTTCTTCACGAAGAGTGTGGAGCAGCCCCAAGGTGATGAACTTGGGCATATAAAACCTTTGTCCATGAGGTCATTTATCTGCTCCTTCAATTCCGCTAGCTCTTTTGGTGCCATTTTGTATGGTCGCCGAGAAATAGGTGTTGTTCCCGGTGCGAGTTCAATCTTGAACTCTACATCACGTTCGGGCGGCATGCCCGGCAAGTCTTCGGGAAACACATCTGGATATTCACATACCACTGGAATATCCTCAAGTTTAGGTACTTCAATCTGATGCACTGCTGCAACTTGTTGTGATGGATCCACAAGGTTCAATGTGTTGCAACCATGTATTGGGGAATTCAGTTGGACAGTCCGAGAGCTGATTTCAAAGATAGCTCCATAATGTGTCAACCATGACATCCCCAACATAATATCAATCCTTTGGCCTTTGAGTATGATAAGGCTCACAGGATAGATGTTTCCACCCAAACATAAAGGTGCCCGAGAGACCATCTCATCTGTTGATATCTTGCCTCCGGGTGAGCTGATATGAAACGGATGCTTAACTGTGCTAAATGGAAGATTATTCTTCAGCACATAGTCTCTGCTAATAAAATTGTGGGTGGCTCCGGAATCAAATAACACGAAAATGGGCTGTTCATGTAAAGTGAACATGCCCACCAAAACTGGTTCGCCTTTAGCAATATCCTCAATAGCAGTGTAATTAACCCAGCCAGCTTTCGAAAGATTCTTCTTTGAAGGTTCACGGTGCTGATCTGAGCATTGAGGAGATGACACATGAGTGTGGCTCTGCTCAGCTCCACGACGGTTTCGTGCTGCAGAAATCCTCAGCTCTCTACTAACACGAGGTGGAGATAATTCGTGCGTAGCTGGTTGCGGTAGGGTTGCACGAATAATTTCTGACCGCTGCTGTTGAGGTGGAGGCTCATAAGTGATTAACTCCAGCCGTAGTTGTGAGAGTTGCACCACAGGCTGAATTTGTTGCCTAACTGGCGAGTAATACCGCACTCGATAGTTCGGACGAACCTCGATGTCACTGTCCGGCGGTATACTTCTTTTCAGCTTCGCTTCACAACGGAGATGCATGTCTTCTTTAAAGATAGCGTCATTTACCAACTCATTGTAAATACCGTTATTGAACAAGGTCACTTGTTCCTGAAGTTTGACATCCAAACCTCGGAAGAAATATTCGCACTTCAACACTTCTGAGTCTACCATATGAGTGGCATATTGCATCAAGTCCTCAAACTCTTTGAAGTACTCGTACGCACTCCTTTCTCCTTGCTTTAATTCCAGAAAGTCTTGATACTTTGTTCGAAGAATTCCCGAACAAATGTGACGTGCCCGGAAAACATCCCGGAATTCATCCCACGTCACTCGATGATCTTCAAGAAGAGTAGCGATATACTCCGCCAACCAAGCTCCAGCGGCTCCATAGAGTTGTTGAGCGGCAAATAGAGTATTCTGATATTCATCATACTTAAGCGTATTGAATTGTCTTCAACACATTGGAGCCAATGAGCCGACTCCAACGGTTCTTTCGCTTCCGAGAAAACCGGTGGTTGTCTTGCTACGAAATCCAGATAAGTGCTTGGTGGGGGATTTTGCTGTAGTGTATCCTGTCGTATGCTTTGTCGCACCAACAGATCCAGAGACTCAGCCATCTTTGCCAAGATTTCTGCCAATCTGGTTGATGATGTCGGCACTTCTTGTCGTGGCAAATTACTTTCGCCATTACTCGACTCACCAACCTCACTCCTGGAAGGAGCACGATCCATGCTGCAAGAGTGAGCAATTTACGGTTAAAATTCAAAGTTTAAACTCAACTTGAATTCAAAAACATAACCGTAAAAGCATCACATAGATATTGCAGCACTACACAATCTAACCAGGGTTTTGACAATTCTGAAATCTATCAAATGTGAGCAAGTTTGTCCAAACCCTTAATTCCAATAGTAGGACAAACTGAAAAATAACTCAAGAACATATTATGGAGCTTAAAGAAGTCTAAAACATTCCTGTCTACAACAAGTCTCAAGTTAAATATCAAAGTTATAGTTAACTTCAATATCTTTCCAACGAGTATTCATTTACCTTCATATAAGTTCTGGATCAAAAGTTGTGATATTTCAAAGTTAACAGAAATCTGGAACAATTTTGACACCACCTCCTTTGAAAGTGGCTGTTTTGTCCGCAAGATTTCATACAATTAAACTCCAAATCTGGAGAAACTTTGAACTACAAAGTCATAGCATATATCAAAAGATTTCCAACGGTGTATTACTTGACCCTTGGAAATTGTTCTACAGAAAGTTATGGTCAAAATACAGAAATTTCCAGAGAGCAATTTGTGACTGCCCTGTTTTTGGGCAGTTCACACTCCTCTGAGAATTTCATCCATTTGAAGGGTGATTCTGATCTGGAGTTATACTGAAGAGTTGTAGAAGACTTCAATAGCTTTCCAAAAATGTACCACTCACCTCCATTGGTTCAACCAAACAAAAGTTATATCCTGTTCAACTTCAGCAAAATTCTGCCGAAAACAGGGGAGGTTTCTCCTAAGTCTTTGTGAATAATTCTATACTCACAATTGACTCTTAGTTCAATATAGGAGTTCATTAATCCCTAATAGAATCCTAGACTCCAAATTTACTCTTTTTTTAAACCTTCTTTTTCATGCAGTTCAAAACATGTCACGGTACTACGTTTCCTCACCAAATTAAAATCCTAACCGGCTTTATACCGGCATATACGTTTCAAATGGTGGCACTAAAACGATCACTCACAAACGTTGTCTACACGATATGTACTAACGTGGTTAAGGTAGCTGCAGAAAACCACTCAATAATGATGCACACATTGGTTTATCATTTCAGGCAGGTCCATATCATAGTAAAAACATACACCCCGTATCATTGCCATACGGGCCGTCCTTGAGTCAAGCCACGTCTCAAGGTACATGATCGGGGTATTCACCACCCCACGGGGGCTCCACACCTTTGCAATAAATCACACCGGTGGAACAGCGCTTTCGTATGCCTCATAGGACATGAAGAGTCCTAGAGAACACACATCGTGTTACAAACCACACGATGGGGTCTCCTCCTCTTGCCCCTGGGTTTGCGCACTGGAGGCTAGTGCCATTCATATGTCTCTAAGGCATGAAGAGTCTTAGAAAACATATTCACTTCCTGTCCATTGCTGAACGGAACATCCCACACTACTTTCCTCGTATGGGTGAGCTAACCAAAATTGATCCGCTTTCGGTGGCGTTCCTTACCATCCTTACCTCCACGTAGGTGCGTCGTTACTGAATTTAAATACTGAAGAGTAACACACTGTTAGCTTGCCACCTTAAGTAACTATGCTAATAATACTCCTTGTGTGGGCATACTATACATTCCTCACTCGTATACTCCTAAGTTTTCAAAAATAGACCCTTTTCATGCGTGCTATTCCCAATGCGGCTCTGATACCACGCTGTGATGCCCGGGAATCGCAGTGGGTGGTGCCGTGCGATGCAGCACCCAACAGCATGCACGAAAAGATGATAAGAACATAACGGAACCATTTTGTTACTCAAGATAATTTCTTTTACAACATAATGTACACACGCAGCGGAAATTAAAATTTGCTTGACAAACTACTCACTCTCGACCCTAACTACGCCGAAGAGAAGTCGTTCAGCCCGTGAACGCTTTCTACTAGCTTCACCAAAGAAAGGCAGCGGCTAGGTTTCCGATGAGTTGAACAAACCGTGAGGTTCATCGTCTCACCGAACAACACTCTTCATAGCAGGCATCCCGCTACCTGCAAAAACAACTCAGAAGCAACCGTGAGCACTAAGGCTCAGCAAGACTTAACCGTCAATCATAAACATGTAACTCTACATGCAGGGGTAGTAACACAGTAGGAACAGGAATTTGCAAAACGCAGCTTGACTAAACTTGATCCTTATATTCAGATTCTTATAGCCTTCATTTTAGTGGTCCTCACGCCTCATAACATCGGAAGTCCACAATCAAACAAGAAACGCTTATCCCGATGTTGCTAACCTAAGGTGGAAATGAAATTTAGTTGGCTATATATCTACTTCAGTCAAGGTTCCAATACAGTGATTAATCCACAAACAGCAAGTTAAGAGACTTAGTTCCTCTTCTTACTAAGTCACGGCGCAGTGGGCAAGTATGCTCAATCCTCTTCCGCGAGTGACGGTGATTCGAATCAATAACAACCCGGAATACACGACACATACACCCGCCTCGAAAGACTCGCTCAAGAGCTCTTTCTTACGTTGTATGCAGCAACCTTTCACACGACACCCCAACATAGAAAACCGCTTCGCGCCGAGCAGGATGGTCCTCTACGCGGACAAGTCGACGTTGCCCGCTAAAGGATTTACACCTCCCACCTTCTCAGCGCCATTCCCACGCGAAGGATGAGTTTCTATATCACGGTCCATCGAGTTACATCGGTTTAATGGGTCCCATACCCCACTATTTATCCGGTACAGCTCAATCTTGTCCAGCAGGGCCGCATACATACGGTCCATAACGGACACGGACGGTGCTACAACCAACCTCCACATTTGCCTTATCATCCCGGTCCAGGCCAAATGTGGTCTCAAGCATTGTCACACCCATCGCAGGTCGAGACCAACCTTGAGCGCTCCATCCTACAGGAACATCCCCATCCCCATCTCATTTTCATGAGGGTGCTCTTATCATTAACATCTCGCGAGTAACTCCATTACTCGAACTTTCTCGCGAGTAGCTTTTTACTACTCGACTTCTACCGAGCTAGCTACAACATTAGCCTAGCATCTACGACGAGGCCAATCCGACACTAAACCTTCTACTCAGGGATGTAAAAGCCATGCAAGTGGGTTTCAATCATCCTAGACATAATGCACAATATCAAGTCTAATAACCATGAGGTGAAGTAAAGAAAAATTTATAACGGTAAAGATATGCAAACATGGGCTTGCCTTGCTCAACGGTTTTGTTAGAAGCTAGGAGTTAGTCTTCCTCCGGAGAATCCACCAAACTCGTCACGAGATGGAGATCCTCGCTGCAGAGTCGAGTCCTCTTCGAACGTCGACGTCACGTGAGCTATTATATTGCAATGCACATATATTTCAAAAGCAATTTAGAAACTGTTTCAAAACTGTTGTTCAAGTTAACTCACATCTAAAAGAAACAACAGAAAAGTTTCTGTTGTTGGATCTACAACCTTAGAGATGATGAAAGCTAGGGTGAAAAGAAATACTAGTAATCACCATGTGATTAAGTCCATTATATGAACACTTAAATCTAAAATATGGTAGCTCCAGTTCCAGAGGTCTAATGAAGCTGAGAAATTAACCACAGCTTCTATGGAAGCTAGTTAGGCAGTGTGCAAAAATTGAGCTCATGAAATGGCTCAAGGTGATCACAATAATTCCTTATGTGATTTTCACTAATCTGCCTTTACCCCCTATATATTAAGCTTTCCTATGCTGCAAAGTAGACTTTTTGTGAAGTACAAATTGTCCTGAGTCCATAGGAATTGGTTTTACCATTTTGGAGTTTCCTACATGAAGATATGGATTTTAGAAGGACTGGGAAAAAACTGAAAATGTCTCTGTTCATTTTTCCCATTTTTCAGAGACATAAGGAATGAACACATCATTTTACCAAGCAAATGAGGTCCAATGCCTCTGAAAGTTTTACTGGAGTTCAAGGAATTTTGGAAGAATGCTCTTCCCAAATTTGGGAATTTTCCAATAAACAGAACTCCTGTAAAAGTTCCTACAATATTTTTCCTGAAATGAATTAATGAGCCAAATTCAGGGATTTTAATAAACATTTAGCTGCACCCCTGGATAGTACTCTTTGATAGGAATCCAACAAAATTTGTTTCACAATTTTTGGACATTCCTACACAAAGTTATGGCTCTCCAAAGTTTGAACTAGAGTGGGAAAATCTGCAAAATGTTTAAATGCTGACAGTAGATTCCACCTGTCATCCCTAACCTCCAGACTCGCGCCAAACAGATCAGTGGCGGCCCCCTCCGGCGAGGTCGCTGGAAAAGCATTTCCCAGCCACCTCCAGACCCCCTGCTGGCCGCCCCCCCCATATTTCCCCACGCTGAACACGTTGGTGAGGTCGCCGGCGGCTGAAACTCGCCGGAAAACATGGCGCACCGGCCACAGCAAACCCTAGGGCTCCGGCGAGGTCTTGCACGGTGAATTATCCACCAAATGGTCGGTTCTTGGGCTCTACAGCACCAGGGGATCATGTAGAAGACCGGCATGAGGTCTAAACAAGCTGGGGAGGGCTCTAAACCTATCGGCACCGTGCGCCCGATAGGGTCAAGCGGCATACCCTCTAAAAGAGCTCGGATTGCTCGCTCTACACTCAATTTCTTGGTCTAAAATCGATGGAGGAGGTGTTCTAGGCAGTTAACATACTGTGTGTGAAGTTTGAAACCCAACAAACACGATTTGAGGACAAATTTTACAATTCCTTACCTCAAGGTCCGTTTCTGCCGCCCGGGAGAAAAACTTGAAATTCTCCCTCTGTGATCAACGCTAGGGCTGAGCTTTGGAGGTGAGCAACTAGACTTGTTGGTGCACAGATGGGGTGGCTTTTTTGGGCGTGATCCCTTCTGGTTTGGGCTGTCCACGGCGTCCAGTTCCAGTCCTCCGACGTTCAACATGGAAGCAGCAGAAACTTTTCTGTTTCTAGGCGCCGGTGAGCTCGGGATGGCAGAGGAAAGTTTACAGCCGGCTAGAGCACTCAGGGGCAAACCTTTTTGCTGTTGGAAGCTCGAGAAAACGAGCTACGGTGGTGGCTGCGTGATGGGAAGAAGAGCAGAGCGGTGGTTCTGTTCTGCTTGGGAGAGAAACCCACGGGAGCAGACCGAGCAGGGAAGAAAAGCAACTTGCTTTGTTGCACCAGCTGAGTGAAGATCAGGCTGAGATCGTCAATAGAAGCAGGAGCTGGCGCTGGAGCACGTCGGTCGACGCCGGCTGAGGGAGGTGGCACACGTACAACAGTCGATGGAGTCGGTTGCAATTTTTGTGAGACTGACCGGTGGGGTCCACAGCCACAATTCTCCCTCTTATCCCTAATTCGATTTAAAATAGAAAATGAGCTCCAATTGTTATCAAACTTGGAGGATAGGTCAAAAGAATAATGTAAAACTAAAATATGAAATCAGATTTATAAATTCAGTTTGTTTGGCTCAAAATTCAAATTTAAGTTCGAATTTGAAAGTGCCCTCATTTAATCCTCGGAATAAATAGTATACGAGCTCCAAAATTATTCCAATTTGGACCAGAACCTCCTTAATACCTGGAAATTGCATTGGTGAATTCATTGCAAGTATTTGGCAATCTGAATATGAATCCTTTTAAAGGATCAAAATTGTGTTTAAATTTCCTCCACTCTCCTCATAGAGAAGGTGCACATGAGTTAGAGTTTTGGAAATGAAATCCTTTCCCCTAGTTTAACATGTGTTGAGCATGGGCTAGAGAAAATTTTGAACTCCCTCACATGTCCATATTTGTGTTCATCATTTCATGTGACACAACTGTAGTCTTTTATCGCCTTAACTTTGTTTCATAAGTTAGGGCTGTTACACTGAGGAATTCAATTAGGAAATCTGATTTTTATTTTAGCTGCTGTAAATGGGATTTTCACCACAACAGTTTGCATTTCTATTGTGCTACCCCATTTGAAATTTGAGTTGAACAAATTGAGTTCAAAAGCTGAATTTGAATACCCCTCTTGCACATGAGAACTTACCCATGGTGTTTAAATCAACTTTGTTCCCAAGCACTCAAATAATCTTTTGAGCTTGTGTGGGGGGAGGGGGGAACACTCATGTGTATCATCATATGTAGAAAGTTTTAACAAGTCCCAATTTTCATGAACTTGACACCAAATAGAATTCAAACTTTGTTTATTGCATTCATATTTTTGTGACCTTTACATTCCTCCCGCCTTAAGAATCTCGTCCCGAGATTACAAAAGAAGAACGAGACGGAGGGGTAATTTACAAAGTATATGACAAAAGGTTCCGGATAATTCTTGTGGATGTAATCCTGGCTCTTCCACGTCGCTTCTTCCGCGGTATGATTACTTCATAGGACATTGTAAAATTTCAATGTCCGGTTCCGGGTGATCCTGATCTTTTCATCGATTATCTGAATTGGTTGCTCGGTGTATGTGAGAACCAGCTTCAGCTCGTTGATGTCTTCGGTACGGACAGCAGCGGTAAATTTGAGACGCTTTTGCGGCTGTGACACGTGGAATATGTCATGAATACCAGCAAGGTTTGCCTGTAATTCTAGCCAGTAGGCTATGGATCCGCACTTCTCCGTGATGCCAAACAGACCAATAAATCGGGGAGCAAGTTTCCCCTTGACACCAAACCGATGAATTCCTTTCATCGGAGACACACGAAGATACACGTGCTCTCCGACGTCAAAATGCAGCGGTCGACGCCTCTGATCCGCATAGCTCTCTTGACGAGATTGAGCAGCCTTCAGGTTCTCTTGTATTATCCAAACTCTGTCTTTGGCTTTGTTGAGAAGATCAACCCTGAACGTTACTCTTTCACCGACTCGCACCAACTCAATGGTGTACGACACTTCCCTCCATTGAGAGCTTCATATAGTGCCATTTTGAAGCTCGTTTGATAACCGTTGTGGATGAGAACTCCGCCAACGGTAAGTGACCATCCTAGTTCTTACCGTGGTGTATGGCACACACTCTCAACATATCTTCAAGTATTTGATTCACCCTCTCAGTTTGCCCATAAGTTTGAGGGTGATATGTGGAGCTTCGAATCAATTGGTTCCCAAGGATGCGTGTAGCTGTTCCGAAAAACAGGCTACGAACTGCGATATTCTGTCAGACACAATGGTACGGGGAACTCCATGTAAGCACAAGATCCGTGCTATGTACAACTCCGCATAATTCTTCGCGTTGTAACTGGTATGCACAGGGATGAAATGTGCTGATTTGGTTAATCGGTCGACAGTTACCCAAATCGAATCATGTTGGTGGGAGGTCATCGGCAACCCAATGATGAAGTCCATACATAAATCCTCCCATTTCCATGCCAGTATTTGCAATGGTTGCAGCAGGCCAGACTTCTTTATATGGTCGGCCTTAACTCTTCAACACGTATCGCATTCCGATACATACTTGGCTATCTACCGTTTCATACATGTCCATCAAAATTTCTCCCGGAGATCTTGGTAATTTTTATTGCTTCCCAGGTTGAATGGAAAATTTGGACAAATGAGTTTCGTCCAAAATTTTCTTCCGTAGTCCCATGTCCCGGGGTACTACTATACGGTCTTTGAACCACAACGTATCCTGTTCATCTTTCCGAAAGCACATCATTTCTCCATTGCCTATTCTCTGCCGTATGTGTGACATACCCTTGTCTTTTCTTTGAGCCTCATTGATCTCCTCTCGGATTGTAGGGATGAGAACAAGATTATAAAGCGCTCCATAGGGAATGACATGGAGGCTTGGTTCTTCATCATCCATTTCAGCAATTGTCAAGTGGTGGACATGCGCTTTGCGACTAAGCGCATCGGCAACCACATTCTCCTTTCCTGGATGATAATGAATCTCAAGTTCATAATCTTTAATGAGCTCTAACCATATTCATTGCCTCATATTCAATTTTTTCTGAGTGAATATGTATTTCAAGCTCTTGTGATCGGTGTAGAGGTGTACAAGATTTCCGAGCAAGTAATGCCTCCACATCTTCAAAGCAAGGACCACGGCAGCTAACTCAAGATCATGAGTTAGATAATACTGCTCGTGGTTTCGGAGTTGATGAGATCAATAAGCGACCACTCGTCCTTCTTGCATCAGCACGCAGCCAAGACTGATGCCAGATGCATCGCAATAAACGTCGAATGGCTTCTTCATATCCGGCTGAGCAAGAACTGGCGCTGTTGTGAGATGTTTCACTAATATCTTGACAGCTTGTTCACATGCAGCACCCCATACATATATGGTACTCTTTTTCAATAGTTCTGTCATCGGTTTAGCAATTTTGGAGAAGTTCGGAATGAACCTCCGGTAATAACCCGCTAAACCGAGGAAGTTACGGATTTCATGCACAGACTTTGGTGACTCCCATTTCTGCACTTGGATAATCTTACTCGAATCAACAGCGATGCCCTCCACAGAAATAATGTGTCCGAGAAAAGGTACTTGATTAATCCAGAATTTACACTTGCTGAATTTTGCATAGAGCTTGTGATCTCGCAATCTTTGCAGCACAATATGCAGATGCTCAGCATGTTCTTCCTCTGACTTGGAGTACACCAAGATATCATCGATGAGGACCACGATGAATTTATCCAACTCCGACATGAACACTGAATTCATCAGGTACATAAAGTGTGCCGGGGCATTGGTCAAACCAAAAGACATGACGAGATACTCATATAATCCGTATCTCGTTGAAAATACCGTCTTCGGAATATCTTCTGCCCATATTTTAATCTGATGATATCCGGACCGAAGATCCATCTTCGAGAATACCTTAGCACCCACTAATTGATCGAAGAGCATATCAATGCGAGGTAGTGGATACTTGTTCTTGATGGTCATGGCATTAAGTGGACGATAATCAACACAAAGCCGCAGTATTTCGTCCTTCTTCTTTACAAACAATGCGGAACAACCCCAAGGTGATGAACTCCGTCATATAAAACCTTTCTTTCATTAGGTCATTCAGCTGTGTCTTCAACTCTGCCAGCTCATTGGGTGTCATTTTGTACGGCCTTCGCGAAATCGGTGTTGTTCCCGGTGCAAGTTCAATCTTGAACTCTATGCCCCGCTCAAGCAGCATGCCCGGTAAATCATCGGGGAATAAATCCAGATATTCACGTACCACCGAAATTTCTTCTAACTTCACAGTTTCCCCATGGTTTAATGTGAAAAACTGCTGCTGACTGTGCCCATATATAACATATGAAGACCGTGTTGTGGGGAGTTGAGCTCAACAGTTCCGGAACTGATGTTGAGAACCGCATTGTGGTAATTCAACAACGACATCCCCAAATGATGTCGATCTTCAGACCCCCGAGAATAGGGTGGTAGGGTATATTCTACTCTCCAAACAAAGAGGTGCTCAGGAGATAACATTGCTTGCTGTAATGCTGCCCCCGGGTGAAGATATGAGGTATTGACTTGTAACACCCTCAATTTCATAATTCATGCATGCATTCATATTTCATGTAGAGAAACATTTTAAAATAAGTAGAAACAGAAAAAGAATCAGAAAGATCGCTAAAAAGAGCCAGTTCCAGTTCGCCGAGGAGCGCTGTAGACACACCCCGCGGCCTGATGGCCACGTGGCTTGTTTGGAGCTCATCCCTGCGTAGTGGGGAGAGGTCCGGCACCTCCAGACACGTGGCAGGCTCGGAGCTAGCCTCTGTGGAAGGGGCAAGGACCGACCCACTGGACGCGTGTTGCCTCCGGGGCTTGTCACTGTGCAGAAGCAAAGTCCAGCCCTGCA
The DNA here is from genome assembly GCA_030760725.1 of Neostapfia colusana. NCBI lineage: Eukaryota > Viridiplantae > Streptophyta > Magnoliopsida > Poales > Poaceae > Neostapfia > Neostapfia colusana. The sequence goes on from JASWHV010000003.1 coordinate 35,066,534, forward strand.
GGACACGTGTCGCCACCGGAGGTAGTCGCTGCGGGGAAGTAAGGCCCAACCCGATGGACACGTGTCGCTCTCGGAACTCAGTTCCGAGAGGTCCGACACCGCGGGACACGTGTCTCTCTCGGAGCTAACCTCCGAGAGGTAAGGTCCTATTGTACACGTGTCACCTCCGGAGCTCACCTCCGGGAGGTCCAACGTTGATGGACACGTGTCGACCTCGGAGCTCGTCTCTGAGGAGAAAGGAAGATTCGGCGCTGCTTGACACGTGGCACTCTCGGAGCTCACCTCCGAAGAGAGGGGAGGTCCGGCTCTGACACGTGGCGTACGCTAAACTCGCCTCTGTTGAGAGGAGAGGTCCCAACCCACCAGACAAGTGGCGCACGTGGAGCTCGCCTCTTAGGGAGAGGGAGGTCCAGCCCGCCAGGACACGTGGTGCACGCGGAGCTCACCTCCGAGGAGAGGGGAGATCCCTCCCGCCTGACACACGGCACAACCGGAGCCTGCCTCTGCGGAAAAGGGAGGCCCGGCCTCTGCTGGACATGTAAAGCCTCCGGAGCTCATCACCGCGGCGGTGACGAGATCTTAAGCGGTTTTTCTTCTGTACGCGTGGGAATACCCGGTACTGATGAAACCGACACGAATTCCACGTTGCTACTGCACTGAATCAATTGAAGATAAGTTGTTAAGATTCAAAAACAATTTGAATAGGACTCTTATTTGAAATCTAATCAGATTAGGACTCTTCTTTTTCCGGTCATAAATAGAACCCGAAACACTCCCTTGGTCGTAACATCTTTTCCAAGCCGACAACTTGGAGGCCCTAGCACCCAACTCGCCGAGGTAAACCCCTTCGCCGGAGCTCAGCCACCATAGAGACAACCGACGAGCCTGTCATGATCGCCGTTGCCGGAAGAGAGCCCCGACGATCTGTCTTGCTAGGAGGAAGACCCCGAGACCAAGGAGAAGTGAGGTAGGTCTCCAATACCTCCTTACGACATCATCACGGTTTTCTTTGCATCTGTTCTCTTCGATCCCTTCGAACAGAAGATTTTTCGTGGACAGATCACGTGTTGATCGGTTTGATCTAGATCTTGAGTCAAGATCATCTCCACGTCCACATTTGATCTTTACACCTCTGTTCATCGTAAAAACCCATGTAAACCCACGCAAGCCATGCAAGAACACGTACAAACTGATCTAATAAAATAACAACCTAAGATTAGCATGCATATGCACCATTGCATCTTGATTAAAGTTTGTGGATGATGATTGATCTCTGTAAATATTGTATGTACGTGATTGTAAGAAGAAGGACAAGCTCAGGGAGCTATGTACGAAGGACTAAAGCACCAAAACATCGAGACACAAGAGTAACAAGAGCCATAGGAACAAGTCAAGTGCCCCTTGACCATATTGATCCCATGTTTTGGAAACTGTTTTGTTTGCGAAAACGTGTGTGTGCTTGAGTCAACTTGATGGGAAACCCTTTCATAGGAGTTTACTAGTTTTGTTAACCACCCTTGTCGCCGGGAAAGTTAATGAGTCGGGCATGGTCGGTTTTTGCTTTTTTCTTTTGACACGACCCCACGGTCTTGTCGAGCCAGGATCACGCTGAGGGGTGCTGCGTTGCACAACACCGGATAACACACATCAAAGGTACAAAGCGGAAGCAAAGTTTTATTACATAAACAGGTCTATGAACATTTTTACAACAAAATATGTTCAGTTCACACTCACGGGTGTAGACTACGCATCGAGTTCACGTTCAGCCTGTGAACGTGTCCCCGCTAGCACACACACACACTAACACGGCGGCGTGCACGACTCCCACTCGACGGGGTTCCCCTCCTGGGGTTCCGTCTCATCCTCGGGAGTCCCTTCCTCATAGAACCCTGCAAAAGCTTTAAACACAAGCAGTGAGCATGAAGGCTCAGCAAGACTGACCCTTCTCTCCTAAACATGGAACTTCTACATGAGGGGTGATGGGTACATAAGATAAAACAATTTGCAAAGGACTCACCTAAATATTGGAACCTTATTTTCAAGTTTTAGCAGCAGGTTGTGGAGAACCTTACACTAAGGCACATGAGAGAGCCGCAATCAAACAAGAAACACATTTCTCTCATGTACTTTTCCCAAAGTTGAAAGGAACTTTAATTAGCTCTAAACTACAGCAAATCATTAACAATCAAAGTCCATCTATCAATCAGCAACATTTTAACATGTAACTAGCCTGTTCTTTCTACGTCACGGTACAGTGAATAAGTGGTACTCACTGACTGCGAGGGACGGCGATTATAATCGATTTACACCTGCAGGGTTACCCGAATAACCCGTCACGTACACCTGTACTCGATGTTGCCTATAGCAACCATCACGGACGCCGTACGCAACCACCTTTCACAGGTTAGCCAAATGTTGAACCGGTCCAATCGTCCCGAGCAAGAGGTCTCTGCACACGCATCTCAGTGCCGCCAGCCGATTTACACCTCGAGCTCTCAACCTACCCTCTGAACGACCAGCTATGTCTCAACACCCAGCTACCCGAGTTACATCGGTTTCCCGGTTCCCATGTAGCCGGTAGGTCTTCGGTACTGTTCTAGCTTGTTCAACAGGCCCGCACATGGCTCGGTCCTCAATCGACACAAGCAGAGCTATAGCACCCAGGCCCCAAAGTCCTGCTGCCCTTACTCTCCGCTCGGTCTCATTTTTCTTGCCATGTGTATCATGTGCTATCTCTACCCGAGTCGAGTGCCTCTAGCCAATGCTCGCGAGTAATTCCAACTACTCGACTTGTACCGAATCCTACACTATCTTAGCATTGCATTAGCTAACGGGGTTTTCAATCCTAATCCCAACCCATGGTTTTCTTCGCTATGCATTTGGGTTTTCAAACAAGACTCTAATGCAAGAATTAATGGTACTCAAGTAAGTTCTCAAAACAATAAAAATTTGTAAAAAGGTTAATGCAAACCGGAGCTTGCCTTGCTGCTCTTGGTCGTAGGCTAGCTGCTCTTCCGGAGTAACGAAGTCTAGGACTTCGGGTTCCTCCTCGACCTTAGCGACTACATGAGATACATGTACATGTATAATTTAAATGCATTTGATTTGAATTAAAATTGTGAACCTAATAAGTCTCACTAGACAGACCCACTGACCCTGAAATTTTTACTGTGGCTTGGTTACAACCTAAACAGAGTCTTGGTCAAGTTTTAGTTGCAGCAAAGCTCATTTGAGCCCTCCACAATTAATTATGTCCTTGAACTTAATTGGAACACTTAGGGTGTTCTAGGGATTTTCAAGGAACAAGCCATGATTTTCTGAAACTAGATTTTCATAGGGTTCTAATGGAGTTGGTTTCACTGAATTTGAAGGTTTCTAGCTAAAGATATGAGATAAACAATTTCAGAGGAAATTCTGAAAATTTTTCTGAACATTTTCTATTTTCTCTGGGACTGTTTTATTAATCACACCCTTAGGTGGATCAAATGAGCTCAAATGGACCTGAAATTTTTATGGTAGTTCAGGGATATTTTGTGAACATCCCAGCAAAATTTCAGAATTTTCCTCCAAAGGATTCTCCAGTTAAAATTCCAAACAGTTTATAATTTGAGGAATTAATTCTGGAGAAATAAGGATTTTCATGAAGTTAAAATTGATTTGCTGGAAAGTACTCAGAGAGGTGAATACAACAAAATTTTGTTCACTCGATTTGGAGTTTCCTAGCCAAAGGTATGGGGATTTGAAGTTTGAATGAAATCTGAAAATCGGGGAAAAGTTTAAATCTACCGGTGGGTCCACGGGGACATGTGTTGGCCACTGGAGCTACGGAACACCGGGATCCACGGAGTTTTTGCACGCCAGCACACAAGATCCGAGCCGCAGACAGATCCCAATTTAAAATCCGAGCCGCTGATGGCCGGGATCCACCCCTTCGTCTACCTCTCGCCGCCCGCGCTCTGCCGCCGCGACACCTCGCCGGAGAGCTTGCCGGCAGCCTCTGTGTTGCTCCAAACTTCATGATTCTGGCCGCCCCTGCCTACTTCCACTCGGGGAACATGATTCCGGGCTCAGTTCGTCATGAAAATGGCCGGCACCTGGTCGGCGACGAGCGGCAGCCTTGGGAGGACATCGGCTGTGTCGGCCGACCTCCCTAGCACCCCAATCGATTGAGCAAACGGTCGGGAAGCATCAGTGGACCTTAGGACAGGTCGACATGAGCTCCACGGAGCTCGGGAAGGGCTGTGTTGGGCTGTCATCGTGCGACCTAGGCCGGAAATCGGGATTTTTACTAAAACTCGAAGAACATCGGGTTCCCTCAACGGTTCTTCGTGGTTCCTGCTCCTATGGACTGGTACGGGCACCTAGAGGTGATCCCCTCCATGAGAGGATGAGTGGTGCAGTGTGGATTATGAATTTCACGGATCGGTTCAGACTCCCTTTTTGCACACCGTGGCAAAATCATGAAATTCTGGCATGAGCAGTCTATGACATGCCGCCGGAGCTTGCTGGAATGAAAGAGGGGCCGAAGGCGAACCTTTTTTCTGTTGACAGCTCGGCGAACGGTAGGCTGTGGTGGCCGGATGGATCGCTTCCAGGGTGGCGGCTCGAGCTGAACCAGCAGAGAAAAGATCGTCGTGGTGGAGCTCAGGGAGGGCTGCTCCGGGCCTGGAACTGGCGCGATGGTGTCCAGGAAGCCTTGGCGCACCTAGTGCTGGTCTCAGATCGCCGGGAGGATCACTGGATCGGCCGGGCGATGAGGGACTGAGAGTTCAACCGAGCGGCGAGGAGTTTCAGCTTTCTGGGTGGAAACGCGACGAGGCAGCGGTGAAATGCACCGGTGACCGCTCGGGCGCCTAGATAAAGGCCCCGAGAGTCGGTTCCGCAGCTGATATCGGCAAGCAGCTGGTGGCCTCGCCGTTTCTTCGCCGTGGCGGCAGCTTGGTTCAGCGCAAGAACCCGAGTGAAGTGTTCAGTCGGCTGAGTTCTCTTCAGTGTCTGACAAGTGGGTCCCACTCTCACTTTTAACCCCTGAAATTAACTCCATATCACTGTTGTAAACAGTAAGCCCTAAAATGCCCATGGTGATTTGAATTATTCACCCCCGAGCCATTTGAATTGGTTAGAATTCAAATTGGGTTTGGTTTGACTAAATTTCAGCACATGTTCAGTTTGAAATTAAGTTTGAATTTGCTACATTTAGGTCATGCCAAGATCAACTACAAATGGAGAGAAAATTGGTGTGTGAGCTCACAAAAATGTGCTGAGTAAGAATATGCCTCCCACTTTTGAATTCATGGAATAAAAAACAGTTTGAATTTGAATTTGGGTTCAAACTACCCTCTTTCTAGCTACACCCAAAAGTATCTCAAAAAGGTTTTGAATTTGGGTGAAACTTGGCAGGGACATTCCTAGCACGGTGTAGGAGTTTTCATATGCCCAGCCCCTAGATGATGCATGTGGGAAATACCACTTTTGCATTTTGTGAGTTTATTCTCTAATGAGCATGTTGATAATTGTTACTTGCTCTTCAAATGTGTTCATCAATTTTCTTCAAATGATGTGTGTTGTGTGGTGATGAACACTTTAAACATGTGTCAAAAACTTAGGCCTTTACATTCCCCCCCCCCTTAAAAGAATATCGTCCCGAGATTATAAGGTGAAAATAAGAGTGAGGACGGTGGAAAATTACCGGATATGCGACGTCAAAAAGTCGGGGTAGTTAGCGTGAAGAGATCCTTTGCTCTCCCATGTCGCTTCGTCCATGGAGTGATTACTCCACAGAACTTTGTAGAACCATAACGTACGGTTGCGTGTGGTTTGGGCCTTCTCGTCAATGATCTGAACCAGTTCCTCCCGATAGGTGAGATCCGATTTCAGTTCTTCAATATCCTCCAGCTGAACGGTAGTTGATAGCTTGAGACACTTCCTCAGCTGGGAAATATGAAAGACATCATGCACACCAGAAAGTGCTTCTGGTAATTTCAGCCGGTATGCTACTGATCCACATCTTTCGGTAATCTGGAATGGACCGATGAATCGGGGTGCCAACTTTCCTCTCACCCCGAATCTGTTCACGCCCTTCATTGGAGACACACGTAGGTATACATGATCCCCGACTTCAAATTGTAATGGGCGCCTTCTCCAGTACGCATATTGCTTTTGTCGGGATTCGGCGGCTTTTAGTTTTGCTTGAATCAGTCAAACCTTTTCCTCCGCGTTACTGACAAGATCTATCCCGAAGGTAACCCTTTCGCCAGACTCACACCAACTCAATGGTGTGCGGCATTTTCTCCAGTATAGCGCCTCATAAGGCACCATCTTGGTGCTGGCTTGGTACCCATTGTTATACGAGAACTCGGCTAACGGCAAGTGATCATCCCAATTCTTGCCGTGGTTGATAGCGCAAGCTCGTAGCATATCTTCTAGAACCTGATTTACCCACTAGGTTTGCCCATCCGTCTGCGGGTGGTACGCTGAACTACAGATCAGCTTCGTCCCTAATGCCGCGTGTAGCTGCTCCCAAAAACGGGACACAAATAAAGTTCCCCGGTACGATATGATGGTACGGGGTACGACGTACAAGCATAGGATCCGTGAGATGTACAGTTCAGCGTACTTCTTGGCGTTGTAGTTGGTGTTGACCGGGATGAAATGGGCAACTTTGGTGAGCCGGTCGATGATTACCCACACAGAATCATGTTTCTGAAAACTGGTGGGTAAACCGACGATGAAGTCCATGCTCACATCCTCCCACTTCCAGGCAGGAACGCCCAGTGGTTGTAGCAGTCCTGGTTTCCGCATATGATCTGCCTTCACCCTTCGACATGTATCACACTCGGACACGTACTTGGCGATCTCCCGCTTCATCCGTGTCCACCAAAACTTGCTTCTGAGTTCTTGATACATTTTGTTGCTGCCGGGGTGAATAGAAAACTTTGATAAGTGAGCCTCATCAAATATTTTCTTCCGTAACTCCGGGTTACGGGGTACGACGATCCGGTCCTTGACCATAGGACGCCGTCTCCATTTTTCCGGAAATATTTCAGCTCCCCACTGTCTACACGTCTCAGTAAATGCGACATGCCCTTGTCATGTTTCTGAGCTGCTGCTATCTCTTCACGGATGGTGGGGATCAAAGCTAGGTTGTACAGAGCTCCGTGTGGAAACACATGCAGTGGTGGTTCGCTCTCTTCCAACGGTGTGATGGTCAGATTGTTGACGTGTAACTTGCGGCTCAGCGCATCCGCCACTACATTTGCCTTGTCGGGGCGATAATGGATCTCTATTTCGTAATCCTTTATCAATTGTAACCATCTTCGCTGCCTCATGTTCAGCTCCTTCTGAGCGAATATGTACTTGAGGCTTTTGTGATCGGTATATAAATGTACGAGGTTACCGAGTAGGTAGTGTCTTCACATTTTCAGTGCAAGTACCACGGCAGCGAGCTCCAAATCGTGAGTTGGATAATTCTGCTCATGGTTTCTAAGCTGCCGGGACCCATACGTGACCACTCTTCGGTCTTGCATCAGCACACATCCGAGCCCAATTGACACGACCCCACGGTCTTGTCGAGCCAGGATCACGCTGAGGGGTGCTGCGTTGCACAGCACCGGATAACACACGTCAAAGGCACAAAGCGGAAGCGAAAATTTATTACATAAACAGGTTTATGAACATGTTTACATCAAAATAAGTTTAGTCTACACTCACAGGCGTAGACTATGCATCAAGTTCACGTTCAGCCCTTGAACGTGTCCTTGCTAGCACACACGCACACTAACTCTGCGGCGTGCACGACTCCCACTCGACGGGGTACCCCTCCTGGGGATCCGTCTCTTCCTCGGGAGTCCCTTCCTCATAGAACTCTGCAAAAGCTTCAAACACAAGCAGTCAGCACGAAGGCTCAGCAAGTCTGACCCGTCTCACCTAAACATGGAACTTCTACATGAGAGGTAATGGGTTACATGAGGTAAAAATCATTTGCAAAGGACTCGCCTAATTAGTGGAACCTTACTTTCAAGTTTTAGCAGCAGTTTGTGGAGAACCTTACGCTAAGGCACATGAGAGAGCCGCAATCAAACAAGAAACACATTTCTCTCATGTACTTTGCCCAAAGTTGAAAAGAACTTTAGTTAGCTCTAAACTACAGCAAATCATTAGCAATCAAGTCCATCTTTCAATCAGCATAATTTTAACGTGTAACTAGCCTATTCTTTCTACGTCACGGTACAGTGAACAAGTGGTACTCACTAACCTCAAGGGACGGTGATTATAATCGATTTACACATGCAGGGTTACCCGAATAACCCGTCACGTACGCCCGTACTCGATGTTGCCTACAACAACCATCACGGACGCCGTACGCAACCACCTTTCGCCCGTCAGCCAAATATTGAACCGGTCCCATCGTCCCGACCAAGAGGTCTCTGCACGCGCATCTCCGTGCCGCCAGCCGATTTACACCTCGAGCTCTCATCCTACCCTCTGAACGATGGGCAATGCCTCAATACCCAGCTACCCGAGTTACATCAGTTTCCCGGTTCCCATATAGCCGGTAGGTCTTCGGTACTGTTCTAGTTGTTCAACAGGCCCGCGCACGGCTCGGCCCTCAATCGACGCAAGCGGAGCTACAGCACACAGGCCCCAAAGTCCTGCTGCCCTTACCTTCCACTTGGTCTCATTTTCTTGCCATGTGTTTCATGTGCTATCACTACCCGAGTTGAGTGCCTCTAGCTTATGCTCGCGAGTAGTTCCAACTACTCGACTTGTACCGAATCCTACACTATCTTAGCATTGCAGTAGCTAACGGGGTTTGCAATCCTAAACCCAACCCATGGTTTTCTTGGCTATGCATTTGGGTTTCCAAACAAGACTCTAATGCAAAGAATAATAGTATTCAAAGATGTGCTCAAAACAATAAACATTTGTAAAAAGGTTAATGCAAAAACCGGAGCTTGCCTTGCTGCTCTTGGTCGTAGGCTAGCTGTTCCTCCGGAGTAACGAAGTCTAAGACTTCGGGTTCCTCCTCGACCTTAGCGACTACATGATATAAGAGGTACATGTATCAATTTAAATGCATTTGTATTAAGTTTGAAGTTGTGAAGTCTATAACTCCCACTAGACATACCCAATGACTGTGAAACTTTTACTGGGGCTTGGTTACAACCTAAACAGAGATTTGGTCAAGTTTTAGTTGCAGCAAAGCTCATTTGAGCCCTCCACTATTAATTATGCAGTTGACCTTAATTGAAGGCTTTTAGGGTGTTCTAAGGATTTTTATGAAACAAACTATGTCTTTCTGAAAACTAGATTTTCAGAGGGTTCTAATGAAGTTGGTCTCACTTAATTTGAAGGTTCCTAGCTAAAGATATGAGCTAAACAATTTCAGAGAAAATTCTGAAAATGTTTCTGAACATTTTCTATTTTCTCTGGAACAGTTTCACTAATCACACCATTAGGTGGATTAAATGAGCTCAAAAAGATCTGAACTTTTTATGGTAGTTCAAGGATATTTTTGTGAACATCCTAGCAAAATTTCAGAATTTTCCTCCAAAGGATTCTCCAGTTAAAATTCCTAACAGTTTAAACTGTGAGGAATTAATTCTGAAGAAATAAGGGTTTTCATGAAGTGAAACTTGATTTGCTGGAATGTTCTCAGATAGCTGAATCCAGAAAAATTTGGTTCACTCGATTTGGAGCTTTCTAGCCAAAGTTATGAGGATTTGAAATTTGGAAGAATTCTGAAAATCGGGGAAAAGTTTAAACTCTCGGGGGCCCGCGGGGACACGTGTCGAGCGCGGAGGTGTCCGGCACACCGGAGCTCACAGGGTATTTGCGCTCCAGCACAGCCGATCCCGGCCACACCCGATCCCGATTTAAATTCTTCAGCCGCTGACACGTGGGCCAGCCGGCTTCGTCTTCCTCCCACCGTTCTCTCGCGCCCGCGCCGCCGACCTCGCCGGAGCAGACTCGGAGCTCGCTGGCTCGCCGCTGCCGGACCTCCCATGGGCTGAAACTCGCCGGCAGGGGGTTGTCGACGTCGAGGAACACGTCGGTGGTGTCAGGTCGGGCTGGGGGTGACCGGAAATAGCCCGGCGACGTGTCGCGGCCTCGGTTGAGGTTCAGCGCCGTCGACCGTGGGTTCTAACCCGCCAACACCTCGAACAAACGGTCCTACAGCATCAGTGTACCTCTAGGAAGCTCGACAAGGTGTTAAAAGGGCTCAGGGTTGGCGGCAAGTCGGTTGGCACCGTGTGACCGATCGTGCCCGCCATGGCCGCCCTCGATCGAGCTCGAAATCCGTCACTCGTAGACAGTTTCACGCCATGGATGCAGAAAAGAACTTGATCGCTGGCTAGTCCAGCGTCTATGTGCAAGATTTGATAACCTCCGGAAGATCATAGAGCGAGAATTTAAAGAAACCGTACCGGAAGCTCGGTTTACGGTTGCCGGAGCAAAAACTGGAAATTCTCTGTGGATTCTTCACGGTTTGCTTCCAAACTTGGAGGAGAGCAGCACGGTGATCGCGCGCTCCTGTTGCCTCTCTTGCTGGACCGTGAAAACGCCTGTGGAACGCTGCCCACGGGCGCCTGACTCTCGGCTGAGGATAGGTCGCCACGGTGGCGATCGTTTTGGAGCACCGGAGGTCGGAGCTCGGGGTTTCTGGCGTTGGGGAGGTAGAGTGCGACCTCAGGTTGCTGTCTAGCAACTCAGGAACGAAGGAGGAGATTGTTTTGCTGGTTTTCCCGATTGAGCAGAGAGCTGCGGCGAGAAATAATGCCGCTGCTCGGGTTTGCCCGCGAGAAGATAAAGCCAGCCGACTCCTGCTCGGTGGAGGCGGTGCCGGTTGCGTGGGGGCGCGAGCAAGCCGCCCTGGGCGCCAGCGCGCGGAGAGGGGAAGCAGCTGGTGGCGCCGGTAGCTGCTCGGTGGAATTTCCCACCGAGGCTGTGACTTTGTGTGCAAGTTTTGCCTCCTTCTCTCTATGACATGTGGGTCCCACCCGGGGTTTTAACCTCTGAAATTTACTCCTAATCACTGTTGTAAACAGTGAGCCCAAAAATACCCCTGGTGATTCAAATTATTCACCCATGAGCCATTTGAATTGGTTAGAATTCAAATTGGGTTTGGTTTGAATGAATTTCAGCACAAGTTCAGTTTTGAATTCAAATAAAATTTGAATTTGTCCCACTTAGCTCATGTCAAGATCAACTCCAAATGGAGTGAAAATTGGTGTGTGAGCTCATAAAAATGTGCTGAATAAGAATATGCCTCCCACTTTTAAATTCATGGGATAAAAACAGTTTAAATTTGAATATGGTTTCAAACTGCCCTCTTTCTAACTATACCCAAAATGACCTAAAAAATGTTTTGAATTTGGGTGAAACTTGGCATGGACATCCTTAGCAATGTGTAGGAGTTTTCATATGTCCAGCCCACCTATATCACATGTGGGAAATACCACTTTTGCAATATGTGAGTTTGTTCTCTAATGAGCATGTTGATGGTGGTTACTTGCTCTTCATTTGTGTTCATCAACTTACTTCAAATGAGGTGTGTGGTGTGGTGATAAACACTTCAAATAGGTGTCAAAAACTGAGGCCCTTACATTCCTCCCCCCTTAAAAGAATCTCGTCCCGAGATTATAAGGTGAAAATGAGAGAGAGGACGGTAGAAATTACCGGATATGCGACGTGAAAAAGTTGGGGTAGTTAGCGCGAAGAAATTCTTCGCTCTCCCATGTCGCTTCGTCCATGGAGTGATTACTCCATAGAACCTTGTAGAACCACAACGTACGTTTGCGTGTGGTTCGGGCCTTTTCATCGATAATCTGCACCGGTTCCTCCCGATAGGTGAGACCCGGTTGCAGTTCTTCAATATCATCCAGCTGAACGGTAGTTGATAGCTTAAGACACTTCCTCAGCTGGGCAATGTGAAAGACGTCGTGCACACCGGAAAGTGCTTCTGGTAATTTCAGCCGGTATGCCACTGATCGACATCTTTCGGTAATCTGGAATGGACCGATGAATCGGGGTGCCAACTTTCCTCTTACCCCAAATCTGTCTACGCCCTTCATTGGAGACACCCGTAGGTATACGTGATCTCCAACTTTGAATTGTAATGGGCGCCTTCTCCGGTCCGCATACTGTTTCTGATGGGATTGAGCGGCTTTTAGGTTCGCTTGAATCAGTCGAACCTTTTCTTCCGCGTTGTTGACAAGGTCAATCCCGAAGGTAACCCTTTTGCCAGACTCACACCAATTTAATGGTGTGCGGCATTTCCTACCGTATAGCGCCTCGTAGGGTGCCATCTTTATACTGGCTTGGCACCCATTGTTTTACGAGAACTCGGCTAACGGCAAGTTATCATCCCAATTCTTGCCGTGGTTGATAGCGCAAGCTCGTAGCATGTCTTCTAAGATCTGATTTACCCGATCCGTTTGCCCATCCGTCTGCGGGTGGTACGCTGAACTACGGATCAGCTTCGTCCCCAAGGCAGCGTGCAGCTGCTCCAAAAAACGGGAAACAAATAAAGTGCCCCGATCTGATATGATGGTACGGGGTACGCCATACAAGCATAGGATCCGTGAGATGTACAATTCAGCGTACTTCTTGGCGTTGTAGTTGGTGTTGACCGGGATGAAATGGGCAACTTTGGTGAGCCGATCGATGATCACCCACACAGAATCATGTTTCTGCAAAGTGGTGGGTAAACCGACGATGAAATCCATGCTCACGTCCTCCCACTTCCAGGCAGGAATGCCCAGTGGTTGCAGCAGTCCCGGTTCCGCATGTGGTCTGCCTTCACCCTTCGACATGTATCACACTCGGACACGTATTTTGCAGTCTCTCGCTTCATCAGTGTCCACCAAAACTTGCTTCTGAGTTCCTAATACATCTTGTTGCTGCCGGGGTGAATATAAAACTTTGATAAGTGAGCCTCATCAAAGATTCGGTCCTTGAACCATAGGACGCCGTCTCCGTCCTTCCAGAAATATTTCAGCTCCCCACTGTCTACACGTCTCAGCAAATGTGACATGCCCTTGCATTCTTCTGGGCTGCCGCTATTTCTTCACGGATGGTGGGGATCAAAGCTAAGTTGTAGAGAGCTCCGTGTGAAATCACATGTAGTGGTGGTTCGCTCTCTTCCAACGGTGTGATGGTCAGATTATTCACGTGTGACATGCAGCTCAGCGCATCTGCCACTACGTTTGCCTTGCCCGGATGATAATGGATCTCTATTTCGTAATCCTTTATCAGTTCTAACCATCTTCGTTGCCTCATGTTCAGCTCTTTCTGAGTGAATATGTACTTGAGGCTTTTGTGGTCGGTATATAAATGTAGGAGGTTACCGAGTAGGTAGTGCCTCCACATTTTTAGTGCAAGTACCACGGCAGCGAGCTCCAAGTCATGGGTTGGATAATTCTGCTCATGGTTTCTAAGCTGCCGTGATCCATACGTGACCACTCTTCGGTCTTGCATCAGCACACATCCGAGCCCAATGCCGGATGCATCGCAGTACACATCGAACGGTTTTTTTGTGTCTGGCTGCGCCAAAACCGGTGCTGATGTCAGGTGCTTGACTAAAGCCTTGAACGCTGCTTCACATGCTGTACTCCAAACATATTTGGTAGCCTTCTTCAGCAGCTCTGTCATAGGCTTGGCAATATTCGAGAAGTTCGGAATGAACCTCCGATAATATCCCACGAGCCCGAGGATACTCCGTACCTCGTGAACAGTTCTCAGGGATTTCCAATTCAGCACTTGAGTGATCTTGCTCGGGTCCACAGCGATACCCTCCGCTGAGATGATATGCCCGAGAAAAGGTACTTGCGATATCCAAAACTCGCATTTGCTAAATTTTGCGTATAACTTGTGGTCCCTCAGCCGTTGCAAGACTATACGCAGATGTTTCTTGTGATCTTCCTCCGACTTGGACTATACCAGGATGTCGTCGATGAAGACCACGACAAACTTGTCCACCTCCGGCATGAATACCGATTCCATCAAGTACATGAAGTGAGCTGGAGCATTGGTGAGGCCGAAGGACATGACCAGGTACTCATAAAGTCCGTACCTCGTCGAGAAAGCTGTCTTTGAAATGTCCTCAGCCCTTATCTTAATCTGATGGTACCCGGATCTTAAGTCTATTTTGGAAAAGATCTTTGCTTCGACCAACTGATCAAACAACATGTCGATCCGTGTCAACGGGTACTTGTTCTTGATGTTTACGGCATTTAATGGACGATAGTCCACGCAAAGCCGCAATGTCTCATCCTTATTTTTGACAAATAATGCCGAACAACCCCATGGCGATGAGCTCGGCCTAATAAAACCCTTCTCCAAAATGTCCGTGAGCTGAGTCTTCAGTTCAGCCAACTCCTTGGGCGCCATCTTGTACGGCCTTCGGGATATCGGCATGGTTCCCGGTGCAAGTTCAATCTTGAACTCCACCTCTCTATCGTGCGGCATTCCCGGTAAATCATCCGGGAATACGTCAGGGAACTCTCGGACCACTGGAATATCTTCCAATCTGATTGTTGTGGACTGATAGACACTTCGAAGTTTTATTTCTGGACTGTCCAGAAATAATGAGTGAGAACCGTGCACCTCTGAGTTTAAGTGCACGACTCGAAGGACGGTGTCTAAAACAGCGCCATGGCGGGTTAACCACGACATCCTTAGGATGACATCGACCTTCTGTCCCTCTAAGATAATGAGAGACGTGGGGTACACTCTACCCGCTAAGAATAATGGCGCCTTGGAAACCATTACGCTTGCTGAAATCTTCCCACCTGGTGAACAAATTAAATATGGACTATCGGTGGGTAGTATTGGCAAGCAGTGTTTAGCAATGAAAGCTTGGCTTATAAAATTATGCGAGGCGCCTGAATCAAACAGTACTATAGCGGGATGCTGGTGGAGTTGGAACATACCCGCAAGGATTGGCTCGCCCTCCGGCACGTCCTCAATGGCAAGCTGGTGGACGGTGACGGGCCTAGGGTTTGCCCGCCGCGCATTAGTTGGGTTCCGGGGTTGATTCCTCCCCGGAAACTGCGGTGCCACTCCGCCGCCTTGCCTCTCCAGGCAACTGCTCGCGAAGTGTCCTGGACGACCACACTTGTAACATGTGGCCGCTGCTGGTGTAGTGCTTGGGGGATGAAAGCCCGGCATGCGTTGCTGAGGTGCATACGCACGCGGCATCGCCCGCTGCTGCTGTTGTTGTTGTGGAGGTGGTACTGGCAGTGCCGGCCTGAATGCCGGTGAAGAGTACGGCCGACTGCGGAACGGCATCGACCGCTGTGGTGGCTGCCAGCGTGGACCTGATGGTGGGCGATTCACCATCCGAAACTTCTGAGAAGGACCGCCTCCTTCTCCACTGCTTTGTGGCGCGCTTCGCTTTCGCTCCGCCGCTGCTAACTCCTTGCCGGAGTCCTCCTGAACAATCGCAGCATCAATGATGTCGTTGAGGCTGCCGCGATTGAACATCGCCAATTTGTCCTCCAGGAGCGGGTTAAGCCCCTGGTAAAAGTGGTCCCGCCGCATCTCGTCCTTATCGGTGTGATACGACGCGTAGAGCGCGAGATCGTTGAACGCTCTGGAGTATTCCAGCGCGTTCCTGCTCCCTTGTTGCAGGTGTAGGAATTCCTGCGTCTTTCTCTTCATCAAACCTGGTGGTATATGATAGGCCCTGAAGGCCATCCGAAACTCCGCCCAGGTCATCACTCGGTCGGTGGGCTGTGAAGCACAGAAGTTGGCCCACCACGCGCTCGCGGATCCTTGGAGCTGCTGGACCGCGAACTGAGTCTTGCGCTGCTCGCTTATCTGGAGCAGCCCGAACTTCATCTCTATGGCACGGAGCCAGTTGTCCGCGTCAAGTGGTTCATCCGCCCTTGAGAATACCGGGGGATGAGTAGCCAGGAAGTCGGAGTAGGAGCTCTGTTGGCGCTCCTCACGATCTTGACGTCTCTCTGGGCGAGACGTATTCGCAATTAAAGTTTGCAGCAGCTCCGTGTGCTGCTGATGTGAACCCGCCGTTGCCGCGACGATGTCCGCCAATGTAACCGTTGGCAGTGGCGGTGGCGGTGTTTGCTGTTGTTGTTGTTGCTGCTGTCCCGAGGAGTCCTCGGGAGTCTGTTGGGAGGTCTCTCCCCCTTGATTAGTACCCCCAACATCAGGGTTGGCACGAGTACGCGTCATTCTGAAATTCAAAACAGCAGCAATTAGCACATGTCTTACTTAAAAATTTCCATATGCAACAGTAGGTATTGAAGTGACGCATGATTAATTTGCACAACATTCACATATATTGATAAAGCATAAACTTTATACAAGATACATTATTCTCGGGTCTCCGAGAAGTCGTGCTCATGTCGTCACTACCTATACATACGCTACTGTCTACACCACATGTCACCGATTACAAAATTTGGGCTACACTACCCTAGCTGCCCTACATTGCAACTGTAACCCCCTACTCGGAGTATAACTCGACCTCCTGTTGGTCGTCCTCCTCCGGTACCTCTTCTGGTGGCTCTGGATCTACCACCTCTCCTCCCATCCCGGGTTCTCCCATTGCTGGAAGACCCAAGACCACCGGTATGCCCAATACCGGAGGCACGAGGTCCTGCAATGCATGCACCTCGTCCATGGCTTGGTTATAATCTTCTTCCCAGCCTTGCCCTTCCTCAATAGTGTCGTCTCGCTCTTGAGCAAGGTCCTCGTTCTGCTGGGTCAGATTCTGTACCAGTTCTTGCAATGCCGTGATGTCAACACGGCTCTTCTTCTTTGCCTTCTTCAGACGATGCAACTGATTATGTTGTTCATTCAGTCGCTTGATCGTCGGAAGGAGCACATTGCGGGGAGCGCTGTGAGCACTCTCGAAGTGGTCTCCACGGCTCGTGCTCTCCTCGAGCTTTGTGGCGAGATGCTCCGTATGAACAGCTTGGCTGTCCATCACTGCGTTTCCCGCCCTCATCTGGATGCCAAGGTTTGCCTCCGCGGGTTGTACCTTGGACAACTCGGGTCCGTTGCCTCTAGATACCTCTCTTCCCACACATTCTGAGCCCGTCCCTCCACCGGAACGAGCGTGTATGGAGTGCCCTCCATAGCCTGCACGTGTAGTTGGCAGAAACGTGACATGGTGTCACGGGCTGCCACTTGCCACATCCCTTCCGGTTGTCTTCCTCTCACCGTGACGGTGAACGGCACCCAACCGGGTGGCGTAGGTCCTGCGGGGACCTCGACATGGATTGTCCACGTCTTGTTCCCCTCTTCGCCTCCTTCCTTGGTGAAGTACTGCGGCATCTGGTTGTACCCGAAATATTGGAGCATTTGCCACAATGCTTCCGGGTAGCCGCTACGGTGAGAACAGTGGGACACCACCCACCCATTCTCCAATTGCTTATCTGCTGTCATCTGTAAAAATATATTTGAGAAATGTCAAATATTTATTTAAACAGTAAACCTCTGAGTTATAACATAAGACATGTCATTGAACCCATAAAACATGGAAACATAGTTCAAATTTTAAACAAATTTGACTGCTGGTCTGCTGTTTCCATGACAGCCCTGACCAGTTTCCATTTCAACCTGATTTAGGCCATGTTAAAGGCAAAACCAGTTCTAGAGCTCAACATCAAAGTTAAAGCTAACTTCAACAGCTTTCCAGAAAGTATTTGCTTGGCCTATGATATGTCCTGGTTCAAAATTAATGAGATGTCAAAGTTAACAGAATTTTTGGAAAAATCTGGACAGCACCTCCCTGCTTTAGGTACTGATTAAATCCAAGAATTCCAGTTAATTCTGTTCCAAATCTGACAAAACTTTCTGTTACAAAGTTGTAACCCATCTCATAAGATTTCCAGAACTACCTCAGTTTCTATTTTTTGGATTTTTAAGCAGGAAGTTATGCTTAATTTACAGAGAGTTTACAGAGAGTCTTCACTCTGTCCTGTTTTCTGGACAGTTTCAACTCTACTGCATTTTTCGATTGGTTAAGGGATGAAACACCTCTGGGCCTCAAAATAAGAGTTGTAAAGCTCTTCCAAATCTATTCAGAAATGTATCATATGACCCCAACCTCGAAAGAACTCAACCTCTAACCTCTGATTAACTTCAGCCTTGATTCGGCTGAAAACAGAGTGCTCTGTCCTTAACAACCTATAAGTTGAAAACTTGTTAACTTTGAATATCTTGTTCAAGGGAAGGAGTTACATCAAATTTTACTACTTTAGATCAAAACCTTCAAGTTTTAAATGAAGTTGTTCATTTAGTTGGGTGTGACGTCGATGCGTCACCAGATTATGTCAGTACTACGTCCTCACAAAGAAAAACCTATACCGGACTTAGCCGGCTTCGTTATTTCAGTGGCACTAAACGTCACTCGCACACGGATGCTACACGTCTACCATTTCGTGGTCAGGCTACCTGCAGAAACCCAAGCAATCGTCAGACTCAGCTGCACACCGAGCCCGGAATCCATACAGTTCGTACACCCGGCCGTCATCACTCGCCCGGATGTTCTCAAGCCAAACACGCCTTGAGCTACGTGTTCACGTTTCAGACCACGTGACGGGATCTCCCAAGTTGCACCATGCACGCCAGGGACAAACGTTGCTCGAATACCCCAAACAACAAGAAGAGTCGTAGAGGATATCAAGGCGGGTCGGGTTACCTGCCACCCGTGGGGCTCCACCCTTCAGCTTGTGCGCACTGGTGGACAGCGCTTACGTGCACCCCCCAAGACATACACGTCCCAAGATGCACGATTTTCCGACATAATCAAATAGATTAATATGCCACTTTCTATATGCTAATAACATCCTTATACGGGCTACTAACTCGTTCCTCACTGGATTTTTGAAAAAGATGACCTTTGTAGTGCGTTAAACCTCAAGCGAGCTCTGATACCAACGCTGACACGACACCACAGTCTTGTCGAGCCAGGATCACGCTGAGGGGTGCTGCGTTGCACAGCACCGGATAACACACGTCAAAGGCACAAAGCGGAAGCGAAAATTTATTACATAAACAGGTTTATGAACATGTTTACATCAAAATAAGTTCAGTCTACACTCACGGGCGTAGACTATGCATCAAGTTCACGTTCAGCCCTTGAACGTGTCCTTGCTAGCACACACGCACACTAACTCTGCGGCGTGCACGACTCCCACTCGACGGGGTTCCCCTCCTGGGGTTCCGTCTCTTCCTCGGGAGTCCCTTCCTCATGGAACTCTGCAAAAGCTTCAAACACAAGAAGTGAGCACGAAGGCTGTAACACCCAAAATCCTGTCAAGAGGGGAATTTAAAAATTTTTGGACGTGTTGCATGTGTTGCAAAAATTCAAATTCAAACTGGAATTCAAATTAAACTCAAAACAGAAATGAAAAAGAAAAAGAAAAAGAAAAAAAATCTTCCCGGCCAGTGGGCCGAAACCCACCAGCCGGCCCACCCAACTCCCGCGCCAGCCCGCTGCCGGGCGCCCGCGCCCCCTCTCGCAGACAGGCGGGACCCACCTGTCATCCCTAACCCCCGATCGTCCGAAACCCGGACTGTTCCCCACGCGCACCCGATCGAAACTAACCCGGAAAACCGCGCGTTCCCAGCCGAATTCTTGTTCCGGAGGACTCCAACTCGATCTAAACTAACACGTCGCCCTCCCCCGTCTATAAAAACCCCGGCATCATCCCGTTTTTCCCCACGATCCGCCGATTTTCCTCCCGCTGAGAAACCGAGCTTCTCCGGCGAATTCTGCTCGATCTACGCTCGGGAATTCTGATCTAACTCGCTGGTCTTGATCCACCGCCTCCGGGGAACCTCGCAGGTGCAGAAAACTCGGTGGTTTGTGGTTCAAACACAGCGCCGACGAGCCTCGCCGTGAATTCACCTCGGACCTCGTTGCCGATCGCTTTCCAGGACCTCCGAGCTTAAGAAAACCCCCGAGGTGAGATCCCCGACCTCCCCTCCACCGATCTATGCCATAAAATCACAGTTTTAGGAAGAATTGATGAAGATCCGAAACTCTCCGGTGAGATCGCCGCCGTGCGCCGCCGGGCAGCGCCGCCCGCGCTCGATCAGAGCGACGTGGCTGCTTGTGCGCCGTTTATTTTAAATCGCACGGTAGAGTTTAAATCCCCGCGTACCGGTTCGATGTTATAATCTCAGCCGTCTGTTTTAAATCGGATGGTCCACGTCAGCGCCGCGTTATAAAGGCTGGGATTCTTACGTGCTACCCCCTGGGGTTCTCGGAAAATAATAGCTAGCCCCGGAAACTTCTGATCTAGCCCCTAGAACTTCAGAAAATCATATAAATTCATTTAAAAATCAGTTTTGGCCCCTGGACTTAACAAAAATTAGGAAAAACCCCTCTGTTATGTGTAGCTAGACCCCTGAAAATTCTTAAAATAATATAACAGACCCTGTAGTGGGGTGAGTTTACCTTTTTAACCCTATTTGATATTAAATCTAGGAAATTGAATATGTGGTTAGTGTTTAAAATTTAAAAGATTGGACAAACATATTGTCAATTCAAATTAAAGACATTCCTAGTGCTTGGAAAGCTTTGGAGTGAGATAAAAATAGATATTTGGCTGAAACAAATCTGTTTAATTGATTATTCACATTTATTAGGAATAGGGACACATTTTTAAGTAGAGAATAATTCTGAAAATTAGAAAAATAAATGTAAAATAGTTCACATCAGAAGAGAAGTTCAAAAATATATTATTAAATATTTTAGATCCAAAACCTATTCTGTTTGGATGAGATGTCTTACTATTTTCATAATAAAATGCACATGTAGGCATAGGAAATAAATCTGAAAATATAGCAAGCTAAGGATAAATAACTAGAAAATGATAAATGAAGTTTCCAAAATCCAGAGAATTCAGTTTAGGGTTGGTAGAAGGTCTGAGAACACATATGAAGTGGGAAAACACCTTTCATGCATACTTGGTAGCTAAAATGTGTATCAATTAAATATAAGGGATTTATTTAAATTAGAAATACATATATAGTATGCCAACATGAATATGAATACAAAAGTAGAAATCATATGTACCTGTTTAAAAGTGCATGTAAGCCAAAATCAACACACATAGAGTAACCACAACACATAGAATTGTGAATGGATTTCATAAATGTGAATGTGTGGTTTGTATGAAGTGGAAGTGTGAACTATGACTTATGGCTTGTTGTTTTCTTTTGCTATGTGTGATGGTATGAGTAGAACCTGCTCCAGAGCACATTCTCCCTTTCCAAGATCAGGACTACCCATTCCAAGAGCAGCAGGAAGGAGGCAAGTGTCCTTGACCACTTTGATCCTATGCTAGATGTGTAGATAGAATTATTTGCATTGTCAATTGAAATATGAAACCCATGCTAGGAAGTTTCCCTAGAATTGCATTACCTTGTTTCCTTGTAGCTTGGGTTGGGATTTATTTTATCATGTCATTTATTTACATGCTTATGCTTAGCCATGTTTAGAATGGGATATTTGGGATATGAGATCATCAGTTTATTTTACCATATCTTGAATGAGATATTGTGAGTTATGTAGAGGTAGGGATCAAGGCAAGTTGGATGTTTTTGGTTGGTGCTGGGTGCACGAGACTCGGGTTTGTGTTCAGTACTTGCCTGGATCCTAAGGACCGGTTCATGGAGCATGTAACCTGGCTTTACCGTGCCAACCACATGCTGAGATGGGGCAGCTTGGCCAATTAATTAGGTGTATCCCCGGCGTAGTATGTGTGTGTTGGATGGTGCGGGGAGTAGGTGTCAGCTGGACTACCATATGAACCGCAAGGCTCAAGAGGGGGCCACTGCAGCGGGGTTGGAGCCTCTTGTATGCTGTTAGGGGTGAAACCTCAGTGGGCCCATGCTCGTCGGGAATCCCGTTGTAAAGGCTTCGTAGTGATCTCCTGGCTACACACCTTGGAAGTGTGAATGTGGTTCGTAGCCACTGGCATAATGGAGGTTCTTTTAGTCCACAACGGGGGATGAAATCACTACATGTGGGTACAGTGGTACAAACTCTGCAGAGACAAAACTGTCATGACAGCCGTGCTCACGGTCAAGAGCGGCTTGGACTTATTCATGATTAGAGGAGTGATGGTTTTGGAAGTTAAAGATGTTAAGCGGGGAGCTTAACATTGGAAATGATGTTATGGTTATTTGATTTTGATGATGGGTTGGGATATTGGGACCATTTCACCTATGTAGTAATGTAGGTGCTTAATAAGCTAAGGTGATAGGTATTAATTGCGTAGTGCTATAACCATGAGATCAACCCCTCCTTGTTCTAGCCATGCATGACATAACTTTCCCACACTTGCTGAGTACCATCGGTACTCAACCTTGCATATTTGTTGGTTTATATTGCTGCTCAGGTCAAAATAATGAGGTGGTGTATAATGATCAAGACTTTGGACCCGAAGAAGGTTTCTAGGTTCATGGAGTCCACCGGGCAACGCCTGTGACGGAGCCCACGAGAATAATTATTCCGCTGCTAGTTTATTTACTTGTGATGAACTTAATATTTCCATCGAGACATTTGCTATGTAAGACTTATTTATATTCGACACCTGGCTTGTAATAAATGATGCTTCACTATTTGTCATCACATGTATGAGAAAATGATCCTGGCATACATGTGATATTCACTTGGTTGTTCTTCGGAAAAACCGTGGGTTCTAACCCGCCAACACCTCGAACAAACGGTCCTACAGCATCAGTGTACCTCTAGGAAGCCCGACAAGGTGTCAAAAGGGCTCAGAGTTGGCGGCAAGTCGGTTGGCACCGTGTGACCGATCGTGCCCGCCATGGCCGCCCTCGATCGAGCTCGAAATCCGTCACTCCTAGACAGTTTCACACCACAGATGCAGAAAAGAACTTGATCGCTGGCTAGTCCAGCATCTATGTGCAAGATTTGATAACCTCCGGAAGATCATAGAGCGAGAATTTAAAGAAACCGTACCGGAAGCTCGGTTTACGGTTGCCGGAGCAAAAACTGGAAATTCTCTGTGGATTCTTCACGGTTTGCTTCCAAACTTGGAGGAGAGCAGCACGGTGATCGCGCGCTCCTGTTGCCTCTCTTGCTGGACCGTGAAAACGCCTGTGGAACGCTGTCAACGGGCGCCTGACTCTCGGCTGAGGCTAGGTCGCCGCGGTGGCGATCGTTTTCGAGCACCGGAGGTCGGAGCTCAGGGTTTCTGGCGTTGGGGAGGTAGAGTGCGACCTCAGGTTGCTGTCTAGAAAAATATGGAGATTGTACCTTTCTTGTAAAAGAAGAGCGCAACTCAGGAACGAAGGAGGAGATTGTTTTGCTGGTTTTCCCAATTGAGCAGAGAGCTGCGGCGAGAAATAGTGCCGCTGCTCGGGTTTGCCCGCGAGAAGATAAAGCCGGCCGACTCCTGCTCGGTGGAGGCGGTGCCGGTCGCGTGGGGGCGTGAGCAAACCGCCCTGGGCGCCAGCGCGCGGAGAGGGGAAGCAGCTGGTGGCGCCGGTAGCTGCTCGGTGGCACAGCCGACAGCTGCTCGGTGGAATTTCCCACCGAGGCTGTGACTTTGTGTGCAAGTTTTCCCTCCTTCTCTCTATGACATGTGGGTCCCACCTAGGGTTTTAACCTCTGAAATTTACTCCTAATCACTGTTGGAAACAGTGAGCCCCAAAATACCCCTGGTGATTCAAATTATTCACCCATGAGCCATTTGAATTGGTTAGAATTCAAATTGGGTATGGTTTGAATGAATTTCAGCACAAGTTCAGTTTTGAATTCAAATAAAGTTTGAATTTGTCCCACTCAGCTCATGTCAAGATCAACTCCAAATGGAGTGAAAATTGGTGTGTGAGCTCATAAATATGTGCTGAATAAGAATATGCCTCCCACTTTTAAATTCATGGGATAAAAACAGTTTGAATTTGAATATGGTTTCAAACTGCCCTATTTCTATCTATACCCAAAATGACCTCAAAAATGTTTTGAATTTGGGTGAAACTTGGCATGGACATCCTTAGCAATGTGTAGGAGTTTTCGTATGTCCAGCCCACCTATATCACATGTGGGAAATACCACTTTTGCAATATGTGAGTTTGTTCTCTAATGAGCATGTTGATGGTGGTTACTTGCTCTTCATTTGTGTTCATCAACTTACTTCAAATGAGGTGTGTGGTGTGGTGATGAACACTTCAAATAGGTGTCAAAAACTGAGGCCCTTACACCAATGCTGGATGCATCGCAGTACACATCGAACGGTTTTGTTGTGTCTGGCTGCGCCAAAACTGGTGCTGATGTCAAGTGCTTCACTAATGCCTTGAACGCTGCTTCACATGATGGACTCCAAACATATTTGGTAGCCTTCTTTAGCAGCTCCGTCATAGGCTTGGCAATCTTTGAGAAGTTCGGAATGAACCTCCAATAATATCCCGCGAGTCCGAGGAAACTCCATACCTCATGAACAGTTCTCGGGGACTTCCAATTCAGCACTTGTGGGATCTTGCTCGGGTCTACAGCGTACCCTCTGCTGAGATGATATGACCGAGAAAAGGCACTTGCGATATCCAGAATTCGCATTTGCTGAATTTCGCGTATAGCTTGTGATCCCGCAGCCGTTGCAAGACTATACGCAGATGCTTCTTGTGATCTTCCTCCGACTTGGAATATATCAATATGTCGTCGATGAAGACCACGACAAACTTGTCCAGCTCCGGCATGAATACCGAGTTCATCAAATACATGAAATGAGCTGGAGCATTGGTGAGGCCGAAGGACATGAGCAGGTACTCATAAAGCCCGTACCTCGTCGAGAACGCCGTCTTCAGAATATCCTCAGCCCGTATCTTAATCTGATGGTACCCGGATCTTAAGGCCATCTTGGAAAAGATCTTTGCTTCGACCAACTGATCAAACAACATGTCGATCCGTGGCAACGGGTACTTGTCTTTCATGGTTACGGCGTTTAGTGGACGATAGTCCACACAAAGCCACAACGTCTCATCCTTCTTCTTCACGAATAATGCCGAACAGCCCCATGGTGAGGAGCTCGGCCTAATAAAACCCTTCTCCAGCAGGTGCGTTAGCTGGGTCTTCAGTTCAGAAAACTCCTTGGACGCCATCTTGTACTGCCTTCGGGATATTGGCATGGTTCCCGGTGCATGTTCAATCTTGAACTCCACCTCTCTATCGGGCGGCATCCCCGGTAAATCATCCGGGAACACGTCAGGGAACTCTCGGACCACTAGAATATCTTCCAATCTGATGGTTGTGGATTGATAGTGTGACACCCTCATCTCGGGTGTCAGCCTATGTTCATGTTTTATGAAGAGGAAACATTTTAAGAGAAAAAGGAACAGAGACAAATATCAAAAGGAATAACCAATGACAGTCGAATCCAGCTCTCAGAAAGCGCCGAAGACAACTCACCACGGCCGCTGGCATGTGGCGTGTTCGGAGCTCATCCCTGCGAAGTGGGGAGAGACCGCCACCAAGCTGGCTACGTGGCAGACTCGGGGCTCGTCTCCGCAATGGGGAGAGGTCCGATCCTGTGGGACACGTGTTGCCCACGGAGCTAGCCTCTGCGGAAGAGGCAAAGGCATTTCCATAGGACACATGTCATCCTAGGAGCTAGTCCTCGCGGAAATCAGAGGACCAGTCGCGCGGGATACGTGTCGATCTCGGAGCCCATCTCTGAGAGGTCCTGTTCTATTGGACACGCGTCGCCACCGGAGCTTATCTCCGTAGGTCTGTCGCTACTGGACACGTGTCGACCTCGGGGCATGTCCCTGCAGAAAGAAGAAAGGGAAGACCGGCGCCAACACGTGGCGTGCGTGGAGCTCACCTCCAAAGGAGGGGGAGGTCTCGGTCGATTGACACGCGGCACAACCGGAGCTCGTCTCTACGGAGAAGGAGGTACAGGCCCCGGAAGGACAAGTGGAGCCTCCGGAGCTCATCGCCGTGAAGGTAACGAGTTCTGGAGCGGCCGTTACGCGTAAGAATACCGGTACGTAACGGAAACCGACCTGAATTCCACAACGCACCAAATCAACTAAAGATAAGATGATAGGATCCAACGACGATCTGAATAAGACTCTTATTCGGGATACAGTCAGATTAGGACTCTTCTCTTGCCGATTATAAATAGAACCCAAGACCTCTGGCCGAAACCACAAACTTCTTTTCCAACTCCTGAGCCGACGACTTAGAGCCCTAGCCCTAACTCGCCGAGTAAACCATCGACGAAGCGCAACAAAGGAGATCATCGGAGGAGAACCGAGCGGTCTGAGGAGGACCTCGAAAACCAAGAAGGGCGTAAGGTAGGACTCCGACACCACCTTACGGCATTGTTGTATTCCCCTTGCATCTGTTCTTTGATTCCTTTCGAACAGAAGCCTTCTCGTGGACAGGTCACTTGATGATCAGGATGATCTAAAGACAAGATCATTGCCGCGTCCACCTTTGATCCGAACACCTCTGTCCATGCAAGCCATGCAAGAATAAACCAATCTAATAAAATTAATCATAGGATAGCATGCATATGCATCATCACATCTAGTTTAAGGTTTGCGCATGATATTGATTGCTGTGAATCTTGTATGCACGTGATCCTACCTAGCAGGATAAGCTCGGGGAGCTGTCTACGATGAACTGCAGCAATCAGGTTTTGGGATTCAAGAACAACCAGAACCGCAAGAACAAGGCAAGTGCTCCTTGACCATATTGATCCTATGTTTTGGGTAAAACTGTTTTGTTTTGGGAAAAGGTGTGCGTACTGAGTCAAACATGATGGGAAACCCTTTCATAGGAGTTTACTAGTTTTGGTTAAGCCACCCTTGTCGCCTGGGAAGTTTATAAGTCAAGTATGGTTTTTGCTTTATGCTTCGCTGAGTGTATGGGATTGGGAAGCGAGATAGATGTGTCTAGCTAACTGCACTCGTATTGATAATGAGAAACTGATGTTAATAATGGATATGGATCGGAGGGAGATCTAGGCAAGATTGGGTTTGTGAATGAGGTAGCATGAGATGGTGGTTTACTTGCCGTAGATCTAAGGTCCGGTTCATGCATGCACATGCCAGGATAACAGTGCCACCACAAGGCCAAATATGGGTGCGGCTTAGCTGAGTAATTAGGTAAGTTGCTAGAGTGTTATGGACTATGGAAGGCGCTGGGAATGGGAGTCGAGTGAGGACTGCCCTGGGAACTGCATGGCACAAGAGGGGGCCCGTGGGTGGGAGAATTGGAGATTCTAGCCTGCCGGTGAAACCTTAGTGAGTCCATACATCTAGTAACCCCTTTGTAAAGGCTATTTTGTGATCTCTTGACCATACACCGACGGATGTGTACTGGTATAATGGAGGTTCTGCAGTCGCCGACGGGTGACGAAATCACAAACTTGTGGGTAAAGAGGTGCAAACTCTGCAGAGTCTAAAACTATCATGAAAGCCGAGCTTACGGTCACGAGCACCTGGCTAAACTGACATGATTAGTTGGGATGGTTAAAGGGAAGGTTTTTTATTATGGTTATTGGTTTGGTTATGGTTATGGTTTGGGACTGTTGAGTCCGTGTGATATGATGGTTGCATGACTGTTGGGTCATGACATGAGATGGGTCTCAGTGTGAGACGAGGTTGTTTTATGAGATGAGATGGTAGCGAATACGGGGAGGTATTCGTGAGATGGTAGCGAATACGAGGAGGTATTCGTGAGTGTGAATAAAGGTTGGTTAATGTTCGGATGGAACACGGAAACGGATGGAAGAATGTTGGTAATTTAATTCATGCTGGGATTACATTCATCTAAAGTTAAGTTGTTGTTTTATCAGGTTTTTTTTACAAATCTGCTTTTCTGCAAATAAGCCTTTTTATACCTACCTTGTTATAAGCTGCATATCATGTGTTTTTCCCGCACTTGCTGAGTACACCATTGTACTCAAACTTGCATTATTACTTCATCATCAGCAGCAGGAGAAGCCTACTATGAAGACCACGTGGGGTATTGAGGCGTGTGATCTGTTCTCAACCTTGCCTGTGGAAGGAGTAGAGATGGAGCCACTACTGCTTAGTTTTGCTTCCGTATTAGTTTTTGCTTTCGCATTAGAATAAAGACTTCCGCTTCATAGAAATAAGATTTCCGCTGTGGGCATGAGTCCAAGACTCATGAGGTATTGTAATAAACTCTGTTATTCGTGGTAATATATAATCTGAATTCAGTTTGTGGAACGTATGTGTATGTGTGATGAACATCCTGGGCACACATATGCATTAGTTCTCGGTTCCGTGGTTTTCCCACAGAATTGAGGGCGTCACAGATTGGTATCAGAGCCACGGGTTGACAGTAGGTTACACGCCTAGATAGAAACCTTAGATTGATATTAGAGCCACGGGTTAACAGCAAGTTACACCCCTGAATAGGAGTCGTAGGTAGCTAAGCCACACTGACCAAAGGAAGCATCCTAGGGTGAATAACTTAGAATTGGCCTTAAAACCACCTTGGCGTAGGGAACCATCCTTGAATAGGAGTTGTGTGGGCCCTTGTGATGATTATTTGTGATTGTGTGCTTAGTGTGAAGTTGTGGGACGTGTCAAAATATTGTCCATATCCACACGTAAAAAGAAAGAGGTGTGAGGTGTCTCGGCACTTGCTCACATCCTCATAGGGGTTAGTATATACATAGTCCAACTCACCTTGATGCATATAGTTAGAGAGAATCTACCTAACCTTCTAACATTCTATCCTATTTCGGTCTCTCTCACAGATGGTGAGAGGAAACGCCGGCTGAATGAACGTCCGGGAGGATGGCCATGATGAAGTTCCTGCTAACCCAGGAGCTGGCGAAAACCATCTAGAAATGTTGATGGCCATGCAAAACCAGCTCATGCAAACCATGATCCAAACTTTGGGTCAGTTGCAGGCCAACCAAAACCCCGTTCCGGCACCACCGCCGGCTCATAACAGGTTGGGGGAGTTCATGAGGACTCGACCACCCACCTTTGCTCAAGCTAGTGATCCCATGGAGGCCGATGATTGCTTAAAATTCATGGACAAAAAGCTTGCCATTGTTCAGTGCAATGACCGAGAGAAGGTTCTCTTCACGTCGCACCAACTTACGGGAGCCGCTGCTGACTGGTGTGATGCCTTGAGCAACGCCCATGCCAACCCGGAGACAATCACTTGGACTGAGTTCAAGGAAAGTTTCCGCTCTCACTACATCTCTGCTGGTGTGATGATGCTCAAAAGGCAGGAGTTCGAAGGTCTCCGCCAAGGACAGAAAAGTGTGAATGAATATCTCAACAAGTTCATACAACTGTCCCGGTATGCCCCCGAAGATGTCAACTCAGATCAGAGGAAGCAGTACCTGTTCATGAGAGGGTTGAACAATGAGATTCAGGTTCAGCTCCTCAACAATGACTACGTAAACTTCCAGAAGCTGGTTGACAAGGCCATAGTAGTTGAAAACAAGATCCGAGAGATCGAGCGAGAGTGCAAGAGGAAGATGCCATACCAGCCCCAAGGGAGCAGCGTACGACCTAGGTACATGCCCCCTGCACCGCAGTATGGATCAACCACTCCTGCATACCGCCCTGGTCAGCCACCACAGCAACAATTCGTTGCACCGGCACCTCGTGTGCCCATGCCTCCTGCGCCCCGACCTAGCAATGGCGCCCCTGTTCAAAACCCCCGCCCCAACATACCTGCTGCCGTAGGCAGAAGGGCATGCTTTGCATGCGGGGAAGTAGGCCACTTCGCGAACCAGTGCCCGAGGAGAGGCCCTGGACAGCAAGGTAACGTGCCCAAGCAGAACCCGCAACCGAACGGAGGAGAAAATCAAGGGAACCGTGGACAGCAGAACTATGCTCGCGGCCACGTGAACCATGTCACTGCTGAGGAAGCACAACAGGCTGAGGACGTCGTAATTGGTCTGTTCCTTGCCAACTCCAACCCAGCCACCATCTTATTTGATTCTGGAGCATCACATTCCTTCATATCATCCAAATATGTTGCCAAGCATCATCTACCCGTATCCCACTTAGAATGTGCTATGTTAGTTAAATCTCCCGGAGGAGAAATGAGGACTAATATAATATGTCCTAAAGGAAGCCGTAAAATAAGGGGGGTAGACTTCCTTGCCAACCTTATTGTCTTGGACTCCCAAGGGATTGACATCATACTCGGAATGGATTGGCTAAGCAAGCACAACGGAGTAATCCAATGTGTCAAAGGGAGCGTGCAGTTGACAAACGAGCATGGTATTCGTGTCGAGTTTGAGTCAGCCCAACAAACAGCCGAACGGGCAAATATGAACCACGTCGAAACATTGGACAACATTCCAGTGGTTCAGGAATTTTCGGACGTGTTCCCGGAAGAGCTTCCAAGTATGCCACCTGACCCGGACATCGAGTTTGCCATAGATTTGGTACCCGGAACTGCACCCATAGCCATAAGACCCTATAGGATGCCCGTCAATGTGCTAGTTGAACTCAAGAAGCAAATTCAAGAACAGTTGGAAAAGGGTTTTATCCGTCCAAGCTCGTCACCATGGGGAGCTCCGGTGCTCTTCGTAGACAAGAAGGATGGAACCCAAAGGATGTGCATGGACTATAGGTCCCTCAATGAGGTAACAATCAAGAACAAATACCCTCTGCCCCGTATAGAGGACCTATTTGACCAAATGAAAGGAGCCCGAGTGTTCTCCAAGATTGATCTTCGGTCGGGATACTTCCAGCTGAAGATTAAGCCCTCCGATATACCTAAGACAGCCTTTCGGACACGGTATGGTTCGTATGAATATACCGTTATGTCGTTTGGGTTGACAAATGCACCCGCATACTTCATGTACCTTATGAACAAGGTCTTCATAGAGTACTTGGACAAGTTCGTCGTGGTTTTCATCGACGACATTATGGTGTATTCAAAAAGTGAGGAGGAGCATGAAGAAAATCTGAGATTGACCTTGCAGAAGTTGCGTGAGCATCAATTGTATGCCAAGCTCAACAAGTGTCAATTTTGGCTAAAGGAAATATCTTTCCTAGGCCACATTATCTCTGAGGAAGGGGTATCGGTTGATCCTGGAAAGGTGAGAGATGTTCTGAAGTGGGACCAACCGAAGAGCGTGAGGGATATTCGGAGTTTCCTTGGGATGGCAGGATACTATCGACGCTTCATTAAAGACTTCTCTAGGATAGCAAAACCTATGACGGAGTTGCTAATGAAGGGAAAGGTCTTTCAATGGACGCCAGCCTGCCAAGAAAGTTTTGAGGAACTCAAGAAAATGCTAACCACAGCACCAGTTCTGGTATTGCGAGACGTAAGCAAGAGCTTTGACATATATTGTGACGCATCCAGACAGGGGCTCGGATGTGTGCTCATGCAGGAAGGACAAGTGGTAGCCTATGCCTCACGGCAATTAAATAAGCACGAGCTTAACTATCCTACGCATGAATTGGAGTTAGTAGCAGTGGTGCATGCATTGAAGATTTGGAGACATTATATCCTTGGTCATCGATGTGAGATCTATACGGATCATAAAAGCCTCAAGTACACATTCACACAAATGGACTTGAATTTGAGGCAACGTCGATGGTTAGAACTCATCAAGGATTATGATGTTGGAATCAACTATCACCCCGGTAAGGCCAATGTAGTAGCTGATGCATTGAGCAGAAAGGGAGCATGTCATCAACTCACGGTTCGGGAGCTACCACCCGAACTACGTAAGGAGTTCGAACGGTTACACCTCGGATTCTTGAATAACATGGAAATAATAGAGATCCACTCCTCATTGGAGCAAGAAATAAGATAGGGCCAAGCAACGAACGAGGAGATCAAGGAGATCAAGGAAAGAATCCGACAAGGAATAGAGAAGGATTTCAAGGAGGATGAAAAGGATACGCTTTGGCTAGGAAAAAGGATTTGTGTGCCAAACATAAGACACCTCCGCGACATGATATTGAAGGAGGCACATGACTCACCCTATTCAATACATCCCGGAAGCACTAAAATGTACAAGGAATTGAAAACTTGTTATTGGTGGGATGGTATGAAGAGGGATATAGCCGAATACGTTGCCCTATGTGACACATGCCAACGGGTGAAGGCCGAACATCAAAAACCCGCTGGACTGTTGCAGCATTTGAAAATACCCGAATGGAAGTGGGAAGACATCAGTATGGATTTCATCGTCGGATTGCCACGTACTCAGTCGGGATACGACTCCATCTGGGTCATTGTGCACCGATTGACGAAAACCACCCATTTTCTCCCTGTAAAGACCAGTTACAACGTTGCACAATTGGCAGAGTTGTACATGGAGCAGACCGTGTGCCATCACGGAGTTCCAAGGAGGATAGTCTCAGATCGAGGTTTGCAGTTTAGCTCTAGATTCTGGAGGAAGCTGCAGAAAGCCATGGGTACACGACTGGATTTTAGCTCCGCCTATCACCCACAAACAGATGGACAAACCGAAAGGACAAACCAAATTTTGGAGGACATGTTGAGAGCTTGCGCCTTGAAACATGGGCGTAGTTGGGATAGGAGTTTACCGTATGCCAAATTCTCCTATAACAACAGCTATCAAGCTAGCTTGAAGATATCGCCTTTCAAAGCCTTATATGGTAGACGGTGTAGAACGCCACTGTTTTGGAACGAGACCGGAGAAAACAAGGTGTTTGGACCCGAAGTGCTACAAGAAGCCGAAGAGCAAGTCCAAACGATACGGGAGAACTTAAAAGCCGCTCAATCACGATAGAAAGGCTATGCGGACAATAGGCGAAGGAAGTTGACTTTCGAAGAAGGAGATTTCGTATACCTTAAGGTATCGCCTATCCGAGGCCAACGACGTTTCAACATCAAAGGCAAGCTAGCACCTCGCTACATTGGACCATTTAAGATTCTGAATAAGCGAGGAGAAGTAGCCTATAAACTAGAGCTCCCAAACCACCTCTCCGACGTACATGACGTGTTTCATGTATCCCAGCTCAAGAAGTGCTTGAGAGTACCAGAGGAACAAGTATCAATGGGAGAGCTTGAACTTCGAAAGGACCTGACTTATGCGGAATACCCTGTCTGAATTTTGGACGTAAAGGAAAGGATCACCCGGAACAAGGCGACTTGATGGTGCAAGGTACAATGGAGTCACCACACCGAAGCTGAAGCCACATGGGAGCATGAAGAGGATATCAAGGCAGAATTTCCCCATCTATTTTCTACTAACGAATCTCGAGGGCGAGATTCAATTTAAGGGGGGCAGATTTGTGACACCCTCATCTCGGGTGTAGCCTATGTTCATGTTTTATGAAGAGGAAACATTTTAAGAGAAGAAGGAACAGAGAAAAATATCAAAAGGAATAACCAATGAGAGCCGAATCCAGCTCTCAGAAAGCGCCGAAGACAACTCACAACGGCCGCTGGCCACGTGGCGTGTTCGGAGCTCATCCCTGCGAAGTGGGGAGAGACCGCCACCAAGCTGGATACGTGGCAGACTCGGGGCTCGTCTCCGCAAAGGGGAGAGGTCCGATCCTGTGGGACACGTGTTGCCCACGGAGCTAGCCTCTGCGGAAGAAGCAAAGGCATTTCCGCAGGACACGTGTCATCCTCGGAGCTAGTCCTCGCGGAAATCAGAGGACCAGTCACGTGGGATACGTGTCGATCTCGGAGCCCATCTCCGAGAGGTCCTGTTCTATTGGACACGCGTCGCCACCGGAGCTTATCTCCGGGAGGTCTGTCGCTACTGGACACGTGTCGACCTCGGGGCATGTCCCTGAAGAAAGAAGAAAGGAAAGACCGGCCCCAACACGTGGCGTGCGCGGAGCTCACCTCTAAAGGAGGGGGAGGTCTCAGTCGATTGACACGTGGCACAGCCGGAGCTCGTCTCTGCGGAGAAGGAGATACCAGGTCCCGGAAGGACACGTGGAGCCTCCGGAGCTCATCGCCGTGAAGGTAACAAGTTCTTGAGCGGCTGTAACGCGTAAGAATACTGGTACGTAACGGAAACCAACCTGAATTCCACAACGCACCAAATCGACTAAAGATAAGATGATAGGATCCAACGACGAACTGAATAAGACTCTTATTCGGGATACAGTCAGATTAGGACTCTTCCCTTCCCGATTATAAATAGAACCCAAGACCTCTGGCCGAAACCACAAACTTCTTTTCCAACTCCTGAGCCTACGACTTAGAGCCCTAGACCTAACTCGCCGAGTAAACCATCGATGAAGCGCAACAAAGGAGATCATCGGAGTAGAACCGAGCGGTCTGAGGAGGACCTCGAAAACCAAGAAGGGCGTAAGGTAGGACTCTGACACCACCTTACGGCATTGTCGTATTCCCCTTGCATCTGTTCTTTAATTCCTTTCGAACAGAAGCCTTGCCGGGGCGATAATGGATCTCTATTTCGTAATCCTTTATCAATTGTAACCATCTTCGCTGCCTCATGTTCAGCTCCTTCTGAGCGAATATGTACTTGAGGCTTTTGTGATCGGTATATAAATGTACGAGGTTACCGAGTAGGTAGTGTCTCCACATTTTCAGTGCAAGTACCACGGCAGCGAGCTCCAAAATGTGAGTTGGATAATTCTGCTCATGGTTTCTAAGCTGCCGGGACCCATACGCGACCACTCTTCGGTCTTGCATCAGCACACATCCGAGCCCAATGCCGGATGCAACGCAGTACACATCAAACGGTTTTGTTGTGTCTGGCTGCGCCAAAACTGGTGCTGATGTCAAGTGCTTCACTATTGCCTTGAACGCTGCTTCACATGCTGGACTCCAAACATATTTGGTAGCCTTCTTTAGCAGCTCCGTCATAGGCTTGGCAATCTTTGAGAAGTTCGGAATGAACCTCCAATAATATCCCGCGAGTCCGAGGAAACTCCGTACCTCGTGAACAGTTCTCGGGGACATCCAATTCAGCACTTGTGGGATCTTGCTCGGGTCTACAGCGATACCCTCTGCTGAGATGATATGCCCGAGAAAAGGCACTTGCGATATCCAGAATTCGCATTTGCTGAATTTCGCGTATAGCTTGTGATCCCGCAGCCGTTGCAGGACTATACGCAGATGCTTCTTGTGATCTTCCTCCGACTTGGAATATACCAATATGTCGTCGATGAAGACCACGACAAACTTGTCCAGCTCCGGCATGAATACCGAGTTCATCAAATACATGAAATGAGCTGGAGCATTGGTGAGGCCGAAGGACATGAGCAGGTACTCATAAAGCCCGTACCTCGTCGAGAACGCCGTCTTCAGAATATCCTCAGCCCGTATCTTAATCTGATGGTACCCGGATCTTAAGTCCATCTTGGAAAAGATCTTTGCTTCGACCAACTGATCAAACAACATGTCGATCCGTGGCAACGGGTACTTGTTCTTCATGGTTACTGCGTTTAGTGGACGATAGTCCACACAAAGCCGCAACGTCTCATCCTTATTCTTCACGAATAATGCCGAACAGCCCCATGGTGAGGAGCTCGGCCTAATAAAACCCTTCTCCAGCAGGTCCGTTAGCTGGGTCTTCAGTTCAGCCAACTCCTTTGACGCCATCTTGTACTGCCTTCGGGATATTGGCATGGTTCCCGGTGCAAGTTCAATCTTGAACTCCACCTCTCTATCGGGCGGCATCCCCAGTAAATCATCTGGGAACATGTCAGGGAACTCTCGGACCACTGTAATATCTTCCAATCTGATGGTTGTGGATTGATAGTGTGACACCCTCATCCCGGGTGTCAGCCTATGTTCATGTTTTATGAAGAGGAAACATTTTAAGAGAAGAAGGAACGTAGAAAAATATCAAAAGGAATAACCAATGAGAGCCGAATCCAGCTCTCAGAATGCGCCGAAGACAACTCACCACGGCCGCTGGCCACGTGGCGTGTTCGGAGCTCATCCCTGCGAAGTGGGGAGAGACCGCCACCAAGCTGGATACGTGGCAGACTCGGGGCTCGTCTCCGCAAAGGGGAGAGGTCCGATCCTGTGGGACACGTGTTGCCCACGGAGCTAGCCTCTGCGGAAGAGGCAAAGGCATTTCCATAGGACACGTGTCATCCTCGGAGCTAGTCCTCACGGAAATCAGAGGACCAGTCGCGCGGGATACGTGTCGATCTCGGAGCCCATCTCCGAGAGGTCCTGTTCTATTGGACATGCGTCGCCACCGGAGCTTATCTCCGGGAGGTCTGTCGCTACTGGACACGTGTCGACCTCGGGGCATGTCCCTGAAGAAAGAAGAAAGGAAAGACCGGCGCCAACACGTGGCACGCGCGGAGCTCACCTCCAAAGGAGGGAGAGGTCTCGGTCGATTGACACGCGGCACAACCGGAGCTCGTCTCTACGGAGAAGGAGATACCAGGCCCTGGAAAGACACGTGGAGCCTTTGGAGCTCATCGCCATGAAGGTAACGAGTTCTGGAGCGGCTGTTACGCGTAAGAATACCTGTACGTAACGGAAACCGACCTGAATTCCACAACGCACCAAATCAACTAAAGATAAGATGATAGGATCCAACGACGATCCGAATAAGACTCTTATTCAGGATACATTCTGATTAGGACTCTTCTCTTACCGATTATAAATAGAACCCAAGACCTCTGGCCGAAACCACAAACTTCTTTTCCAATTCCTGAGCCGACGACTTAGAGCCCTAGCCCTAACTCGCCGAGTAAACCATCGACAAAGCGCAACAAAGGAGATCATCGGAGGAGAACCGAGCGGTCTGAGGAGGACCTCGAAAACCAAGAAGGGCGTAAGGTAGGACTCCGACACCACCTTACGGCATTGTTGTATTCCCCTTGCATCTGTTCTTTGATTCTATTCAAACAGAAGCCTTCTCGTGGACAGGTCACTTGATGATCAGGATGATCTAAAGACAAGATCATTGCCGCGTCCACCTTTGATCCGAACACCTCTGTCCATGCAAGCCATGCAAGAATAAACCAATCTAATAAAATTAATCATAGGATAGCATGCATATGCATCATCGCATCTAGTTTATGGTTTGCGCATGATATTGATTGCTGTGAATCTTGTATGCACGTGATCCTACCTAGCAGGATAAGCTCGGGGAGCTGTCTACGATGAACTGCAGCAATCAGGTTTTGGGATTCAAGAACAACCAGAACCGCAAGAACAAGGCAAGTGCTCCTTGACCATATTGATCCTATGTTTTGGGTAAAACTGTTTTGTTTTGGGAAAAGGTGTGCGTACTGAGTCAAACATGATGGGAAACCCTTTTATAGGAGTTTACTAGTTTTGGTTAAGCCACCCTTGTCGCCTGGGAAGTTTATAAGTCAAGTATGGTTTTTGCTTTATGCTTCGCTGAGTGTATGGGATTGGGAAGCGAGATAGATGTGTCTAGCTAACTGCACTCGTATTGATAATAAGAAACTGATGTTAATAATGGATATGGATCGGAGGGAGATCTAGGCAAGATTGGGTTTGTGAATGAGGTAGCATGAGATGGTGGTTTACTTGCCGTAGATCTAAGGACCGGTTCATGCATGCACATGCCAGGATAACAGTGCCACCACAAGGCCAAATATGGGTGCGGCTTAACTGAGTAATTAGGTAAGTTGCTAGAGTGTTATGGACTATGGAAGGCACGGGGAATGGGAGTCGAGTGAGGACTGCCCTGGGAACTGCATGGCACAAGAGGGGGCCCGTGGGTGGGAAATTGGAGATTCTAGCCTGCCGGTGAAACCTTAGTGAGTCCATACATCTAGTAACCCCTTTGTAAAGGCTATTTTGTGATCTCTTGACCATACACCGACGGATGTGTACTGGTATAATGGAGGTTCTGTAGTCGCCGACGGGTGACGAAATCACAAACTTGTGGGTAAAGAGGTGCAAACTCTGCAGAGTCTAAAACTATCATGATAGCCGAGCTTACGGTCACGAGCACCTGGCTAAACTGCCATGATTAGTTGGGATGGTTAAAGGGAAGGTTTTTTATTATGGTTATTGGTTTGGTTATGGTTATGGTTTGGGACTATTGAGTCCGGGTGATATGATGGTTGCATGACTGTTGGGTCATGACATGAGATGGGTCTCAGTGTGAGACGAGGTTGTTTTATGAGATGAGATGGTAGCGAATACGGGGAGGTATTCGTGAGATGGTAGCGAATACGAGGAGGTATTCGTGAGTGTGAATAAAGGTTGGTTAATGTTCGGATGGAACACGGAAACGGATGGAAGAATGTTGGTAATTTAATTCATGCTGGGATTACATTCATCTAAAGTTAAGTTGCTGTTTTATCAGGGTTTTTTTTTACAAATCTGCTTTTCTGCAAATAAGCCTTTTTATACCTACCTTGTTATAAGCTGCATATCATGTGTTTTTCCCGCACTTGCTGAGTACACCATTGTACTCAAATTTGCATTATTACTTCATCATCAGCAGCAGGAGAAGCCTACTATGAAGACCACGTGGGGTATTGAGGCGTGTGATCTGTTCTCAACCTTGCCTGTGGAAGGAGTAGAGATGGATCCACTACTGCTTAGTTTTGCTTCCGTATTAGTTTTTGCTTCCGCATTAGAATAAGGACTTCCGCTGCATAGAAATAAGATTTATGCTGTGAGCATGAGTCCAAGACTCATGAGGTATTGTAATAAACTCTGTTATTTGTGGTAATATATAATCTGAATTCAGTTTGTGGAACGTATGTATATGTGTGATGAACATCGTGGGCACACATATGCATTAGTTCTCGGTTCCATGGTTTTCCCACAGAATTGAGGGTGTCACAGATAGACACTTGGAAGTTTTATTTCTGGACTGTCCAGAAATAAGGAATGAGATTCGTGCACTTCTGAGTTCAAGTGCACAATTCGGAGGACGGTGTCTTAAACAGCGCCGTGGCGGGTCAACCACGACATCCCTAAGATGAAATCAACCTTCTGCCCCTCTAAAATTATGAGAGACGTAGGGTATACTCTACCCTCTAAGCACAATGGCACTTTTGGAACCATCATGCTTGCTGAAATCTTCCCACCCGGTGAACAAATCAAATATGGACTATCAGTGGGTAGTATTGGCAAGCTGTATTTAGCAATGAAAGCTTGGCTAATAAAGCTATGCGTGGATCCTGAATCAAATAATACTATGGCGGGATGCTGGTGGAGTTGGAACATACCTGCAAGGATCGGCTCTCCCTCCGGCACGTCCTCTATGGCAAGTTGGTGGACAGTACCGGGCCTAGGGTTTGC
This sequence comes from Neostapfia colusana, assembly GCA_030760725.1. Lineage (NCBI taxonomy): Eukaryota > Viridiplantae > Streptophyta > Magnoliopsida > Poales > Poaceae > Neostapfia > Neostapfia colusana. The sequence goes on from JASWHV010000003.1 coordinate 35,105,724, forward strand.
CCGCCGTGCATTAGTGGGGTTCCGGGGTTGATTCCTCCCCGGAAGTTGTGGTGCTACTTCGCCGCCTTGCCTCTCCGGGCAACTGCTGGCGAAGTGTCCTGGCCGACCACATTTGTAGCATGTGGCCGCTGCTTGACAGGTGCTTGGGGGACGAAAGCGCGGCATGCGCTGCTGGGGTGCATACGCACGCGGCATCGCCTGCCGCTGCTGTTGTTGTTGCGGAGGTGGTGCCGGCAGTGCTGGCCTGAATGCCGGTGAAGAATAGGGCCTATTGCGGAATGGCATCGACCTCTGTGGTGGCTGCCAGCGTGAACCTGATGGTGGGCGATTCACCATCCGAAATTTCTGAGATGGACCGCCTCCTTCTCCGCTGCTTTGCGGCGTGCTTCGCTTTCTTTCCGCCGCCGCTAACTCCTTGCCGGAGTCCTCCTGAACAATCGCGGCATCAATTATATCATTGAGGCTGCCGCGATTGAACATCGCCAGCGTGTCCTTCAGGAGCGGGTTAAGCCCCTAGTAGAAGTGGTCCCGCCGCTTCTCATCAGTATCAGCGTGATACGACGCATAGAGCGCGAGATCGTTGAACGCCCTGGAGTATTCCAGCGCATTCCGGCTCCCTTGCTGCAGGTGTAGAAACTCCTGTGTCTTCCTCTTCATGAGACCCGGCGGTGTATGATAGGCCCTGAAGGCCGTCCGAAACTCCGCCCAGGTCATAACTCGGTCAGTGGGCTGTGAAGCACAGAAGTTTGCCCACCACGCGCTCGCGGATCCCTGGAGCTGTTGGACCGTGAACTGAGTCTTGCGCTGCTCACTCACTTGGAGTAGCCCGAACTTCATCTCCATCGTGCGGAGCCAGTTGTCCGCATCGATGGATTCATCCGCCCTTGAGAATACCGGGGGATGAGTCGCTAGGAAGTCGGAGTAGGAGCTCTGTTGACGCTCCTCACGATCTTGACGTCTCTCTGGTCAAGACGTATTTGCAATAAGGGTCTGCAGCAACTATGTGTGCTGCTGATGAGAACCCGCCATTGCCGCAACGATGTCGGCCAATGTAACCGTTGGCAGTGGTGGTGGCGGTGTTTGTTGTTGATGTTGCTGCTGTTGCGGTTGCTGTCCCGAGGAGTCCTCGGGAGGCTGTTGGGAGGTTTCTCCCCCTTGACTAGAACCCCCAACGTCCGGGTTGGCACGAGTACGAGTCATTCTGAAATTTAACACAGCAGCGGTCAGCACATGTCATACTTAAAAGTTCCATATGAAACATTAGGTATTGAAGTGACGCATGAATAATTTGCACAACGTTCACATATATTGATAAAGCATAAACTTTATACAAGATACATTATTCTCGGGTCTACGAGAGGTCGTGCTCATGTCGTCACTACCTATACATATGCTACTGCCTAAACGACATGTCACTGGTTACAAAAGATTGGGTTACTCCACTCTGGTTGCCCTACTTGGCAATGGTGACACCCTACTCTGAGTAGAACTCGACCTCTTGTGGGTCGTCTTCCTATAGTACCTCTGCTGGTGGCTCCGGATCTACAACCTCTTCTCCCATCTCTGGTTCTCCCATTGCCGGAAGACCCAAGACCACCGGTATGCCCAATACCTGAGGTACGAGGTCCTGCAACGCATGCACCACGTCCATGGCCTGGTTGTAGTCTTCTTCCTAGCCTTGCCCTTCCTCAATGGCATCATCTCGCTCTTGAGTAAGGACCTCATTCTGCTGGGTCAACGCCTGCACCTGTTCTTGCAGCGCCGCGATGTCAACACGGGTTTTCTTTTTCGCCCTCTTCAGACGATGCAACTGATTATGCTGTTCGTTCAGTCGCTTGATCGTCGGAAGGAGCACATTGCGGAGTGCACTGTGAGCACTCTCGAAATGGTCTCCACGGCTTGCGCTCTCTTTGAGCTTTGCGGCGAGATGCTCCGTATGAACAGCTTGGCTGTCCATCACAGCCTTTCCCTCCCTCATTTGGAGGCTGAGGTTCGCCTCCGCGGGGTTGTACCATGGGCAACCCGGATCAGTTGCCTCCCGGTACCTCTCTTCCCACACATGATGAGCCTGTCCCTCCACCGGAACGAGCGCATATGGAGTGCCCTCCATAGCCCTCACGTATAGTTGGCAGGAACGCGACATAGTGTCGCGGGCTGCCACTTGCCACATTCCCTCGGGTTGTCTACCTCTCACCGTGACGGTGAACGGCGCCCACCCGGGTGGTGTAGGTCCTGCAGGAACCTCGACATGGACCATCCACGTCTTGTTCCCCTCCTCGCCTTCTTCCTTGGAGAAGTACTGCAGCATCTGTTTGTAGCCGAAGTATTGAAGCATCTGCCTCAATGCTTCCGGATAGCCGCTGTGGTGAGAACAGGGAGATTCCACCCACCCGTTCTCGAACTATTTATCCGCTGTCATCTGTAAAAATATATTTGAGAAATGTCAAATATTTATTTAAGCAGTCAACCATTGAGTTAATACACCAAACATGTCATTGAACCCATAAAACTTGGAAATATAGTTCAAATTTAAACAAATTTGACTGCTGATCTGCTGCCCCACATGACAGCCCTGATCAGTTTCCCTTTCAACCTGATTTAGACCATGCTAACGGCAAAACCAATTCTGGAGCTAAACATCAAATTTAAAGCTAACTTCAATAGCTTTCCAGAAAGTACTTGCTTGGTCTAAGATCTGTCCTGGTTCAAAAGTTATGAGATGTTAAAGTTAACAGAATTTCTGGAGAAAATTGGACAGCACCTCCCTGCTTTAGGTACTGATTTGATCCAAGAATTCCAGTTAATTCTGTTCCCAATCTGACAAAACTTTATGTTACAAAGATGTAATCCATCTCATAAGCATTCCAGAACTACCTCAGTTTCTACTTTTAGATATTTATGCAGGAAGTTATGCTCAATTTACATAGAGTTTACAGAGAGTGTTTGCTCTGCCCTGTTTTCTGGATAGTTTCAACTCTACTGCATTTTTCGATTGCTTAAGGGTTGAAACACCTCTGGACATCAACATAAAAGTTGGAAATCTCATACAAAGCTTTCCATAAATGTATTATATGACCCCAACCTCGAAAGAACTCAACCTCTAACCTCTGATTAACTTCAGCCTTCTATCAGCTGAACACAGGGTACTCTGTCCTTAATAGCCTATAAGTTGAAAACTTGTTAACTTTGAATGTCCTGATTAAGGGAAGGAGTTACATCAAGTTTTAGTGCCCTGGATCAAAACTTTCAAGTTTTACAATGAAGATGTTCATTTAGTGGAGTCTGACGTTGATGCGTCACCAAAGCATGTCGGTACTACATCGTCACAAAGAAAAACCTATAGCGGACTTAGCCGGCTTCATTAGTTCAGTGGCACTAAATGTTACTCACACACGGATGTTACACGTCTACCGTTTTGTGGTTAGACTACCTGCAGATAGCTCGCACAATCGTCAGACTCGGCTGAACACCGAGCCCGGTATCTAAACAGTTTGTACACCCGGCCGTCATCACTCGCCCGGATGTTCTCAAGCCAAACATGCCTTGAGCTACGTGTTCACGTTACTGACCACGTGACGGGGTTTCCCAAATTGCACCACGCACGCCAGGGACAGACGTTGCTTGAATACCCCAAACGACATGAAAACTCGTAGAGGATACCAAAGCGAGTCGGGTTACCTGCCAACCGTGGGGCTCCACCCTTCAGCTTGTGCGCATTGGTGGACAGCGCTTACGTGCACCCCCCAAGACATAAAGCCTCCCGAGATGCACGATTTTCCGATATAAGCAAATAGGTTAGTATGCCACCTTCTATACACTAATAACATCCTTATACGGGCTACTAACTCGTTCCTCACTGGATTTTTGAAAAGGATGACCTTATTAGTGCGTTAAACCTCAAGCGAGCTCTGATACCAACGCTGACACGACCCCACGGTCTTGTCGAGCCAGGATCACTCTGAGGGGTGCTGCGTTGCACAACACCGGATAACACACATCAAAGGTACAAAGCGGAAGCAAAGTTTTATTTCATAAACAGGTTTATGAACATTTTTAAAACAAAATATGTTCAGTCTACACTCACGGGCGTAGACTACGCATCGAGTTCACGTTCAGCCCGTGAACATGTCCCCGCTAGCACGCACAGACACTAACACGGCGGCGTGCACGACTCCAACTCGACGGGGTTCCCCTCCTGGGGTTCCGTCTCCTCCTCGGGAGTCTCTTTCTCATAGAACCCTGCAAAAGCTTCAAACACAAGCAGTGAGCACGAAGGCTCAGCAAGACTGACCCGTCTATCCTAAATATGGAACTTCTACATGAGGGGTGATGGGTACATAAGATAAAAACAATTTGCAAAGGACTCATCTAATTATTGGAACCTTACTTTCAACTTTTAGCAGCAGGTTGTGGAGAACCTTACGCTAAGGCACATGAGAGAGCCGCAACCAAACAAGAAACGCATTTCTCTCATGTACTTTGCCCAAAGTTGAAAGGAACTTTAATTAGCTCTAAACTACAGCAAATCTTTAACAATCAAAGTCCATCTTTCAATCAGCAACATTTTAACATGTAACTAGCCTGTTCTTTCTACGTCACGGTACAGTGAACAAGTGGTACTCACTGACCGCGAGGGACGGCGATTATAATCGATTTACACCTGCAGGGTTACCCGAATAACCCATCACGTACCCCCGTACTTGATGTTGCCTACAGCAACCATCACGGACGATGTACCCAACCACCTTTCACCCGTTAGCCAAATGTTGAACCGGTCCAATCGTCTCGAGCAAGAGGTCTCTGCATGCGCATCTCAGTGCCGCCAGCCGATTTACACCTCAAGCTCTCAACCTACCCTCTGAACGACCAGCTATGCCTCACCCAGCTACCCAAGTTACATCGGTTTCCCGGTTCCCATATAGCCGGTAGGTCTTCGGTACTGTTCTAGCTTGTTCAACAGGCCCGCACACGGCTCGGTCCTCAATCGACAAGCAGAGCTATAGCACCCAGGCCCCAAAGTCCTGATGCCCTTACTCTCCGCTCGTTCTCATTTTTCTTGCCATGTGTATCATGTGCTATCTCTACCCGAGTCGAGTGCCTCTAGCCTATGCTCGCGAGTAGTTCTAACTACTCGACTTGTACTGAATCCTACACTATCTTAGCACTGCATTAGCTAACGGAGTTTTCAATCCTAATCCCAACCCATGGTTTTCTTGGCTACGCATTTGGGTTTTCAAACAAGACTCTAATGCAAGAATTAATGGTACTCAAGTAAGTTCTGAAAACAATAAAAATTTGTAAAAAGGTTAATGCAAACCGGAGCTTGCCTTGCTGCTCTTGGTCGTAGGCTAGCTGCTATTCCGGAGTAACAATTCTAGGACTTCGGGTTCCTCCTCGACCTTAGCGACTACATGAGATACAAGTACATGTATTAATTTAAATGCATTTGATTTGAATTAAACTTGTGAACCTTATAAGTCTCACTAGACAGACCCACTTAACCTGAAATTTTTACTGTGGCTTGGTTATAACCTAAACAGAGACATGGTCAAGTTTTAGTTGCAGCAAAGCTGATTTGAGCCCTCTACAATTAATTATGTCCTTGACCATAATTGGAACTCTTAGGGTGTTCTAGGGATTTTCATGGAACAAGCCATGATTTTCTAAAACTAGATTTTCAGAGGGTTCTAATGGAGTTGTCCTCACTGAATTTGAAGGTTTCTAGCTAAAGATATGAGCTAAACAATTTCAGAGGAAATTCTGAAAATGTTTCTGAACATTTTCTATTTTCTCTGGGACAGTTTTATTAATGACACACTTAGGTGGATCAAATGAGCTCAAATGGAACTGAAATTTTTATGGTAGTTCAGGGATATTTTGGTGAACATCCCAGCAAAATTTCATAATTTTCCTCCAAAGGATTCTCCAGTTAAAATTCCAAATAGTTTAAATTTTGAGGAATTAATTCTGGAGAAATAAGGATTTTCATGAATTGAAACTTGATTTTCGGGAAAGTACTCAGAGAGCTGAATCCAACAAAATTTGGTTCACTCGATTTGGAGTTTCCTTGCCAAAGTTATGGGGATTTGAAGTTTGAATGAAATATGAAAATCGGTGAAAAGTTTAAATCTATTAGTGGGTCCACGGGGACACGTGTTCTGTAAAAGCCCAAGAAAAGGGACTTGCAAAATATTTTCTCTTCACCTCACAACACCACAGTTTTTATTGTGGATGTCTTAGGAAAAAGTGTGAAGAGCAAGTAACCTCCATCAAAAGGGTAATTAGAGGGGAAAGTCTACACTTTCACAAAGTAGAATTTCTACACATGAACATGAGAGCTTGAGCTCACCCCTAGGACTTGAAAAGTCTTGGGAAGGTTCAAGCCAAATTTCATGTAAATCCAACACTTTTTGAGGCACTTTTGGGGTTGTATCAAAAGGAGGCCAATTTGAATGTAAATTCAAATTGCAGCAACTTTCATCACCCAAATTCAAAAGTTAGCCTCATATCTACACTCAGAACATTTTTCTGAGTAAACCCACCAATTTTCATCCCCATTGGAGTTCATCTTGTCAGGAGCTAAATTTGCAAGAATTCAAAACTGAATTTGAATTTCAGTTTAAATATGAATCAAATTTAACCAAACAAAGTTTGAATTTGAGAATTCAAATTCAAACAAAGACTTGGTGACTAAGTCTTACATTAAATTGTGAGTAGCTGGAGATAATTGAGTGCCAACAGAAATAAAAAGAATTGGAAAGGGGATTAGAGGGGAGAGGGACCCACAGGTCAGTGGGGGGAAAATTGGTTTCAGCTGAACGGGTTCGGCTTCTCACCGAAGCAAACGCTCCCGGTGTGCCACCGAGCCGATTCTTTGGACGCCCCCGCGTGAGACGACGCAGCCAGCTCCTGCTTCCTCCCTCGCGCTGGCCAGCTTCTTCTGCCGATCATCACGCACCTACACCGCTGAACAGAGGCGCCGTGTTCTGTTGCCCGAGAAACGACCGAGCGCACGCCGCCGACTTCGTTCGATCGAAACCCGGAAATTCACCGCGAGCAGCGCCTCTCCTAGCCACAAAACCACACCATCTGCTCGTCCTCTACCTCCTCGGCACGAGAGCAGTCGAGTTCGGCCCTTCCCCAGCCTTAGCTCCACGTTTCCGAGCAACACCCGAGAAACCGCCACCACTCGGCTCACGGTGACAGCCCAGCAGAGAGCCTTTCACAGCTGAGCAAGGACGGTCTCGGACACGCCGGTGAGCACTACTGCTCCCACCCAAACCACAGGACCAACCGTGAACAGCTGAGCAAGAATTTGGAGAAACTCCGCCGGCGACCACAGAACAACGTTCCAGTATGAGACCTCCGAATTCCCACTCCCTTCTCGTCATCAGTTCACTAAACTGTGCACACAGGAGCTAGACTTGACGGCGCCCAAGTTTGCTCCGCAACCCTAGCTTAATGTTGGCTATAGCCGGCGTATTTCCCGGTTTTCCAGCCGCGGTTATGGTGGGAAAGGTTGGGCTCACGGTGACGACTAGGTTAGAGCTCTCCCCGAGCCCTAGCATGGCCTTGTCGACCTTCCATGAGATCCCCCGGTGCTGTAGAGCGTTTCCACCGAGGTTTTGGTGGGCTACGATGACCGGGCGCCATAACTGAAGAGAGTCCGAGCCGCTGCACCGTCGCCAGCTAGGTTAGGGCCACTGCTGACCAGAGCAGGCGGTACCAGCGTGTTCAGCGCGCAAAAATAGGCCCAGGCGGCGAGTTTCCGGCCGGGAGGCGGTCGGGAAGCCATGTCCGGCGATCAGCCGAGGTGTGCCGGCGAGGGGGCGGCGCGGGAAAAGGGCGGGCGCGAGGAAGAAGACGAGCCGGCCGGGCCCGCTCGTCAGTCTCTCGCGGCACAGTGTGGGGATTTTCTGTTGCACCGGATCGGCTGTGAACGCGCGGAAAACAATCCTGTGGCCCCGTGTGGCGCAGCCGAGGTGATGACACGTGGGAGCCGGGCCCGCTGTCAGAAATTTGAACTTTCCCGGTTAATTCGAATCCCAGAAATTTCCCAAACTTTAGAGCTCCATAACTTCTGCTAGGAAGCTCCAAATTTAGTGATTCAAATTGGGTTGGATTCATCTTGCCTAGCTCTGTCCAGATATACAACCCAATTTGTATGAAACCCATTAATTAATTCTGGAAAATTCTTTAAATCTTTTCAGCAAAAGAATTTTAGAGGGAGTTTGGTTCATCCAAAAATCCCCAAATTTTGCCACAGTGTTCTTTAGGACATTAGTAAACCCCTGTAAAAGTTTCATACCATTTGGAGTTGATTTGGTCAGAGGAATTCATATTGGAAGGTGCTGTGTTCATTTGAATGCAGAAACATTTTCAGAGAATTTCCAAAACTTGGAAATTCAATTCTGGGCAAACCTTAACTCCAAAAATGCTAGGAAAATTCATGCAAACTCTAGGAGCTATAATTGAAATTGTAGTTCACTAAGTTGGGTATGAACAGGGGTCTGACCTCAGAATTAATTCCTCCTGGCTTATTTGCTAAGAAAATTATTCTGAGCAAACCACTACATGAAAAGTGCTAAGGTTTGGTCCAGAGGGGTTTCTTGCGACAAGGAACTCACACGAAAATTCTCAGCTCCATTGGAGCTCTAGATCACCCCTGTACTGTATACCCACTTAAGGGATTAAGATGGAAAAGGGGGAAAACCACTTAGCATTTAACCATGTGACTAAGTCCAAGCCAAATGTAACACCCCAAATTTTGATTCAAAACTCTAAACCATGTTCAGAGGGGAATTTAAAAAATTTTGGACGTGTTGCATGTTTTGCAAAAATTCAAATTCAAACTGGAATTCAAATTATACCCAAAACAGAAAAGAAATGGAAAAAAAGAAAAAGGAAAACGGGAAAAACTGGCCAGTGGGCCGAAACCGCCAGCCGGCCCAGCAACTCCCACGCCAGCCCGCCCCCGCGCGCGCCGCGCTGCCTCTCACCGACGGGTGGGACCCACATGTCATCCCTAACCCCGCGACCCCGGACTCTCTCCCGCGCGCGCGATCGCAACCGATCGGGAAACCGCGTCCCGTCGCCCGATTTCTAGACCCAGAGGACTCCAACTCAATCACAACAGACCCACCGCCCTCCCCCGGCTATAAAAACCCCCGATCCGATCAGTTTTTCCCACGCGATCGCCGATTTTTACTCCGGTGAGCACCGAGACTTCGCCGGCGAATTCTGGCCGATCTAAGCTCGGAAACTCTGATCTAACTCGCTGGTCTTGATCCACCGCCTCCGGGGAACTTTACAGGTGCAGAAAACCCGAAGACTTACGGTGTAAACTCAGCGCCGACGACCTTCGCCGTGGTTTTGCCTCGGACCTCGCCGCCGAGCACTTTCCAGGACCCCCGAGCTCGAGAAAACCCCCGAGGTGAGATCCCTGACCTCCCCTCTACCGATCTATGCCATAAGATCACAGTTTTAGGCAGAATTCTCGAGGATCCGAAACTTTCCGGCGAGATCGCCGCTTCCCGCCGCCGTGCGCCGCCGGCAGCGCCGCCCGCGCTCGATCGGAGCGACGTGGCCGCTTGTGCGCCGTTTATTTTAAATCGCACGGTAGACTTTAAAACCCCGCGTACCGGTTCGATGTTATAATCTCAGCCGTCGGTTTAAAATCGGACGGTCCACGTCGACCCCGCGTTATAAAGACTGGAATTCTTACGTGCTACCCCCTGGGGTTCTCTGGAATTGAGAGCTAGCCCCGGAAACTTCAGATCTAGCCCCTGGAACTCCAGAAAATCATGTAAATTCATTTAAAAATCAGTTTTAGCCCCTGGACTTAATAGAAATTAAGAAAAACACCTCTGATAAGTGTAGCTAGACCCCTGGAAATTATGAAAATAATATTATAGACCCTGTAATGGGGTGAATTCATTATTTTAGCCCTGTTTAGTATTTAATTTAGAAAATTGAATATGTAACTAGTGTTTAAAAACTAAAAAGGGGGACAAACATAATTGTCAAAATTAATTAAAAACTTTCTCAGTACTTAGGAAACTTTGGAGTGAGATAAAAATATATTTTTGGGCTGAAATAAATCTGTTTCATTTATTAATCACATTATTAGTATAGGGACACATTTTTAAGTAAAGAATAGTTAAAGAAAAATAGGGAAAATAATTATGAAATGGTCTACATCATAAGCCAAGGTCAAAATATGATTTTAAATTATTTAGGACCAGAACCTAATCTGTTTAGGTGATGTGTATTACTAATTTAATAATAAAATACACAATTATGCATAGGAATATAAATCTGAAAATATAGCAACTAGTAAATGATAAATGGAGTTTCTAAAATACAAAGAATTCAGTTTAGGGTTGATAGAAGTTATGAAAGCACATATGGGGAAGAATAATACTTTTCATACACACTTTGTAGTAAAAAGGTGAAGTAGTTGAATATAAGAAATTTATTGGAAACCCATATAAATAGTAAGTAAGTATAAAGGTGGACACAAAAGTAGGAATCATATACACATGGTTAAAAGTGCATGCAAGCCACAACTCAACACACATAAAGTAACCACAACACATATAATGGTAAAGAACTTTTATAAATATGATGTGTGGTTTGTATGAAGTAAGAAGTGTGAACTATGTCTTATGATTTTTGTTCTTCTTTTGCTATGTGTGATGGTATGAAGTAGAACCTGCTCAAGAGCAAGTTAACCCTTTCCAAGATCAGGACTACCAATTTCAAGAGCAGCAAGAAGGAGGCAAGTGTCCTTGACCACTTTGATCCTATGCTAGGATATGTAGATAGAACTATTTGCATTTGTCAAATGAAATATGAAACCCATGCTAGGAAGTTTTCTTAGAATTGCATTACCTTGTTACCTTGTAGCTTGGGTTGGGATTTATTTTGTCATGTCATTTATTTACATGCATATGCTTAGCCATGCTTAGAATGGGATGTTTGGGATATGAGATCATCAGTTTATATTCCATACTCTTGAATGAGACATTGTGAGTTATGTAGAGGTAGGGATCAAGGCAAGTTGGATGTTTTGGTTGTGTGCTGGGTGCACGAGACTTGGGTTTGTGTTTAGTACTTGCCTGGATCTTAAGGACCGGTTCATGGAGCATGTAACCCGGCTTTACAGTGCCAACCACATGCTGAGATGGGGCAGCTTGGCCAATTAATTAGGTGTATCCCCGGCGTAGTATGGGTGTGTTGGATGGTGCGGGGAGTAGGTGTCAGCTGGACTACCGTATGAACCGCAAGGCTCAAGAGGGGGCCACTGCAGCGGGGTTGGAGCCTCTTGTATGCTGTTAGGGGTGAAACCTCAGTGGGCCCACGCTCGTCGGGAATCCCTTTGTAAAGGCTTCGTAGTGATCTCTTGGCCACACACCTGGGAAGTGTGAAGGTGGAACGTAGCCACTGGCATAATGGAGGTTCTTTTAGTCCACCCGGCAACGGGGGATGAAATCACTACTTGTGGGTACAGTGGTACAAACTCTGCAGAGTCAAAACTGTCTTGACAGCCGTGCTCACGGTTAAGAGCGCCTGGACTTATTCATGATTAGAGGATTGATGGTTTTGGAAGTTGTGGATGTTAAGCGGGGATCTTAACATTGGAAATGATGGTTATGGTTATTCGGTTATGATGATGGGATGGGAGATTGGGACCATTTCACCTGTGTAGCAATGTAGGTGCTTAATAAGCTAAGGTGATAGGTATTAATTGCGTAGTGCTTTAACCATGAGTTCAACTTATCCTTGTTCTAGCCATGCATGGTATAATTTTCCCACACTTGCTGAGTACCATTGGTACTCAACCTTGCATATTTGTTGGTTTATATTGCTGCTCAGGTCAAGATAATGAGGTGGTGTATAATGACCAAGATTTTGGACCCGAGGAAGGCTTTTAGGTTCATGAAGACCCCGGGCGACGCCTGTGATGGAGCCCTAAAGAATAATATTCCGCTGCTAGTTTATTTACTTGTGATGAACTTATTATTGTCCATCGAGACATTTACTATGTAAGACTTACTTATATTCGACACCTGGCTTGTAATAAATGGTGCTTCACTATTTGTCATCACATGTATGAGAAAATGATCCTGGCATACATGTGATATTCACTTGGTTGTTTCTTCGGAAAAACCGGGTGTGACACCAAACCACCAACACCAGTTCATCTTTAAATTCTTAAACAAAGTTCCAGGTGTTAGAGGCTGGTTATTAAAACTAATAACAGTAACCTTACAATAACTTGTATGCATATTAATTAACATGTAATATTGCATAAACGTGTAGCCGTTGAAGAAGAGACCCCAGAGGTGCTGGACTTCCTCCTTCCGGACGAAGACTTAACTCCTGACCAGCAGCAACAAGGCAAGCCCCGGTTTGCATTAACCTTTTTATAAGTTTTCTTTTGTTTACATGAGTCATGTGAAGTATGATTGTGCATTAGGTGTAGGATGAATGGAACCCCACTTGCATAACCAAAGGTTCCTAAAAGAGTGAGGGTAGTGTCTAAGACCTCGAGTCGACCGGCTATGCTTAATGAGTCATAGGACTTCGGTACAAGTCGAGTAGTTGGAATCTACTCGCGAGATAGGCATTGGGGCATACGGGTCCGGTTGAGTGATGTGAGATCACTATAGTAATGAAAATGAGACTAGACAGGGGCTAGGGCGCAGCAAGAGGAAGTCTTGTGTGCGCAGCCCTGTCCGTGTCGATTGAGGACCGAGCCGTGTGCGGCCCTGCTGAACAAGTATTGAACGTACCGAAGGCATATCGGATATATGGGCCCCGATAAACCGATGTAGCCTAAACCTCCGGGCGTCGAGGCATAGCACACCGATTTATAGGTGTAGGTTGAGGGCAGCAAGGTGGAAATCTGCCAACGGGCATAGAGAGATGCTCCGTGTGGGGAACCTCCTGCTCGTTTCGGTGCGACCGGTTCAACGTTTGGGCTGTTGGGTGAAAGGTTGTCCCGTACGACATCGAGTGAGCATGCTGTGCAGCTCCACAGGTGGGCGTACGTGACGTGCTCTTTTGGTTTTCCCTGCAGGTGTATATCGAGTCGATTCGCCGTCCCTCGCGGTGACGAGTACCGCTTGTTCACTGCGTCGTAACGTAGACTAATGGATGAAATATGTTGATTCAACGATGTTGATTGATATAAGTGTATTGCTACATGTGTGCCACCAAATACTGCTTACTAAATTTCAGATTTCATGAACTGTTAACTTGTTGCTAAAAGATGAACTAAGGATGAACTTCTAGGCGTGTCCTTTTGCTGAAATGTTACTATCCTATGTCCATGGTACCCCTCATGTAGAGTTTCATGCTTAGGTGAGTCGGTTAAGCCTTGCTGAGCCTTCGTGCTCACGGTTGCTGCTTAAGTGTTTTTCAGGTGAGGAGCCACCCACGGACTCGGAGTACGAGTCCACCGGCGAGGGTTACCCTCCGTTGGGGACCACGGCTGAGTGGGAGCCGTACACGCCACGCTGAGCTGAGGAGTGCAGCTAGTGTGAGTTGCCCTAGGGCTGGGCAACCAACTTTTGCTAGATAGGCGGGCGTGAGTTGTGTAGTGTATACTTCCGCTGTGTAACATAAACAATAGTTGTAACTGAAGTTTGTACCTGTTTGTACAGTTTCAGTTGTTTCCCATGTAATGTATTATGTTCTTATGACATGTGCTGTCGGGTGTCGCATCGCGCGGCACCACCCTCTGCGATCCTGGATGAGCGGATTCCAGTCCGCCACAGCCTGGTATCAGAGCTGCAGTGGGGATAGCACAGTACTAAAGGACTGCATTATGGGAAAAACTTAGGTATACGGCGAGGATTCGGTAGTTGCCCAAGTAAGGACTATATTAGCATAGTTACTTAAAGTGGCAAAGACTAACTTATGTGTTATAATTCTGAATTTCAATTATGTAACGACGCACCTACGCTCTGGTAAGTATGGTAAGGAACGCCACCGAAAGCGGTTCAATTTCGGTTAGCTCCCCCTGACGAGGAACGTGGCTCAGGGATAGAGTCTCACAGCTTGGTGTGAGATGTTAATATGAACCTCTTGGACTCTTCATGTCCCTGAGTTCATATGAAACGCTGATCCCTAGCGTGCATGAGGCAAGTAAGTGGAGACCCCATCGCGTGGTCAGTAACGCGAGAGTGTGTTCGTCTGGAAATAGCCCAGGAGGACATACACAGCGCTTGCCATCGGCGTGCCCTGCAGGGCAGTAGGTGGTATCTGTTGGGTTGATAACATTCCCAACCGTGACGACCCGTTCATGACATACTCGGGTTCCCCATCGTGTGGTGTTGAAACACGATCACGTGCCTTGAGACATGACTTAGCTCAAGGACGGCCGTATGGAAATGATACGGGCGTTTGTATTTACTTTCAAATATGGAACTGCCTGAAATGAATAACCATTGAGTGAACCATTATTGTGTGGTCTTCTGCAGGTACTAACCACGTATGTATCCGTGTAGAAAACGTGTGAGAGAGACCGTTTAGTGCCACCCTTGAGACGTATATGCCGGTATGATCCGGTCAGGATTTTCTTTTGTGAGGAACGTAGTACCGAAATATTGTAGGCATATGCATGGAAATAATGATAACAAGGAATTAAAATCTATAGGTTCCACATTTAGGACCCTGGTTGGGTATAAGAATGGGATAGTGACGAGTGTAGTTTCAAAAAAAAAAAGACTGAAAAACAGAGTGCTCGGTTTTGGGACAGCAAGTTTGCTGATCCTCAACAGGGCATAACTCACAGGTATTTTAGCCGAGAGAGGTGTGCTATATAGTTCTGGAAAGGTATTGAAGTACCCTACAACTTTGTTGTAGACTTCCAGAGCCGAAACTCACCGTAAGATGGCGTAAATCCCAGAGTAATGTAAACTGTCCAGAACCAGGACAGAGTTAAACATTCTCTGGACTGTTCTGTTTTTCAAACATAACTCCCAGTAGAAAAATCTAAAATTGTCATATAATACATCCTTAGAAAGAGTAGAAGATGTGTGACATCTTTGCAATTCAAAGTTTCTGAAATTTCAGCACGGATTTCAGTGGAAACCAGGGTTGAAAACAGACACTTCCAAGGGAGGTGCTGCTAAAATTCTTCCAGAAAATCTGCTGAATTTGAATTAGCATAACTTTTTAACCAAAGCTGATCTGGGGGCAAATGAGTACTCGTTGGAAGGATACTGAAGTTAACTTTAACTTTGGTATTCAACTTGAGTCATGAAAATGCCCAGAACCAGATCAAAACTTGGAATAGGTAGAAACTGGTCATTCTGACAGAAGAATGACAGTTGAACTCATTGAAAAGGGTGTTGTACCCTAAGGGTGTTATACGTGATGACAACACAATAATAATGTCTCGTAGAGACCAAACCCAGTTATGGTGAGCTTCCAAAGAGGGGGTTCATCAAGTTGGATTAAACTAACTTGTGTTTGGTCTGGTAATGGTGTAGCTTGTGCAAAGTTATTACATTATCTACTTACGAGATATTTCGCATGTTTTGTTGTCATAATGTTTTTACGCCCAGTTCTATTGGACTGCATGCAAAATGTTGCGGGACTGATGTTTAATGTCGTATGGTTGCAGATGGTTCATACTAGGACCATGCACGAGGTTGGTGGCTCTAGCCAAGGTGGAGGCGATGACTCCCAGCCACCGGCCCACGACAGCACACCGCAGCAGCAGCCACCACCGCCGCCTCCGCTTACTCTAGCGGATGTGATAGCGGCATTGGTGGGAGGTCGTGAGGAGCAGACCGACCTGCTCCGCACGATCGTGCAGAATACGTCCCAGGCGGGAGGACGTCAAGAGCGAGGGCCTCGTGAGCCCCGCGAAGTGTCGTACTCGGATTTCATGAGTACGCACCCTCCGGTGTTCACCGAAGCTGAAGAACCACTTGAGGCTGACAACTGGCTGCGGACCATCGAGTCCAAGTTCGGGCTGCTCCAGTGTACGGAGCGGCAGAAGACACTGTTCGCAGCACAGCAGCTCCACGGTGCCGCTGGTGCGTGGTGGGCGAATTATGTCGCCTCACGTCCGGCTGGCCATGCCGTGGAATGGCAAGAGTTCCGGGTGGCGCTCCGCGCCTATCACATCCCTCCAGGAATAATGAAGAGGAAGTTCCAAGAATTTTTGGAACTGAAGCAGGGCAGGAGGAGTGCCCACGACTACTCCCGTGCCTTCAACTATCTGGCGCAGTATGCGTCAGACTACATCTCCACGGAGGAGAAGAAGAGGGAGCACTTCTATCGGGGGTTACACCTTGAAATGAAGACCCACCTCGTACAGTGGAACCGCGGCACATTCAACGACTTAGTCAATGCCGCGATCATGCAAGAGGATGCTCAGCGGGAGTTGGAAGCTGAGCAGCGGAAGCGCAGCGCTCCACCCAGCGGTGGGAGTGGCGCTCCCCAGAAGTACCGTATGGTGTATCGGACACCATCCGGGCAGCAGTGGCGTCCACCGGCGCGACCTCAGCAGTTTGGGGGACGTTCGTTCCAAGCACCCCCGTTCCGTCCGCCGATGCCACCACCAAGACAGCAGCAGCAGCAGACGGTACCCCGGGCGTTTCAACCGCCGCAACGCGCCCCGGGTTTCCGTCCACCGATCAGCGGGGGACCGCCCCGTTTCACCTGCTTCACGTGTGGCCAGGCGGGCCACTTTGCGAAGGACTGTCCCCAGGGGCAGCAGAGCAGCGGGCAAGCCCAGCTCCAGGGCGGTGCTCGAGGCCGACCTCCGGTGAAGAAGGTTGGTCAGCGGACTGGAGGCGTCCGCAACCTCGACAATGAGGATGCCCCAGAGGGAGACAACGTGCTGGCGGGTACGTTTACTCTCAACAATCAAGCCATCGTCATATTATTTGATTCTGGTGCAACCCACAGCTTTATAAGTGTATTCTATGTGGCTAAACATCAATTGCAAGTCTTCCCAACCGACTGCACTTATATGATCTGCTCACCGGGAGGGAAGATTTCAGCTAATATGATGATTCCAAAGGCACCTCTGTGCTTAGGTGGGAAACTATATCCCACCACCTTGATAATCCTTATGGGATAAAAGATTGATGCAATCTTAGGGATGTCATGGCTACAATACCATGGCGCTGTCCTAGAGACTCGGACACGGACGGTTCATTTAAATTCTCCATTCCACCGTCCACATTCCATGGTATTAGACACGCCAGTCCGGGAAGTTTTAGCAATTAATAATGCTGAAGCTCTCAAGTTAGAAGACATCCCCGTAGCCCGGGAGTATCCTGATGTGTTCCCGGATGATCTTCCGGGCATGCCACCTGAGCGGGATGTCGAGTTCAAGATTGAACTTGCACCCGGGACTACACCCATAGCACGGAGACCATACAAAATGGCTCCAAATGAGCTGGCAGAACTGAAAGAACAGCTCAATGATCTGTTGAGCAAGGGTTTCATTAGGCCGAGTTCCTCGCCTTGGGGATGCTCGGCGCTATTCGTGAAGAAGAAGGATAAGACCCTGAGGCTGTGTGTGGATTACCGGCCGCTCAACGCCGTCACCATCAAGAATAAGTACCCACTGCCCTGCATCGACATATTGTTTGATCAACTTGTGGGTGCCAGTGTGTTCTCCAAGATGGACCTTCGCTCTGGATATCACCAGATAAAAATCCGGGCGGAGGATATTCCGAAGACAGCATTCTCGACGAGATATGGACTATATGAATATCTCGTCATGTCATTTGGTCTCACAAATGCTCCAGCCCATTTCATGTATCTCATGAACTCGGTGTTCATGCCAGAGCTGGACAAGTTCGTGGTAGTGTTCATCGACGATATCTTGGTTTACTCCAAGACAGAAGCCGAACATGCCGAACACTTGCGGATCGTTCTTCAACGATTGCGAGACCATAAACTCTACGCCAAGTTCAGTAAATGCGAATTTTGGATCAGCCAAGTGCCATTCTTGGGACATATCATCTCAGCTGAAGGCATTGCGGTTGACCCAAGCAAAATAGAGCAAGTGCTGAAATGGAAAGCTCCCACTTCAGTCCATGAAGTCAGAAGCTTCCTCGGGTTAGCGGGATACTACCGGAGGTTCATTCCAAGCTTCTCCAAGCTCGCTAAGCCGATGACAGAGTTTCTGAAGAAAGGGACGAAATATGTTTGGAACACGGCGTGTGAAGGAGCGTTCCGAACATTGGTGAAGCATCTCACAACAGCCCCGGTGTTAGCTCAGCCGGATACAACAAAGCCCTTCGACGTGTATTGTGACGCATCCGGTATTGGGCTTGGCTGCGTGTTGATGCAGGAAGGATGTGTGGTCGCTTATGGCTCACGCCAGCTTCGGAACCATGAGCAGCACTACCCGACTCACGATCTTGAACTTGCTGCCGTGGTGTTGGCGCTGAAAATGTGGAGGCACTATCTCCTGGGGAACTTGGTGCATCTCTACACCGACCACAAGAGCTTGAAATACATTTTCACCCAGAAGGAGCTGAACATGAGGCAGAGGAGGTGGTTAGAACTGATCAAAGATTATGAGATTGAGATCCATTACCACCCCGGCAAGGCGAATGTGGTTGCCGACGCGCTGCGCCGGAAATCGCATGTCCATCACCTCACCATTACACCGGTGGAGGAGGAAGAGCCAAGTTTATACTTGGTTCCTTATGGATCGCTGTACAACCTTGCCCTCATCCCTACTATTTGGGAGGACATCATTGCGGCTGAGAAAACGGATAAAGGCATGGCACATCTCCGTTGACGGATAGACAATGGAGAAATTAAATGTTTCCGGAAAGATGGTGAGGGGACGCTGTGGTTCAATGACTGCATAGTCGTACCCCGAGATATGGAGTTGAGGAAAAAGATCCTCGATGAAGCTCACTTGTCCAAATACTCCATTTATCCGGGCAGCAACAAAATGTACCAAGATTTGAAAAAGAAATTATGGTGGACACGGATGAAGCGGGAGGTAGCTAAGTACGTATCCGAGTGCGATACGTGTAGACGAGTGAAAGCTGATCACATGAAGAAATCAGGGCTGTTGCAACCCCTGAAGATCCCGGCATGGAAATGGGAAGATGTGAGCATGGATTTCATTGTGGGATTACCCCTAACAACCAACAAGCATGATTCCATATGGGTAATCGTTGATCGGTTAACCAAGACGGCTCACTTCATTCCGGTGAATACACGTTACAATGCCGGCAAATATGCGGAGCTATACATAGCGAAGATTCTATGCCTATACGGGGTACCCAAGACCATTGTCTCAGATCGAGATGCATTATTTGTATCTCGCTTTTGGGAGCAGCTACACGCTGCATTGGGTACTAAGTTGATCAGGAGCTCCGCCTATCACCCTCAGACAGATGGCCAGACAGAGAGGGTGAATCAAGTCCTGGAAGACATGTTGAGAGCATGTGCCATCCACCATGGTAGGAACTGGGATGATCACCTACCATTGGCCGAATTCTCGTACAACAACGGCTATCAGGCGAGTATCAAAATGGCACCTTACGAAGCTCTCTATGGTCGTAAATGCCGCACCCCATTAAATTGGTGCGAGTCCGGTGAAAGGGTCACATTCGGGGTTGATGTGGTGAACGACGCCGAGGAGCGCGTTCGGACAATTCAAGCCAAGTTGAAGGCCGCTCAATCCCGACAAAAGAGCTACGCTGATAAGAGGCGTAGACCATTGCACTTTGACGTTGGGGAAGACGTGTACCTCCGCGTGTCTCCAATGAAGGGTGTGCACCGGTTCGGTGTGAAGGGGAAGCTCGCTCCCCGTTTTATTGGACCCTACGCTATCACCGAGAAGTGTGGACCAGCGGCGTATCGATTGGAACTACCGGCATCTCTGGCTGGTGTCCACGATGTTTTCCATGTTTCGCAACTGCGAAAATGCTTGAAGCATACAGCTGCTGTTCCTATCGAAGACATTGGCGAGTTGAAACCGGATTTAACATATGATGAGTATCCGGTGGCCATTCTTGATGAGAAAGCCCGAACCACGCGTAGCAGAACGTTGTGGTTCTACAAAATACTCTGGAGTAACCACACCGCCGAAGAAGCGACGTGGGAGAGCGAGGAGTTCCTTCGCTCAAATTACCCGGAGTTCATAGCTTCTCAACACGGGTAAGTCCCTATTACATCGCTATCTCTTCTTTTATAATCTCGGGAAAAGATTCTTTTAAGGGGGGAGGGATGTAAAAGCCCAAGAAAAGGGACTTGCAAAAAATTTTCTCTTCACCTCACAACACCACAGTTTTTATTGTAGATGTCTTAGGAAAAACTGTGAAGAGCAAGTAACCTCCATCAAAAGGGTAATTAGAGGGGAAAGTCTACACTTTCACAAAGTAGAATTTCTACACATGAACATGAGAGCTTGAGCTCACCCCTAGGAGTTGAAAAGTCTTGGGAAGGTTCAAGCCAAATTTCATGTAAATCCAACACTTTTTGAGGCACTTTTGGGGTTGTTTCAAAAGGAGGCCAATTTGAATGTAAATTCAATTTGCAGCAACTTTCATCACCCAAATTCAAAAGTTAGCCTCATATCTACACTCAGCACATTTTTCTGAGTAAACCCACCAATTTTCATCCCCATTGGAGTTCATCTTGTCAGGAGCTAAATTTGCAAGAATTCAAAACTGAATTTGAATTTCAGTTTAAAAAAGAAGCAAATTTAACCAAACAAAGTTTGAATTTGAGAATTCAAATTCAAACAAAGACTTGGTGACTAAGTCTTACATTAAATTGTGAGTAGCTGGAGATAATTGAGTGCCAACAGAAATAAAAAGAATTGGAAAGGGGATTAGAGGGGAGAGGGACCCACAGGTCAGTGGGGGGAAAATTGGTTTCAGCTGAACGGGTTCGGCTTCTCACCGAAGCAAACGCTCCCGGCGTGCCACCGAGCCGATTCTTCGGACGCCCCCGCGTAAGACGACGCAGCCAGCTCCTTCTTCCTCCCTCGCGCTGGCCAGCTGCTTCTGCCGATCATCACGCACCTACACCGCTGAACAGAGGCGCCGTGTTCTGTTGCCCGAGAAACGACCGAGCGCACGCCGCCGACTTCGTTCGATCGAAACCCAGAAATTCACCGCGAGCAGCGCCTCTCCTAGCCACAAAACCACACCATCTGCTCGTCCTCTACCTCCTCGGCACGAGAGCAGTCGATTTCGGCCCTTCCCCAGCCTTAGCTCCACGTTTCCGAGCAACACCCGAGAAACCGCCACCACTCGGCTCACGGTGACAGCCCAGCAGAGGGCCTTTCACAGCTGAGCAAGGACGGTCTCGGACACGCCGGTGAGCACTACTGCTCCCACCCAAACCACAGGACCAACCGTGAACAGCTGAGCAAGAATTTGGAGAAACTCCGCCGGCGACCACAGAACAACGTTCCGGTATGAGACCTCTGAATTACCACTCCCTTCTCGTCATCAGTTCACTAAACTGTGCACACAGGAGCTAGACTTGACGGCGCCAAAGTTTGCTCCGCAACCCTAGCTTAATGTTGGCTATAGCCGGCGTATTTCCCGGTTTTCCAGCCGCGGTTATGGCGGGAAAGGTCGGGCTCACGGTGACGACTAGGTTAGAGCTCTCCCCGAGCCCTAGCATGGCCTTGTCAACCTTCCATGAGATCCCCCAGTGCTGTAGAGCCTTTCCACCGAGGTTTTGGTGGGCTACGATGACCGGGCGCCATAACTGAAGAGAGTCCGAGCCGCTGCACCGTCGCCAGCTAGGTTAGGGCCACCGCCGAGCAGAGCAGGCGGTACCAGCGTGTTCAGCGCGCAAAAATAGGCCCAGGCGGCGAGTTTCCGGCCGGGAGGCGGTCGGGAAGCCAAGTCCGGCGAGCAGCCGAGGTGTGCCGGCGAGGGGGCGGCGCGGGAAAAAGGGCGGGCGCGAGGAAGAAGACGAGCCGGCCAGGCCCGCTCGTCAGTCTCTCGCGGCACAGTGTGGGGATTTTCTGTTGCACCGGATCGGCTGTGAATGCGCGGAAAACAATCCTGTGGCCCCGTGTGGCGCAGCCGAGGTGATGACACGTGGGAGCCGGGCCCGCTGTCAGAAATTTGAAATTTCCCGGTTAATTCGAATCCCAGAAATTTCCCAAACTTTAGAGCTCCATAACTTCTGCTAGGAAGCTCAAAATTTAGTGATTCAAATTGGGTTGGATTCATCTTGCCTACATCTGTCCAGATATACAACCCAATTTGTATGAAACCCATTAATTAATTCTGGAAAATTCTTTAAAGCTTTTCAGCAAAAGAATTTTAGAGGGAGTTTGGTTCATCCAAAAATCCCCAAATTTTGCCAGAGTGTTCTTTAGGACATTAGTAAACCCCTGTAAAAGTTTCATACCATTTGGAGTTGATTTGGTCAGAGGAATTCATATTGGAAGGTGCTGTGTTCATTTGAATGCAGAAACATTTTCAGAGAATTTCCAAAACTTGGAAATTCAATTCTGGGCAAACCTTAACTCCAAAAATGCTAGGAAAATTCATGCAAACTCTAGGAGCTATAATTGAAATTGTAGTTCACTAAGTTGGGTATGAACAGGGGTCTGACCTCAGAATTAATTCCTCCTGGCTTATTTGCTAAGAAAATTCTTCTGAGCAAACCACTCCATGAAAAGTGCTAAGGTTTGGTCCAGAGGGGTTTCTTGCGACAAGGAACTCACACGAAAATTCTCAGCTCCATTGGAGCTCTAGATCACCCCTGTCCTGTTTACCCACTTAAGGGATTAAGATGGAAAAGGGGGAAAAGCACTTAGCATTTAACCATGTGACTAAGTCCAAGCCAAACCACCAACACCAGTTCATCTTTAAATTCTTAAACAAAGTTCCAGGTGTTAGAGGCTGGTTATTAAAACTAATAACAGTAACCTTACAATAACTTGTATGCATATTAATTAACATGTAATATTGCATAAACGTGTAGCCGTTGAAGAAGAGACCCCGGAGGTGCTGGACTTCCTCCTTCCGGACGAAGACTTAACTCCTGACCAGCAGCAACAAGGCAAGCCCCGGTTTGCATTAACCTTTTTATAAGTTTTCTTTTGTTTACATGAGTCATGTGAAGTATGATTGTGCATTAGGTGTAGGATGAATGGAACCCCACTTGCATAACCAAAGGTTCCTAAAAGAGTGAGGGTAGTGTCTAAGACCTCGAGTCGACCGGCTATGCTTAATGAGTCATAGGACTTCGGTACAAGTCGAGTAGTTGGAATCTACTCGCGAGATAGGCATTGGGGCATACGGGTTCGGTTGAGTGATGTGAGATCACTATAGTAATGAAAATGAGACTAGGCAGGGGCTAGGGCGCAGCAAGAGGATGTCTTGTGTGCGCAGCCCTGTCCGTGTCGATTGAGGACCGAGCCGTGTGCGGCCCTGCTGAACAAGTATTGAACGTACCGAAGGCATATCGGATATATGGGCCCCGATAAACCGATGTAGCCTAAACCTCCGGGCGTCGAGGCATAGCACACTGATTTATAGGTGTAGGTTGAGGGCAGCAAGGTGGAAATCTGCCAACGGGCATAGAGAGATGCTCCGTGTGGGGAACCTCCTGCTCATTTCGGTGCGACCGGTTCGACGTTTGGGCTGTTGGGTAAAAGGTTGTCCTGTATGACATCGAGTGAGCGTGCTGTGCAGCTCCACGGGTGGGCGTACGTGACGTGCTCTTTGGGTTTTCCCTGCAGGTGTATATCGAGTCGATTCGCCGTCCCTCGCGGTGACGAGTACCGCTTGTTCACTGCGTCGTAACGTAGACTAATGGATGAAATATGTTGATTCAACGATGTTGATTGATATAAGTGTATTGCTACATGTGTGCCACCAAATACTGCTTACTAAATTTCAGGTTTCATGAACTGTTAACTTGTTGCTAAAAGATGAACTAAGGATGAACTTCTAGGCGTGTCCTTTTGCTGAAATGTTACTATCCTATGTCCATGGTACCCCTCATGTAGAGTTTCATGCTTAGGTGAGTCGGTTAAGCCTTGCTGAGCCTTCGTGCTCATGGTTGCTGCTTAAGTGTTTTTCAGGTGAGGAGCCACCCACGGACTCAGAGTACGAGTCCACTGGCGAGGGTTACCCTCCGTCGGGGACCACGGCTGAGTGGGAGCCGTACACGCCGCGCTGAGCTGAGGAGTGCAGCTAGTGTGGGTTTCCCAAGGGCTGGGCAACCAACTTTTGCTAGATAGGCGGGCATTAGTTGTGTAGTGTATACTTCCGCTGTGTAACATAAACAATAGTTGTAACTGAAGTTTGTACCTGTTTGTACAGTTTCAGTTGTTTCCCATGTAATATATTATGTTCTTATGACATGTGCTGTCGGGTGTCGCATCGCGCGGCACCACCCTCTGCGATCCTGGATGAGCGGATTCCGGTCCGCCACATGTTCGGCACTGGAGCGACGGCACACCGGGATCCATTGAGTTTTTTCATGCCAGCACACCAGATCCGAGCCGCAGACAGAACCCAATTTAAAATCCGAGCCGCTGATGGCCGGGACCCACCCCTTCATCTACCTCTCGCCGCCCGCGCTCTGCCGCAGCGACACCTCGCCGGAGAGCTTGCTGGCAGCCTCTGTGGTGCTCCAAACTTCATGATTCTGGCCGCCCCTGCCTACTTCCACTCGGGGAACATGATTCCGGGGTCAGTTCGTCATGAAAATGGCCGGCACCTGGTCGGCGACGAGCGGCAGCCTCGGGAGGACTTCGGCCGTGTCGGCCTACCTCCCTAGCACCCCAATCGATTGAGCAAACGGTTGGGAAGCATAAGTGGACCTTAGGACAGGTCGACATGAGCTCCACGGAGCTCGGAAAGTGCTGTGTTGGGCTGTCATCGTGCGACCTAGGCCGGAAATCGGGATCTTTACTAGAACTCGAAGCACAGTGGTTTCCCTCAACAGTTCTTCGTGGTTCATGCTCCTATGGACTTGTACGGGCACCTAGAGGTGATCCCATCCACGAGAGGATGAGTGGTGCAGTTTGGATTACGAATTTCACGGATCGGTTCAGACTCCCTTTTTGCACACCGTGGCGAAATCATGAAATTCCGGCGTGAGCAGTCTATGTCATGCCGCCGGAGCTTGCGGGAATGAAAGAGGGTCCGAAGGTGAACCTTTTTGCTGTTCACAGCTCGGCGAACGGTAGGCTGTGGTAGCCGGATGGATCGCTCCTGCGGTGGCGGCTCGAGCTGAACCGAAAGAGAAAAGATCGTCGAGGTGGAGCTCGGGGAGGGCTGCTCCGGGCCTGGAACTGGCGCGATGGTGTCCAGGAAGCCTTGGCGCACCCGGTGCTGGTCTCAGATCGCTGGGAGGATCACTGGATCGGCCTGGCGATGAGGGACCGAAAGTTCAACCGAGCGGCGAGGAGTTTCAGCTTTCTGGGTGGAAACGCGACGAGGCAGCGGTGAAATGCACCAGTTACCGCTCGGGCGCGTAGATAAAGGCCCCGAGAGTCGGTTCCGCGGCTGAGATCGGCAAGCAGCTGGTGGCCTCGCCGTTTCTTCGCCGTTGCGGCAGGTCGGTTCAGCGCAAGAACCTGAGTGCAGTGTTCAGTCGGCTGAGTTCTCTTCAGTGGCTGACAAGTGGGTCCCACTCTCACTTTTAACCCCTGAAACTAACTCCATATCACTGTTGTAAACAGTAAGCCCTAAAATACCCATGGTGATTTGAATTATTCACCCCCGAGCCATTTGAATTGGTTAGAATTCAAATTTGGTTTGGTTTGACTAAATTTCAGTACATGTTCAGTTTGAAATTCAAATAAAGTTTGAATTTGCTACACTTAGCTCATGTGAAGATCAACTCCAAATGGAGTGAAAATTGGTGTGTGAGCTCACAAAAATGTGCTGAGTAAGAATATGCCTCCCACTTTTGAATTCATGGAATAAAAAACAGTTTGAATTTGAATTTGGGTTCAAACTACCCTCTTCCTAGCTATACCCAAAAGTACCTCAAAAAGGTTTTGAATTTGGGTGAAACTTCCCAGGGACATTCCTAGCACGGTGTAGGAGTTTTCAAATGCCCAGCCCCTAGATGATGCATGTGGGAAATACCACTTTTGCATTTTGTGAGTTTATTCTCTAATGAGCATGTTGATAATGGTTACTTGCTCTTCAAATGTGTTCATCAACTTTCTTCAAATGAGGTGTGTTGTGTGGTGATGAACACTTTAAACATGTGTCAAAAACTTAGGCCTTTACAGATTTGCTAATCTACGGGTTATGGGAAGCGATAGAATGTGTCTAGCTACTGCACTCAAATGAACAATGATACTGATATCGATAATGAACATGAATCGGAGGGAGATCTAGGCAAGCTTGGTTCGTGGAAGTGGTAGAATTAGATGGTGGTTACTTGCCATAGATCTAAGGACCGGTTCATGCGAGCACATGCCAGGATGACAATGCCACCACAAGGCCTGGTGCGGCTTAGCTGACTAATTAGGTAAGTTGCTAGATTGTTATGGACCGTGGAAGGCGCGGGGAATGGGAGTCGAGAGAGGACTGCTCTGGGAACTGCATGGCACAAGAGGGGGCCCGTAGGCAGGAGAATGGTGATTTGAGCCTGCTGGTGAAACCTTAGTGACTTCATACATCTAGTAACCCCTTTGTGAAGGCTATTTCGTGATCTCTTGGCCATACACCAACGGTTGTGTACTGGTATAATGGAGGTTCTGCAGTCGCTGACGGGTGACGAAATCACAAACTTGTGGGTAAAGTGGCGCAAACTCCGCAGGCCAACTTCCATGATTAGATGGGATGGTTATTGGGACGGATGGTTCGGTATGGTCATTGGTATGGTCATCGGTTTGGTTATTGGTATGGTTTGGTCTTTGGTTTTGGTTTCGGGACTGTTGAGTCTTGGTAATGAAATTTGGACTGTTGAGTCGTGATAATGAGCTTTGGTCTTGGATATGAGATGAGAAATTGAATATGAGATTTGATGGTAGTGAATACGAGATGGTATTCATGAGCATGAGATGAAAATGAGAAAGATTAATGTCTGGATGAGACATGGAAAGTGGAATATGATGGAGGTATATTGATGTTTTAATATATGTTGGGATTAAATTCATTCTAAGCTAATTAATGTTTTTCTCATGTTTTGTGAAATAAAAATTGCTTTCTACAATGAGCCTTTTTATACCTACCTTGTTGGAAGCTACATATCATATTTTCCAGCACTTGCTGAGTATGTCATGTACTCAAACTTGCATTATTACTTCATCATCAGGAACAGGAGAGGAGTACTTCGAAGAGCATGTGGAGTACTAGGCGTGTGATCTACCGTCAACTTGCCTGTGGGGATGGAGTAGGAGATGGAGCCGCTGCCATGTTTAGTTTGCTTCCACAATAGTTAGAAGACTTCCGCTGCTAGATTAAAGATTTCCGCTGTTAGAATGAGTTATAAATTCATGAGGTAATGTAATAAAACCCTATTCATTCATGGTTATATATATTCTGAATTCAGTTTGTTGAATATATGTGTATGTGTGATGAACTGTAAGGGCCTCAGTTTTGACACATGTTTGAAGTGTCATCACCACACACACACCTAATTTGAAGCAAGTTGATAAACACATTTGAAGAGCAAGTAACCACCATCAACATGCTCATTAGGGAACAGACTCACATATTGCAAAAGTGGTATTTCCCACATGTGATATACAGGGGATGGGCATATGAAAACTCCTACATAATGCTAGGAATGTCCATGCCAAGTTTCACCCAAATTCAAAACCTTTTTGAGGTCTGGGTATGGCTAGAAAGAGGGCAGTTTGAACTCTAATGCAAATTCAAACTGTTTTTATCCCATGAATTCAAAAATGGGAGACATATTCTTACTCAGCACATTTTTGTGAGCCCACACACCAATTTTCACTCCATTTGGAGTTGATCTTGACATGAGCTAAGTGGGACAAATTCAAACTTTATTTGAATTTCAAACTGAACATGTGCTGAAATTTATCCAAACCAAAACCAATTTGAATCTTAACCAATTCAAATGGCTCAGGGGTGAATAATTTGAATCACCATGGGCATTTTGGGGCTTACTATTTACAACAGTGATGAGGAGTTAATCTCAGAGGTTAAAAATGAAAATGGACCCACATGTCAGCCACAGGGATGATTCAACCGACTGAGACTTTCTCACTTGGGTCCCCGAGCTGCAGCTGCGGTCGCCACCGAGGGAGGCCGCCGCGCCAGCAGCTGCTTGGCCACGCGCGAGCACGAGTCGGTTCAGAGCCTTCTTAAAGCGTTCTTCCCCCTCCTCGGCCGGAGCCTCGCCATTTCCTCCTCACAAGAACACAGAGCCGGGAAGTTTTTCTCCGCCGCTCAGAACCTATTGGAGAGCTCCGATTACAGCCTCCCCGTCCCCTACAGAGCTACGGCAAGGTACTAGGAACCCTCCTCGTGCTTCCCCGTTGCTAGAACTCAGCTGAAACCTGTCGATCTCGGCTATACCGAGAGTTCAATTCGGTGACCTAAAACCGCCGCACTTCGGGCTCCCGTGGACAGCCCAACCGGGAGGCGATCACGCCCGAGCCAAGGAGCCCTTGGACACGCTGGTGATCGGTGCTGCTCACCCCCGAGCCACAGCCCGAGCGCTTGCTCACCGGCGGCGAATTTCCAATTTTCCCTTTTCTGGGTACAGACCGACCTTCGGGTGCGGTTCTGTCAAATTCATACTTTAGAAAGGATTAGGGGGCCTCAATCCGCTCCCACACAAACTAGACACGGTAGCGCACAAGTTTCCTTCACAACCTTTGGCCTGAGAACCTCTGTACCCGGCATATTTCGAAGTTTACCGACGGCAGAGCATGCGGGTAGCATCGGGCGCACGGTGAGGGACTACTTCGGGCCTCCCCCGAGCTGCTTCAAGCTCATGTCAACCTTCCCTGAGGTCCACTGATGCTTCCCGACCGGTTGCTCGAGTAGTTGAGGTGCTAAGGAGGTCGGCCGACACGGCCGAAGTCTTCCCAAGGCGGCGGCTCATCGCCGACCATGCACCGGCCATTGTCATGACGAGCTGAGCCCAGAATCCTATTCCCCGAGTGAAAGTAGGAAGGGGCAGCCAAAATCGTGAAGTTTGGAGCTCCACATAAGCTGCCGGCGAGCTCTCCGGCGAGGTACCCCAGCGGCAGAGCGTGGGCGGCGAGAGGTAGACGAAGGGGGTGGACCCCAGCTGTCAGCGGGAGATATTTTAAATCGGGATCGGGCTGCGGCTGGGATCTAATGTGCTGGCGCGCAAAAACCATGTGGGCCTCAGTGTGCTGACGCCTCCGCGCCCAACACGTGTCCCCGCGGGCCCCGGCAGATTTAAACTTTTCCCCGATTTTCAGATTTCATTTAAACTTCAAATCCTCATAACATTGGCTAGGAAGCTCCAAATCGAATGAACCGAATTTTGTTGGATTCAGCTCTCTGAGCTATTTCCAGCAAATCAAGTTTCACTGCATGGAAATCCTTAATTATCCAGAATTAATTCCTCAAAGTTTAAACTGTTTGGAATTTTAACTGGAGAATCCTTTGGAGAAAAATACTGAAATTTTGCTGGGATGTTCACCAAAATATACCTGAACTACCATAAAAGTTTCAGGTCCATTTGAGCTCACTTAATCCACCTAATGTGTGATTAGTGAAACTGTTCCAGAGAAAATAGAAAATATTCAGAAACATTTTCAGAATTTCCCTGTAATTGTTTAGTTCATATATTTAGCTAGAAACCTTCAACTTAAGTGAGACCAATTCCATTAGAACCCTCTGAAAATCTAGTTTTCAGAAAATCATGGCTTGTTCCATGAAAATCCCTAGAACACCCTAAGAGTTCCAATTAAGGTCAAGGACATAATTAATTGTGGAGGGCTCAAATGAGATTTGCTGCAACTAAAAATTGACCAAGTCTCTATTTAGGTTGTAACCAAGCCACAGTAAAAGTTTCACAGTCATTGGGTCTGTCTAGTAAGAATATAGACTTCAAAAGTTTAAATTCTCAAATGCATTTAAATTAATACTTATACTTGTATATCATGTAGTCGCTAAGGTCGAGGAGAAACCCGAGGTCCTAGACTTTGTTACTCCGGAGGAGCAGCTAGCCCACGACCAAGAGCAGCAAGGCAAGCTCCGGTTTGCATTAACCTTTTATAAAAATTTTATTGTTTTGAGCACTTACATGAGTATCGTAAATTCTTGCATTACAGTCTTGTTTGGAAACCCAACTGCATAGCCAAGAAAACCATGGGTTGGGATTAGGATTGCAAACCCCGTTAGCTACTGCAATGCTAAGATAGTGTAGGATTCGGTACAAGTCGAGTAGTTGGAACTACTCACGAGCATAGGCTAGAGGCACTCGACTCGGGTAGAGATAGCACATGATACACATGGCAAGTAAAATGAGACCGAGCGGAGAGTAAGGGCAGCAGGACTTTGGGGCCTGTGTGTTATAGCTCCGCTTCTGTCGATTGAGGACTGAGCCGAGTGCGGGCCTGTTGAACAAGCTAGAACAGTACCGAAGACCTACCGGCTATATGTGAACCGGGAAACCGATGTAACTAGGGTAGCTGGGTATTGAGGCATTGCCCGTCGTTCAGAGGGTAGGTTGAGAGCTTGAGGTGTAAATCGGCTGGCAGCACTGAGATGCACGTGCAGAGACCTCTTGCTCGGGACGATGGGACTGGTTAAATATTTGGCTGACGGGTGAAAGGTGGTTGCGTACGGCGTCCGTGATGGTTGCTGTAGGCAACATCGAGTACGGGCGTACGGGTTATTCGGGTAACCCTGCAGGTGAATCGATTATAATCGCCGTCCCTCGCGGTCAGGGAGTACCACTTGTTCACTGTACTGTGACGTAGAAAGAACAGGCTAGTTACATGTTGAAATGTTGCTGATTGAAAGATGGACTTGATTGTTAATGATTGCTGTAGTTTAAAGCTAATTAAAGTTCCTTTCAACTTTGGGCAAAGTACACGAGAGAAATGCATTTCTTGTTTGATTGCGGCTCTCTCATGTGCCTTAGCGTAAGGTTCTCCACAACCTGCTGCTAAAACTTGAAAGTAAGGTTCCACTAATTAGGCGGGTCCTTTGCAACTTGTTTTTATCTCATGTGCCCATCAACCCTCATGTAGAAGTTTCATGTTTAGGTGAGACGGGTCAGACTTGCTGAGCCTTCGTGCTCACTGCTTGTGTTTGAAGCTTTTGCAGGGTTCTATGAGGAAGGGACTCCCGAAGAGGAGACGGAACCCCAGGAGGGGAACCACGTCGAGTGGGAGTCATGCACGCCGCAGTGTTAGTGTGCGTGTGTGCTAGCAAGGACACATTCATGGGCTGAACGTGAACTTGATGCGTAGTCTACGCCCGTGAGTGTAGACTGGACTTATTTTGATGTACAAATGTTCATAAACTACTTTATGTAATAAAAGTTTTGCTTCCGCTTTGTACCTTTGATGTGTGTTATCCGGTGCTGTGCAACGCAGCACCCCTCAGCGTGATCCTGGCTCGAAAAGACCGTGGGGTCGTGTCATGAACATCCTGGGCACACATATGCATCAGCTAGGGTTCCGTGGTGTTCTACGGATGAGAGGGCCTGGTCCCGATCACGGGGCCGTGCCGCCTCGCCCGAGGAATTGCATTGGGTGGTGCCGTGTTATGCGGCACCCAACAGCACACATATAAGGAACACAGTATTACATAAATCAAAAGCGGAAGCTTACAATTATTCTTTGTAAATAATTTACATAAAATAGCTACAGCGGAAGTCTATAAACAGCTCACGATGAATATCTAAGAAGCACTCGAGATGAGATCCAGCCCGCGGACTCCTTTCACTAGCAACACGAAGACATGGCAGCGGCTAGGTTCTCCAAGTGTGAAATGACTCGGAAATTCCCGAGTCTCACCGGACAACCTTCTTTATAGCGTCGGAGTTTACCTGCAAAACCACTTATATAGCAAGAGTGAGCACAAAGGCTCAGCAAGACTTAACCGTCTCTCCTAAGACACGAAACTCTACATGAAAGTAACCTAAGACTTAAGCCTGTCATTTGCGAAAAGACTCGCCTACGAGTTCATCCTTAACTTTCAGGTTTTAGCCATAATAGTGGTGACCTTGCGCCTAGCAACATTGGAACTCCACAATCAAACAAGAAACGCTTTGTTCCAATGTTACTTGTCCCAAGGTGGAAAATAACTTTAGTTTGCTCTATCTCTACTTCAAACATGGTTTTCATGCAATTTACAATTATCATAACAGCATTTAAAACTTTGCAAACTATTTCCACACAACTTGATTACTACGTCACAACACAGGGAGCAAGCGGTAATCAATAACCGCGATGGACGGTGATTCGAATCAAACACTACCCGGATAACTCGACACATACGCCCACCTCTGAAGACCCAACTCTGGCGTCCTTCATTACGTCGTATGTGGCAACCTTTCTCAGGACACTAGACCGTAGAACCGGTCGCGCCGTCTCGGGCTCATAGGTCTAACGAGACGATGTGGTATGCCTCTACAACCCAGTGAACCTGGTACATTGGTTTCCTGATTCCCATATGTCAGTAAGCATCCGGTACACAACTCAAAACCTGCTCCTGGGTGCCGCACACGCATCGGTCCTTAACCGACACAGGCAGAACTACTCGACCAAGACCTCGTCTTGTCGCTGCCTAACCCTCCTGCCCGGTCTCATTTTTAGAAATGTAAATTTTAGTTTGCCCTCTTCTTCCATCTACACCCAGGTAGTCCCGTCTATAGCTCGCGAGTAGATTCCAACTACTCGTCTTCTACCGGATGCCCTAGTCTATTTAGCATGGCCTTATTCTACAACGATGACATCATTCTATCCTTGACCTCAGGGTTCATTTTTGGTTATGCAAGTGGGGTATAAAACAACCTTGACCTAATGCACATACAAACTATGACCAATAGTAGTGAACAACGGAAAACTTTAAAAACAACTTAAATGCAAGGGCTTGCCTTGGTTTTGCAGGGGACTAAAGTCAGATAAGATGAAGTTAGTTTCTGATGATGACTGGAATCTTAATGACTGGCCTTCCTGCTCCTTGATCCAAGCTTCACCTTTCCTCCACTCTTCCACGTTTAAGCACTATACGTTATGAACATGCATATATATTTAAATGTACAACATTTGCTAACAAGTGCTAAGGACAAGTTCAAAACTGGAACTATGTTTAAGAATTTAAAATGACACTGGTGCTAGTGGTTTGGGTGTGTGTCTAAGCACTATCATCAAGTGAGAAGTGAGGTTCATCACTTGGGTGGTGATCACCTAATTGGTTGAACAGAACACTACTGATCCAGAGCTCCAATGGAGTTGGAAATTTTCTTGTGAGTTCCTTGTCACAAGAAAGTCCTCTGGACCAAAATTCAGAATAATTCACTGAGTAGATCACCAAGAACAATTCCCTAAGCATTTAGCCAAACAGAAAATAATTCTGAATAAATTTACACTTTCATGCAAATTTAAGTAAACTATAAATTCATACCCATCTCAGGGAGTATGCATGAATTTTCCTAGGATTTTTGGAGCTAAGGAATGCCCTGAACTGAATTTCCAGGTTTTGGAAATTTCCTGAAAATGTTTCTGTATTCATTTGAATACAGAAACTTAAAATCAGAATTACCCAAACTAGACCAACTCCAAATGAGTTGAAACTTTTAAAGGAGTCTCCTAATATCCTAAAGAATATCCTGACAAAATCTGGGGATTTTTGGCTGAACCAAACTCCCTCAAAAATTCTTTTGCTAAAAAGTTTTAAACAATTCTCCAGAATTTTCTATTGCTTTTCATACAAATTGGGTTGCATATTTGGAGAGGGTTTTTCATCCTGAATGCAACCCAATTTGAATCACTAAAGTTGGAGCTTCCTAGCAAAAGTTATGAGGTTCTAAAGTTTGAACTAAATCTGGAATTCAAATTAAATCGGGGAAATGTTTAAACTCTGACGGTGGGTCCCTTCTACACGTGTCGGTTGCTGGAGCTAAGCCACACGGGGCCACAGACTACTTCCCGCACTGTCGCAAAGGATCTCGGGGCCACAGCTGATCGGGGGATTAAAATTTTCCGCCACTGACACGTGGGACCCGCCGGTCGTCTTCTTCCCCGAGCCGTTTGCTTTCCCGCGCCGCCCCCTCGCCGGGAACTCGTCGGAGCTCGCCGGAGTCAGCTTCCTGGCCGTCTCCCGGCTCGGTACTTGCTGCCTCGGGGTTTTCAGGGACGAGCAATCCACCGGTGCGGTGCTCTCGGGCTGCCGGCGACCGGAAACCGGTCGGCGACGTGGGCACACCTCGGTGAGGCTTCGGCACCATGGCCCGAGCACCCTAGCCCACCAAACGTTCGACGGATCCACTCTAAAGAATCAGTGGAAGTCAGGCAAGCTCGGCACGGCCTCAACTTGGCTCGGAAACGGCGGCAACCCGGTTGTCACCGTGCGCCCGCGCGTTCCCGCCATGGCCGCCAATCGAAAAGCCCAAAATTAGCCGCTAACACGGGGTTTCTAGCTAGGGTTGTTAAGGGGATCGGATCGCTAGCCAGTCTAGTTTATTCATGCATGATTTGATGAGCTAAGAATGAAGAACCAATGAGAATTTTGGGTTTCCATACCGGATCATCGGTCTGGGGCCGCCGGCATGTTTTCCCGAATTGTCGCTCGGTGGTTCACGGATTTACTTGAGGTTTGGAGGTGAGCAGAACGGGGCCACAGCGCCTCCGGGGACGCCGGCGCTTGGTCGTGACAGGCGCTAGACTCAGCTGTCCACGGGAGCTCTCTCCTCGGTTCCCTTTCGGCTGCCGCGTGAACACGGCGCCCCGGCGGCAGAGAGGACCCACCACGATCGCTTTTGTGTCGGGGAGAAGAAGAGTGGGCGCACGGTGTTGTTCAGCAGCTCGGAGGGAGGCTGTGCACGGTGTTTATATGCATCCCCGGTCAGAACCGAGGCGGCGGCGAGCGCGACGTTTATCGAGCGCGAGGAGAAGAAGAGAAACAGCGTTGGCTCGGTTCAGAGAGAAGGGATCATACCTAGGCAGGGAGGGGGCGGTAAGCTGGTCGCCAGTATGCGAGGGCGGGTGAGGCGGTGGCTTCGGGTTAGCCTCGGTGGTGCCCGTGCGATGATCGAGCTCGTGCGTTACCCGAGAGCAAGACATAGGCAGTAAGTTAGGCCCCCTCCTCTCAATGACCAGTGGAGCCCACAGCTCCCCTCTGCCCCAAAATATCTCCAAATTTTTGACACATTGTAAATTCATCTATGAAGGATCCAAATCCAAAAGCCATTTTGACATTTGACAATTTGTGCCACAGTTTCAAGTTTAAATTCAAATTTGGATGAAATTTACAAGTTCCTTTGACATTCATATCAAAGCCCCTCCAAATTTGCTCAAAACTTGGCTCCCTCATAATTTGGACCTGAGGAATTCAAATATGTCCTCTGATATTTGAGTTGGCTATTGCAAATACAACTTCTCCAACAACAGTTTGAATTCCCTCTTTTGAATGTGCCCTTGTTCCTTTTGAAGTGACCCTCTTAATTCAAACTGAATTCCAAGTTTTATTGCACATGCCCACACTTTCATGAGTAACACAAAAGTTTTTGTAAGTCCCAATTATTGTATATGAATTAAACTTTATTCATAGCTCAAGTTTTCTATTTACAAGTTTTGGGACTTTTACATTCCTCCCCCCTTAAAAAGAATCTCGTCTCGAGATTCATGATTAAGGACAATGTGGAGAGGACAGCTACTTAACATAAGCCTCTAACAACTCCGGATGATTGCGTTGCAAATACTCCTCGCTTTCCCATGTAGCTTCGTCGGACGTGTGATTTTCCCATAGCACCTTGAAATA
Organism: Neostapfia colusana; assembly: GCA_030760725.1. Taxonomy (NCBI): domain Eukaryota; kingdom Viridiplantae; phylum Streptophyta; class Magnoliopsida; order Poales; family Poaceae; genus Neostapfia; species Neostapfia colusana. The sequence goes on from JASWHV010000003.1 coordinate 35,141,621, forward strand.
TCGCAGCGTCCGGTTTCTAGTCTCGCGAGTCTTTTCATCAATGATCCGGGTTGGTCGCTCAACATAAGTGAGGTCCGGCTTCAAATCTGCTATGTTTCCCGCGAGGATCTCCGTTGGAACTTTCAAACACTTCCGCAACTAAGATATGTGGAAGACGTTATGAACTCCGGCTAAGGCTGTCGGCAGCTCCACACGGTATGCTACGGGTCCACATCTTTCAATGATGACGAAGGGGCCGATAAAGCGCGGAGCTAATTTCCCTTTCACTCCGAATCGGTGAATGCCCTTCATAGGAGATACGCGGAGGTATACGTGGTCCCCAACTTAAAATTCCAGAGGGCGACGCCTCTTATCCGCATAGCTCTTCTGTCTGGACTGAGCGACTTTAAGATTTTTCTGAATAAGCCTCGCTCGCTCTTCAGCTTCATTTATGAGATCAATCCCGTAAATAACTCTCTCGCCAAATTCACACCAGTTCAAGGGTGTGCGGCACTTCCGGCCGTAGAGAGCTTCATAAGGTGCCATTTTGATACTTGATTGATATGTAACACCCCAAAATTTTGTTAAGACCCTAAACCATGTTAAGAGGGGAATTTAAAAATTTTTGGACGTGTTGCATGTTTTGCAAAAATTCAAATTCAAACTGGAATTCAAATTAAACTCAAATCAGAAAAGAAATAGAAAAAGAAAAAGAGAAAACAGAAAAAAACCGGCCAGTGGGCCGCAACCCACCAGCCGGCCCAACCAGCGCCGCGCCAGCCCGCAGCCGCGCGCGCCGCTTCCTCCCACTGACAGGCGGGGCCTGCCAGCCCTTCTTCTACCTCGCGCCCGCGCCGGGATTCTCTCACCCCGGATCAAAACCGACCCGGATTCCTGCGCATCCCCGCCGAATTCCGTTCATAGGCGACGCGGACTTGATCTAAACCACCCCGCCGCCTTTCCCCGTCTATAAAAACCCCGGCCTCGTTCTGTTTTTCCCACGTGATCCGCCGATTTTCCTCCGGTGAGAACCGAGACTTCTCCGGCGAATTCTGGCCGATCTAAGCTCAGAAATTCCGATCTAACTCGCTGGTCTTGATCCACCGCCTCCGGGGAACCTTGCAGGTGCAGAAAACTCGGTGACTTGCGGTATAAACACAGTGCCGACGAGCCTCGCCGTGAATTCAACTCGGACCTTGTCGCCGATCACCTTCCAGGACCTCCGTGCTCAAGAAAACCCCCGAGGTGAGATCCCCGACCTCCCCTCCACCGATCTATGCCATAAAATCACAGTTCTAGAAAGAATTCTCGAAGATCCGAAAGTCTCTGGCGAGATCGCCGCTTCCCGCCGCCGTGCGCCGCCGGCAGCGCCGCCCGCGTTCGATCAGAGCGACGTGGCCGCTTGTGGGCCGTTTATTTTAAATCGCACGGTAGGGTTTAAATCCCCGCGTACCGGTTCGACATTATAATCTCAGCCGTCGGTTTAAAATCGGACGGTCCACGTCAGCCCCGCGTTATAAAGACTGGAAATCTTACGTGATACCCCCTGGGGTTCTCGGGAAATAAGAGCTAGCCCCGGAAACTTCTGATCTAGCCCCTGGAATTTCAGAAAATCATGTAAATTCATTTAAAAATCAGTTTTAGCCCCTGGACTTAATAAAAATTAGGAAAAACTCCTCTGATAAGTGTAGCTAGACCCCTGGAAATTCTGAAAATAATATTATAGACCCTGTAGTGGGGTGAGTTTACCTTTTTAGCCCTGTTTAGTATTTAATTTAGGAAATTGAATATGTGGCTAGTGTTTAAAAATTAAAAAGTGGGACAAACATATTGTCAAAATTAAATTAAAGACTTCCTCAGTATTTAGGAAACTTTGGAGTGAGATAAAAACATATTTTGGGCTGAATTGAATCTGTTTAATTTATTATTCACATTTAGAGACACATTTTTAAGTAAAGAATATTTCTAGAAAATAGGGAAAATAATTGTGAAATAGTTTACATCAGAGGCAAAGGTCAAAATATGTTATTAAATTATTTAGGACCAGAACCTATTCTGTTTAGATGATGTGTCTTACTATTTTCATAATAAAGTACACATTTATGCATAGGAAAATAAATCTGAAAATATAGCAACTAGTAAATGATAAATGGAGTTTCTAAAATCCAAAGAATTCAGTTTAGGGTTGGTAGAAATTCTGAAGACACATATGGAGAAGAAAAATACCTTTCATGCATACTTGGTAGCAAAAAGGTGTAGTAGTTGAATATAAGGAATTTATTTAAATTGGAAACTCACATATATAGTATGTAAGTATAAATGTGAACAAAAAAGTATGAATCATATACACATGATTAAAAGTGCATGCAAGCCACAAATCAACACACATAGAGTAACCACAACTCATATAATGGTGAATGACTTTCATAAATGTGAATGTGTGGTTTGTATGAAGTGGAAGTGTGAACTATGTCTTATGGATTGTTGTTTTTCTTTTGCTATGTGTGATGGTATGATGTAGAACCTGCTCCAGAGCAAGTTCTCCCTTTTCAAGATCAGGACTACCCATTCCAAGAGCAGCAGGAAGGAGGCAAGTGTCCTTGACCACTTTGATCCTATACTAGGATGTGTAGATAGAATTATTTGCATTGTCAAATGAAATATGAAACCCATGCTAGGAAGTTTCCCTAGAATTGCATTACCTTGTTTCCTTATAGCTTGGGTTGGGATTTATTTTTTTCATGTCATTTATTATTATGCATATGCTTAGCCATGCTTAGAATGGGATATTTGGGATATGAGATCATCAGTTTATTTTACCATACTCTTGAATGAGATATTGTGAGTTATGTACAGGTAGGGATCAAGGCAAGTTGGATGTTTTGGTTGTGTGCTTGGTGCACGAGATTCGGGTTTGTGTTTAGTACTTGCCTGGATTCTAAGGACCGGTTCATGGAGCATGTAACCTGACTTTACCATGCCATCCACATGCTGAGATGGGGCAGCTTGGCCAATTAATTAGGTGTATCCCCGGCGTAGTATGGGTGTGTTGGATGGTGCGGGGAATAGGTGTCAGCTGGACTACCATATGAACCGCAAGGCTCAAGAGGGGGCCACTGCAGCGGGGTTGGAGCCTCTTGTATGCTGTTAGGGGTGAAACCTCAGTGGGCCCACGCTCATCGGGAATCCCTTTGTAAAGGCTTCGTAGTGATCTCCTGGCGACACACCTGGGAAGTGTGAATGTGGTTCATAGCCACTGGCATAATGGAGGTTCTTTTAGTCCACCCGGCAACGGGGGATGAAATCACTACATGTGGGTACAGTGGTGCAAACTCTGTAGAGTCAAAACTGTCATGACAGCCGTGCTCACGGTCAAGAGCGGCTTGGACTTATTCATGATTAGAGGAGTGATGGTTTTGGAAGTTGTGGATGTTAAGCGGGAAGCTTAACATTGGAAATGATGTTATGGTTATTGGATTTTGATGATGGGATGGGAGATTGGGACCATTTCACTTGTGTAGTAATGTAGGTGCTTAATAAGATAAGGTGATAGGTATTAATTGCGTAGTGCTTTAACCATGAGTTCAACCTCCCCTTGTTCTAGCCATGCATGACATAATTTTCCCACACTTGCTGAGTACCATCGGTACTCAACCTTGCATATTTGTTGGTTTATATTGCTGCTCAGGTCAAGATAATGAGGTGGTGTATAATGATCAAGACTTTGGACCATAAGAAGGTTTCTAGGTTCATGGAGACCCCCGGGCAACGCCTGTGATGAGGCCCTCAAGAATAATATTCCGCTGCTAGTTTATTTACTTGTGATGAACTTATTATTGTCCATGGAGACATTTGCGAATGTAAGACTTATTTATATTCGACACCTGGCTTGTAATAAATGATGCTTCACTATTTGTCATCACATGTATGAGAAAATGATCCTGGCATACATGTGATATTCACTTGGTTGTTTCTTCGGAAAAAACCGGGTGTGACAGAAGTGGTATCAGAGTCAAGGTTGCCCGTAGGAACGTGGACCTAGGTAGAAATGGACGTATTTAAGGGCCCTATTTTCTTAAAAACTATTTTACAAGGTGTGTGTTGAAAAGTGCTATTTAATGAGTCACTTTCTTCATCTTACCCCAACTTTCATTCAAAATAGGATTTTGTTTAAGAGTTTATCTAACCTAAGTTTAAATTCTTTTTGTTTTAGATGGTTCGCATGATTCGCACCGCTCGCAAGTCCACATGAGGGAGAGTTCCCGTAGTTGCCCTTGCCCAAAGAGAGGAGAGCCGTCCGGTGACATACCTTTCCTACGGATTGCCAGTAGGAGGCTTGTTGCGCCGTCTTCGACGTATGCTCGAAGCCACCGGCAATACGGGCAAGCTAATCATCCACTATAACTCCACCAGGACCATCCGTGAAAAGAGGGAAGAATGGAGTTCAGAGATGAGGATTATACACGAAAATCAGCTGCTTAAGATCCACCACTCTCCAGCTTGTCGAGCGACACAGGTCGATGCGGAGAAGGTTGTCACCTGGGAGGCCATCACCTTCCAGAGTCACATCTATCATCGCCACCTGGACAGGACTGAGTACATGTATGTCCTCCAGCGTGAGAGTGGTACAACGGAGTATAAGTACCCGCCAGTGCAGCAAGTGACTTCCCATGAGCACATGGACTTGTGCTTGGAGGATGCTGCTATGCTCAGCACTTGACTGCAGGAGTGTCAGCAAGAGCTTCAGGATGTTCGGGACACCCTGAAGGAAACGGAGGCGTTGCTGCGCGTCTGCCTGAGGGCGAGAGAAAGAGGAGATGGGAATGAACTGTGTGTCACCGCAAATGATACATGGACTCCTGACTCCCCAGATCGTCGGGCGATAAGGTGTCGTCGCACTTCTCCACCAGCAGCCTCCCCACCCAAAGCAGAGTCAGAAGGAAGCCGAAATGATGAGGAAGATCCCGAGGAGCCAGCTCAAGAAAACGAGTAGTGTAGAGTCCTTCCCTTAGTTAGCAAGATGTCGAATAGTGGAGTCGTTAAGTTAAGTTAATGGTGTGTTAATGCTTGGTGTGTGACGTGAGTTGTGGAAGCCATGAGCAATTGTCCACAGCCTCGTCTTTAGATTGTGTTGCTTTGGTGTGAGAATCCACGTGAAATAATATTGCATTTATTTTTGTGTGAGAAATGAACCCTCAGAAAAGTATAACAAAGCCTCAACACTTCAAGGTAAAAACAAATGAAAGTAGTAAGATGATACTACATGCTTTCAAATTAACATTGGTTGATTCTGCCAGATGCCCGGAAGAGGAAAAGGACGTGCTGCCAACCCCGCCAACAACAACGATGAGGCATGCAACCCTCATCTTTCTGGAGGCCAGGACCGGGGTGGTCGCCGTGAAGGAGTTGATCCCCTCCAACAAATGCTGGAGAATCAAAATCAGCTCATCCAGAACTTGACTCAAGTGGTGGCCAACTTGCATCAAGTTCCACCTCCACAAGCTGCACCACGCCAACCAAGGTTGAGTGAGTTTCTAGGAACTCAACCTCCAAAGTTTGCAAGTGCTGCTGAACCTCTGGAGGCAGATGATTGGCTGAAGACCATTGAAACTAAGATGAGGATCATACAGTGCCAAGGGTATGAGAGGGTGCTGTTTACCTCTCATCAATTGCATGGACCTGCTGCTGATTGGTGGACCGCCTATGTGGCCGTCCATAATGACCCTGAGAACATCACTTGGGAAGAGTTCAAGCGTAGCTTCCGCAACCATTACATCCCAAGAGGTGAACTCAAAAACAAGAGGAAGGAGTTTTTGGGACTGCAGCAGGGAAACACGACGGTGAGGGAATACCTCACTAAATTTACTCAACTATCCCGTTATGCCCCACGGGACATAGAGACTGATGAGCAGAAACAAGATTGTTTCGTGGAGGGACTTACCGCAGAAATGCAGTGTGCAATGTCCTCAAATGAGTATGAAAGCTTCCAAAAGATGGTGGACAGAGCGTTTGTGGTAGAAAGGAAGCTAAAGGCCTTGGAAAATGAGAATAAGAGGAAGGCCGGGTGGTCACATCAAGCCTCAGGGAGCAACACCCGCCCACGTCTGATGCAGCAACCTGCAGGGCAGACGAACCGTGCTGCGGTACCCTACTCAGCACCAAGAGGGTACAACCCGAACTACAGGCCTCCTGCAGCACCAATACAGCCACAACGTCAGTTCGTACAGCAGCCTCGCCTTGCATATCCACCTCGACCAGCAGTGCAAGGACCTCCAAACCAACCCCAAGACAGCAAAGGCTAGGCACCTAAGGTTGGGGTGCAATGTTTTAGCTGCGGTGAAGTGGGGCACTACGCCCATAAATGCCCGAAGAAGAAGCCCGCACAGCCACAACAGCAGAATGTAATGAGAGGACGGGTGAACCACGTCACTATGGAGGAAGCACAAGAGGCACCCGACGTGGTAGTTGGTAAGTTTCCTGCCAATTTACACATTGCAACCCTGCTGTTTGATTCTGGTGCTACCCACTCATTCATTGCTCAAGGGTTTGTTAAGAAGTATGACCTAGCAACAACACAAATGAACCATCTGCTAGCCGTAAACTCTCCGGGTGGAGAAATAAGGACAAGACAAGTGTGTCCCAAAGTGAACCTAGACATTAATGGGGTAGTATTTACTGCTAACCTCATAGTGATAGATTCACCAGGGATAGATATTATTTTGGGTATGGATTGGTTGTGTAAAAGCCCAAGAAAAGGGACTTGCAAAAACTTTTATGCACCTCACAACACAACAGTTTTGTTGTGTGTAGATTGTGACATATTGTGAAGAGCAAGTGGCCTCTATCAAAGGAGTGATTAGAAGGGAAAGCCTTCACTTTCACAATGTATGGTTTCTACACTTAAACATGAGAGGTTGAGCTCACCCCTAGAATTTAAAAAGTCTTGGGAAGGTTCAGTCCAAAGCTCATGCAAATTCAACACTTTTTGAGGCACTTTTGAGTTATTTCAAAAAGAGGCCAATTTGAGTGTAAATTCAAATTGCAGCAACTTTCATCATCCAAATTCAAAAGTTAGCTCCATATCTACACTCAGCACATTTTTCTGAGTAAACCCACCAATTTCCAGCCCCATTGGAGCTCATCTTGTCAAGAGTTAAATTTGCTAGAATTCAAAACTGAATTTGAATTTCAGTTTGAATATGAAGCAAACTTGACCAAACAAAGTTTGAATTTGAGAATCCAAATTCAAACAAAGACTTGGGAGCTAAGTCTCACATTAAATTGTGAGTAGCTGGTGGGATAATTAACAAAAACAGAAAAGAAATATTAGGGGAAAAGGAGAAAGGGGGAGGCCCACAGGTCAGTGGCACACTGGAGGGGCAGTCGGTTGCTGCAGCCGACCCCGACTTCGCGCGCGAGACAGTGAACGGCGGCGAGCCACCGAGGCAGCGATCGGCCACCTCACAGTGCCAAACCGCGGCTTAAAGGCCAGCGCACAGCCCACGCCGCCTTCCTCCTGCTTTCCAAACGAGAACCCCCCCCTACCGAGTTCCTTCCTCGTTTCCGCGCGAGCACAGAAACGCCGCCCTTTCTGATCGCCGGCGTCCGGCCAGCACAGGCGCGCTCGTGCCCGACGAGCCATACAAGAAAGGACCGCCTTAAGGTGCTGACTCTTCTAGTCCCTACCGTTCTTCATTTCATGGGCTGTCGAGGGAGTATTTCGCCGGGAAAGCTTCGGGTGTCTTGAGACCGAGCTCCCACAAAATCCCAAAATTCGTGGGGGTTAGCTCATCACTGGGCAAACCGAGTCATGCACACGCTCTATACACGGCCACGACCACCTAGGATCAAAAACCAGTAAAAACCGTGGGCTAGGTTGACGGTTCTTTGAAGTTTTCTGAAGCACAGCCGATATCCGGCCTAGGTCGCCGGTGAGGTCATAGTTACCGCCGTTTTCACGAGGATCGGTGTCCATGTCCGTGACCAGCAGGTGTCAGCGGAGCTCCCCGAGCAAACCGCATCGAAAAAGGTGCGTGGGATGCCGAGTTAGACGTCGCCGGTGAGCTCCCGGCCGCTGTTGCCGTTGGGAGCACTGTTCCGGTGGTTGTCAAGTTCTGGGGAGTGCACCACCGTGTTCCTCAGGCCGAGATAGGCACTGGCGGCGAGATTCAGCAAGCTCCGAGGACCGGAACCCGTCTCCGGCGAGAGCTCCGGCGAGCTTGGCGGCGGGGTCGCGCGGGTGGCCGGAGGAGGACGAAGGGGTAGGCCCCACGCGTCAGCGGCTGGAAATAAAGGGGTGGGATTCTCTGTGGTCCGGGATCCAGTGCGGCCGCGCGGGAAGGAGTCTGTGGCCCCGTGTGGCTCGGATCCAGCGGTCGACACGTGTACGTGGACCCACCCGCAGGATTTAAACATTTCTGGAATTTCCAGTTTTAGTGCAAACTTTAGAACCCCATAACTTTTGCTAGGAAGCTCCAAATTTAGTGATTCAAATTGGGTTGGATTCATCTTGCCTAGCTCTGTCCAGAGATACAACCCAATTTGTATGAAACCCATTAATTAATTCTGGAAAATTCTTTAAAGCTTTTCAGCAAAAGAATTTTAGAGGGAGTTTGGTTCATCCAAAAATTCCCAAATTTTGGCAGAATGTTCTTTAGGACATTAGTAAACCCCTGCAAAAGTTTCAGACCATTTGGAGTTGAATTGGTCAGAGCAATTCAAATTGGAAGGTGCTGTGTTCATTTGAATGCAGAAACATTTTCAGAGAATTTCCAAAACTTGGAAATTCAATTCTGGGCAAACCTTGACTCCAAAAATGCTAGGAAAATTCATGCAAACTCTATGAGATATAATAGAAATTGTAGTTCATTAAGTTGAGCATGAACAGGGGTATTACCTCAGAATTAATTCTTCCTTGCTGATTTGCCAAGAGAATTATTCTGAGCAAACCACTCCATGAAAAGTGCTAATGTTTGGTCCAGAGAGTTTTCTTGTGACAAGGAACTCACACAAAAATTCTCAGCTCTATTGGAGCTCTAGATCACCCCTGTCCTGTTTACCCACTTAAGGGATTAAAATGGAAAAGGGGAAAACCACTTAGCATTTAACCATGTGACTAAGTCCAAGCCAAACCACCAACACCAGTTCATATTTAAATTCTTAAACAAAGTTCCAGGTATTAGAGGCTGGTTATTAGAACCAATAGTATAAGTCTTACTCTAAACTCACTTTTGCATATAAATTAACATGTAGTATTTCATTAACGTGTAGCCGTTGAAGAAGAGACTCCGGAAGTGCTGGACTTCCTCCTTCCGGACGAAGAACTAACTCCTGACCAGCAGCAACAAGGCAAGCCCCGGTTTGCATTAACCCTTTTATAAATCTTACTTTGTTTACATGTGTCATATGAAGTATGTATGTGCATTAGGTCTAGGGTGAATGAAACCCCACTTGCATAACCAAAGGTTCCTAAAAGAGTGAGGGTAGTGTCAAGGACCTCGAGTAGACAGGCTATGCTTAATGAGTCATAGGACTTCGGTACAAGTCGAGTAGTTGGAATCTACTCGCGAGATAGGATGGGGACACACGGGTTCGGTTGAGTGATGTGAGATCACTTTAGTAATGAAAATGAGACTAGGCAGGGGCTAGGGCGCAGCAAGAGAGAGTCTTGTGTGCGCAGCCCTGCCCGTGTCGATTGAGGACCGATCCGTGTGCGGCCCTGCTGAACAAGTATTGAACGTACCGAAGGCATATCGGATATATGGGCCCCGATAAACCGATGTAGCCTAAACCTCCGGGCGTCGAGGCATAGCACACCGATTTATAGGTGTAGGTTGAGGGCAGCAAGGTGGAAATCTGCCAACGGGCATAGAGAGATGCTCCGTGTGGGGAACCTCCTGCTCGTTTCGGTGCGACCGGTTCGACGTTTGGGCTGTTGGGTGAAAGGTTGTCCCGTACGACATCGAGTGAGCGTGCTGTGCAGCTCCACGGGTGGGCGTACGTGACGTGCTCTTTGGGTTTTCCCTGCAGGTGTATATCGAGTCGATTCGCCGTCCCTCGCGGTGACGAGTACTGCTTGTTCACTGCGTCGTAACGTAGACTAATGGATGAAATATGTTGATTCAATGATGCTGATTGATATAATTGTATTGCTACATAAGTGCCACCAAACACTGCTTACTAAATTTCAGATTTCATGAACTGTTAACTTGTTGCTAAAAGATGAACTAAGGATGAACTTGTAGGCGTGTCGTTTTGCTGAAATGCTACCAACCTATGTCTTGGTATACCTCATGTAGAGTTTCATGCTTAGGTGAGTCGGTTAAGCCTTGCTGAGCCTTCGTGCTCACGGTTGCTGCTTAAGTGTTTTTCAGGTGAGGAGCCACCCACGGACTCGGAGTACGAGTCCACCGGCGAGGGTTACCCTCCGTCGGGGACCACGGCTGAGTGGGAGCCGTACACGCCGCACTGAGCTGAAACGTGCAGCTAGTGTGGGTTGCCCTAGGGCTGGGCAACCGACTTTTGCTAAATAGGCGGGCGTGAGTTGTATAGTGTAGTCTTCCGCTGTGTAATAGAACAATAATTGTAACTGAAGTTTGTACTTGTTTGTACAGTTTCAGCTGTTTTTCCCATGTAATATATTGTGTTCTTATGACGTGTGCTGTCGGGTGTCGCATCGCGCGGCACCACCCTCTGCGATCCTGGATGAGCGGATCCCGGTCCGCCACAGCCTGGTATCAGAGCTGCAGTGGGGATAGCACAGTACTAAAGGACTGCATTATGGGAAAAAAACTTAGGTGTACGGTGAGGAATCGGTAGTTGCCCAAGTAAGGACTATATTAGACTAGTTACTTAAAGTGGCAAAGACTAACTTATATGTTATAATTCTGAATTTCAATTATGTAACGACGCACCTACGCTCTGGTAAGTATGGTAAGGAACGCCACCGAAAGCGGTTCAATTTCGGTTAGCTCTCCCTGACGAGGAACATGGTTCAGGGATTGATCTCACAGCTTGGTGTGAGATGTCAATATGAATCTCTTGGACTCTTCATGTCCCTGAGTTCATATGAAACGCTGATCCCTAGCGTGCATTAGGCAAGTAAGCGGAGACCCCATCGCGTGGTCAGTAACGCGAAAGTGTGTTCGTCTGGAAATAGCCCAGGAGGACATACGCAGCGCTTGCCATCGGCGTGCCCTGCAGGGCAGTAGGTGGTATCTGTTGGGTTGATAACATTCCCAACCGTGACGACCCGTTCATGACATACTCGGGTTCCCCGTCGTGTGGTGTTGAAACACGATCACGTACCTTGAGACGTGACCTAACTCAAGGACGGCCGTATGACAATGATACGGGCGTTTGTATTTACTTTCAAATATGGAACTGCCTGAAATGAATAACCATTGAGTGCACCATTATTGTGTGGTTTTCTGCAGGTACTAACCACGTATGTATCCGTGTAGAAAACGTGTGCGAGAGACCGTTTAGTGCCACATTTGAGACGTATATGCCGGTATGATCCGGGTAGGATTTTCTTTTGTGAGGAACGTTGTACCGAGATATGGTAGGCATATGCATGAGAATAATGATAACAAAGAATTAAAATCTATAGGTTCAACATTTAGGACCCTGGTTGGGTATAAGAATGGGATAGTGGAGCAGTATAGCCAAAAGTATGAAAAGCAGAGTGCTCTGTTTTGGGCAGCACGTTTGCTGATCCTCAACAGGGCATAACTCACAGGTCTTTTAGCCCAGGGAGGTGTGCTATATAGTTTTGGAAAGGTATTCAAGTCCTCTACAACTTTGTTGTAGACTTCCAGAGCTGAAACTCGCCTTAAGATGGCTGAAATCCCAGAGGAATGTAAACTGTCCAGAACCAGGGCAGAGTAAAACATCCTCTGAACTGATCTGTTTTTCAAATATAACTCCCAGTAGAAAAATCTAAAATTGTCATATAATCCATCCTTAGAAAGAGTAGAAGATGTTTGACATCTTTGCAATTCAAAGTTTCTGAAGTTTCAGCACAGAATTTAGTGGAAATCAGGATTGGAAACAGCCACTTCCAAGGGAGGTGCTGTTAAAATTCTTCCAGAAATTCTGCTAACTTTGAATTAACATAACTTTTTAATCAAAGCTGATCTGGGGGCAAATGAGTACTCGTTGGAAAGATACTGAAGTTAACTTGAACTTTGGTATTCAACTTGAGTCATGAAAATGCCCAGAACCAGATCAAAACTTGGAATAGGTAGCAACTGGTCATTCTGACAGAAGAATGACAGTTGAACTCATTGAAAAGGGTGTTGTACCCTAAGGGTGTTATACGTGATGACAACGCAATAATAATGTCTCGTAGAGACCAAACCCAGTTATGGTGAGCTTCCAAAGAGGGGGTTCATCAAGTTGGATTAAACTAACTTGTGTTTGGTCTGGTAATGGTGTAGCTTGTGCAAAGTTATTACATTATCTGCTTACGAGATATTTCGCATGTTTTGTTGTCATAATGTTTTTCCGCCCAGTTCTATTGGACTGCATGCAAAATGTTGCGGGACTGATGGTTAATGTCGTATGGTTGCAGATGGTTCGTACTAGGACCACGCACGAGGTTGGTGGCTCTAGCCAAGGTGGAGGCGATGACTCCCAGCCACCGGCCTACGACAGCACCCCGCAGCAGCAGCCACCACCGCCGCCTCCGCTTACTCTAGCGGATGTGATAGCAGCATTGGTGGGAGGTCGTGAGGAGCAGACCGACCTGCTCCGCACGATCGTGCAGAATACGTCCCAGGCGGGAGGACGTCAAGAGCGAGGGCCTCGTGAGCCCCGCGAAGTGTCGTACTCGGATTTCATGAGTACGCACCCTCCAGTGTTCACCGAAGCTGAAGAACCACTGGAGGCGGACAACTGGCTGCGGACTATCGAGTCCAAGTTCGGGCTGCTCCAGTGTACGGAGCGGCAGAAGACGCTGTTCGCAGCACAGCAGCTCCACGGTGCCGCTGGTGCATGGTGGGCGAATTATGTCGCCTCACGTCCGGCTGGCCATGCCGTGGAATGGCAAGAGTTCCGGGAGGCGTTCCGCGCCTATCACATTCCTCCCGGAATAATGAAGAGAAAGTTCCAAGAATTTTTGGAACTGAAGCAGGGCGGGAGGAGTGCCCACGACTACTCCCGTGCCTTCAACCATCTGGCGCAGTATGCGTCAGACTACATCTCCACGGAGGAGAAGAAGAGGGAGCACTTCTATCGGGGGTTACATCCCGAAATGAAGACCCACCTCGTACAATGGAACCGCGGCACATTCAACGATCTAGTCAATGCCGCCATCATGCAAGAGGACGCTCAGCGGGAGTTAGCAGCTGAGCAGAGGAAGCGTAGCGCTCCACCTAGCAGCGGTGGGAGTGGCGCTCCCCAGAAGTACCGTATGGTGTATCGGACACCATCCGGGCAGCAGTGGCAACCACCGGCGCGACCGCAACGGTTCGGGGGACGTCCCTTTCAGGCACCTCCGTTCCGTCCGCCGATGCCACCACCAAGACAGCAGCAGCAGCAGACGGTACACCGGGCGTTTCCACCGCCACAACGCGCCCCAGGTTTTCGTCCACCGATCAACGGGGGACCGCCCCGTTTCACCTGCTTCACGTGTGGCCAAGCGGGCCACTTTGCGAAGGACTGTCCCCAGGGGCAGCAGAGCAGCGGGCAAGCCCAACTCCAGGGCGGTGCTCGAGGCCGACCTCCGGTGAAGAAGGTTAGTCAGCGGACTGGAGGCGTCCGCAACCTCGACAATGAGGACGCCCCAGAGGGAGACAACGTGCTGGCGGGTACGTTTACTCTCAACCATCAAGCCATAGTCATATTATTTGATTCGGGTGCAACCCACAGCTTTATAAGTGCATCCTATGTGGCTAAACATCAATTGCAAGTCTTCCCAACCGACTGCACTTATATGATCTGCTCACCGGGAGGGAAGATTTCAGCTAATATGATGATTCCAAAGGCACCTTTGTGCTTAGGTGGGAAACTATATCCCACCACCTTGATAATCCTTATGGGACAAAAGATTGATGCAATCTTAGGGATGTCATGGCTGCAATACCATGGCGCTGTCCTAGAGACTCGGACACGGACGGTTCACTTAAATTCTCCATTTCACCGTCCGCATTCCATGGTGTTAGACACGCCAGTCCGGGAAGTTTTAGCAATTAATAATGCGGAAGTTCTCAAGTTAGAAGACATCCCCGTAGTCCGGGAGTATCCCGATGTGTTCCCGGATGATCTTCCGGGCATGCCACCTGAGCGGGATGTCGAGTTCAAGATTGAACTTGCACCCGGGACTACGCCCATATCACGGAGACCATACAAGATGGCTCCAAATGAGCTGGCGGAACTGAAAGAACAGCTCAATGATCTGTTGAGCAAGGGTTTCATTAGGCCGAGTTCCTCGCCTTGGGGATGCTCGGCGCTATTCGTGAAGAAAAAGGATGAGACCCTGAGGCTGTGTGTGGATTACCGGCCGCTCAACGCCGTCACCATCAAGAATAAGTACCCACTGCCCCGTATTGACATCTTGTTTGATCAACTTGTGGGGGCAAGTGTATTCTCAAAGATGGACCTTCGCTCTGGATATCACCAAATCAAGATCCGGGCGGAGGATATCCCGAAGACGGCGTTCTCGACGAGATACGGCTTATACGAATATCTCGTCATGTCCTTTGGTCTCACAAATGCTCCAGCCCATTTCATGTATCTCATGAACTCGGTGTTCATGCCGGAGCTGGACAAGTTCGTGGTAGTGTTCATCGACGACATCTTGGTTTACTCCAAGACCGAAGCTGAACATGCCGAACACTTGCGGATCGTTCTTCAACGATTGCGAGACCACAAACTCTATGCTAAGTTCAGCAAATGCGAATTTTGGATCAGCCAAGTGCCATTCTTGGGACATATCATCTCAGCTGAAGGCATTGCGGTTGACCCAAGTAAAATCGAGCAAGTGTTGAAATGGAAAGCTCCCACTTCAGTTCATGAAGTCAGAAGCTTCCTCGGGTTAGCGGGATACTACCGGAGATTCATTCCAAGTTTCTCCAAGCTCGCTAAGCCGATGACAGAGTTGCTGAAGAAAGGGACAAAATATGTTTGGAACACGGCGTGTGAAGGAGCGTTCCGAACACTGGTGAAGCATCTCACAACAGCCCCGGTATTAGCTCAGCCGGATACAACAAAGCCCTTCGACGTGTATTGTGACGCGTCCGGTATTGGACTCGGCTGCGTGTTGATGCAGGAAGGACGCGTGGTCGCTTATGGCTCACGCCAACTTCGGAACCATGAGCAGCACTACCCGACTCACGATCTTGAACTTGCTGCCGTGGTGTTGGCGCTGAAAATGTGGAGGCACTATCTCCTGGGGAACTTGGTGCATCTCTACACCGACCACAAGAGCTTGAAATACATTTTCACCCAGAAGGAGCTGAACATGAGGCAGAGGAGGTGGTTAGAACTGATCAAAGATTATGAGATTGAGATCCATTACCACCCCGGCAAGGCGAATGTGGTTGCCGACGCGCTGAGTCGGAAATCGCATGTCCATCACCTCACCATTACACCGGTGGAGGAGGAAGAGCCAAGTCTATACTTGGTTCCTTATGGATCGCTGTACAACCTTGCCCTCATCCCTACTATTAGGGAGGACATCATTGCAGCTCAGAAAACGGATAAAGGCATGGCACATCTCCGGAGACGGATAGACATTGGAGAAATTAAATGTTTCCGGAAAGATGGGGAGGGGACGTTGTGGTTCAATGACCGCATAGTCGTACCCCGAGATATGGAGTTGAGGAAAAAGATCCTCGATGAAGCTCACTTGTCCAAATACTCCATTCATCCGGGCAGCAACAAAATGTACCAAGATTTGAAAAAGAAATTTTGGTGGACGCGGATGAAGCGGGAGGTAGCTAAGTACGTATCCGAGTGCGATACGTGTAGACGAGTGAAAGCTGATCATATGAAGAAATCAGGGCTGCTGCAACCCCTGAAGATCCCGGCATGGAAATGGGAAGATGTGAGCATGGATTTCATTGTGGGATTACCCCTAACAGCCAACAAGCATGATTCCATATGGGTAATCGTTGATCGGTTAACCAAGACGGCTCACTTCATTCCGGTGAATACACGTTACAATGCCGGCAAATATGCGGAGCTATACATAGCGAAGATTCTATGCCTATACGGGGTACCCAAGACCATTGTCTCAGATCGAGGTGCATTATTTGTATCTCGCTTTTGGGAGCAGCTACACGCTGCATTGGGTACTAAGTTGATCAGGAGCTCCGCCTATCACCCTCAGACCGATGGTCAGACAGAAAGGGTGAATCAAGTCCTGGAAGACATGTTGAGAGCATGTGCCATCCACCATGGTAGGAACTGGGATGATCACCTACCATTGGCGGAATTCTCGTACAACAACGGTTATCAGGCAAGTATCAAGATGGCACCTTACGAAGCTCTCTACGGTCGTAAATGCCGCACCCCATTAAATTGGTGCGAGTCCGGTGAAAGGGTCACATTCGGAGTTGATGTGGTGAACGACGCCGAAGAGCGCGTTCGGACAATTCGAGCCAATTTGAAGGCCGCTCAATCCCGACAGAAGAGCTACGCTGATAAGAGGCGTAGGCCGTTGCACTTTGACGTTGGGGAACACGTGTACCTCCGCGTGTCTCCAATGAAGGGCGTGCACCGATTCGGTGTGAAGGGGAAGCTCGCTTCCCGTTTCATTGGACCCTACGCTATCACCGAGAAGTGTGGACCAGCAGCGTATCGATTGGAGCTACCGGCATCTCTGACTAGTGTCCATGATATTTTCCATGTTTCGCAACTGCGGAAATGCTTGAAGCATACAACTGCTGTTCCTACCGAAGACATCGGCGAGCTGAAGCCGGATCTAACATATAATGAATATCCGGTGGGAATTCTTGATGAGAAAGCCAGAACCACACGCAGCAAAACGTTGTGGTTCTACAAAATACTCTGGAGCAACCACACCGCCGAAGAAGCGACGTGGGAGAGCGAGGAGTTCCTTCGCTCAAATTACCCGGAGTTCATGACTTCTCAACACGGGTAAGTCCCTATTACATTGCTATCTCTTCTTTTATAATCTCGGGACGAGATTCTTTTAAGGGGGGAGGGATGTAAAAGCCCAAGAAAAGGGACTTGCAAAAACTTTTATGCACCTCACAACACAACAGTTTTGTTGTGTGTAGATTGTGACATATTGTGAAGAGCAAGTGGCCTCTATCAAAGGAGTGATTAGAAGGGAAAGCCTTCACTTTCACAATGTATGGTTTCTACACTTAAACATGAGAGGTTGAGCTCACCCCTAGAATTTAAAAAGTCTTGGGAAGGTTCAGTCCAAAGCTCATGCAAATTCAACACTTTTTGAGGCACTTTTGAGTTATTTCAAAAAGAGGCCAATTTGAGTGTAAATTCAAATTGCAGCAACTTTCATCATCCAAATTCAAAAGTTAGCTCCATATCTACACTCAGCACATTTTTCTGAGTAAACCCACCAATTTCCAGCCCCATTGGAGCTCATCTTGTCAAGAGTTAAATTTGCTAGAATTCAAAACTGAATTTGAATTTCAGTTTGAATATGAAGCAAACTTGACCAAACAAAGTTTGAATTTGAGAATCCAAATTCAAACAAAGACTTGGGAGCTAAGTCTCACATTAAATTGTGAGTAGCTGGTGGGATAATTAACAAAAACAGAAAAGAAATATTAGGGGAAAAGGAGAAAGGGGGAGGCCCACAGGTCAGTGGCACACTGGAGGGGCAGTCGGTTGCTGCAGCCGACCCCGACTTCGCGCGCGAGACAGTGAACGGCGGCGAGCCACCGAGGCAGCGATCGGCCACCTCACAGTGCCAAACCGCGGCTTAAAGGCCAGCGCACAGCCCACGCCGCCTTCCTCCTGCTTTCCAAACGAGAACCCCCCCCTACCGAGTTCCTTCCTCGTTTCCGCGCGAGCACAGAAACGCCGCCCTTTCTGATCGCCGGCGTCCGGCCAGCACAGGCGCGCTCGTGCCCGACGAGCCATACAAGAAAGGACCGCCTTAAGGTGCTGACTCTTCTAGTCCCTACCGTTCTTCATTTCATGGGCTGTCGAGGGAGTATTTCGCCGGGAAAGCTTCGGGTGTCTTGAGACCGAGCTCCCACAAAATCCCAAAATTCGTGGGGGTTAGCTCATCACTGGGCAAACCGAGTCATGCACACGCTCTATACACGGCCACGACCACCTAGGATCAAAAACCAGTAAAAACCGTGGGCTAGGTTGACGGTTCTTTGAAGTTTTCTGAAGCACAGCCGATATCCGGCCTAGGTCGCCGGTGAGGTCATAGTTACCGCCGTTTTCACGAGGATCGGTGTCCATGTCCGTGACCAGCAGGTGTCAGCGGAGCTCCCCGAGCAAACCGCATCGAAAAAGGTGCGTGGGATGCCGAGTTAGACGTCGCCGGTGAGCTCCCGGCCGCTGTTGCCGTTGGGAGCACTGTTCCGGTGGTTGTCAAGTTCTGGGGAGTGCACCACCGTGTTCCTCAGGCCGAGATAGGCACTGGCGGCGAGATTCAGCAAGCTCCGAGGACCGGAACCCGTCTCCGGCGAGAGCTCCGGCGAGCTTGGCGGCGGGGTCGCGCGGGTGGCCGGAGGAGGACGAAGGGGTAGGCCCCACGCGTCAGCGGCTGGAAATAAAGGGGTGGGATTCTCTGTGGTCCGGGATCCAGTGCGGCCGCGCGGGAAGGAGTCTGTGGCCCCGTGTGGCTCGGATCCAGCGGTCGACACGTGTACGTGGACCCACCCGCAGGATTTAAACATTTCTGGAATTTCCAGTTTTAGTGCAAACTTTAGAACCCCATAACTTTTGCTAGGAAGCTCCAAATTTAGTGATTCAAATTGGGTTGGATTCATCTTGCCTAGCTCTGTCCAGAGATACAACCCAATTTGTATGAAACCCATTAATTAATTCTGGAAAATTCTTTAAAGCTTTTCAGCAAAAGAATTTTAGAGGGAGTTTGGTTCATCCAAAAATTCCCAAATTTTGGCAGAATGTTCTTTAGGACATTAGTAAACCCCTGCAAAAGTTTCAGACCATTTGGAGTTGAATTGGTCAGAGCAATTCAAATTGGAAGGTGCTGTGTTCATTTGAATGCAGAAACATTTTCAGAGAATTTCCAAAACTTGGAAATTCAATTCTGGGCAAACCTTGACTCCAAAAATGCTAGGAAAATTCATGCAAACTCTATGAGATATAATAGAAATTGTAGTTCATTAAGTTGAGCATGAACAGGGGTATTACCTCAGAATTAATTCTTCCTTGCTGATTTGCCAAGAGAATTATTCTGAGCAAACCACTCCATGAAAAGTGCTAATGTTTGGTCCAGAGAGTTTTCTTGTGACAAGGAACTCACACAAAAATTCTCAGCTCTATTGGAGCTCTAGATCACCCCTGTCCTGTTTACCCACTTAAGGGATTAAAATGGAAAAGGGGAAAACCACTTAGCATTTAACCATGTGACTAAGTCCAAGCCAAACCACCAACACCAGTTCATATTTAAATTCTTAAACAAAGTTCCAGGTATTAGAGGCTGGTTATTAGAACCAATAGTATAAGTCTTACTCTAAACTCACTTTTGCATATAAATTAACATGTAGTATTTCATTAACGTGTAGCCGTTGAAGAAGAGACTCCGGAAGTGCTGGACTTCCTCCTTCCGGACGAAGAACTAACTCCTGACCAGCAGCAACAAGGCAAGCCCCGGTTTGCATTAACCCTTTTATAAATCTTACTTTGTTTACATGTGTCATATGAAGTATGTATGTGCATTAGGTCTAGGGTGAATGAAACCCCACTTGCATAACCAAAGGTTCCTAAAAGAGTGAGGGTAGTGTCAAGGACCTCGAGTAGACAGGCTATGCTTAATGAGTCATAGGACTTCGGTACAAGTCGAGTAGTTGGAATCTACTCGCGAGATAGGATGGGGACACACGGGTTCGGTTGAGTGATGTGAGATCACTTTAGTAATGAAAATGAGACTAGGCAGGGGCTAGGGCGCAGCAAGAGAGAGTCTTGTGTGCGCAGCCCTGCCCGTGTCGATTGAGGACCGATCCGTGTGCGGCCCTGCTGAACAAGTATTGAACGTACCGAAGGCATATCGGATATATGGGCCCCGATAAACCGATGTAGCCTAAACCTCCGGGCGTCGAGGCATAGCACACCGATTTATAGGTGTAGGTTGAGGGCAGCAAGGTGGAAATCTGCCAACGGGCATAGAGAGATGCTCCGTGTGGGGAACCTCCTGCTCGTTTCGGTGCGACCGGTTCGACGTTTGGGCTGTTGGGTGAAAGGTTGTCCCGTACGACATCGAGTGAGCGTGCTGTGCAGCTCCACGGGTGGGCGTACGTGACGTGCTCTTTGGGTTTTCCCTGCAGGTGTATATCGAGTCGATTCGCCGTCCCTCGCGGTGACGAGTACTGCTTGTTCACTGCGTCGTAACGTAGACTAATGGATGAAATATGTTGATTCAATGATGCTGATTGATATAATTGTATTGCTACATAAGTGCCACCAAACACTGCTTACTAAATTTCAGATTTCATGAACTGTTAACTTGTTGCTAAAAGATGAACTAAGGATGAACTTGTAGGCGTGTCGTTTTGCTGAAATGCTACCAACCTATGTCTTGGTATACCTCATGTAGAGTTTCATGCTTAGGTGAGTCGGTTAAGCCTTGCTGAGCCTTCGTGCTCACGGTTGCTGCTTAAGTGTTTTTCAGGTGAGGAGCCACCCACGGACTCGGAGTACGAGTCCACCGGCGAGGGTTACCCTCCGTCGGGGACCACGGCTGAGTGGGAGCCGTACACGCCGCACTGAGCTGAAACGTGCAGCTAGTGTGGGTTGCCCTAGGGCTGGGAAACCGACTTTTGCTAAATAGGCGGGCGTGAGTTGTATAGTGTAGTCTTCCGCTGTGTAATAGAACAATAATTGTAACTGAAGTTTGTACTTGTTTGTACAGTTTCAGCTGTTTTTCCCATGTAATATATTGTGTTCTTATGACGTGTGCTGTCGGGTGTCGCATCGCGCGGCACCACCCTCTGCGATCCTGGATGAGAGGATCCCGGTCCGCCACAGGTTGACCAAATATAAAGGAATCATCCATTGTTCGACCAGAACGGTGGAACTAACTCACCCTAGTGGCACAAGAGTAAAGCTCATAACAATACACGAGCCTAGGAGGGACATTAAATTAAATCAAGTTGAGGTGAAAGTTGAGGAAATCAGGACTATCAGGGAATATCCAGATGTTTTTCCGGAGGAGTTGCCAGGTATGCCTCCCGATCGTGAAGTGGAATTCGCAATTGAGCTAGTACCTGGAACAGCCCCGATATACAAGAGACCTTATCGGATGGACTCCAAGCAGCTGGAAGAACTCAAGGATCATTTGAGAGAGCTGACGGAGAAGGGGTATATTCGCCCTAGTTCCTCACCTTGGGGAGCTCCGGTGATATTTGTGCCCAAGAAGGACGGAACCCAAAGGTTATGCGTGGATTACCGTGCTTTGAATGAGGTGACCATCAAGAACAAGTACCCATTACACCGCATTGAAGACTTGTTTGATCTGTTGAGAGGCGCTTGTGTGTTCTCAAAAATTGATCTCAGGTCGGGATACCACCAACTCAGGATAAGGCAATCTGATATTCCCAAGACAGCTTTCGTATCTCGGTACGGACTGTATGAATACACTGTCATGCCTTTCGGGCTAACTAATGCCCCGGCATACTTCATGTATCTCATGAACAAGGTATTCATGGAATATCTGGACAAATTTGTGGTGGTTTTCATAGATGACATTCTTGTCTTCTCCAAAGATGAAGAAGAACATGAGAAACATCTAAGGTTGGTGTTGCAAAGGCTGAGAGAACACCAACTATATGCCAAGTTGAGCAAGTGTGAGTTTTGGCTGAAGAGAGTTCCCTTCTTAGGACATATAATCTCGGAGGGAGGAATCTCCGTAGATCCCGCCAATATCAAGGATATCCAGAAGTGGAAGACCCCTGAAAATGTCGGGGAAGTTCGAAGCTTCTTGGGATTGGCTGGATACTATCGACGGTTTATTGAAGGATTCTCCAAGATCTCGAGACCTCTCACCAAACTGTTGGAGAAGGGAATCACATTCACCTGGACGCCACAGTGCGAGACGAGTTTTCAGGAGCTAAAGAAGAGATTGACAACAGCCCCAGTGTTAGTTATGCCAGATATGCAGAAGAACTTTACGGTGTACTGCGATGCCTCTGGAAACGGGTTGGGATGTGTTCTCATGCAAGAAGGGCATGTCGTGGCATATGCATCCCGGCAGCTTCGGAAGCACGAGAAAAACTATCCTACACATGACCTAGAACTAGCCGCAGTGGTACACGCGTTGAAAATTTGGCGACACTATTTGATGGGGAAGAGGACCGAGATATATACGGATCATAAGAGTTTGAAGTACATATTCACACAGCCAGACCTCAACCTCAGACAAAGGAGATGGTTAGAGCTAATCAATGACTTTGATGTAGGCATCAACTATCATCCTGGGAAAGCAAACGTCGTGGCCGATGCTTTGAGTCGGAAAGTGCAGGTCAATAAGTTGAGCTTGAAGGACATGCCTGCAGAATTGAAGGACGAGGTTATAAGGCTCAATCTATGTGTAGTAAATAGTGGTGAAGCCATCGCCATGGAAGTGGACTCCACACTAGAGCGAGACATACGCGAGGGTCAAAAGAATGATGAGAAGATACAAGAAATTAGACAACTCATCAAGGAAAATAAAGCTCCGGGTTTTAGAGAGGATGAACAAGGAACGGTGTGGCACGGGAAAAGAATCTGTGTGCCAGAAGTAAAGGAGATCCGTGAATTGATTCTAAAGGAGGCTCATGATTCTGACTATTCCATTCATCCTGGGAGTACGAAAATGTATCAGGACCTTAAGAGCAGGTATTGGTGGTATGGTATGAAGCGAGATGTCACGGAACATGTTGCCCTATGTGACACATGTCAGTTGGTGAAAGCAGAACATCAACGACCCGGGGTATTATTGCAACCACTCAAAGTGCCTGAATGGAAATGGGAAGAAATCAGCATGGATTTCATCGTGGGATTGCCTAGAACCCAATCAGGATATGATTCGATATGGGTCATCATTGATAGGCTAACCAAGGTAGCTCATTTCATCCCCGTGAAAGAAAGCTACAGCGGATCCAAATTGGCAGAGCTGTACATGTCAAGGATCGTGTGTTACCATGGAGTGCCAAAGAAGATTGTGTCGGATCGAGGGACACAGAACACCTCGAGGTTTTGGCAGAAGTTGCATGAAACCATGGGAACCCATCTGAATTTCAGCTCTGCCTATCATCCCCAAACCGACGGGCAGACGGAGAGAACCAATCAGATTCTTGAAGATATGCTGAGGGCATGTGCACTCAACAACAATTGGAGTTGGGACAAGAACTTACCGTATGCGGAGTTTTCCTATAACAACAGCTATCAAGCTAGTATGAAGATGTCACCGTTTGAAGCTTTGTATGGGAGGAAGTGCAGAACTCCCCTATTTTGGAACCAAACAGGGGAAAGTAAAGTGTTTGGTCCAGAAGTACTACAAGAAGCCGAGGCGAAGGTGAGGGAAATTCGCAATAACTTGAGGATAGCACAGACACGCCAAAAGAGCTATGCCGATGTACGAAGAAGAGAGCTCGTTTTCAACGTGGGGGACTATGTCTATCTCAAGGTGTCCCCTATCAGAGGACTTCGTCGGTTCAAGGTGAAAGGGAAGTTGTCACCTCGATACATCGGACCCTTTCAAGTTTTGGAGAGGAAAGGCGAAGTGGCGTATCAACTAGAATTACCGGCTCGTCTATCGGATGTGCACGATGTATTCCATGTGTCACAACTGAAGAAATGTCTGAGGACGCCTGAGGAGGTGTTACCCATGAATGAAGTGGACGTAGCTGAGGATTTGTCTTATGCCGAGCAACCATACAAAATTTTGGAGACAATGGAATGCCTCACCAGAAATAAAAGACTCCGGATGTGCAAGGTGCAGTGGAAGCATCACTCAGAAGAGGAAGCCACCTGGGAGCGGGAAGATGACCTAAAGGCACAATTTCCGAAATTGTTTTCTTAGAACCACCAATCTCGAGGACGAGATTTCTTTTAAGTGGAGTAGAGCTGTAACACCCCAAAATTTTGTTAAGACCCTAAACCATGTTAAGAGGGGAATTTAAAAATTTTTGGATGTGTTGCATGTTTTGCAAAAATTCAAATTCAAACTGGAATTCAAATTAAACTCAAATCAGAAAAGAAAAAGAGAAAACAGAAAAAAACCGGCCAGTGGGCCGCAACCCACCAGACGGCCCAACCAGCGCCGCGCCAGCCCGCAGCCGCGCGCGCCGCTTCCTCCCACTGACAGGCGGGGCCCGCCAGCCCTTCTTCTACCTCGCGCCCACGTCGGGATTCTCTCACCCCGGATCAAAACCGACCCGGATTCCTGCACATCCCCGCCGAATTCCGTTCGTAGGCGACGCGGACTTGATCTAAACCACCCCGCCGCCTTTCCCCGTCTATTAAAACCCCGGCCTCGTTCTGTTTTTCCCACGCGATCCGCCGATTTTCCTCCGGTGAGAACCGAGACTTCTCTGGCGAATTCTGGCCGATCTAAGCTCTGAAATTCCGATCTAACTCGCTAGTCTTGATCCACCGCCTCCGGGGAACTTGCAGGTGCAGAAAACTCGGTGACTTGCGGTGTAAACACAGCGCCGACGAGCCTCGCCGTGAATTCAACTCGGACCTCGTCGCCGATCACCTTCCAGGACCTCCGAGCTCAAGAAAACCCCCGAGGTGAGATCCCCGACCTCCCCTCCACCGATCTATGCCATAAAATCACAGTTGTAGAAAGAATTCTCGAAGATCCGAAAGTCTCCGGCGAGATCGCCGCTTCCCGCCGCCGTGCGCCGCCGGCAGCGCCGCCCGCGTTCGATCGGAGCGACGTGGCCGCTTGTGCGCCGTTTATTTTAAATCGCACGGTAGGGTTTAAATCCCCGCGCGTACGTTATAATCTCAGCCGTCTGTTTAAAATCGGACGGTCCACGTCAGCCCCGCGTTATAAAGACTGGAAATCTTACGTGCTACCCCCTGGGGTTCTCGGGAAATAAGAGCTAGCCCCGGAAACTTCTGATCTAGCCCCTGGAACTTCAGAAAATCATGTAAATTCATTTAAAAATCAGTTTTAGCCCCTGGACTTAATAAAAATTAGGAAAAACTCCTCTGATAAGTGTAGCTAGACCCCTGGAAATTCTGAAAATAATATTATAGACCCTGTAGTGGGGTGAGTTTACCTTTTTAGCCCTGTTTAGTATTTAATTTAGGAAATTGAATATGTGGCTAGTGTTTAAAAATTAAAAAGTGGGACAAACATATTGTCAAAATTAAATTAAAGACTTTCTCAGTATTTAGGAAACTTTGGAGTGAGATAAAAACATATTTTGGGCTGAATTGAATCTGTTTAATTTATTATTCACATTTAGAGACACATTTTTAAGTAAAAAATAGTTCTAGGAAATAGGGAAAATCATTGTGAAATAGTTTACATCAGAGGCAAAGGTCAAAATATGTTATTAAATTATTTAGGACCAGAACCTATTCTGTTTAGATGATGTGTCTTACTATTTTCATAATAAAGTACACATTTATGCATAGGAAAATAAATCTGAAAATATAGCAACTAGTAAATGATAAATGGAGTTTCTAAAATCCAAAGAATTCAGTTTAGGGTTGGTAGAAATTCTGAAGACACATATGGAGAAGAAAAATACCTTTCATGCATACTTGGTAGCAAAAAGGTGTAGTAGTTGAATATAAGGAATTTATTTAAATTGGAAACTCATATATATAGTATGTAAGTATAAATGTGAACACAAAAGTAGGAATCATATACACATGATTAAAAGTGCATGCAAGCGACAAATCAACACACATAGAGTAACCACAACACATATAATGGTGAATGACTTTCATAAATGTGAATGTGTGGTTTGTATGAAGTGGAAGTGTGAACTATGTCTTATGGATTGTTGTTTTTCTTTTGCTATGTGTGATGGTATGATGTAGAACCTGCTCCAGAGCAAGTTCTGCCTTTCCAAGATCAGGACTACCCATTCCAAGAGCAGCAGGAAGGAGGCAAGTGTCATTGACCACTTTGATCCTATACTAGGATGTGTAGATAGAATTATTTGCATTGTCAAATGAAATATGAAACCCATGCTAGGAAGTTTCCCTAGAATTGCATTACCTTGTTTCCTTGTAGCTTGGGTTGGGATTTTTTTTTCGTGTCATTTATTATTATGCATATGCTTAGCCATGCTTAGAATGAGATATTTGGGATATGAGATCATCAGTTTATTTTACCATACTCTTGAATGAGATATTGTGAGTTATGTAGAGGTAGGGATCAAGGCAAGTTGGATGTTTTGGTTGTGTGTTGGGTGCACGAGATTCGGGTTTGTGTTTAGTACTTGCCTGGATCCTAAGGACCGGTTCATGGAGCATGTAACCTGGCTTTACCGTGCCAACCACATGCTGAGATGGGGCAGCTTGGCCAATTAATTAGGTGTATCCCCGGCGTAGTATGGGTGTGTTGGATGGTGCGGGGAATAGGTGTCAGCTGGACTACCATATGAACCGCAAGGCTCAAGAGGGGGCCACTGCAGCGGGGTTGGAGCCTCTTGTATGCTGTTAGGGGTGAAACCTCAGTGGGCCCACGCTCGTCGGGAATCCCTTTGTAAAGGCTTCGTAGTGATCTCCTGGCGACACACCTGGGAAGTGTGAATGTGGTTCGTAGCCACTGGCATAATGGAGGTTCTTTTAGTCCACCCGGCAACGGGGGATGAAATCACTACATGTGTGTACAGTGGTGCAAACTCTGCAGAGTCAAAACTGTCATGACAGCCATGCTCACGGTCAAGAGCGGCTTGGACTTATTCATGATTAGAGGAGTGATGGTTTTGGAAGTTGTGGATGTTAAGCGGGAAGCTTAACATTGGAAATGATGTTATGGTTATTGGATTTTGATGATGGGATGGGAGATTGGGACCATTTCACTTGTGTAGTAATGTAGGTGCTTAATAAGCTAAGGTGATAGGTATTAATTGCGTAGTGCTTTAACCATGAGTTCAACCTCCCCTTGTTCTAGCCATGCATGACATAATTTTCCCACACTTGCTGAGTACCATCGATACTCAACCTTGCATATTTGTTGGTTTATATTGCTGCTCAGGTCAAGATAATGAGGTGGTGTATAATGATCAAGACTTTGGACCCGTAGAAGGTTTCTAGGTTCATGGAGACCCCCGGGCAACGCCTGTCATGAAGCCCTCAAGAATAATATTCCGCTGCTAGTTTATTTACTTGTGATGAACTTATTATTGTCCATTGAGACATTTGCGAATGTAAGACTTATTTATATTCGACACCTGGCTTGTAATAAATGATGCTTCACTATTTGTCATCACATGTATGAGAAAATGATCCTGGCATACATGTGATATTCACTTGGTTGTTTCTTCGGAAAAACCGGGTGTGACATGATACCCGTTGTTATATGAGAACTCTGCCAACGGTAAGTGATCATCCTAGCTCTTACCGTGGTGGATGGCACATGCTCTCAGCATATCTTCAAGTATTTGATTCACCCTCTCTGTTTGCCCATCGGTTTGAGGGTGATACGCGGAGCTTCAAATCAATTTGGTTCCCAAGGATGTGTGTAGCTGCTCCCAGAAACGAGCAACAAACAACGCGCCTCGATCGGAGAAGATCGTTCGGGGAACTCCATGTAGGCACAAGATCCGTGCTATGTATAACTCCGCATACTGCTTGGCGGTGTATCTGGTATGCACGGGGATGAATCGTGCTGATTTGGTTAACCGGTCCACGATTACCTAAATCGAATCATGGTGGTGGGAGGTCATCAGCAACCCAACGATGAAATCCGTACTAAAGTCTTCCCACTTCCATGCCGGTATTTGTAGCGGTTGCAACAGGCCCGACTTCTTCATGTGGTCGGCCTTAATTCTTCGACACGTATCACATTCTGAAACGTATTTTGCAACTTCACGTTTCATATGTGTCCACCAAAACTTCTTCCGGAGGTCTTGGTACATTTTATTGCTGCCCGGGTGAATAGAAAATTTGGATAAGTGAGCCTCATCCAAAATTTTCTTCCGCAGCCTCATATCACGGGCTACGACTATCCGGTCCTTGAACCATAGGGTGTCTTCATCATCTAACCGGAAACATTTCATCTCCCCCTTCTTCAACCTCCTTTTGATATGAGCCATGCCCTTGTCTTGTTTTTGAGCTTTCATAACCTCCTCTCTTATTGTAGGTATGATAGCCAGGTTATGTAAAGCTCCATATGGAACCAAGTAGACACTTGGTTCTTCCTCTTCTATCGGCGCAATGGTTAGGTTATGGATATGAGACTTCCGGCTGAGTGCATCAGCAACCACATTTGCCTTGCCTGGATGATAATGAATTTCAATCTCATAGTCCTTGATCAGCTCCAACCATCGCCGTTGTCGCATATTCAACTCTTTTTGAGTGAATATGTACTTCAAACTTTTGTGGTCGGTGTAGAGATGAACCAGATTTCCCAATAGGTAATGTCTCCACATCTTTAAAGCTCATACCACGGCCGCAAGCTCGGGATCATGAGTTGGATAATGTTGCTCATGATTCTGTAATTGCCGTGGTCCATATGCGACCATGCGTCCTCCTTGCATGAGTACACAACCAAGTCCGATGCCCGACGCATCACAATAAACATCAAAAGGTTTGGTTGTATCCGGTTGAGCCAGAACCGGGGCTGTTGTGAGGTGTTTTACCAACGCTTGAAAAGCTTCCTCAAATGGTTTGCTCCAATCATAATTGATGCCCTTCTTCAGTAGCTCCGTCATAGGTTTGGAGATTTTTGAGAAGCTCGGGATGAACCTCCGATAATACCCCGCCAAACCCAAGAAGCTACGAATTTCATGGACTGATGTTGGAGACTTCCATTTCAGCACTTGTTCAATCTTGCTTGGATCAACAGCAATGCCTTCTTCTGAAATAATGTGCCCAAGAAATGGCATATGGTTGATCCAGAATTCACATTTACTAAAGTTTGCATAGAGCTTGTGATCTCTCAAGCGTTGAAGCACAATATGCAAATGTTCAGCGTGTTCTTCTTCAGATTTGGAATAGACCAAGATGTCGTCGATGAATACCACGACGAACTGATCCAGCTCCGGCATGAACACCGAGTTCATAAGATACATAAAGTGGGCCGGAGCATTGGTCAACCCAAATGACATGACAAGATACTCATAGAGTCCATATCTTGTCGAGAATGCTGTCTTCGGGACATCTTCCGCGTGAATCTTGATTTGATGATATCCCAACCTTAAGTCCATCTTGGAGAAGACTTTAGCACCCACTAGCTGATCGAAAAGAATATCAATTCTTGGTAGTGGATACTTGTTCTTTATGGTCACAGCATTTAAAGGACGATAATCGACGCATAGCCTCAGCGTCTCATCCTTCTTCTTCACAAATAAAGCTGAGAAACCCCCATGGTGAAGAACTTGGACGAACAAACCCCTTGTCCATCAGATCTTTGAGTTGCTCCTTCAATTCTGCTAACTCACTCGGAGCCATTTTATATGGTCTCCGAGAGATCGGTGTGGTTCCCGGTATCAACTCTATTTTGAATTCCACCTCGCGCTCAGGTGGTAAGCCTGGAAGATCTTCGGGAAACACGTCCGGATATTCACGGACTACCGGAATGTCTTCTAACTTGCAAGCCTCAGCATTACATACTTCTGGTTCCTTGGAAACCGCTTCGCCGAGGTACAACGTTTGACGCCCGTGAAGTGGAGAGTCCAAGTGGACACTCCTGTTCTCGATGTCCAGAACAGCCTTATGGAAGGTCAACCATGATATTCCCAATATGGCATTGATTCCTTGGTCTTCGAGAATAATGAGGGTGGTAGGATAAATTTTTCCACCCAAGCAAAGTGGTGCTCGAGAGACGACTTCATTAGTTGATATGTCTCCACCTGGTGAATGAACAAGGTAAGAACCTTTTGTGATAGTGGTGGAGATCTGATCCCGGGTCACCGTTGCCCTGCTAATGAAGTTATGTGTCGCACCAGAGTCGAATAAAATGACAAACGGCTTATCATTTAAGGTGAACCTGCCGGCAAGAACAGGTCCTCCCTTTGGATCATCGACTGACACATAATTGACTGTCCCCACTTTGGACATAGATTTTCTTTGCTGCCCAAGATCACTCTGTGGAACCGGACCCGCAGACACATTGTTGCTGCTCAGTTCAGTTGCTTCATTGACATTGAGCTCATTGTCAATATGACGTGGGACAGCACTCGGTTCAGCTGAGAAATCACCTTGATCATCTTCAACCTCGTGAGGGAAAAAGTATGCTGGTGCACCTTGTTGATACTGAGGTGCATAAGAATTAAGTTGCTGCTGCGGTGGAGGTGAATAAGACCTCTGTGGAGTAGAAGAGTCGTCACACTCCCAGAATGATTGCACTTCTTGTGGAATCTCTCGACCGGAAGGTGAACGGATTACCAACCGATACTTCTGAGGCAGACGATTGTCTTCATCCTGTGATGAGTCCCTCTCCCTCTTTTGTTTGAGGTAGAGATTGGAATAATATTCTTGAGCGATAGCACAGCTCACAAACTCATCAAAATTCTCTTCGCTAACTTGAGCCAATTCACATCACAGCCTAGCGATCAGCCCTCGGTAAAAGTGATAACCCTTCATGGCCGGTGACTTCACATAGTCGGGGACATATTGAGCTAAGCGATTGAATTCCTTCGCATACTCAATAAAACTCATGTCCCCTTGCTTCAGACTCTAGAATTCATCCAGACTTGTTTGCATTATGCCCGCAGGGATGAAACGAGCACGAAATGCAGCCTGGAACTCCGACCATGTGACACGATGCCCTGCTGGTTGGACAGCAAGGTAGTCTGCCCACCATGCTCCAGCAAAGCCGTGAAGCTGCTGAGCGGCATATAAAGTCTTCGAGAATTCATCACATTGGATCAACCCAAACTTGGACTCAATGACACGTAACCAGTTATTTGCTTCACAATGGTCAGCCGCCTCAGAGGATACCGGCGGTTGTGTCGCCAAGAAATCCAGATACGTGCTCTGTGTTGGCATGTGACGTTGAACTTCTCGATCTATGGCTTGCTGAACTAGAGTTTGGAGAGTTTCATTCATCTTCGCCATAATTTCAGCCAATCCGGTTGGCGATGGCTCTTGTGATGAAGTCGAGTCATTCCCACCTCGACTTGAATCTCCAAGCTCCATTTGAGAACGTGTGCGTACCATACTGCACGAAACAAAATTTTGAGTCAATGAGACGTGCGCGGTACCGACTGAGATAGGGCTCAGCTCTAATACCACGCTGACGCGACCCACTCAACCTAGACAGGCCACTCGCCCGGGAATCGCATTGGGTGGTGCCGTGTTGTGCGGCACCCAACGGCACACATATAAGGAACAATGTATTACATAACACAATAACGGAAGCTTACAAATTTTTCTTTATAAATAATTTACATCAAATAGCTACAGTGGAACTCTATATCAACTCACGTCGAATAACTAAGAGCACTCGAGATGAAGTCCAGCCCGCGGACTCCTCTCGCTAGCAACACAAAGACAAGCAGCAGCGGCTGGGTTCTCCATGTGTTACCTGACTCGGGAGTCCACGAATCTCACCGGACAACCTTCTTTTCAGCATCGATGTTAACCTGCAAAACCACTTATATAGCAAGCGTGAGCACATAGGCTCAGCAAGTCTGACCCGTCTCTCCTAAACAGGAAACTCTACATGCACGACGGTTACAATTGGGTCAGCTAGATTTGCATAAAGGACTCGCCTAAAGTTGATCCTTAACTTTCAGATTTCAAGCCTCATTGTGCAGACCTTGAGCCGAAAAGTATCGCAACTCATCAATCAAACAAGAAACGCTTTGTTGCGATGCCCCTTGCACAAAGTGAAAGTAAAGTTTAATGAGCCTAGCTCTAATTCAATCATGGTTGCAATACAAGTTATAGCACAGCCTTATCAAATTCAAAGGATAACCAGTTCAGTTCTTACTACGTCAAGACGCAGTGGGCAAGTATGCTCATATAACCGCGAGCGACGGTGATTCGAATCAGTACACGCCCGGGCTACACGACACGTACACCTGTACTCCGAGTTGTCGGCAGCAACCTCGACTGACTTTGTACGCGGCCACCTTTCCCAAGATCTTCCACATTGGACGCAGTCCAACTGCCCCGAGTATGCAAGCTCCCTCAAGGTACATACCAGCTGTGGTATGTTCTTAAGCGAGGTACCTCATGCTACCCTGACGCCGAAAGCCTAAGGCAGATGGAAAAGTTCCACTATGGATCTCCCAAGGTATATCGGTTTCCTGGGTCCCATATAGCCAGTATGTGCCCGGTACACAACTCAAACTTGTCCAACAGGGCCAAGCACGGATGGGCCTTAACCGACACAGGCAGGGCTATGCACGCACTGCCTGCAACCTGCTGCATCTAAACCTCGCTGCCCGGTCTCCATTTCTTATGTGTGAACTTTCCTCATCTTTTCTAATTCGGACCCGTTCCGAGTAAACCAGTCCTAAACTCGTGAGTAGCTTCCAACTACTCGACTTCTACCGGACCTTTCCTACTAACATTTAGCGTAGCCAAGTTCCCTCGAGGAGATGCTATTCTACTCTTTTCTCTCTTAGGTATTTCTGGTCATGCAAGTGGGGTTTTCAATATCATCTAGACTTACTGCAATCAATGATGCAAAGCTATGATCTCTACAAATAAAAATGCTTTATAAAACTGTTCAAATGCAAACCGGGGCTTGCCTATTTTGCAGGTGACTAATGTTACAATCAGTTAGTGACGATCACTTGGAGCTTGATCACTTGTTTTCCTCCCTCCTTGATCTTCACTTCAAGTCCTCCTCACCTTCTTCGCGTATATGCTACACGATATGATCATGCATATGTACTTAATTGAAAAGCTTTTGCTAATAAGATCTAATGACAGTTTTAAAACTGGAACTCTGTTTAAGAATTTAAAATGACACTGGTGCTAGTGGTTTGGGTTGGGCTTAAACACTAAGATCAAATGTTAAGTGCTTTTCCCACTCAAGTGTTGATCACCTTAAGAGGTTACCTATGACAGTGGGGATCCAGAGCTCTAATGGAGCTGAGAATTTTCATGTGAGTTCCTTGTCACAACAAAGTCCTCTGGACCAAAATTTAGCACTTTTCATGGAGTGGTTTATTCAGAATAATCCTCTAAGTGTTTAGTCAAAGATGAATTAATTCTGAGGTAACACCCATGTTCATGTCAAACTCAGCAAACCACAATTTCAATTATAGTTCATAGAGTCTACATGGATTTTCCTAGGATTTTTGGAGCTAAGAATTGCCCGAAACTGAATTTACAAGTTTTGGAAATGTCTCTGAAAATGTTTCTGTATTCATTTGAATACAGGAACTTACAATCTGAATTCTCCTGACTAAATAAACTCCAAATGAGCAGAAACTTTTACAGGAGTCTAAGAACACCCTAAAGAATGTTCTGGCAAAATTTGGGGATTTTTGGATAAACCAAACTCCCTCTAAAATTCCTTTACTGAAAATCTTTAAAGAGTTTTCTAGAATTAAATAAAGATTTTCATACAAATTGGGTTGCATAATTGGATAGAGTTTGTCAATCTGAATCTAACCCAATTTGAATCACTAAATTTGGAGGTTCCTAGCAAAAGTTATGCTCTTCTAAAGTTTGGGGAAAAATCTGGAATTTGAATAAATCCGGGAAAAAGTTTAAACCTGACTGTGGGACCAGGGGCACGTGTCAGTCACCGGGAGCGCGCCACACGGGCTACAGAATTGTTTCCCGCGCTGTCACAGCCGATCCCGCGCCACAGAGTATCCGGCCCACTGTTGCCGTGCGACTGACGCGTGGGGCCGGTAGCACCTTCATCTACCTCCCGCCCCCGCGCTTCTGCGCCGCCGGGCTCGCCGGAGTTCGTCGGTTTTCGTCGCTCCGACCAACTCCCAAGCTGTTACTCGCCGCCAGGCCCTATTTTAACCCGAGCAAGACGATGGTTTGGCTTCCACAGACCGGCGAAGTTCCTAAACCACCCCGCACCGGTGCAGCGGCCCTGAGGGAGTCCGGCGACGTCGCCCCGACGCTTTAGCCCGCCAAAAGCTCCCTGGAAAGGTTCTACAGCACCAGTGGAGGTTGGCCAAGCTTGGCATGGCCGCATATGGGCTCGGGAATGGCTCTACCCTAGGGTTCACCGTGCACCCGCACCTTTCCGCCATAGCCGCCTTCGGAAAGCTTGAAATTGCACCGTGCACAGGGTGTTTCATGCGAGGTTTCAAAAGAGAACTGGTGCGCCCTCAAGTGTAGCTCGTGTGTGCGAGGTTTCGTGGTGTCTAAACAACAATCGATCGGGAATTTTGCAGAATCATACCGGAAGGTTGGTTTTCACCGGCCGGAGAGGATCTTCAAAATTCGTCGACCAGAGGCGAAGATAGGCTTTGTACTTCGGGTGGAAGCAGCACGGAGTTCCTGCGCTTCCAAAAGTGGCCTCGCTTGGTCGTGACAAGATCTGGAGGAGGCTGTCCACGGGAGCACGTCGCTGCCGTGGTATGGCGGCCGCCGCGGAAACTCAAGGTTCTCGGCGTAGGTTGCACGAACGCACCTGGCGATGACTCGAGGAGGTCAAGGGGTCTACGGTGGTGTGGTTTTGCTGCTCAGAGGCGCTGCTTACTTGAATTGCCCGAGCTCCCGAGGGATCGAAGCCGGGCGGCTGCGTTCTCTATCTTTCAGTGTGAGGGAGAGAAGAAACGGCCCGTGGCTTCGGTTAAGAGGCGGGAGAGGGCGTGAGGCGGTAGCCACCGACGTCCAGCAGCTCTCCAGCGCGAAGAACCCAGCAGGAGGTGGAGGCGTCGGCCGAGCTCGGTGTCGAGCGTAGGGAAGGCGGCTTCGGCCGTTGCTTCGCGTGGGAGGAAATCAAACAGCGACTGGCTGCATCACTGAAGATCTTTTTGCAAGTTTTCAGTCCTCCCAATGACATGTGGGTCCCACATGTCAGTCCTCCTTATCTCCTCTAAAATATCTCCCAAGTTTGAATATTGACTGAATTCAATTTTGGGAATTCAAATCTGGTATGCATTTGGATAATTGGGCAAGTTTCATCCAAATTCAAATGAGTGTTTGAATTCTTTGTCATTTAAAGTCCAATTTGGAAAATGGGTTGCAATTCATTTCCATAAATCATGAAACTTTGCACACCCCCTAATTTGGACCCAAGGAATTCAAATATGAATCCTGATTTTAAATTTGGCTGCTGCAAATGAGATTTGTAGCACAACAGTTTGGAAACTCCTAGTGTTGCTCTCAATTGAATTTTTGTTTGAACACATTGTTCCAAATCTGATTTTTGTTTTCCGACACATATGGAAACTTCCCCTCTTAGTTTTTGACCCCTCTTGGGTTCCAAGTTTCCAATAAGCATTTGAACTAGTGTGAAGAAAACCCTCATGTGTCTTATCACATGTGGAAAAAGTTTTAACAAGTCTCAAATTTCATACATATGAAACAAAACTTTTGCAAACAAGAGTTTCTTTGTATTCACATTTTTGGGACCATTACATTCCTCCCACCTTAAAAGGAATCTCGTCCCGAGATTCTAAAGAAGGACGAGACGGGAGGTAATTACAAAGTGTATGACAACAGCTCCGGATAGTTCTTGTGGATGTAATCTTCGGTTTCCCACATCGCCTCTTCCGGGGTATGAATACTCCACAGGATTTTGTAAAATTTCAAAGTCCGGTTCCGGGTGATCCGGGTCTTTTCGTCGATAATCTGTACAGGTTGCTCGACAAAGGTGAGATCCGGCTTCAACTCGTCGATGTCTTCGGTGCGGATGGCAGCGGTAAACTTGAGACATTTCCGCAGCTGGGACACGTGGAATATGTCGTGAATACCGGCAAGACTTGCCGGTAGTTCCAGCCTGTAGGCTACAGTTCCGCACTTCCCCGTGATAGTAAACGGATCAATGAATAAGGGAGCAAGTTTCCCCTTGACACCGAACCGATGAATCCCCTTCATCGGAGACACAAGAAGATATACGTGCTATCCGTTGTTGTACGAGAACTCCGCCAGCGGTAAGTGATCATCCCAGCTCTTACCGTGGTGGATGGCACACGCTCTTAGCATATCTTCCAGTATTTGATTCACCCTCTCAGTTTGCCCATCGGTTTTAGGGTGATACGCAGAACTTCTAATCAACTTCGTCCCCAAGGATGCGTGTAGCTGTTCCCAGAAACGGGCTACAAACAGCGATCCTCTATCTGACACAATGGTGCGGGCAACTCCATGTAAGAACAAGATCCGTGCTATGTACAGCTCCGCATACTGCTTTGTGTTATACCTAGTATGCACAGGGATGAAATGTGCTGATTTGGTGAACCGATCAAAGATTACCCAAATCGAATCATGGTTGTGGAGGTCATCGGCAACCCGACGATGAAGTCCATACTCAAGTCTTCGAACTTCCATGCTGGTACTTGTAATGGCTGCAACAGACCTGGTTTCTTCATATGGTCGGCCTTGACTCTTCGACACGTATCACATTCCGAAACGTACTTTGCAACTTCACGTTTCATACGCGTCCACCAAAACTTCTTCCGGAGATCTTGGTACATTTTATTACTGCCCGGATGAATGGAAAACTTGGACAAATGAGCTTCGTCCAAAATTTTCTTCCGTAGTCCCATATCCCGGGGTACTACAATCCAGTCGTTTTACCACAAAGTACCTTCATCGTCCTTCCGGAAGCACTTCATTTCCCTGTTGTCTATCCTTCGCTGTATGTGAAACATACCCTTGTCTTTTCGTTGAGCTTCCATGATCTCCTCTCGGATAGTAGGAATGAGAGCGAGATTATAGAGAGCTCCATACGGGATGACAGTGAGGCTTGATTCGTCATCATCCATTTCAGCGATAGTTAAGTGATGGATATGCGCCTTACGACTGAGCGCATCGGCGACCACATTCGCCTTTCCTGGATGATAATGAATCTCCAGTTCATAGTCCTTAATGAACTCTAGCCATCTTCGTTGCCTCATGTTCAATTCTTTCTGAGTGAAGATGTACTTTAAGCTCTTGTGGTCGGTGTAGAGGTGTACAAGATTTCCGAGCAAGTAATGCCTCCACATCTTCAAAGCAAGGACCACGGCAGCTAACTCAAGATCATGAGTTGGATAATGCTGCTCGTGATTTCTGAGTTGACGAGATCCATAAGCGATCACTCGTCTTTCTTGCATCAGCACGCAGCCAAGACCAATGCCAGATGCATCGCAATAAAAGTCGAATGGCTTTGTCGTATCCGGCTGAGCAAGAACTGGGGCTGTTGTGAGATGCTTCACTAAAGTCTTGAAAGCTTGTACACACACAGCACCCCATACAAATCTGGTATTCTTCTTTAATAAATCCATCATCGGTTTAGCGATCTTGGAGAAACTCGGAATGAACCTCCGGTAGTAACCCGCTAAACCGAGGAAGCTTCAGATTTCATGTACTGACTTTGGTGACTCCCATTTCTGCACTTGGATAATCTTACTCGGATCTACAGCGATGCCCTCCGCTGAAATGATGTGTCCGAGAAAAGGTACTTGATTAATCTAGAATTCACACTTGCTGAATTTTGCATAGAGCTGATGATCTCGCAATCTTTGTAGCACAATATGCAGATGTTCAGCATGTTCTTCCTCTGACTTGGAGTACACCAAGATATCGTCGATGAAGACAACGATGAATTTATCCAACTCCGGCATGAACACTGAATTCATCAGGTACATAAAGTGTGCCGGGGCGTTGGTCAAACCAAAAGACATAACGAGATACTCATACAGCCCGTATCTCGTTGAGAATGCCGTCTTCGGAATATCTTCTGCCCGGATTTTAATCTGGTGATATCCGGACCGAAGATCCATCTTTGAAAATACCTTCGCACCCACTAATTGATCGAAGAGCATATCAATGCGAGGTAGTAGATACTTGTTCTTGATGGTAACGGCGTTCAAAGGACGATAATCAACACAAAGCCGTAGTGTTTCATCCTTCTTTTTGACAAACAATGCTGAACAACCCCATGGTGACGAACTCAGTCGTATAAAGCCTTGCTCATTAGGTCATTCAGCTGTGTCTTCAATTCTGCCAGTTCATTGGGTGCCATCTTGTACGGCCTTCGTGATATCGTTGTTGTTCCCGGTATAAGTTCAATCTTGAACTAAACGTCTCGTTCGGGCGGCATGCATGGTAACTCCTCAGGAAATACATCCGGATACTCACGTACCACCGGAATGTCCTCTATCTTAACAACTTCCGTGTGGTTCACTGTTGCAATCTGTTGCCGTCTGGCGCCCAGCATTAATATATGAAGATCGTGCTGTGGAGAGTTGAGCTCAACGGTCCTAGAGCTGATGTTAAGAACCGCGTGGTGATAATTCAACCACAACATCCCCTAAATGATGTCGATCTTCAGACCCTCAAGAATAATGAGAGTCGTAGGGTATATTCTACCCCCCAAACAAAGAGGTGCTCGGGAGACAACCTCGCTTGCGGTACTGCTGCCCCCGGGCGAAGATATGAGGTATTGCTTCTTTGTATAAACTGTTTGGAGCTGATGTTGAGCCACAAAAGATTGGCTAATGAAGTTGTGTGTGGCGCCGGAATCAAAGAGAACTAAAACCGGTAGCTGATTCAGAGAAAACATCCCTGCTAAAGCGGCTTCTCCTTCCGGAACATCATCAATCACAGTATAGTGAATATTGCCCCTTATCTGCCCTCCTATCTGCAGATTGAGGTACGGATCGTATTGTTGTAAACATGATGACCCGTATCCTTGAATTCCCTCCGGACATTGCCTAGCATAATGGCCCTTACGCCCACAAGTAAGACACGGATGTCTCTCCTGTTCTTCGTTGACTTGCGGTGGACTGCTAGGTACAAATGGCTGCAGCGATGGAGCACAAACCACCATCTGATGCTGCGGCTGTGGGGGTGGTGCAAGCTGTAAAACTTGACCAGTAATCAATCTCTGAGGAGTTGATCGTATAGGTGGCCTCCATCTTTCACCGGGTGGCGTTCGATACACCACACAGTACTTCTGAGGCACATAACTTGTGCTAGCCTGCTCGACCTCACTCATCCTTCTCTTCTCAGCTTGCCACTCGAGTGTTGGCTTCTCTTGGATGAAAGCCGCATCGACCATGTCGGTGTAACTGCCGTTATTGTGTACGGCCAGCTTATCCTGTAATATGGCACTCAGGCCATGGAAGAATAGGTCACACCGTGCCTCTTCTTTCGCCACATATTCGGGAGCATATTGGGCCAAAAGATTAAATCTCCTGACATACTCGAGGACACTCATGTCCCCTTGCTTCAAGCCCAAAAATTCCTCCTGCTTTTCCTTGACAATACCTAGTGGTATGTAACGAGTACGAAAGGCTTCACAAAATTCACTCCATGCTACTTGATGGTCCTCCTGAATGGTGGCAAGATGATCCACCCACCAGTTTCCGGCGGCTCCATGGAGTTGCTGAATGGCAAAATTTGTCTTCTGGTATTCATCACACTTGAACACTCCAAATTTGGACTCCATGACACGAAGCCATTGATCTGCTTTCACAGTTTCGGTGGCTTCAGTAAAAATTGGCAGTTGAGTCGCCAAGAAATCCAGATAAGCGTTCCGAGGTGGAACGACTTGTTGCGTGTTTTGGAGTACGCCTTGCTGTACCAAAGCTTGGAGTAAGCATGTGTGTTCTTGCGTTGCTTCTTGGAGTAGCCTAGCGTTCTCTTGGTTAGACTTGACGACTCGAGTCACAAGATCCATCCATCCT
Organism: Neostapfia colusana; assembly: GCA_030760725.1. Classification (NCBI taxonomy): domain Eukaryota; kingdom Viridiplantae; phylum Streptophyta; class Magnoliopsida; order Poales; family Poaceae; genus Neostapfia; species Neostapfia colusana. Next base: position 35,181,676 of record JASWHV010000003.1, read on the forward strand.
GTGGATGGTGGTTCCAGCGGTGGAATAGAAGCATCACCGCCTCGACGAGAACTTCCGGTCCTACTCCTAGCGAGTATGAACCATACTGCAAAATGTAGTTGAGTTGAGTTAAACAAGAACTCAGCAGTATGTGAGACTAATGGAAACATGATTATGTCAAAACTTTATGGAAGCAGTAACAAAATTCATGTTTACACAACTCCTTAGTAGGCATAGCTATTCAGCCTATCTGTACAGGACAGACCTTTAAGCACTATCTCCAGATTTTGATCTAGTTAAAGGCATTTTCATATCTCGAGTTGAATACTAAAGTTAAAGTTAACTTCCGTATCTTTCCAACGAGTACTCATATGCCTCCAGATTATCTCCGGATTTAAAGTTATGATTTTCCAAAGTTGACAGAATTCCTGGATAAAATTTGTTAGCACCTCCTTTGTACGTGGCTGATTTTATCACAGTTGAATATGTAAATACATTAAGAACCTGAACAAACTTTGAACTACAACAATGTTGCACATTTCATAACCTATCCAATGGTGTATCATAGGCTTCTTAAGGGTTTCTCTATAGAAAGTTATGGCTTAAAAACAGAAAGGTCCAGCGAGGTTTTGTTGCTGTCCTGGTTCTGGACAGTTTACTTCCTCTGAACTTTCTATCCATTTAGCTTGTGATTTTGCTCTGGAACTCTACAAATTAGTTGTATATCACTTTAAAATGTTTCCAAAACTGTATCATATACCTTAATTGGGTAAAGCTACTCAGAGCTATGCTCTGTTGAAGTCCAGCAAAAATTTCTGCCGAAAACAGAGCACTCTGTTTTTGAAATCTTTGAAGCCTAGTCTTTCTCTCATTTGAATCTTAGCTCAAAATAAGCGTTCAGTAACTAATATTTGTTTCAAACTTCCATTTTTAGTTGAAAGTTAGTTCATGACTTATTTCTTCAAAGGAAAGGGGTTATTAAGTTTAGTACAGTGTCGATGCACCGTAAGAAGCATGTCGGTACTACGAAACCTCACCAAAAGAAAATCCTAACCGGATTATACCGGCATAAACGTATCTTAGGTGGCACTAAAACGATCACTCGAAAAGATGTTCTATTCGTACTACGATTTCGTGGTTAATCCTGCGCAAGTCACACTCAATCGTCAGGTCCGGCTGCACACCGAACCCGGTATCCATACAGTTCTTACACCCGTCCGTCATCACTCGCACAGGTGTTCTCAAGCCAAACATGCCTTGAGCTACGTGTTCACGTTACTAACCACGTGACGGGGTTTCCCAAATTGCACCACGCACGCCAGGGACAGACGTTGCTCGAATACCCCAAACGACATGAGGAGTCGTAGAGGATACTAAAGCGGGTCGGGTTACCTGCCACCCGTGGGGCTCCACCCTTCAGCTTGTGCCCACTGGTGGACAGCGCTTACGTGCACCGCCCAAGACATAAAGCGTCCCGAGATGCACGATTTTCTGACATAACAAATAAGTTAGGTTGCCACCTTCATATTAAGCTAATAGTAAACCTTATGTGGGCCTAGTACCGTATCCTCACCGTAACCTAAATTTTTGTCGTAATACCTTCCTTATTCCGTGTGCTATTACCAATGCGGCTCTAATACCAACTGAGACGTGCGCAGTACCGACTGAGACAGGGCTCAGCTCTGATACCACGCAGACGCGACCCGCTCAACCGAGACAGGCCACTCGCTCGGGAATCGCATTGGGTGGTGCCGTGTTGTGCGGCACCCAACGGCACACATACAAGGAACAATGTATTACATAACACAATAACGGAAGCTTACAAATTTTTCTTTGTAAATAATTTACATCAAATAGCTACAGTGGAAGTCTATATCAACTCACATCGAATAACTAAGAGCACTCGAGATGAAGTCCAGCCTGCGAACTCCTCTCGCTAGCAACACGAAGACAAGCAGCAGCGGCTGGGTTCTACATGTGTTACCTGACTCGGGAGTCCCCGAATCTCACCGGACAACCTTCTTTTCAGCATCGATGTTAACCTGCAAAACAGCTTATATAGCAAGCGTGAGCACATAGGCTCAGCAAGTCTGACCTGTCTCTCCTAAACAGGAAACTCTACATGCACGACGGTTACAATTGGGTCGGCTAGATTTGCATAAAGGACTCGCCTAAAGTTGATCCTTAACTTTCAGATTTTAAGCCTCATTGTGCAGACCTTGAGCCGAAAAGTATCGCAACTCCACAATCAAACAAGAAACGCTTTGTTTCGATGCCCCTTGCACAAAGTGAAAGTAAAGTTTAATGAGCCTAGCTCTAATTCAATCATGGTTGCAATACAAGTTATAGCACAGCCTTATCAAGTTCAAAGGATAACCAGTTCAGTTCTTACTACGTCAAGACGCAGTGGGCAAGTATGCTCATATAACCGCGAGCGACGGTGATTCGAATTAGTACACGCCCGGACTACACGACACGTACACCCGTACTCTGAGTTGCCGGCAGCAACCTCGACTGACGTTGTACGCGGCCACCTTTCCCAAGATCTTCCACATTGGACGCAGTCCAACTGCCCCGAGTACGCAAGCTCCATCAAGGTACATACCCGCTGTGGTATGTTCTTAAGCGAGGTACCTCCTGCTACCCTGACGCCGAAAGCCTAAGGCAGTTGGAAAAGTTCCACTATGGATCTCACAAGGTACATTGGTTTCCTGGGTCCCATATAGCCAGTATGTGCCCGGTACACAACTCAAACTTGTCCAACAGGGCCAAGCACGGACGGGCCTTAACCGACACAGGCAGGGATATGCACGCACGGCCTGCAATCTGCTGCATCTAAACCTCCCTGCCCCGTCTCCATTTCTTATGTGTGAACTTTCCTCATCTTTTCTAATTCGGACCCGTTCCGAGTAAACCAGCCCTAAACTCGCGAGTAGCTTCCAACTACCCGACTTCTACCGGACCTTTCCTACTAACATTTAGCGTAGCCAAGTTCCCTCGAGTAGGTGCTATTCTACCCTTTTCTCTCTTAGGTATTTCTGGTCATGCAAGTGGGGTTTTCAATATCATCTAGACTTACTGCAATCAATGATGCAAAGCTATGATCTCTACAAATGAAAATGCTTTATAAAACTATTCAAATGCAAACCGGGGCTTGCATGTTTTGCAGGTGACTAAAGTTACAATCAGTTAGTGACGATCACTTGGAGCTTGATCACTTGTTTTCCTCCCTCCTTGATATTCACTTCAAGTCCTCCTCACCTTCGTCACGTATATGCTACACGATATGATCATGCATATGTATTTAATTGAAAAGCTTTTGCTAATAAGATCTAATGACAGTTTTAAAACTGGAACTCTGTTTAAGAATTTAAAATGACACTGGTGCTAGTGGTCTGGGATGGGCTTAAACACTAAGATCAAATGTTAAGTGCTTTCCCACTCAAGTGTTGATCACCTTAAGAGGTTACCTATGACAGTGGGGATCCAGAGCTCTAATGGAGCTGAGAATTTTCATGTGAGTTCCTTTTCACAAGAAAGTCCTCTGGACCAAAATTTAGCACTTTTCATGGAGTGGTTTATTCAGAATAATTCTCTAAGTGTTTAGTCAAAGATGAATTAATTCTGAGGTAACACCCATGTTCATGTCAAACTCAGTGAACCACAATTTCAATTATAGTTCATAGAGTCTACATGGATTTTCCTATGATTTTTGGAGCTAAGAATTGCCCAAAACTGAATTTACAAGTTTCGGAAATTTCTCTGAAAATGTTTCTGTATTCATTTGAATACAGGAACTTACAATCTGAATTCTCCTGACCAAGTCATCACCAAATGAGCTGAAACTTTTACAGGGGTCTAATAACAACCTAAAGAATGTTCTGGCAAAATTTGGGGATTTTTGGATAAACCAAACTCCCTCTAAAATTCTTTTACTGAAAATTTTTAAAGCGTTTTCTAGAATTAAATAAAGATTTTCATACAAATTGGGTTGCATAATTGGATAAAGTTTGTCAATCTGAATCTAACCCAATTTGAATCACTAAATTTGGAGGTTCCTAGCAAAAGTTATGCTCTTCTAAAGTTTGGGGAAAAATCTAGAATTTGAATAAATCCGGGAAAAAGTTTAAACCTGACTGTGGGACCAGGGGCACGTGTCAGTCACCAGGAGCGCGCCACATGGGCTACAGAATTGTTTCCCACGCTGTCACAGCCGATCCCGCGCCACAGAGTATCCGGCCCACTGTTGCCGTGCAACTAACGCGTGGGGCCGGTAGCACCTTCGTCTACCTCCCGCCCCGCGCTTCTGCGCCGCCGGGCTCGCCGGAGTTCATCGGTTTTCGTCGCTCCGACCAACTCCTGAGCTGTTACTCGCCGTCAGACCCTATTTTAACCCAAGGAACACGATGGTGTGGCTTCCACAGACCGGTGAAGTTCCTAAACCACCCCGCACCGGTGCAGCGGCCCTGAGGGAGTCCGGCAACGTCGCCCCGACGCTTTAGCCCGCCAAAAGCTCCCTGGCAAGGTTCTACAGCACCAGTGGAGGTTGGCCAAACTTGGCATGGCCGCAGATGGGCTCGGGAACGGCTCTACCCTAGGGTTCACCATGCATCCGCACCTTCCCGCCATAGCCGCCTTCGGAAAGCTTGAAATTGCACCGTGCACAGGGTGTTTCATGTGAGGTTTCAAAAGAGAACTGGTGCGCCCTCAAGTGTAGCTCGTGTGTGCGAGGTTTCGTGGTGTCTAAACAACAATCGATCGGGAATTTTGCAGAATCATACCGGAAGGTTGGTTTTCACCGGCCGGAGAGGATCTTCAAAATTCGTCGACCAGAGGCGAAGATAGGCTTTGTGCTTCGGGTGGAAGCTGCACGGAGTTCCTGTGCGTCCAAAAGTGGCCTCTCTTGGTCGTGACAAGCTCTGGAGGAGGCTGTCCACGGGAGCACGTCGCTGCCGTGGTATGGCGTCCGCCGCGGAAACTCAAGGTTCTCGGCGTAGGTTGCACGAACGCACCTGGCGATGACTCGAGGAGGTCGAGGGGTCTACGGTGGTGTGGTTTTGCTGCTCAGAGGCACTGCTCACTTGAATTGCCCGATCTGCCGAGCGATCAAAGCCGGGCAGCTGTGTTCTCTGTCTTTTGGTGCGAGGGAGAGAAGAAACGGCCCGTGGCTTCGGTTAAGAGGCGGGAGAGGGCGTGAGGCGGTAGCCACCGACGTCCATCAGCTCTCCAGCGCGAAGAACCCAGCAGGAGGTGGAGGCGTCGGCCGAGCTCGGTGTCGAGCGGAGGGAAGGCGGCTTCGGCCGTTGCTTCACGTGGGAGGAAATCAAACAACGACTGGCTGCTTCACTGAAGATCTTTTTGCAAGTTTTCAGTCCTCCAATGACACGTGGGTCCCACATGTCAGTCCTCCTTATCTCCTCTAAAATATCTCCCAAGTTTGAATATTGATTGAATTCAATTGTGGGAATTCAAATCTGGTATGCATTTGGATGATTGGGCAAGTTTCATCCAAATTCAAATGAGTGTTTGAATTCTTTGTCATTTAAAGTCCAATTTGGAAAATGGGTTGCAACTCATTTCCATAAATCATGAAACTTTGTGCACCCCCTAATTTGGACCCAAGGAATTCAAATATGAATCCTGATTTTAAATTTGGCTGCTGCAAATGAGATTTGTAGCACAACAGTTTGGAAACTCCTAGTGTTGCTCTCATTTGAATTTTTGTTTGAACACATTGTTCCAAATCTGATTTTTGTTGCCCACACATATGGAAACTTCCCCTCTTAGTTTTTGACCCCTCTTGGGTTCCATGTTTCCAATAAGCATTTGAACTAGTGTGAAGAAAACCCTGATGTGTGTTATCACCTGTGGAAAAAGTTTTAACAAGTCCCAAATTTCATACATATGAAACAAAACTTTTGCAAACAAGAGTTTCTTTGTATTCACATTTTTGAGACCATTACATTCCTCCCCCCTTAAAAGGAATCTCGTCCCGAGATTCTAAAGAAGGAGAGATGGGAGGTAATTACAAAGTTTATGACAACAGCTCCGGATAGTTCTTGTGGATGTAATCTTCGGTTTCCCACGTCGCCTCTTCCGAGGTATGATTACTCCACAGGACTTTGTAAAATTTCAAAGTCTGGTTCCGGGTGATCCGGGTCTTTTCGTCGATAATCTGTACAGGTTGCTCGACATAGGTGAGATCTGGCTTCAACTCGTCGATGTCTTCGGTGCGGATGGCAGCGGTAAACTTGAGACATTTCCGCAGCTGGGACATGTGGAATATGTCGTGAATACCGGCAAGACTTGCCGGTAGTTCCAGCCGGTAGGCTACAGTTCCGCACTTCTCCGTGATAGTAAACGGACCGATGAATCGGGGAGCAAGTTTCCCCTTGACACCGAACCGATGAATCCCCTTCATCGGAGACACACGAAGATATACGGGCTCTCCGACTTAGAAATGCAGCGGTCGACGTCTCTGGTCCGCGTAGCTCTTTTGACGAGATTGGGCAGTTTTGAGGTTCTCTTGTATTATCCGAACTCTCACTTCGGCTTCATTGACAAGATCAACCCCGAACGTTACTCGTTCACCGGATTCGCACCAATTCAATGGTGTACGGCACTTCCGGCCATATAGAGCTTCATATGGTGCCATCTTAATGCTCGTCTGATATCCGTTGTTGTACGAGAACTCCGCCGGCGGTAAGTGATCATCCCAGCTGTTACCGTGGTGGATGGCACACACTCTTAGCATATCTTCCAGTATTTGATTCACCCTCTCAGTTTGCCCATCGGTTTGAGGGTGATACGAAGAGCTTCTAACCAACTTCGTCCCCAAGGATGCGTGTAGCTGTTCCCAGAAACGGGCTACAAACAGCGATCCTCTATCTGACACAATGGTGCGGGGAACTCCATGTAAGCACAAGATCCGTGCTATGTACAGCTCCGCATACTGCTTTGCGTTATACCTAGTATGCACAGGGATGAAATGTGCTGATTTGGTTAACCGATCAACGATTACCCAAATCGAATCATGGTTGTGGGAGGTCATCGGCAACCCGACGATGAAGTCCATACTCAAGTCTTCCCACTTCCATGCTGGTACTTGCAATGGCTGCAACAGGCCTGGTTTCTTCATATGGTCGGCCTTGACTCTTCGACACGTATCACATTTCGAAACGTACTTTGCAACTTCACGTTTCATACGCGTCCACCAAAACATCTTCCGGAGATCTTGGTACATTTTATTACTGCCTGGATGAATGGAAAACTTGGACAAACGAGCTTCGTCCAAAATTTTCTTCCGTAGTCCCATATCCCGGGGTACTACAATCTGGTCGTTGAACCACAAAGTACCTTCATCGTCCTTCCGAAAGCACTTCATTTCCCCGTTGTCTATCCTTCGCCGTATGTGAAACATACCCTTGTCTTTTCGTTGATCTTCCATGATCTCCTCTCTGATAGTAGGAATGAGAGCGAGATTATAGAGAGCTCCATACGGGATGACATGGACGCTTGGTTCGTCATCATCCATTTCAGCGATAGTTAAGTGATGGATATGCGCCTTACGACTGAGCGCATCGGCGACCACATTCGCCTTTCCTGGATGATAATGAATCTCCAGTTCATAGTCCTTAATAAGCTCTAGCCATCTTTGTTGCCTCATGTTCAATTCTTTCTGAGTGAAGATGTACTTTAAGCTCTTGTGGTCGGTATAGAGGTGTACAAGATTTCTGAGCAAGTAATGCCTCCACATCTTCAAAGCAAGGACCACGGCAGCTAACACAAGATCATGAGTTGGATAATGCTGCTCATGATTTCTGAGTTGTCGAGATCCATAAGCGACCACTCGTCTTTCTTGCATCAGCACACAGCCAAGACCAATGCCAGATGCATCGCAATAAACGTCGAATGGCTTTGTCGTATCCGGCTGAGCAAGAACTGGGGCTGTTGTGAGATGCTTCACTAAAGTCTTGAAAGCTTGTTCACACGCAGCACCCCATACAAATCTGGTATTCTTCTTTAATAAATCCGTCATCGGTTTAGCGATCTTGGAGAATTATGGAATGAACCTCCGGTAGTAACCCGCTAAACCGAGGAAGCTTCGGATTTCATGTACTGACTTTGGTGACTCCCGTTTCTGTACTTGGATAATCTTACTCGGATCTACAGCGATGCCCTCCGCTGAAATGATGTGTCCGAGAAAAGGTACTTGATTATTCTAGAATTCACACTTGCTGAATTTTGCATAGAGCTGATGATCTCGCAATCTTTGTAGCACAATATGCAGATGTTCAGCATGTTCTTCCTCTGACTTGGAATACACCAAGATATCTTCGATGAAGACAACGACGAATTTATCCAGCTCCGGCATGAACACTGAATTCATCAGGTACATAAAGTGTGCCGGGGCATTGGTCAAACCAAAAGACATAACGAGATACTCATACAGCCCGTATCTCGTTGAGAATGCCGTCTTCGGAATATCTTCTGCCCGGATTTTAATCTGGTGATATCCGGACCGAAGATCCATCTTTGAAAATACCTTCGCACCCACTAATTGATCGAAGAGCATATCAATGCGAGGTAGTGGATACTTGTTCTTGATGGTAACGGCGTTCAAAGGACGATAATCAACACAAAGCCGTAGTGTTTCGTCCTTCTTTTTGACAAACAACGCTGAACAACACCAAGGTGACGAACTCAGTCGTATAAAGCCCTTGCTCATTAGGTCATTCAGCTGTGTCTTCAATTCTACCAGTTCATTGGGTGCCATCTTGTACGGCCTTCGTGATATCGGTGTTGTTCCCGGTATAAGTTCAATCTTGAACTCAACGTCTCGTTCGGGCGGCATGCCCGGTAACTCCTCGGGAAATATATCCGGATACTCACGTACCACCGGAATGTCCTCTATCTTAACAACTTCCGTGTGGTTCACTGTTGCAATCTGTTGCCGTCTGGCGCCCAGCATTAATATGTGAAGACCGTGCTGTGGGGAGTTGAGCTCAACGGTCCTAGAGCTGATGTTAAGAACCGCGTGGTGATAATTCAACCACGACATCCCCAAAATGATGTCGATCTTCAGACCCTCAAGAATAATGAGAGTCGTAGGGTATATTCTACCCCCCAAACAAAGAGGTGCTCGGGAGACAACCTCGCTTGCGGTACTGCTGCCCCCGGGCGAAGATATGAGGTATTGCTTCTTTGTATAAACTGTTTGGAGCTGATGTTGAGCCACAAAAGATTGGCTAATGAAGTTGTGTGTGGCACCGGAATTAAAGAGAACTAAAACCGGTAGCTTATTCAGAGAAAACATCCCTGCTAAATCGGCTTCTTCTTCCGGAACATCATCAATCACAGTATAGTGAATATTGCCCCTTATCTGCCCTCCTAACTGCAGATTGAGGTACGGATCATATTGTTGTAAAGATGATGACCCGTATCCTTGAATTCCCTCCGGACATTGCCTAGCATAATGGCCCTTACGCCCACAAGTAAGACACGGATGTCTCTCCTGTTCTTTGTTGACTTGCGGTGGACTGCTAGGTACAAATGGCTGCAGCGATGGAGCACAAACCACCGTCTGATGCTGCGGCTGTGGGGGTGGTGCAAGCTGTAAAACTTGACCAGTAATCAATCTCTGAGGAGTTGATCGTACAGGTGGCCTCCATCTTTCACCGGGTGGCGTTCGATACACCACACGGTACTTCTGAGGCACATAACTTGTGCTAGCCTGCTCGACCTCACTCATCCTTCTCTTCTCAGCATGCCACTCGAGTGTCGCCTTCTCTTGGATGAAAGCCGCATCGACCATGTCGGTGTAACTGCCGTTATTGTGTATGGCCAGCTTATCCTGTAATATGGCACTCAGGCCATGGAAGAATAGGTCACACCGTGCCTCTTCTTTCGCCACATATTCGGGAGCATATTGGGCCAAAAGATTAAATCTCCTGACATACTCGAGGACACTCATGTCCCCTTGCTTCAAGCCCAAAAATCCCTCCCGCTTTGCCTTGACAATACCTAGTGGTATGTAACGAGTACGAAAGGCTTCACAAAATTCACTCCATGCTACTTGATGGTCCTCCGGAATGGTGGCAAGATGATCCACCCACCAGTTTCCGGCGGCTCCATGGAGTTGCTGAACGGCAAACTTTGTCTTCTGGTACTCATCACACTCGAATACTCCAAATTTGGACTCCATGACACAAAGCCATTGATCTGCTTCCACAGGTTCGGTGGCTTCAGTAAAAATTGGCGGTTGAGTCGCCAAGAAATCCAGATAAGCGTTCCGAGGTGGAACGACTTGTTGCGTGTTTTGGGGTACGCCTTGCTGTACCAAAGCTTGGAGTAAGCGTGTGTGTTCTTGCGTTGCTTCTTGGAGTAGCCTAGCGTTCTCTTGGTTAGACTCGATGACTCGAGTCACAAGATCCATCCATCCTGTGGATGGTGGTTCCAGCGGTGGAATAGAAGCATCACCGCCTCGACGAGAACTTCCGGTCTTACTCCTAGAGCGAGTAAGAACCATACTGCAAAATGTAGTTGAGATGAGTTAAACAAGAACTCAGCAGTATGTGAGACTAATGGAAACATGATTATGTCAAAACTTTATGGAAGCAGTAACAAAATTCATGTTTACACAACTCCTTAGTAGGCATAGCTATTCAGCCTATCTGTACAGGACAGACCTTTAAGCACTATCTCCAGATTTTGATCTAGTTAAAAGCATTTTCGTATCTAGAGTTGAATACTAAAGTTAAAGATAACTTCTGTATCTTTCCAACGAGTACTCATATGCTTCTAGATCATCTCCGGATTTAAAGTTATGATTTTCCAAAGTTGACAGAATTCCTGGATAGAATTTGCCAGCACCTCCTTTGTACGTGGCTGATTTTATTACAGTTGAATATGTAAATACAATAAGAACCTGAAAAAACTTTGAACTACAACGATGTTGCACATTTCATAACCTATCCAATGGTGTATCATAGGTTTCTTAAGGGTTTCTCTATAGAAAGTTATGGCTTAAAAACAGAAAGGTCCAGCGAGGTTTTGTTGCTGTCCTGGTTCTGGACAGTTTACCTTCCTCTGAACTTTCTACCCATTTAGCGTGTGATTTTGCTCTGGAGCTCTACAAATAAGTTGTAGATCACTTGAAAATCTTTCCAGAACTGTATCGTAGACCTTAATTGGGTCAATATACTCAGAGTTATGCTCTTTTGAAGTCCAGCAAAAATTTCTGCCGAAAACAGAGCACTCTGTTTTTGAAATCTTTGAAGCCTAGTCTTCCTCTCATTTGAATCTTAGCTCAAGAGTTCAGTAACTAATATTTGTTTCAAACTTCCATTTTTAGTTGAAAGTTAGTTCATTACTCATTTCTTCAAAGGAAAGGGGTTATTAAGTTTAGTACGGTGTCGACGCACCGTAAGAAGCTTGTCGGTACTACGTAATATCACCAAAAGAAAATCCTAACCGGATTATACCGGCATAAAAGTATCTTAGGTGGCACTAAAACGATCACTCGAAAACGTGTTCTATTCATACTACGATTTCATGGTTAATCCTGCACAAGTCACACTCAATCGTCAGGTCCGGCTGCACACCGAACCCGGTATCCATACAGTTCTTACACCCGTTCGTCATCACTCGTACAGGTGTTCTCAAGCCAAACACGCCTTGAGCTACGTGTTCACGTTACTAACCACGTGACGGGGTTTCCCAAATTGCACCACGCACACCAGGGGCAGACGTTGCTCGAATACCCCAAACGACATGAGGGTAGAGGATACTAAAGCGGGTCGGGTTACCTGCCACCCGTGGGGCTCCACCCTTCAGCTTGTGCGCACTGGTGGACAGCGCTTACGTGCACCCCCCAAGACATAAAGCGTCCTGAGATGCACGATTTTCCGAAATAACAAATAAGTTAGGTTGCCACCTTCATATTAAGCTAACAGTAAACCTTATGTGGGCCTAGTACCGTATCCTCACCGTAACCTAAATTTTTATCGTAATACCTTCCTTATTCCGTGTGCTATTACCAATGCGGCTCTGATACCAACTGAGACGTGCACGGTACCGACTGAGACCGGGCTCAGCTCGGATACCACGCTGACGCGACCCGCTCAACTGAGACAGGCCACTCGCCAAAGAATCGCATTGGGTGGTGCCGTGTTGTGCGGCACCCAACGGCACACATACAAGGAACAATGTATTACATAACACAATAGCGGAAGCTTACAAATTTTTCTTTGTAAATAATTTACATCAAATAGCTATAGTCGAAGTCTATATCAACTCACGTCGAATAACTAAGAGCACTCGAGATGAAGTCCAGCCCGCGGACTCCTCTCGCTAGCAACACGAAGACAAGCAGCAGCGGCTGGGTTCTCCATGTGTTACCTGACTCGGGAGTCCCCGAATCTCACCGGACAACCTTCTTTTCAGCATCGATGTTAACCTGCAAAACCACTTATATAGCAAGCGTGAGCACATAGGCTCAGCAAGTATGACCCGTCTCTCCTAAACAGGAAACTCTACATGTACGACGGTTACAATTGGGTCGGCTAGATTTGCTTAAAGGACTCGCCTAAAGTTGATCCTTAACTTTCAGATTTTAAGCCTCATTGTGCATACCTTGAGCCGAAAAGTATCGCAACTCCACAATCAAACAAGAAACACTTTGTTGCGATGCCCCTTTGAAAGTAAAGTTTATTGAACCTAGCTCTAATTGAATCATGGTTGCAATACAAGTTATAGCACAGCCTTATCAAGTTCAAACGATAACCAGTTCAGTTCTTACTTCGTCAAGACGCAGTGGGCAAGTATGCTCATATAACCGCGAGCGACGGTGATTCGAATCAGTACACACCCGGACTACACGACACGTACACCCGTACTCCGAGTTGCCGGCAACAACCTCGACTGACGTTGTACGCGGCCACCTTTCCCAAGATCTTCCACATTGGACGCAGTCCAACTGCCCCGAGTACGCAAGCTCCCTCAAGGTACATACCCGCTGTGGTATGTTCTTAAGCGAGGTACCTCCTGCTACCCTGACGCCGAAAGCCTAAGGCAGTTGGAAAAGTTCCACTATGGATCTCCCAAGGTACATCGGTTTCCTGGGTCCCATATAGCCAGTATGTGCCCGGTACACAACTCAAACTTGTCCAACAGGGCCAAGCACGGACGGGCCTTAACCGACACAGGCAGGGCTATGCACGCACGGCCTGCAACCTGCTGCATCTAAACCTCCCTGCCCGGTCTCCATTTCTTATGTGTGAACTTTCCTCATCTTTTCTAATTCGGACCCGTTCCGAGTAAACCAGCCCTAAACTCGCGAGTAGCTTCCAACTACTCGACTTCTACCAGACCTTTCCTACTAACATTTACCATAGCCAAGTTCCCTCGAGGAGGTGCTATTATACCCTTTTCTCTCTTAGGTATTTCTGGTCATGCAAGTGGGGTTTTCAATATCATCTAGACTTACTGCAATCAATGATGCAAAGCTATGATCTCTACAAATGAAAATGCTTTATAAAACTGTTCAAATGCAAACCGGGGCTTGCCTGTTTTGCAGGTGACTAATGTTACAATCAGTTAGTGACAATCACTTGGAGCTTGATCACTTGTTTTCCTCCCTCCTTGATCTTCACTTCAAGTTCTCCTCACCTTCTTCGCGTATATGCTACACGATATGATCATGCATATGTATTTAATTGAAAAGCTTTTGCTAATAAGATATAATGACAGTTTTAAAATTGGAACTCTGTTTAAGAATTTAAAATGACACTGGTGCTAGTGGTTTGGGTTGGGCTTAAACACTAAGATCAAATGTCAAGTGCTTCTCCCACTCAAGTGTTGATCACCTTAAGAGGTTACCTATGACAGTGGGGATCCAGAGCTCCAATGGAGCTGAGAATTTTCATGTGAGTTCCTAGTCACAAGAAAGTCCTCTGGACCAAAATTTAGCAATTTTCATGGAGTGGTTTATTCAGAATAATTCTCTAAGTGTTTAGTCAAAGATGAATTAATTCTGAGGTGACACCCATGTTCATGTCAAACTCAGTGAACCACAATTTCAATTATAGTTCATAGAGTCTACATGGATTTTCCTAGGATTTTTGGAGCTAAGAATTGCCCAAAACTGAATTTACAAGTTTTGGAAATTTCTCTGAAAATGTTTCTGTATTTATTTGAATACAGGAACTTACAATCTGAATTATCCTGACCAAATCAACTCCAAATGAGCTGAAACTTTTACAGGAGTCTAAGAACACCCTAAAGAATGTTCTGGCAAAATTTGGATATTTTTGGATAAACCAAACTCCCTCTAAAATTCTTTTACTGAAAACCTTTAAAGAGTTTTCTAGAATTAAATAAAGACTTTCATACAAATTGGGTTGTATAATTGGATAGAGTTTGTCAATCTGAATCTATCCCAATTTGAATCACTAAATTTGGATGTTCCTAGCAAAAGTTATGCTCTTCTAAAGTTTGGGGAAAATCTGGAATTCGAATAAATCAGGGAAAAAGTTTAAACCTGACTGTAGGACCAGGGGCACGTGTCAGTCACCGGGAGCGCGCCACACGGGCTACAGAATTGTTTCCCACGCTGTCGTAGCCGATCCCGCGCCACAGAGTATCCGGCCCACTGTTGCCGTGCGACTGACGTGTGGGGCCGGTAGCACCTTCGTCTACCTCCCGCCCCCACGCTTCTGCGCCGCCGGGCTCGCCGGAGTTCGTCAGTTTTCGTCGCTCCGGCCAACTCCCGAGCTGTTACTCACCACCAGGCCCTATTTTAACCCGAGGAACACGATGGTGTGGCTTCCACAGACCGGCGAAGTTCCTAAACCACCCCGCACCGGTGCAGCGGCCCTGAGGGAGTCCGGCGACGTCGCCCCAACGCTTTAGCCCGCCAAAAGCTCCCTGGCAAGGTTCTACAGCACCAGTGGAGGTTGGCCAAGCTTGGCATGGCCGTATATGGGCTCGGGAACGGCTCTACCCTAGGGTTCACCATGCACCCGCACCTTCCCGCCATAGCCGCCTTCGAAAAGCTTGAAATTGCACCGTGCACAGGGTGTTTCATGCGAGGTTTCAAAAGAGAACTGGTGCGCCCTCAAGTGTAGCTCGTGTGTGCGAGGTTTCGTGGTGTCTAAACAACAATCGATCGGGAATTTTGCAGAATCATACCGCAAGGTTGGTTTTCACCGGCGGGAGAGGATCTTCAAAATTCTTCGACAAGAGGCGAAGATAGGCTTTGTGCTTCGGGTGGAAGCTGCACGGAGTTCCTGCGTGTCCAAAAGTGGCCTCGCTTGGTCGTGACAAGCTCTGGAGGAGGATGTCCACGGGAGCACGTCGCTGCCGTGGTATGGAGGCCGCCGCGGAAACTCAAGGTTCTCGGCGTAGGTTGCACGAACGCACCTGGTGATGACTCGAGGAGGTCGAGGGGTCTACGGTGGTGTGGTTTTGCTGCTCAGAGGCGCTGCTCACTTTTATTGCCCGAGCTCCCGAGCGATCGAAGCCGGGCGGCTGCGTTCTCTGTCTTTCGGTGCGAGGGAGAGAAGAAATGGCCCGTGGTTTCGGTTAAGAGGCGGGAGAGGGCGTGAGGCGGTAGCCACCGACGTCCAGCAGCTCTCCAGCATGAAGAACCCAGCAGGAGGTGGAGGCGTCGGCCGAGCTCGGTGTCGAGCGGAGGGAAGGCGGCTTCGGCCGTTGCTTCGCATGGGAGGAAATCAAACAGCGACTGGCTGTTTCACTGAAGATCTTTTTGCAAGGTTTCAGTCCTCCCAATGACATGTGGGTCCCACATGTCAGTCCTCCTTATCTCCTCTAAAATATCTCCCGAGTTTGAATATTGAGTGAATTCAATTGTGGGAATTCAAATCTGGTATGCATTTGGATAATTGGGCAAGTTTCATACAAATTCAAATGAGTGTTTGAATTCTTTGTCATTTAAAGTCCAATTTGGAAAATGGGTTGCAATTCATTTCCATAAATCATGAAACTTTGCACACCGCCTAATTTGGACCCAAGGAATTCAAATATGAATCCTGATTTTAAATTTGGCTGCTGCAAATGAGATTTGTAGCACAACAGTTTGGAAACTCCTAGTGTTGCTCTCATTTGAATTTTTGTTTGAACACATTGTTCCAAATCTGATTTTTGTTTTCCCACACATATGGAAACTTCCCCTCTTAGTTTTTGACCCCTCTTGGGTTCCAAGTTTCCAATAAGCATTTGAACTAGTGTGAAGAATGTAACAGCTCTGATACCATGCTGAGACGGACCGGGACCTCGTCGGGTGGTGCCGTGTTATGCGGCACCCAACAGCACACGGGTCGATGAACACACATCATATTACATAAAGAGTTTGCGGAAGCGTACAAGGTTGTTTTACAAATAAGTATATCAGAATAAACTACAGCGGAAGACTATCACTCTCACGATTCATATCTAAACTAGCAACAAAGAAACAGTCCAGCCCGCGGACGTTTCTTACTAGCAACACGAAGATCAATCTGCTGCGGCGAGGATTCTCTTCGAGTAAACACTTGGAGGTTCCCGAGTCTCATCGGCATTCCTTCTCATAAGCATCGAGTCAATTACCTGCAAAACAACTCGGATAGCATCCGTGAGCATAATGCTCAGCAAGACTTAACCGTCGCCCTAAACATGAAACTCTAAGTGAGGTTATGAAGCTAACATAGGATGGCATAAGCATAATTAAACAAGCCTAAAAGTGAATCCTTACTTTCAGGTATTAATTGCAGCATTTTATGTAACCCTGAGCACGCCACATCGGGAGTCCACAATCAAACAAGAAACGCTTTCCGCCGATGTAAATTGCTCATAACATAAAAGAATTGAGTTTGCACTAGCCTATTCTTCAAGCTCCAATAAAAGGTAGGATAATACTTCACATCAAGATGATTAGTTCCTTTCTCATGCAAGTTCTTACTACGTCACGACTGTGAGAACAAGTATGCTCGGTCCATTCCGCGAGCGACGGTGATTCGAATCAATAACACCCGGACTACACGACAGTACGCCCGTACTCGATGTTGCCTACAACAACCATCACTGACGTCGTACGTGGCAGCCTTTCCCCCGTTCCACCCCCGCTGAATCGATCAAGTCGCCACGTACAGTAGCTACTCCCATGGTGCACCTTCCGACGTGAGATGTCATGAGAATATTCCCCACATACTGCACACCGGCCGTCCGCCTGAGGCGACCCGAAAAGTCCCAACGACAGCTTCCTGAGGTACATCGGTTTACTGGGTCCCATATAGCCAGCATGAGTCCGGTACACAAATCAAACTTGTTCAACAGGGCCGCATACGGATCGGTCCTTGACCGACACGGACAGGTATACAGCACCCAGGCCCCTATGTCCTGCTGCTCCTACAACCTTCCGGTCTCAACTTTAACTTGCTAATTCAATTACGAACCAATCCCGTATGCCCCTGTTGTTCCTAAATCTGCGAGTAGCATCTCACCACTCGACTTCTACCGAACCGTACTTAAGCATGGCTGTTCTACACGGTGAAATACACCTACCCAATAATCCATGGGTCATTTGGTTATGCAAGAGGAGTATCAATCACTAGACCTAATGCACAGTTCATATCTTGACCGAAAGTGAGTACAAAATCAAAACTTAATAGCTGTTAAATGCAAATCGGAGCTTGCCTGTTTTTCAGGGTAGTCGTATATAACCAGTTAGTGTCCTTGCAGATCCACCCTTGATTCTCCGGAGCTTGATCCACTTCAATGAATCACTCCTTTGAGTCCCCTTCGTTGTGGTTCCTATTGAGATGCATATGCACATATTTTATAGAATGTAATGGAAAGAAGTTATGGAATTAATTTCTTAGGATAGAGGTTGTGTGGAAAAGCCAAGCATGGCTTGGTTTGCCTCTGTTGTGCAAAGAACAGAAATAAACTAAATTGACCTTAAGGCCTTAGCTATACACTAACCCTTTTCTCTAATGAACATAATAGAAAAGCTGAAAAGATTTGAGTGCAACTGAAGAACAAGAACTCCAATGGCCTCAAAACTTTTACAGAAGGTTCTATACTACCTAAGGATTTAGCTTGCCAAATTGCAGCTAATGTGGAGTCATATTGTGTCCCCCATAATTCTCACAACATCTCTTTTGTATTTTTCCCTTATACATAAGTATGGAGAATAAGAACAGGGAGTTCAAGGACTCATCTTGGGCTGATAATTAACATGTGAGTTCTTGATCACATGAGAGTCATCTGGTCCAAAATTCAGCCCTTTTACTTACGTAGTTCTCTCAGAACAATTCTTTAAGCATTTGTACTCAAAAGAATGAATTCTGTAGAAATGTGCATTTTCATGCCCAATTAAGTGAACTAAAATTCCAAGTATGTCTCAGAGACCATTGACTAAATTTTCCTATGATTTTTGGAGCTATGGATTGCTTAGAACAGATTTTTGAAGTGGGAAACATTTTCTGAAAATGTTTCTGGACTCTTTTGAACACAGTAGTTTGCATTTAGCAAATTCCTACTCAAATGATCTTCAAATGAGCTAAAAATGTGCTAGTAGGTCAACAATATGCTAAAGAATATTCTGGGAAAGTTTGCGGATTTTTAGATGACCCAAACTCCCTCAACAATTCTTTTTCAGAAAAACTTCAAAGAATTTTCCAGAATATAATATTGACTTTCATACAAAGCTGAGTTCATATTTGGATAGAACTCAGAGATATGAATCCAACCCAATTAGAATCACTCAAATTGGAGTTTTCTACAGGGAGATATGAATTTCCAAAGATTGAGCTTACCCTGGAATTATTTTCCTATTGAAAATCCGGCTGGACCCACAGTTTTGAATTCTAGCCAATAGAAATGAAGCCACACCAGGCCACAGTGCTTCTGCGCGCCAACACACGGGATCCCGGCCACACCCGATCCCGGGTTTAAAATTTGTGCTGCTGACAGGCGGGACCCATGCGTCGTCTTCTTCCTCCGGCTCTCTCCCCGCGCCCGCGCTGGCTGCCCCTCGCCGGCCCGACGCCGGAGCTCTCTGGCTCGCCGTTTCCGGCCACCGCCTAAGCTGAAACTCGCCGCCAGGGAGTTTGTGATACCGAGGAACACGACTGTGGGGTCTGCTTGGGCCGCCGGCGGCCGGAAACTGTCCGGTGACGTGCGGCAGCCACTGTGGAGGTTCGGTAGCGTTGCCTAGGTTTTCCAGCCCGCCAAAACCTGCGCCGACGCGCCCTACAGCACCAGTGCACCTCTAGGAAGATCGGCACAACCTCAAAATGGCTCGGGAGTGGCTGCAATTAGGTTGTCATCATGCGACCGAATGGGTCCGCCATGAACACCTCTAGTCGAGCTCGAATTCCGTCATGCTGATGCGTTTTCATGTGCTGGATCCTAAAGGAGAAATGACCGCCGGCTAATCCAGCGTCTATGTTCCAAATTTGATGACTTATGGAGGATCAGAGGGCAAGAATTTGAAAGAATCATACCGGAAGCTCAGAATGAGGTCGCCGGAGCAAAACCTCAAAATTCGCCGCCGATAGCTTGCGGCACGGCCTGAGCTCGGGCTGAGAGCAGCACCGCACCCGTGCGCGTCCGTAGGTGTGATCGCTCGGCCGTGAAACCCGCTGTGGAGGGCTGTCCACGAGCGCCCGATCACCTTTTGAGCTATGTCGCCGCGGCGGCGGTCGTTCTCGGGCGTGGAAGGCCGAAGCTCACTTGCTCGTGGGTCAGGGAGGTGGAGGCTGATCTCGGGGAAGCGTTTAGCAGCTCGGAGGAGGGGAGAGCGCGGTGGTTCCTTCAGATTCCCGATCGACCGAGAGGGCGGAGGGAGAGAACGGTAACTAGTCGTGCGCTCGCGAGGAGGAGAAAAAGGGATGGCCTTTGCTTCGTCCAGGGGGGTGATCAGGCCGCAGAACCGCCTCTGGGCGCTGTGCGTGGGGAAAGGCAGCAGCTGGTGGTGCTGCCGAGCGTCCCCGTGGCTCCACGGTGGGAGCTGCTCGTGGCCCACGTGCTGCTCGACGATTTTCCCCACTGGAGCTGAGACTTAGGGTGCAAGACTCCTCCTTTAGCTCTATGACATGTGGGTCCCACTCCATATTTCCTCCCAAATATCTTCTCAAGCTGATCCTCTTAATTCCCAAGATTCTGAGTTTTAAAAATGTGGGTTAGAAAATTGAATTCTCCAAATTCAGTTTGAATTGGTATGACCAATTTGAATTTGGCTAGAGTTTACAAATGTTTCTCTTACACTCCTTTTTGAGCCCACCCTAGAAATGGAAAGGTGGTGATAACCTTTTCCCTAAAAACTCAACTATATGGCTGCATGTTAATTCAAAGTTTCTGGGTCACCATATGTGTGAACTTTGAATTTCAAATCTGAATTTTAAACTTACATGCAAAGAGGTATTTAACTCCTTATTGGTTCAATACTTTTAAATAAAAAGGTGAGCCTTATTTTGGATGATCTTCCATGTATTACTTTGCATGAAGAAAAGTTTTAGCAAGTCCCATTTTTCATGTCTTTGCCACACATATGAATTCAAACCTTAGTTTTTATTCATACACATTTTTGGGGACTTTTACATTCCTCCCCCCCTTAAAAGAATCTCATCCCGAGATTACAAAAGAGGAACAAGACGGGAGAGGTAATTACAAACTGTACAAAGATAAAAGTTCCGGGTAGTTGGTGCGGAGATAATCTTCACTTTCCCACGTCGCCTCTTCCGTGGTGTGATTACTCCACAGCACCTTGAAGAATCTGATCGTCCGGTTCCGGGTTACCCGGGCCTTTTCATCCAAAATCTGAACTGGTCGCTCGGTGTAGGTCAGGTCCAGTTTCAAATCGTCGATGTCCTCAGTGCGAACAGAAGTGGTGAATTTGAGGCACTTCCGCAGCTGTGAAACATGAAATACATCATGAACACCCGTTAGACTTGCCGGTAACTCCAGCCGGTAGGCTACGGGTCCGCACTTCTCCGTGATAGCAAAAGGACCAATAAAACAGGGAGCGAGCTTCCCCTGTACACCGAACCGGTGAATTCCCTTCATCGGAGATACACGAAGATAAACGTGTTCTGCGACGTCAAAATGTAATGGCCGACGCCTTTGATCAGCGTAGCTCTTCTGTCGAGATTGTGCAGCCTTTAAGTTTTCTTGTATCAACCGAACTCGGTCTTCGGCTTCGTTGACAAGATCAATCCCAAACAGAACTCTTTCGCCGGACTCACACCAATTCAGTGGTGTGCGACACTTCCGGCCGTAGAGAGCTTCATACGGTGCCATTTTAATACTCGCTTGATAACCGTTGTTATATGAAAACTCCGCCAACGGTAGGTGATCATCCCAATTCCTACCGTGGTGGATGGCACACGCTATCAACATGTCCTCGAGCACTTGATTCACCCTCTCAGTTTGTCCATCGGTTTGAGGGTGATATGTGGAGCTTCTAATTAGCTTGGTGCCCAACGAGGTATGCAGCTGCTTCCAAAACCGAGCAATGAACAGCGCACCTCGATCTGAAATGATGGTCTTCGGGACACCATGTGAGCATATAATTCTAGAGATGAATAACTCTGCATATTGCCTTGCTCGATGATGAGTGTTCACCGGTATGAAATGAGCCGACTTTGTCAACCGGTCGACGATCACCCATATCGAGTCATGCTTCTTGGATGTGAGTGGTAATCCGACAATGAAATCCATACTCACATCCTCCCACTTCCATGCCGGTATCTTCAAGGGTTGTAGCGGTCCGTCTTTCCGCATATGATCCGCCTTGACCCGTCTACATGTATCACACTCGGATACGTATTTAGCGATCTCCCTCTTCATCCTCGTCCACCAAAATTTCTGTTTCAAATCTTGGTACATCTTGTTACTTCCGGGATGAATGGAAAATTTAGACAGGTGGGCTTCATCCAAGATCTTCTTCCGGAGTTTCATATTACGCGGTACCACTATACGGTCGTTAAACCATATTGTACCGTTCTCATCCTTCCGGAAACATTTCACCTCTCCATTGTCTAGTCTTCTCCGTATGTGAGACATACCTCTGTCTCTTCTTTGAGCCTCAACAATCTCTTCACGAATTGTTGGAATGAGTGCGAGATTATAAAGCGCGCCATACGGAATGACAGGGAGGCTTGGTTCTTCTTCTTCCAACTCAGCAGCCGCCAAGTTGTGAACGTGGGCTTTTCGACTAAGCGCATCGGCAACCACGTTTGCTTTTCCCGGATGATAGTGGATCTCAATTTCATAATCTTTTATGAGCTCCAACCATCTCCGTTGCCTCATATTCAGCTCCTTCTGCGTGAAGATATACTTCAAGCTTTTATGGTCGGTGTAGAGGTGAACAAGATTACCAAGTAGGTAATGCCTCCACATCTTCAACGCCAACACCACAGCAGCAAGCTCCAGATCGTGAGTTGGATAATGCTGCTCGTGGTTTCGCAGTTGACGAGACCCATAGGCGACTACACGCCCTTCTTGCATCAGAACGCAGCCGAGACCGATGCCGGATGCATCGCAGTATACATCAAATGGCTTCGTCGTGTCCGGCTGAGCAAGAACTGGAGCCGTTGTGAGATGTTTCACCAAAGTTTTGAATGCGGCTTCACATGCTGCATTCCACATGTATTTAGTGCCCTTCTTTAGCAGCTCCGTCATTGGTTTAGCAATTTTTGAGAAGCTCGGAATAAACTTCCGATAATACCCTGCTAAACCTAGGAAACTTCAGACCTCGTGGACTGACTTGGGAGATTCCCATTTCAGCACTTGTTCAATTTTGCTGGGGTCCACGGCAATGCCCTCCGCTGAAATAATATGGCCTAGGAAAGGCACTTGGTCAATCCAAAATTCGCACTTGCTGAACTTGGCATATAGTTGGTGCTCCCGCAACCGTTGTAGCACAATGCGTAGATGTTCAGCGTGCTCTTCTTCAGATTTGGAGTAAACCAATATGTCGTCGATGAATACAACGACGAACTTGTCTAACTCCGGCATGAATACAGAATTCATCAAGTACATGAAGTGTGCCGGAGCATTGATTAATCCAAATGACATGACGAGGTACTCGTAGAGTCCGTATCTCGTCGAGCAAGCTGTCTTCGGTATGTCCTCCGGTCGGATCTTGATTTGATGATAGCCCGACCGAAGATCCATCTTTGAAAATACCTTTACACCCACAAGTTGATCGAACAGGATGTTGATGCGAGGCAAAGGATACTTGTTCTTGATCGTGACAGCATTGAGAGGACGATAATCAACACATAGCCGTAGTGTTTCGTCCTTCTTCTTAACGAACAGCGCTGAGCAACCCCAAGGTGAAGAACTTGGCCGTATGAAACCTTTGCTCATGAGTTCATTCAGTTTCTCTTTCAACTCCGCTACTTCGTTAGGTGCCATCTTGTAAGGTCTTCGTGAGATAGGCGTCGTTCCCGGCGCCAGTTCAATCTTGAACTCGACGTCCCGTTCGGGCGGCATGCCCGGTAAGTCATCGGGAAATACGTCGGGATAATCACGTACCACCGGAATCTCTTCAAGTTTCAGCGCTTCCGTGTGGTAGGCCTCTACCATGTCTGGGTCTTTGCTGTCTAAAAACAGCGTGTGCGGTCCTTGAATCGGCGAGTCAATCTGGACAGTCTGGTTACCGATATTGAGAACGGCACCGTGATGATTTAACCAAGACATCCCCAATATAATGTCTATCTTCTGCCTATCCAACATAATCAGCAATGTTGGGTATATTTTTCCGCCCAAACACAAAGCTGCTCGGGGCACAATCTGATTGGCAGAGATATTTCCTCCCAGTGATCGTATAAGAAAACTCGTTGTGGGAGTATTCGTGGATAATTGGTGCTGATCCACGCATGTTTTGCTGATGAAATTATCGGTGGCACCGGAATCAAAAAGTACCAGCACGGGCACGTCTTTGAGAGTAAACATGCCTGCTAACACCGGTGCTCCCTCTGGGACATCCTCAATAGCAAGATGTTGCACACTCCCGGACTGTAATGCTGTTATGTTGACTTGAGCAGGTGGCGGCATACCACCTGACGATGATGGCTGTTTGGTGTTCACCAACTTCTCCCGGCATTCTTGCCTAAAATGCCCTGAACGGTGGCAACAAGAACACGGAGGTTTCCCTGGTTCTTCGTTGACTTGTGGTTGAGAAGTTGATTTACTTGGTTGCAGCAATGATGTGACAGGTGTCATTCGTTGCTGCGGCAATGGTGTTGCTTCAAGACATGATTCTTGAGAAGGAAATCTGTACGGAGTTGATCTCACTGGCGCTTGCCATCTTTCATCGGATGGTGTGTGATACACCACACGGTATTTACAAGGAACAACTGGTGTGTCTTCTAGCACATCCTCCCGGTCCCTCCTCTCTGCTTGACACTCAAGTGTCCCTTGTTCTTGCAGCAGAGAAGAACTGATCAACTCGGTGTAACTGCCTTGATTGAACAAAGCTAACTTCTCTTTTAGTATGGCACTCAAGCCATAGAAAAAGTAGTCACACATTGCAGCTTCGCTCATTGCATAAGCAGGAGCATATTGTGCCAAAAGGTTGAATCTTCTGACATAATCGAGGACACTCATGTCCCCCTGCTTCAAGTTTCTGAATTCTTGCTGTTGGGCCTTAATAAAACCCTTAGGAATGTGACGAGCACGGAATGCTTCACGAAATTCCATCCATTCCACTTGATGGCCTTCCGGAACGGTGGCAAGATAAGCAAACCACCAATTACCGGCGGCTCCATGGAGCTGTTGAGCTGCAAATAATGTCTTCTGATATTCGTCGCACTCAAACACTCCAAACTTGGACTCCATAACTCGAAGCCACTGATCAGCTTCCACTGGTTCATTGGCTTCCGTGAAGATTGGCGGTTGTGTCGCCAGGAAGTCCATATAGGCGTTCCGAGGTGGAACGTCCTGTTGTGAGCGTTGGAGTAAGCCCTGTTGTACCAACGCTTGGAGTAGTCTTGTGTTGTGTTGACTTGACTCGACCATCTGAGCCATGACATCCGCCCATACCGTTGATGGCGGTGTCCGTGGTGGAGTTGAGTTATCACCGTCTTGGCGAGAACTATCAGCCCTACTCGGGGAATGAGTACACACCATACTGCAAAAGCATAATTTTGAGGGGAGTCAAAACCTGATCTAGCAGTATGTGAAAGCATGTAAAACATGAACATGCTAAAACTCTATGAAAGCATAACAATACTTCATGTTTACACATCCTTCTAAAGCCAACAGAAACAATCCCCATTTGCGGTACAGAACCGACCTTTCTGTACTTAACCGAGATTTGGATCCAGTTAGCAGAATTTTCATAACTCTAGTTGAATACCAAAGTTAAAATTAACTTTAGTATCTTTTCAACGAGTACTCATATGCCCCTAGATCATCTCTGGATCAATAGCTATGACTGTTCAAAGTTGACATAATTTCTGGGTAAATTTTGCCAGCACCTCCTTTGTATGTGGCTGTTTTCATCACAGTTTTATATACAAATGAAGTACACTTCTGAACAAACTATGAACTACAAAATTGTTGCAAGTTTCATTAAATTTCCAACGGTGTATCCTATGACCCTTAGAATTTTTTCTACATATTGTTATGGCCAATTTACAGCAACATCCAGAGAAGTTTGCAGCTGCTCTGTTTTCTGAATAGTTTGCATTCATCTGGACATTCAACCAAGTTGGTTTCGGATTTGGCTCTGGAGTTCTACATAAAAGTTGTAGAGCCCTTAATAACCTTTCCAGAACTGTATCAAACACCTCCATCGGATCAAGCTAATCAGAGTTACACTCTGTTAAAGTCCAGAAAAATTTCTGTCTGCACAGAGCACTCTGTCTTTGAGATCGGAAGAAGCCTAACAAGTCTCTTCTTTGAAACTTAGTTCAAATGAAGATCTCAGTAGCTAATATGTGCTTTATCACATCCATTTTTAGTTTGGAAGTTAGTCATGTATGATTTCTTCTTAGGAGAGAAAACTATCCAGTGTAGTACGGTGACGATGCACCGTAAGACATATGTCGGTACAACGTTGCCTCACCAAAGAAAAACCTAACCGGATTACTCCGGCATACACGTATCCTTAGGTGGCACTAGAATGGTCACTCGCAAACGTGTTCTACACGCACTAAGGTTTTCGTGGTTAGTACCTACATAAGCCACACTCAATCATCAGGTTCGGCTGCACACCGAACCCGGTATCCATAACAGTTTGTACACCCGGCCGTCATCACTTGCCCAGGTGTTCTCAAGCCAAACACGCCTTGAGCTACGTGTTCACGTTACTGACCACGTGATGGGGTCTCCTAAATTGCACCACGCACGCTAGGGAAGATGTTGCTCGAATACCCCAAACGACATGAAGAGTCGTAGAGGATACTAAAGTGAGTCGGGTTACCTGCCACCCGTGAGGCTCCACCCTTCAGCTTGTGCGCACTGGTGGACAGCGCATACATGCACCCCCCAAGACATAAACGTCCCGAGATGCACGGTTTTCCGACATAACAAATAGGTTAGCTTGCCACCTTCATAATATGCTAATAGTAGTCCTTATGTGGGCCTAGTACTGTTATCTCACCGTATCCTAAGTTTTTTACATAGTATGATGCTCAATCCATGCTCTGTTCCCAACGCAGCTCTGATACCATGTGTAACAGCTCTGATACCACGCTGAGACGGACTGGGACCTCGTCGGGTGGTGCCGTGTTATGCGGCACCCAACAGCACACGGGTCGATGAACACACATCATATTACATAAAGAGTTTGCGGAAGCGTACAAGATTGTTTTACAAATAAGTATATCAGAGTAAACTACAGCGGAAGACTATCACTCTCACGATTCATATCTAAACTAGCAACAAAGAAACAGTCCAGCCCGCGGACGTTTCTTACTAGCAACACGAAGATCAATCTGCAGCGTCGAGGATGCTCTTTGAGTAAACACTCGGAGGTTCCCGAGTCTCATCAGCATTCCTTCTCATAAGCATCGAGTCAATTACCTTCAAAACAACTCGGATAGCATCCGTGAGCATAACGCTCAGCAAGACTTAACCATCACCCTAAACATGAAACTCTAAGTGAGGTTATGAACCTAACATAGGATGGCATAAGCATAATTAAACTCTCCTAAAAGTGAATCCTTACTTTCAGGTATTAATTGCAGCATTTTAAGTAACCCTGAGCACGCCACATCAGGAGTCCACAATCAAACAAGAAACGCTTTCCCCCAATGTAAATTGCTCATGGCATAAAAGAATCGAGTTTGCACTAGCCTATTCTTCAAGCTCCAATAAAAGGTAGGATAATACTTCACATCAAGATGATTAGTTCCTTTCTCATGGAAGTTCTTACTACGTCACGACTGTGAGAACAAGTATGCTCGGTCCATTCCGCGAGCGACAGTGATTCGAATCAATAACACCCGGACTACACGACACGTACGCCCGTACTCGACGTTGCCTATAACAACCATCACTGACGTCGTACGTGGCAGCCTTTCCCCCGTTCCACCCCCGCTGAATCAATCAAGTCGCCCCATACAGTAGCTACTCTCATGGTGCACCTTCCGATGTGAGATGTCATGAGAATATTCCCCACATACTGCACACCGGCCGTCCGCCTGAGGCGACCCGAAAAGTCCCAACGACAGCTTCCCGAGGTACATCGGTTTACTGGGCCCCATATAGCCAGCATGAGTCCGGTACACAACTCAAACTTGTTGAACAGGGCCGCATACGGATCGGTCCTTGACCGACACGGACAGGTCTACAACACCCAGGCCCCTATGTCCTGCTGCTCCTACAACCTTCCGGTCTCATCTTTAACTTGCTAATTCAATTACGAACCAATCCCGTATGCCCCTGTTGTTCCTAAATCTGCGAGTAGCATCTCACCACTCGACTTCTACCGAACCGTACATAAGCATGGCAGTTCTACACGGTGAAAGACACCTATCCAATACTCCATGGGTCATTTGGTTATGCAAGAGGAGTATCAATCACTAGACCTAATGCACAGTTCATATCTTGACCGAAAGTGAGTACAAAATCAAAACTTAATAGCTGTTAAATGCAAACCGGAGCTTGCCTGTTTTGCAGGGTAGTCGTATATAACCAGTTAGTGTCCTTGCAGATCCACCCTTGACTCTCCGGAGCTTGATCCACTTCGATGAATCACTCCTTTGAGTCCCCTTCGTTGTGGTTCCTATTGAGATGCATATGCACATATTTTATAGAATGTAATGGAAAGAAGTTATGGAATTAATTTCTTAGGACAGAGGTTGTGTGGAAAATCCAAGCATGGCTTGGTTTGCCTCTGTTGTGCAAAGAACAGAAATAAACTAAATTGACCTTAAGGCCTTAGCTATACACTAACCCTTTTCTCTAATGAACATAATAGAAAAGCTGAAAAGATTTGAGTGCAACTGAAGAACAAGAACTCCAATGGCCTCAAAACTTTTACAGAAGGTTCTATACTACCTAAGGATTTATCTTGCCAAATTACAGCTAATGTGGAGTCATATTGTGTCCCCCATAATTCTCACAACATCTCTTTTGTATTTTTCCCTTATACATAAGTATGGAGAATAAGAACAGAGAGTTCAAGGACTCATCTTGGGCTGATAATTTACATGTGAGTTCTTGATCACATGAGTGTCATCTGGTCCAAAATTCAGCCCTTTTACTTAAGTAGTTCTGTCAGAACAATTCTTTAAGCATTTGTACTCAAAAGAATTAATTCTGTAGAAACGTGCATTTTCATGCCCAATTGAGTGAACTAAAATTCCAAGTATATCTCAGAGACCTTGACTAAATTTTCCTATGATTTTTGGAGCTATGGATTGCTTAGAACAGATTTTTGAAGTGGGAAACATTTTCTGAAAATGTTTCTGGACTCTTTTGAACACAGTAGTTTGCATTTAGCAAATTCCTACTCAAATGATATTCAAATGAGCTGAAAATTTGCTAGTAGGTCAACAATATGCTAAAGAATATTCTGGCAAAGTTTGGGGATTTTTGGATAACCCAAACTCCCTTTAATTCTTTTTCAGAAAATTTTCAAAGAATTTTCCAGAATATAATATTGACTTTCATACAAAGCTGAGTTCTTATTTGGATAGAACTCTGAGAGATGAATCCGACCCAATTGGAATCACTCAAATTGGAGTTTTCTACAGGGAGATATGAATTTCCAAAGATTGAGCTAACCCTGGAATTATTTTCCTATTGAAAATCCGGCTGGACCCACAGTTTTGAATTCCAGCCAATAGAAACGAAGCCACACCGGGCCACAGTGCTTCTGCGCGCCAACACACGGGATCCCGGCCACACCCGATCCCGGGTTTAAAATTTGAGCTGCTGATAGGCGGGGCCCACGCGTTGTCTTCTTCCTCCGGCTCTCTCCCCGCGCCCGCGCTGCCCCTCGCCGGCCCGACGCCGGAGCTCGCCGGCTCGCCGTTTCCGGCTACCGCCTGAGCTGAAACTCGCCGCCAGGGAGTTTGTGACACCGAGGAACATGACTGTGGGGTCTGCTTGGGCCGCCGGCGGCCGGAAACTGGCCGGCGATGTGCGGCAGCCACTGTGGAGGTTCGGTAGGGTTGCCTAGGTTTTCCAGCCCGCCAAAACCTGCGCCGACGCGCCCTACAGCACCAGTGCACCTCTAGGAAGATCGGCACGACCTCAAAATGGCTTGGGACTGGATGTAATTAGGTTTTCGTCGTGCGACCGAATGGGTCCACCATGAACACCTCTAGTCGAGCTCGAATTCCGTCGTGCTGAGGCGTTTTCATGCGCTGGATCCTAAAGGAGAAATGACCGCCGGCTAATCCAGCGTCTATGTGCCAAATTTGATGACTTAAGGAGGATCAGAGGGCAAGAATTTGAAAGAATCATACCGGAAGCTCGGAATGAGGTCGCTGGAGCAAAACCTCAAAATTCGCCGCCGATAGCTTGCGGCTTGGCCTGAGCTTGGGCTGAGAGCAGCACCGCACCTGTGCGCATCCGTAGGTGTGATCGCTCGGCCGTGAAACCCGCTGTGGAGGGCTGTCCACGAGCGCCCGATCACCTTTTGAGCTAGGTCGCCGCGGCGGCGGTCGTTCTCGGGCGAGGAAGGCCGAAGCTCACTTGCTCGTGGGTCAGGGAGGTGGAGGCTGATCTCGGGGAAGCATTTAGCAGCTCGGAGGAAGGGAAAGGCTGTGCGTGGGGAAAGGCAGCAGCTGGTGGTGCTGCCGAGCGTCCCCGTGGCTCCACGGTGGGAGCTGCTCGTGGCCCACGTGCTACTCGACGATTTCCCCCACTGGAGCTGAGACTTAGGGTGCAAGACTCCTCCTTTAGCTCTATGACATGTGGGTCCCACTCCATATTTCCTCCCAAATATCTTCTCAAGCTGATCCTCTTAATTCCCAAGATTCTGTGTTTTAAAAATGTGGGTTAGAAAATTGAATTCTCCAAATTCAGTTTGAATTGGTATGACCAATTTGAATTTGGCTAGAGTTTACAAATGTTTCTCTTACACTCCTTTTTGAGCCCACCCTACAAATGGAAAGGTGGTGATAACCTTTTCCCTAAAAACTCAACTATATGGCTGCATGTTGATTCAAAGTTTCTGGGTCACCATGTGTGTGAACTTTGAATTTCAAATCTGAATTTTAAACTTACATGCAAAGAGGTATTTAACTCCTTATTGGTTCAACACTTTTAAATAAAAAGGTGAGCCTCATTTTGGATGATCTTCCATGTATTACTTTGCATGAAGAAAAGTTTTAGCAAGTCCCATTTTTCATTTCTTTGCCACACATATGAATTCAAACCTTAGTTTTTATTCATACACATTTTTGGGGACTTTTACAAAGAAAACCCTCATGTGTGTTATCACATGTGGAAAAAGTTTTAACAAGTCCCAAATTTCATACATATGAAACAAAACTTTTGCGAACAAGAGTTTCTTTGTATTCACATTTTTGGGACCTTTACAGTCAATCAAAATTTTATCTCAGTAGTAAGTAAAGATAAGTAAAACATGAACATGTCATGAACTTTATGGAAACATAATCACATTCATGTTTAAACAAATCTTAAGTACGCTAAACTAATTAGCGAGACTACACTGACCAGTTCACACAAACTCCAAATTTTACTCAAGTTATCAACAGATCCTTAACTTGAGTTCAATACCAAAGTTTTAGTAAACTTCAGTAGCTTCCAACCAAGTACTTATGTGCTCCTTAAGGATTTTACTACAGGAAGTTATGGCTTAAAAACAGAAAGGTCCAGAGAGGTTTTTGCTACTGTCCTGGTTTTGAACAGTTTGCCTTCAACTGGACTTTTCACCAACTTAAAGTGTGATTTTGCTCTGGAGGTCTACAAAGAAATTGTAGAGCACTTGAAAATATTTCCAGAACTGTATCATACACCATATTTGGCTCAAGCTACTCAGAGTTATGCCCTGTTCAAGTCCAGCAAGAATTCCTGCCAGAAACAGAGCCCTCTGTTTTTGAAAACTTTGACACCTAGTTATACTCTCATTTGAATCTTAGCTCAAAATAAGAGTTCAGTAACTAGTACTTGTTTCAAACTTCCATTTTTAGTCGAAAGTTAGTTCATGAATTATTTCTTAATAGGGAAGAAATTATTAAGTGTAGTACGGCATCGATGCACCGTAAGAAGCATGTCGGTACTACGTTACCTCACCAAAAGAAAATCCTACCCGGATTATACCGGAATATACGTATTATTAGTGGAAATAAGACGGTCTCTTGCACACGTGTACTACACGTGATACGTACGTGGTTAGTACCTGCAGAAGAACACTCAATAGTGGTGCACTCAAAGGTTGTTTCATTACAGGCAGTTCCATATTTGAAAGTGAATACAAACGCCCGTATCATTGTCATACGGCCGTCCTTGAGTTAAGTCACGTTTCAAGGTACGTGGTCGTGTTTCAACACCACACGACGGGGAACCCGAGTATGTCATGAATGGGTCTTCACGGTTGGCAATGTTATCAACCCAACAGATACCACCTACTGCCCTGCAGGGCACGCCGATGGCAAGCGCTGCGTATGTTCTCCTGGGCTATTTCGAGACGAACACACTATCGTGTTACTGACGACACGATGGGGTCTCCACTTACTTTCTTAATGCACGCTAGGGATCAGCGTTTCATATGAACCCAGGAACATGAAGAGTCCAAGAGTTCATATTGACGTCTCACACCAACCTGTGAGACCTAGCCCTGAACCACTTTCCTCGTCAGGGGAGCTTACCGAAATTGAACCACTTTCGGTGGCGTTCATTACCGTTCTTACCAGAACGTAGGTGCATCGTTGCATAATGAAAAATTCAGAATTATAACAAGTAAGTTAGCAATGCCACTTTAAGTAACTATACTACTATAGTCCTTATGTGGGCCTAATACCGTTTCCTCACCGTATCCTAAGTTTTTGTCGTAATACGATCCTTACTCCGTGTGCTATTACCAATGTGGCTCTGATACCACGCTGAGAGGGCCCGGTCCCGATCACGAGGCCGTGCCACCTCGCCCGAGGAATCGCATTGGGTGGTGCCGTGTTATGCGGCACCCAACAACACACATATAAGGAACACAGTATTACATAAATCAAAAGCGGAAGCTTACAATTATTCATTCTAAATAATTTACATAAAATAGCTACAACGGAAGTCTATAAACAGATCACGATGAATATCTAAGAAGCACTCGAGAAGAGATCCAGCCCGCGGACTCCTCTCGCTAGCAACACGAAGACATGGAAGCGGCTAGGTTCTCCAAGTGTGACATGACTCGAAAATTCCCGAGTCTCACCGGACAACCTTCTTTATAGCCTCGGAGTTTACCTGCAAAACCACTTATATAGCAAGAGTGAGCACAAAGGCTTAGTAAGGCTTAACCGTCTCTCCTAAGACATGAAACTCTACATGAAAGTAACCTAAGACTTAAGCCTGTCATTTGCGAAAAGACTCGCCTACGAGTTCATCCTTAACTTTCAGGTTTTAGCCATAATAGTGGTGACCTTGCGCCTAGCAACATTGGAAATCCACAATCAAACAAGAAACGCTTTGTTCCAATGTTACTTGTCCCAAGGTGGAAAATAACTTTAGTTTGCTCTATCTCTACTTCAAACATGGTTTTCATGCAATTTACAATTATCATAACAGCATTTAAAACTTTGCAAACTATTTCCACACAACTTGATTACTAGGTCACAACACAGGGAGCAAGCGGTAATCAATAACCGCGATGGACGGTGATTCGAATCAAACACTACCCGGATAACTCGACATATATGCCCGCCTCTGAAGACCCAACTCTGGCGTCCTTCATTACGTCGTATGTGGCAACCTTTCTCAGGACACTAGACTGTAGAACCGGTCGCGCCGTCTCGGGCTCATAGGTCTAACGAGACGATGTGGTATGCCTCTACAACCCAGTGAACCTGGTACATTGGTTTCCTGATTCCCATATGTCAGTAAGCATCCGGTACACAACTCAAAACCTGCTCCTGGGTGCCGCAAACGCATTGGTCCTTAACCGACACAGGCAGAACTACTCGACCAAGACCTCATCTTGTCGCTGCCTAACCCTCCTGCCCGGTCTCATCTTTAGAAATGTAAATTTTAGTTTGCCCTCTTCTTCCATCTACACCCAGGTAGTCCCGTCTATAGCTCGCGAGTAGATTCCAACTACTCATCTTCTACCGGATGCCCTAGTCTATTTAGCATTGCCTTATTCTACAACGATGACACCATTCTAACCTTGACCTCAGGGTTCATTTTTTGTTATGCAAGTGGGGTATAAAACAACCTTGACCTAATGCAAGTACAAGCTATGACCAATTGTAGTGAACAACGGAAAACTTTAAAAACAACTTAAATGCAAACCGGGGCTTGCCTTGGTTTTGCAGGGGACTAAAGTCAGATAAGGTGAAGTTAGTTGCTGATGATGACTGGAATCTTAATCACTGGCCTTCCTGCTCCTTGATCCAAGCTTCACCTTTCCTCCACTCTTCCACGTTTAAGCACTATACGTTATGAACATGCATATATATTTAATTGTAAAACATTTGCTAACAAGTGCTAAGGACAAGTTCAAAACTGGAACTCTGTTTAAGAATTTAAAATGACACTGGTGCTAGTTGTTTGGGTGTGTGTCTAAGCACTATCATCAAGTGAGAAGTGAGGTTCATCACTTGGGTGGTGATCACCTAATTGGTTGAACAGAACACTACTGATCCAGGGCTCCAATGGAGTTGGAAATTTTCTTGTGAGTTCCATGTCACAAGAAAGTCCCCTGGACCAAAATTCAGAATAATTCACTGAGTAGATCACCCAGAACAATTCCCTAAGCATTTAGCCAAACAGGAAATAATTCTGAATAAATTTACACTTTCATGCAAATTTAAGTAAAGTTAATTTCATACCCATCTCAGGGAGTATGCATGAATTTTCCTAGGATTTTTGGAGCTAAGGAATGCCCTGAACTGAATTTCCAAGTTTTAGAAATTTCCTGAAAATGTTTCTGTATTCATTTGAATACAGAAACTTAAAATCAGAATTACCCAAACTAGACCAACTCCAAATGAGCTGAAACTTTTATAGGAGTCTCCCAATATCCTAAAGAATATCCTGGCAAAATCTTGGGATTTTTGGCTGAACCAAACTCCCTCAAAAATTCTTTTGCTAAAAAGTTTTAAACAATTCTCCAGAATTTTCTATTGCTTTTCATACAAATTGGGTTGCATATTTGGAGAGGGTTTTTCATCCTGAATACAACCCAATTTGAATCACTAAATTTGGAGCTTCCTAGCAAAAGTTATGAGGTTCTAAAGTTTGAACTAAATCTGGAATTCAAATTAAATCGGGGAAATGTTTAAACTCTGACGGTGGGTCCCTTCTACACGTGTCGGTTGCTGGAGCTAAGCCACACGGGGCCACAGACTACTTCCCGCTCTGTTGCAAAGGATCCCGGGGCCACAGCTGATAGGGGGATTAAACTTTTCCGCCACTGACACGTGGGACCCGCCGGTCGTCTTCTTCCCCGAGCCGTTTGCTTTCCCCCGCTGCCCCCTCGCCGGGAACTCGTCGGAGCTCGCCGGAGTCAGCTTCCCGGCCGTCTCCCGGCTCGGTACTTGCCGCCTGGGGGTTTTTAGGGACGAGCAATCCACTGGTGCGGTGCTCTCGGGCTGCCGGCGACCGGAAACCGGTCGGCGACGTGGGCACACCTAGGTGAGGCTTCGGCACCATGGCCCGAGCACCCTAGCCCACCAAACGTTCGACGGATCCGCTCTAAAGAATCAGTGGAGGTCAGGCAAGCTCGGAACGGCCTCAACTTGGCTCGGAAATGGCGGCAACCCGGTTGTCACCGTGCGCCCGTGCGTTCCCGCCATGGCCGCCGATCGGAAAGCCCAAAATTAGCCGCTAACACGGGGTTTCTAGCTAGGATTGTGAAGGGGATCGGATCGCTAGCCAGTCTAGTTTATTCATGCATGATTTGATGAGCTAAGAACGAAGAACCAATGAGAATTTTGGGTTTCCATACCGGATCATCGGTCTGGGGCCGCCGGCATGTTTTCCTGAATTCTCGCTCGGTGTTTCGCGGATTTGCTTGAGGTTTGGAGGTGAGCAGCACGGGGCCACATCGCGTTTGGGGACGCCAGCGCTTGGTCGTGACAGGCGCTAGACTCAGCTGTCCACGGGAGCTCTCTCCTCGGTTCCCTTTCGGCTGCCGCGCGAACACGGTGCCCCGGCGGCAGAGAGGACCCACCACGATCGCTTTTGTGTCGGGGAGAAGAAGAGTGGGTGCACGGTGTTGTTCAGCAGCTCGGAGGGAGGCTGTGCACGGTGTTTATATGCATCCCCGGTCAGAACCGAGGCGGCGACGAGCGCGACGTTTATCGAGCGCGAGGAGAAGAAGAGAAACAGCGTTGGCTCGGTTCAGAGAGAAGGGATCACGCCAAGGCAGGGAGGGGGCGGTAAGCTGGTCGCCAGCGCGTGAGGGCGGGTGAGGCGGTGGCTTCGGGTTAGCCTCGGTGGCGCCCGTGCGATGATCGAGCTCGTGCGTTACCCGAGAGCAAGACTTAGGCAGCAAGTTAGGCCCCCTCCTCTCAATGACCAGTGGGCCCAGAGCTCCCCTCTGCCCCAAAATATCTCCAAATTTTTGACACATTGTAAATTCATCTATGAAGGATCCAAATCCAAAAGCCATTTTGACATTTGACAATTTTGCCACAGTTTCAAGTTTAAATTCTAATTTGGATGTAATTTACAAGTTCCATTGACATTCATATCAAAGCCCCTCCAAATTTGATCAAAACTTGGCTCCCTCATAATTTGGACCTGAGGAATTCAAATATGTCCTCTGATCTTTGAGTTGGCTATTGCAAATACAACTTCTCCAACAACAGTTTGAATTCCCTCTTTTGAAAGTGCCCTTCTTCCTTTTGAAGTGACCCTCTTAATTAAAACTGAATTCCAAGTTTTATTGCACATGCCCACACTTTCATGAGTAACACAAAAGTTTTTGTAAGTCCCAATTATTGTTATGAACTAAACTTGATTCATAGCTCAAGTTTTTTATTTACATGTTTTGGGACTTTTACAACGGAATCCTTGTGTCACAGATTGGTATCAGAGCCACGGTTGACTGTAGGTCACAAGCCTAGATAAGGTCACAGATTGGTATCAGAGCCACGGTTGACTGTAGGTCACAAGCCTAGATAAGGTCACTGATTGGTATCAAACTACCACGGTTGACTGTAGGTCACAATCCTAGGTAGAAATCACTGATTGGTATTAGAAGTCACGCTGACATAGGACGCAAGCCTAGGCCTAGTTACAGATTAGCATTAGAGCCACTGTGACAGTAGGATGCAAGCCTAGAATGCATAGATTGGCATCAGAACCACCTTGACCGTTGGATGCAAGACTAGGAAAAGTCACAGATTGATCACAGATTGGTATCCTAGGTATCACCCCAAACCACATTGACTATAGGACGAAGTCACAGATTGGTATCACCCTAAAAACATATAGGACTCCCATTGAATAAGCTTGAATAGGAGTTGTGTGAAACTTTTGTGATGATTGCTTGTGATTATGTGCTTAGTGTGAATTGTGGGACGTTTTAGCGTTGATCATATCCACACATAGTCGAGAGATGTGAGATGCTTCGGCATGTGTTCACATCCTCATATAGGTTGATATACAGTTCATACCCTTGATGCATATAGCTGGGGGGAATCCATCTAAACTTCTAAACTCTATTCTATCAAACTCTCTCACACAGATGGTGAGAGAAAACACCGGCCGACAAAGGAGGAACTACCGTGGCAACCAAGAGGATGACCACGTCGAAGTTCCTGAGAATGTCAACCTCGAGGCTAGTGGAAATAATCTTGAAAGGTTGATGGCTATGCAGAATCAGCTCATGCAAACCATGATCCAAACTTTGGGTCAGCTGCAAGCCAACAACTGCAATAACCCCGTTCCTGCACCACCGCCACCACCACCGCCGGCTCACAACCGACTGGGAGAGTTCATGAGGACTCGACCACCTACTTTTGCACAAGCTAATGATCCCATGGAGGCCGACGATTGGTTGAAGTCCATGGGGAAGAAGCTTGCTATAGTTCAGTGCAATGACCGAGAGAAAGTTCTCTTCGCATCGCACCAACGTATGGGAGCAGCCGCTGACTGGTGGGGCGCTCTCTGCAACGCTCATTTCAACCAGGAGACTATCACTTGGACTGAGTTCAAGGAGAGTTTCCGCTCTCATTACGTCCCTGCTGGTGTCATGATGCTCAAAAGGCAAGAGTTTGATGGTCTCCGCCAAGGCAAGAAAAGCGTGAATGAGTACCTCAACAAGTTCACGCAACTGTCACAGTGTGCCACCGAAGATGTCAACTCGGATCAAAGGAAGCAGTACATGTTCATGAGAGGGTTGAACAATGAGATCTAGGTTCAGCTCCTCAACAATGACTATGCGAACTTCCAGAAGCTAGTTTACAAAGCCGTAGTGGTTGAGAGCAAGATCCGAGACATCGAGCAAGAGGGCAAAAGAAAGATGCCATACCATCCACAAGGGAGCAACGTACACCCCCGTTGCATGCCCCCAGCTGGACCACAGTATGGCTCGTCTACGTCTACTTTTCGCCCTAATCAGCCACCGCAGCAACGTCCTGTTATGCAAGCACCTCATGTGCCTTTGCCTCCTGCACCCCGTCCAGACATGGGTGCTTATATTCAAAACCCCCGCCCTAACGTTCCTGCTGTCGTGGGCAACAAGGCATGCTTTGCATGCGGAGAAACAGGACACTTTGCGAGTCAGTG
This sequence comes from Neostapfia colusana, assembly GCA_030760725.1. Classification (NCBI taxonomy): domain Eukaryota; kingdom Viridiplantae; phylum Streptophyta; class Magnoliopsida; order Poales; family Poaceae; genus Neostapfia; species Neostapfia colusana. Next base: position 35,220,034 of record JASWHV010000003.1, read on the forward strand.
CCCAAGGAAAGGTCCTGGACAACCAAGCAACGTGCCCAAGCAGAACCCACGGCCGAACGGAGGAGCTACGCAAGGCAACCGTGGACAGAACTACGCTCGTGGCAACGTGAACCATGTCTCTGCTGAGGAAGCGCAACAGGCTGAGGACGTCATGATTGGTATGTTCCTTGCCAACTCCAACCCAGCCACCATTTTATTTGATTTCGGAGCATCGCATTCATTCATATCATCCAAGTATGTTGCCAAGTATAATCTACCCATATCACACTTGAAATATACTATGTTGGTTAATTCTCCCGGTGGAGAGATGAGTACTGATATAGTATGTCCAAAAGTAAACCTTAAAATGAGGGTAGTAGACTTCCTTGCCAACCTCATTGTCTTGGATTCCCAAGGGCTTGACATAATACTCGGAATGGATTGGTTAAGCAAGCACAACAGAGTGATCCAATGTGCTAAGAGGATCTAACCTATGTAGAGCACCCTGTCCAAATTTTGGACGTGAAGGAAAGGGTCACGAGGAACAAAGTGATCCGATGGTGCAAGGTACAATGGAGCCATCACACGGAAGCCGAAGCTACATGGGAACGTGAAGAAGACCACAAGGCAGAATTCCCTCATCTATTCTCCACTCTATTGAATCTTGAGGGCGAGATTCAATTTAAGGGTGATAGGTTTGTAACACCTTCAATTTCATAATTCATGCATGCATTCATATTTCATGTAGAGAAACATTTTAAAATAAGTACAAACAGAGAAGGAATCAGAAAGATAGATAAAAAGAGCCAGTTCCAGTTCGCCGAGGAGTGCTGTAGACACATCCCGCGGCCTGCTGGCCACGTGGCGTGTTTGTAGCTGATCCCTGCATAGTGGGGAGAGGTCCGACACCGCTAGACACGTAGAAGGCTCGGAGCTAGCCTCTGTGGGAGGGGCGAGGTCCGACCCGCTGGACGCGTGTTGCCTCCGGGGCTTGTCTCTGCGGAGAAGCGAAGTCCAGACCCGCAGGACACGTGTCGCCACCAAAGCTAGTCGCTGCGGGGAAATAAGGCCCAACCCACTAGACACGTGTCACTCTCAGAACTCACTTCCGAGAGGTCCGACACCGCGGGACACGTGTCGCTCTCGAAGCTAACCTCCTAGACGTCGGTCCTATTGGACACGTGTCACCTCCGGAGCTCACCTCCGGGAGGTCCGACACTGATGGACACGTGTCGACCTCGGAGCTCGTATCTGAGGAGAAAGGAAGATTCGGCGCTGCTTGACATGTGGCACTCTCGGAGCTCACCTCCGAAGAGAGGGGAGGTCTGGCACTGACACGTGGCGTACGCAGAACTCGCCTCTGTTGAGAGGGGAGCTCCCGACCCACCAGACACATGGCTCACGCGGAGCTCGCCTCTGAGGGAGAGGGAGGTCCCGCCCACCAGGACACGTGGCGCACGCGGAGCTCACCTCCGAGGAGAGGGGAGGTCCCACTCGCCTGACACACGGCACAACCAGAGCCCGCCTTTGCGGAAAAGGAAGGCCCGGCCTCTGCTGGACACGTGGTGCCTCCGAAGCTCATCACCGAGGAGGTGACGAGATCTTAAGCGGTTTTTCTTCTATATGCGTGGGAATACTATAAAAGTCCCAAAAACGTGAATGCAAAGGAACGGGTGATTGAACGTCATCGTGTTTCTGGTTCATGAAAAATGGGACTTACAAAAACTTTCTCACACGTGATGGTATACATGAGGTGCAACCACATGGGTTCAAGCATGCCTTTGAATGTGTTGGACCAAGGTGAAGTTAAACTCATGTGTAATCATACATGTGGATGAGAAAGAATAAAGATAAGGTCTTTAGACCCAAAGGCTCAGCTCAAATTGCCTCCAAACTTTTGTATACACATGGAGTCTCATACATTTGAATTGAGGAAAATGTGGTGGCACCTTTCTGATTTGAGGGTGAGCAAAAAAGGGGAATAGACTATGATCATGTTGAGTTCATGCTGAATTCAAACATGCTAAGACAAGGGAATGACTTGAGTTATGTCACATAAAATGATAAACTCAAACATGGACATGTGGGAAGAGCTAAAATCTTCTTTAACTCTTGTTGAACACATGTTAACCCGGGAAAGGATTTCACTCCCAAAAATCTAACTCATATGTACATTCCCTATGAGTAGAGGAGAGGGAAGTTTAAACCCCATTTTTGAACCCTTGCAAAGCATTCATGGTCAGATGGTCCAAAAGCATATATATGAGATGACCATTGCAGTCCTCAGGTATTAAAGAGCTTAAGTTCCAAAATTGGAGAGTGATTGAGCTCATATACCAATTGTTCAAAGCCTTGTTTGAGATCACCTCGAATTCAAATTTGAGGGGCATAACCAAACTGAACTTGTGAGGTTCAGCTTGGGACCAAGATTGATCAAGCATGGGCTAGGAGCAAACCGAAGTGTTTCACCCAAATTCAGATGGGTCATCACCAAAGAGGACTTAAATGTTCAGTTTGAATTAAAGGAGTTACTTCAAAGAGAAGAAGCCCCTTTCCAAAAAGGGAATTCAAACTGTGGTTTGAAAATTTGTATTTACAGTGGCCAACTCAAAGATCAGAGGGCATATTCAAACTCTCCAGGTTCAAATTATGAAGAAGGCAAATTTTGAGAAAATTTGGAGGTGCTTTGATATGTGTATCAAAGATACTTGTGAATTGTCATTGAAATTCGAATTCGAATTTGAAACTGAAGTAAAAATTTCCAAATTTCCAATTGGCCTTTGAATTTGAGCTCTTCATAGCTGAATTTACCATGTGCCAAAAATCTGGAGATATTTGAGAAAGAAACTTGGTGGGGCCCAATTGTCATAGAAGAGGAGGAAAACTTAGCACCTAAGTCTTTGCTCTCGGGTTAGACCGAGCTCCGGGCGCCACCAAGGCAGCAGCCACCGCCACCTCCTGCTCGAGCTGCCCCCCCCCCACGTGCGGGCGCCAGAGGCGGTTCACCCGGCATTTATCCTCCCCACCGAGGCAAACATGAAGTCTTCCACTCATGCTCGCGGGTTCTTCTGCTTCCGTGCCCGAAAAACAGCCGCCGGCGACGCCTCTGTTTCCTTCGGTTGTCCACCAGCTCGCGTCCTCTTCTGCTCGAGCCGTCCACACAAAAAGGGAGCGCTAACGAGTGTACAAGATCCTCAACAGCTCGGCCCCGACATTCCTGGCTCGTGGGGCGCCCAAATCAACGATCAACGCGAGGTACTAACGCTCACCGGTGAAAGGGCAACTCGGGTCACCGTGGGCAGCTCATACCGAGGCTTTTCACGGCTGAGCATGCACCCTCCGAGATGCGCCGGGACTTCACGCTGCTCTCCCCTGAGTTTTAGCCCGAGCCGTGCAACGTAGCTCGGGAATTTCCAGTTTTCCTCTCGGACGAGGAAAACCTAAGCGCGGGTAAGAGTTTCAGAAATCAACGCTTAATTCTCGGTTAAAGTTGTTCATTTGGGGCACAGAGGAGCTAGAGAGGATAGGGGAGCCTTTTTCCTTCGCAACTATAGCTAAGCAGTGAGTAGGGGCAGCTAATTTCGAGTTCGTCCATCGGCGGCCATGGCGGGAACGCGCGGGCGCATGGTGACAACCGGTTTGCCACCGTTTCCGAGACAGGTTGAGGCCGAGCCGAGCTTGCCTAACCTCCACCGCTGCTTTAGAGCGCGTCCGCTGAACTTTTGGCAGGCTAGGGTGCTCGTGCCACGGCGCCGAAGTCTCACCGCGGTGTGCGCACGTCGCCGGCCTACTTCCGGCCACCGGCAGCCCGAGTCAACCCCGTAGACATGTTCCCTACCCTGAGAACCCCCAGGCGGCGAGTACCGAGCTGGGAGACGAACGGGAAGCTGACTCTGTCGAGCTCCGACGAGTCTCCGGCGAGGGGGCGGCGCGGGAAAAATGGAACGGCCTGAGGTTGAAGACGACCGGCCGGTCCCACATGTCAGTGGCGATATTTTAAATTTTCGATCCTCTACGGCCCCAGGATCCGGTGTGGTAGCGCAGGAAGGGTCCTGTGGCCCAGTGTGGCGTGATTCCAGCGGCTGACACGTGTAGGGTGGACCCACAGGCAGAGTTTGAACATTCCTCGATTTAATTTGAATTCCAGATTTAGTTCAAACTTTAGAACCCCATAACTTTTGCTAGGAAGCTCCAAATTTAGTGATTCAAATTGGGTTGGATTCAGGATGAAAAGCTCTATACAAATATGCAACCCAATTTGCATGAAAACCAATAGAAAATTATGGAGAATTCATTAAAGCTTTTCAGCAAAAGAATTTTAGAGGGAGATTGGTTCATCCAAAATTCTCTAAATTTTGCAAGGATATTCTTTAGGATATTTGGAGACTCCTGTAATAGTTTCAGCTCATTTGGAGTTGATTTAGTTAGGGTAATTGTAATTCCAAGTTTCTGTATTCAAATGAATACAGAAACATTTTCAGAGAATTTCCAAAACTTGGAAATTCAGTTCTGGTCATTCCTTAGCTCCAAAAATCCTAGGAAAATTCAGGCATACTCTCTGACCTATGCTTGAAATTGTAGTTCACTTGAATTTGAATGAAAGTGCAATTTTATTCAGAATTAATTCCTTTTTTCCTAAATTCTTAGGGAATTATTCTGGGTGATCTACTTGGTGAAACATTCTGAATTTTGGTCCAGAGGATCTTCTTGTGACAAGGAACTCACAAGAAAATTTTCAGCTCCATTGGAGCCTTGGATCAGTCGTGTTCTGTTCAACCAATTAGGTGCTCACCACCCAAGTGATGAACCTCACTTCTCACTTCATGATAATGCTTAGACACACACCCAAATCACCACCCCCAGTGTCATTTTAAATTCTTGAACAGAGTTCCAATTTTAAACTTGGCTTTAGCATTTGTTAGCAAAAAGTTTTACAATTAAACATGTATGCATGTTCATAACGTGTAGTGTTTAAATGTGGAAGAGTGAAGGAGAAGGTGAACTTGGATCAAGGAACAAGAAGGGCAGAAGTTGAACTTCAAGACATCAGCAACTAACCACATATTACCTGACTTTAGTCACATGCAAAACCAAGGCAAGCCCCGGTTTGCACTTAAGTTGTTTTTAAAGTTTTCCCTTTGTTCACTACATTTGGTCAAGGTTTGTATGTGCATTAGGTCGAGGATGTTTTATACTCCACTTGCATGACCAAAAAGAACCCTGGGATCAAAGGTAGCATGGTCTCATCGCTGTAGCATAAGGCTGTGCTAAATAGACTAGGGCATCCGGTAGAAGACGAGTAGTTGGAATCTACTCGCGAGCTTGTTGTTAGGATCACATAAGTGTGGCTGGTAAGAGAGGCAAACTAAAGTTTACATTTCTAAAGATGAGACCGGGCAGGAGGGTTAGGCAGCGACAAGATGAGGTCTTAGTCGAGTAGCTCTGCCCGTGTCGGTCAAGGACCGAAGCGTATGCGGCCCTGGGAGCAAGTATTGAGTTGTGTACCGGATGATTACTGATATATAGGAACCAGGAAACCGATGTACCAGGTTCACTGGATTGTAGAGGCATACCACATCGTCTCGTTAGACCTATGAGCCTGAGACGGCGCGACCGGTTCTACAGTTTAGTGTCCTGAGAAAGGTTGCCACATACGACGTAATGAAGGACGCCAGAGTTGGGTCTTCAGAGGCGGGCGTATGTGTCGAGTTATCCGGATAGTGTTTGATTCGAATCACCGTCTCTCGTGGTTATGAGTACGGCTTGCTCACTGTGCTGTGACGTAGTAATCTAGTTGTGTGGGAATAGTTTGCAAAAGTTTTAAATGCTGTTATGCTAATTATAAATTGCATGAAAACCCTGGTTGAAGTAGAGATAGAGCAAACTAAAGTTATTTTTCACCTTGGGACAAGTAACATTGGAATGAAGCGTTTCTTGTTTGAATGTGGAGTTCCAATGTTGCTGGGCGCAAGGTCACTACTATTATGGCTAAAATCTGAAAGTTAACGATGATCTCGTAGGCGAGTCTTTTCGCAAATGACAGGCTTAAGTCTTAGGTTACTTTCATGTAGAGTTTCATGTCTTAGGAGAGACGGTTAAGTCTTGCTGCGCCTTTGTGCTCACTCTTGCTATATAAGTGGTTTTGCAGGTAAACATCAACGCTATAAAGAAGGTTGTCCGGTGAGACTCGGGAACTTCCGAGTCATGTCACACTTGGAGAACCTAGCCGCTGCCATGTCTTCATGTTGCTAGCGAGAGGAGTCCGCGGGCTGGATCTCTCTCTTGAGTGCTTCTTAGATATTCATCGTGAGCTGTTTATAGACTTCCGCTGTAGCTCTTTTGTGTAAATTATTTACAAAGAATAATTGTAAGCTTCCGCTTTTGATTTATGTAATACTGTGTTCCTTATATGTGTGCTGTTGGCTGCCGCACAACACGGCACCACCCAATGCGATTCCTCGGGCGAGGCAGCACAACCCCGTGATCAGAGGTCGGGCCCCCCCTCAGCGTGGTATCAGAGCCGCATTGGTAACAGCGCACGGAATAAGGATCGTATTACGACAAAAACTTAGGATACGGTGAGGAAACGATATTAGGCTCATATAAGGACTATAGTACTATAGTTACTTAAAGTGGCAAGACTAACATATGTGTTTTAATTCTGAATTTTCATTATGTAACGACGCACCTACGTTCTGGTATGCATGGTAAGGAACGCCACCGAAAGCGGTTCAATTTCGGTTAGCTCCCCTGACGAGGAAAGTGGTTCAGGGTTAGATCTCACAGCTTGGTGTGAGATGTTAATATGAAACTCTTGGACTCTTCATGTTCCTGAGTTCGTATGAAACGCTGATCCCTAGCGTGCATTAGGCAAGTAAGTGGAGACCCCATCGTGTGGTCAGTAACGCGATAGTGTGTTCGTCTGGAACTAGCCCAGGAGGACATACACAGCGCTTGCCATCGGCGTGCCCTGCAGGGCAGTAGGTGGTATCCGTTGGGTTGATAACATTCCCAACCGTGACAACCCGTTCATGACATACTCGGGTTTCCCGTCGTGTGGTGTTGAAACACGATCACGTACCTTGAGATGTGGCTTAACTCAAGGACGGCCGTATGACAATGATACGGGCGTTTGTATTTACTTTCAAATATGGAACTGCCTGAAATGAAACAACCTTTGAGTGCACCACTATTGAGTGTTCTTCGGCAGGTACTAACCACGTACGTATCCGTGTAGTACACGTGTGCGAGAGACCGTCTTAGTGCCACTGCTAATACGTATATGCCGGTATGATCCGGCGTAGGATTTTCTTTGGTGAGGCAACGTAGTACCGACATGTTCTTACGGTGCATCAACATCGTACTACGCTTAATAACCTCTTCCCTATTAAGAAATGATTCATGAGCTAACTTTCAACTAAAAATGGAGGTTTGAAATAAATATTGGTTATTGAACTCTTATTTTGAGCTAAGATTCAAATGAGATTATCACTAGGCGTCAAAGTTTTCAAAAACAGAGTGCTCCATTTCTGCCAGAAATTCGTGCTGGACTTCAACAGAGCATAACTCAGAGTGTATTTAACCAATTAAGGTGTATGATGCAGTTCTGGAAAGATCTCTAAGTGCTCTACAACTTCTTTGTAGACCTCCAGAGCAAAATTACACGTTAAGTGGGTGAAATGTCCAGTTGAAGACAAACTGTTCAGAAACAGGACAGTACTAGAAACCTCTCTGGACCTTTCTGTTTGTAAGCCCTAACTTCCTGTAGAAAAATCATTAAGGAGCCTATGATACACCATTGGAAAGGTTATGAGATGTGCAACATTGTTGCAGTTCAGAGTTGGCTCAGATTCTTATTGTATCTTCATATACACTGGTGATAAAGTAGCCACATACAAAGGAGGTGCTGGCAAATTTTATCCAGGAATTCTGTCAACTTTAATTAATCATAACTTTTGATCCAGAGATGATCTAGAAGCATTTGAGTACTCGTTGGAAAGATACTGAAGTTAAATTTAACTTTGGTATTCAACTTGAGTTATGAAAATGCGGCTAAACTGATCAAAATCTGGGTAAAGACAGAAGAATCCATTCTGTACAAAAAAGAGGACTGGGTAGGCCTATCCCACGGAAGTGATTAAACTCGGGGAGTTTTCGGTGGGACGTGAAGAACCGATGTGTTTCCAATGAGTTACCAGGCATGCCGGGTAATGAGACGTCAAGTTCAGAATTGAACTGACGCTGGAAACAACACCCATTTCACGAAGGCCGTATAAGATGGCACCCAATGAACTAGCGGAGTTGAAGGAGCAACTAAGTGCACTTATGAGCAACGGTTTTACACAACCAAGCTTATCACCTTGGAGTTGCTCTGCGCTGTTCATTAAGAAGAACGATGAGACACTAAGATTAAGTGTTGATTTTCGTTCACTCAATGCCGTCACTATAAAGGACAATGAGGGTACTCTATGGTTTAAAGACCATATAGTGATACCTCGTAATATGAAGCTCTAGACTGCCCGGAAATGTCGTGCACCACTAAAGTGGTGTGAGTACGGCAGAAGGGTACTGATCGTTGTTGGTTAGTCAACAAAGCTGATGACCGAGTGTAACACCCCAAAACCTGTTAAGAGGGGAATTTAAAAATTTTTGGATGTATTGCATGTGTGCAGAAATTTAAATTCAAATTGGAATTCAAATTAAACTCAAAACAGAAAAGAGAAGAAAAAGAAAATGAAAAAAACAAACCCCCCCGGCCAGTGGGCCGAAACCCACCAGCCAGCCCACCTCACCCCTGCACCAGCCCGCAGCCGCGCGCCCCGTTTTCTTCTCACTGATGTGTGGGGCCCGCCATCTTCTTCCTCCTCTCGCGCGCACGCTCGGCCGACCGGGACTCCTCTCTCCTCCGAATGGAAACCACCCCGGATACTCGCGTATCCCAGCCGAATTTCGGTTCTGGACGATGCAAACTCGATCACAACCAAACGCCGCCCTTCCCCGTCTATTGAACAACGGCATCGTCCCGATTTTCACCCGCGATCGGCTGTTTTTCCTCCCGGTGAGAACCGAAGCTCCGATCACCGTTTTCTCTCAATATTTGCTCGGGTTCTCTGATCTAACGCACCGATCGTGTTCCACCGCCTCCGGGGAATCACGCAGGTGCAGAAAACTCGGTGGTTTGCGCTTCACACACAGCGCCGACGAGCATCGCCGTGAATTCACCGGGGACCTCATCGCCGACCGCCTTCCAGGACCTCCAAGCTCAAGAAAAACTCCGAGGTGAGATCCCCGACCTCCCATCTACCGATCTATGCCATGAAATCGTAGTTTTAGGAAGAATAGACGAAGATCCAAAGTTTTCCGGCGAGATCGCCGCCTCCCGCCGCCGTGCGCCGCCCGCGCTCCGTCAGAGCGACGTGGCCGCTTGTGCGCCGTCTATTTTAAATCGCACGGTAGAATTAAAATCCCCGCGTACCGGTTCACTACAGGATTCCTGTCAACATACGACGGCTAAAACCGTCGTATATAAAGCCGAAGCCGTCGTATATAGGTTATATACGACGGCAGTTGTTTATATACGACGGTTCGCGGCCGTCGTATATAATTTGTCGTATATATAGTTATATACGACGGTCCGTCGTATATAACAGTATATATACGACGGCCGCTTATATACAACGGCCGGTTTCGTGGACTTGGCCCAGTGGACCAGGGCCTTTATATACGACGGCTGGGCCCTGGCTGTCGTATATAAGGTCTTATATACGACAGCCGCTGGGCCCTGGCTGTCGTATATAAGGTCTTATATACGACAGCCTGGCCCCGCCGTCGTATATAATATAGGCTTATATACGACGGACCTGTATAGCAGCCGTTGTATATAAATTATACAGGCCGTCGTATATAAGCTTTTCCATTTTTTTAAAAAAATAGAAAACGGCTAACCTGGCTCGATGGCCAGCTACACATACAAAGACAACAAAAAACAGTTTGATATATAAATTCACAACAAAGTGCAATAATACACATCGACAATCACAAAGTCTGACACAAATGAAAACAAAATCACAAATCTATTGATTACTAGCCCCTCCACTACCTCCGGGAGCGAAGAAGTCATCCTGCCGCGGCGAACCTGGCGCCCTTAGCTGTGGCGATGGAGTCTGAGCCTCCGTCCCTGATCCCTGCGAAACAAAGTGACATGTACAAGTTTACAATTGTTTTTCTAGTTTCATTAGGATTCTTAGCGGTTGGGGCTTCCACTTAATGTAACTTTCTTTTTATACCTGTACTCCAGGAAACTGCTCCTGTGGTGGCGACGGCTCCAGCACGAACGGAGGTGGCTGCCACAACGGTATCTGGATTTGCTGCCCTTGCTGTCGAGCTAGCGCCTGCCATTTCAAACATTACAATTTACAAAACTAATTGAAATGCAATGTAATTAAACTATAATTGTATGTTTCTTACTTCCATTGCCGCTTGCATCTGTGCCATATAGGATGCATGGTACGCCATGGCAGCCCTGTTGTTCTCTCGCTCTCTCGCCAAGGCCTCCTCCTGCCGAGCCAAGCTCTCCCGAAGCGCCATGACTTCGAGATCTCTCTCGGTGACACGGCGGCTGGAGGAGCCTGCAGCCGAAGACTGCGAGGAGCTGCCTCTCGCAGGTCGTGCCTCCCTAGAGTTGACGACTCCAGAGAATATGGCAAGCCTAAAAAAACGAATCAATTCAAGGTAAAATTAAATAATCTTGAATTGAAAACAATGAAAGTAAATGAATTCACCTTCCGTGTGCTTTTCCACCTCCGCTTGCATACGCGGCTTAAGGGTCGATGTTCGGGGAGTTTTCCCAGTCGAACCCTTCGCCGTGTATCCTCACAGCCTCTTGCCCATACCTAGTCTGAAAAAACAATGAAATTGTGTAAGTTCAACAACATATATAGTGTCAAATAATTTCAGAGGTCATGAAACTTACCAGGCGCTCCGCTGCGTACTGACTACACTGCTCCGGCTGAGAAGGGTCAGCGTGACCTCTCCTATAGACCGCAGTAGCACTCGGTCGCACGCCGGTCTCCTTTTCCTGTGAACATATGTTAGTACGAACAATACTACATTATGAATATAATAAAAACTACCAAGAAACTTACCATCCGTTTAGCCATTCGCACAAAACCTTGGACGCCCATACCGTGCTTCCCTGAGCTCCCTCTGGCATCTTGAGCCTTCTTGGACTTAGCGATGAACTCATCGCTAGCCCAATACCTGCAAAGGGCTCGGTAATCTTCAGTTCGTCCCTGTAACCAAGGGACACTAACCTGCACACATGCGTAGTTCATTAGGTGTTACTTAGCAATATTAATATGAACAATTTAAAGATTACGCAACCTACCTCTGCGTATTGCTCCTCCGTCAAGTACGTGTCGGAGGCGTCTCTGAACGACCCAACCTCGTGGTCGTGGAGCTTTAAGTAGTCGTTAACTACTTGACTCCGAGCGTTCGAAAGCATTTGCATAACAAGCTTCCGAGCGTTTACTTTGAACACGGAGCGGGCGTGATCCATCTGCTCAGCCGGGTCCTCAAGGTGGTACCTGAGCTGTAGGAAGCCAACACAGTTCGACATATACGCAAGTTAATATTTGAACGAACATAAAGAATTGAAACTTCAAATATTTATGAAAGTAACTTACCCAAAAATCTGCCCACACGACTCCCTGTAGGTTGTCGTTCTCCGGGTGAGGAACGCGTGCATAGTCGTCCCACGACGTAGCTGCACGTCCATCAATCGCACCGGGGTAGTGCAGACGCACTAAGTTCCCGATGCAACCGTTCACCGTCCTGTGGTGTTTCTGCCCGTCGTACGAGAGGTCCTCCCAAGAACTAAAAAGTTGTTTGTTAAGTCATTAAGTAAGATCATAGTCTTTGAGAACAAATAGAAATGAATACTTTAGTAATGTGTTACCTGTCTCCAACCGGACGAATAATTACCGGCTCTCTAGAAATAGGTGGAGGACCAACAAAGTTACTCCTCCTCGTGCGTCTCCTCCGCTGCGGCACCACGTCTGGTGACCCAGAAGGCTGGTCACCGGACGTGTCCTCAGGCTGGGTGCCCTTGGGCTCGCTGGGCAGACTACCCTGGGGGTGGCTGCCGGAGGGCTGGCTACCAGAGGGCTCGCTGCCCGAGGGCACGCTGCGCTGCGTACCCGTCTCCTGAGGTGCCGCTCTGGCCTCGGACTCATAGTCCGAATCAGACTACAATGGTAAAGTAAGTAAGCTAAATTGAAAAAGTGATTTTAATAATTTTGTGCATTGTAGAAAAATTTACCTCTGTACGCTGCAAACTGACAACCCTGTCCCGCAACTCTGGACACGCACTTAACAGCTGAGTGCGTCTGCTCCCGCTGTAAGTGGAACCGTAGAAGTAGTTGTCCCTCTCCTGCGAGGGGAGGAAACCCCTCACACTCGGCGCCTTCTTCCCCTTTGAACCCTTTGAACCCTTGCTTGACGACATCCTAATCAGTTTAAAAAGTAATTACTCCTAATCAGTTTCAAAAGTAATGTAAGCAATAATTAATGTCACTTTCATTTAAAAGAACATTACTCATAATCAGTTTCAAAATTCATCAACATCATGATCATCAACATCGCGATCTGTCGTCTTGAGCTGTTTACGTTTCCGCTTTCGCATTGTAGATGTCTCTACATCTGCAACGTCTCCTACTAAGTTATCGAGTCCTGCACCAGACTCGACGATAAAAGAGTCTGGCAACTCTTCGTCTTGGTAAACTTCTTCAATGTCTCCACTATCATGATAACCATCATCTCCAGGAGTATACAAGCACTCACGAGGATTCACTTTATATACCACCCACCAAGTGCTAAGCTTCTTACATGGATAAGGTAGATAATACACTTGTTCCACTTGATGTGCAAGAACGTATGTATCTAAACCTCGTAAGCGTTCGTTGTGATTCACTTCCACCATGCCAAATTGATTTTCTCGAGTTCCATGATTGTTATCAAACCAATCACAATCAAAGAATACCACTTGAAGTTCTTTATTGCCAGCGAAAGTAAATTCCAGAATTTTGTTAATGATTCCATAGTAATTGGTTTCTTTCCCTTGTGAGTCGATTGCTCTGGTCACAACTCCGCAATTTGATGTTGCTGCGAGAGGACGAAGAGTTTCGAATTGAGTTGTACGGAATCGGAAGCCATTTACGTCATATCGACCATAGCTTCTAACTTTCACTAATCCATAAGATAGTTGTCGTAAATTTTGATGGATGTCTGTGTTCGCTAATACATAAGCTCGAAACCAGGATAAGAAATTTGGCCCTCCATTAATTCCAGACCGTCGCATCGTTTCTACTTGCTTTCTCGTTGGTTGATGCTTATGTTTCCAGTTTTGGTTGTGGAACTCACTGTACATACAAAACACATGCCATCGACATTAGCATACACGTATTGGTAAATACAATAATCATCATAAATGTAAGAGAAACACTTACTCGAAATATTTCTCCATGCCATCGATATTAGCATACATGTAGAGTAAAGCAGCAGTCCTTTCTCCTTCAGTAAAATCGTATGATGTGCTGCTGCCAACAGTAGTTCCCCTCGATTCAAAAATAGAGAGATCACTAACTGGTGGTTCGTCATCTACATTGTATCGCATTGCCGAAGTATTGACATTGTTTTCCTCTGCAAAGTAGAAACTAGAAAAGTAACCTACTTCCTTTAGAGTAAATGCTTCGGCAATGCACCCTTCAACCCTTGCTCTGTTGCCAACCATAGTTTTCAAATATCTCAAAGCTCTTTCAATATGGTACATCCATCTATATTGCACATGACCACCAACTTTTGCTTCGAATGGAAGATGTATAAGAAGATGCTGCATTGGATTGAAGAAACCAGGAGGAAATATTTTTTCCATCTTACATAAAAGTACAGGTATCTCCTTCTCTAACTTCTCCATCATGTCTTTCGTTATTTCTTTAGCACATAACTGCCTATAGAATAATGATAGCTCAGCTAACACCTTCCACACCGCATCATCCAGGTATCCCCGAAACATAACAGGTAAGAGTCTTTCCATTATTATATGATAGTCATGACTCTTCAACCCAGTGAGCTTTCCCATTTTAACATTCACGGCTCGTCTCAGACTAGCAGCATAACCATCTAGGAATTTCAAAGTTTTCAACCATTCCATAACTTGTTTCTTTTCATTTGGTCGAAGCACGAAAGAAGCACGTGGCTTACCACCGCTTTCAGAGAGCTCAAGAGTAGGTCGATTACAAATCTCGGCCAAATCCTTTCGAGCCTTTAAGTTGTCTTTCGTTTTGCCTGTGATATCCATGCACGTGCTTATGATACATTCGGCCATGTTACGCTCCTGATGCATTACATCAATATTATGCATCAGTATCAATGACTTCACATATGGTAGCTCCCAAACTCCACATACATGAGTCCAGTTGTGAACATTTCCGTAACCTACAAAGAATCCAGGGCGAGCTTCATCGGGGACTAGTGAGTCCAACACATCGGATACTTCCCACCCGCTCAGGCGTTTAGGTGGTTCCTTAGTGACAACAGTATCTTTTCTGAAGACATTCCTCTGTTGCCTGAATGGGTGGTTTCGAGGAAGCCAACGCCTATGACAATCAAAGTAGCTTATCTTGCCACCGTATGTAAGTCGAAAACACTCTGTGTCAGACGCACATATGGGACACGACAAACGACCATGTGTGCTCCATCCAGAAAACATGCCGTACGCAGGGAAATCATGGACAGACCACAAATAAGCAGCTCGAAGGTTGAATTTCTGCTTCTTGTAACAGTCATACGCTTCAACTCCAATCTACAACGTTTTCAATTCTTCAATCAATGGTTTCAACATCACATTGATACGTGATCCCGGATGATCTGGTCCTGGTATAATGAGGCAAAGAAACATAAACTCGTACTTCATACAAAGAGAAGGTGGTAGGTTGTACGGAATAACAAAGACGGGCCAACAGGAGTATGGTGTGGCATTTGTACTGAAAGGTGAAAAACCATCCGTCGCTAACCCGATGTGAACATTTCTCGCATCACTAGCAAAAGCAGGATCAAAAGAGTCCAAAGACTTCCATGCATCACCGTCCGACGGATGAGTCAACATATCTTTGTTCTCACGCACACCTTCTTTTTGCCATCTCATGTGTCTGGCAGATCTTTTAGAAAGAAACAGCCGCTTCAACCGAGGTGTCACAGGCAAGTAACACAATTGCTTATGTGCAACTTCTGTCATTACTTTATCACCATCGTCATTGACAACTTCGACAAACCTCGATTTTCCACACTTTAAACAATTCTTCTCTTTGTCATGCTCTTTCCAAAATAGCATGCAGTTATCTGGACACACGTCAATTTTTTCATATTTCGTACCCAGTCCAGATAGTAATTTCTTTGAGTGATACATATCTTTGGGCAGTTTATGAGGTTGTGGAAGAGCATCGCTGATAAGTTTCATCATATCATTGTAGCAATTATTAGAGAAGAAATACTTAGATTTGATTGCCATAAATCTGGTCATGAAAGTAAGAAGAGTCATTTCAGTATGATCATGCAACACCTCTTCAGAAGCTTTCAAGAGATTAAAGAATGCGTCTGCCTCATTTGTGGGTGGATCCTCCGTTTGTATATCTTGTAACATCTCATCGATCCTGTCAACACCCGGACAATCATCATCATCTACATGAACAGCTCGAGGAGCAGACTCACCGTGGAAACTCCAGACCTCATAATATGGCATGTAACCGTTTTTGCACAAGTGTAATGACAATGTCGTTTTGTCCAAAAACTTAGTATTCCGGCATTTCGCACATGGACAACGAACTTTATCGGTCGTAGACAACGAGAACACTCGATCAATAAAGTCGTCTGTCCCGGCATACCACTCATCTGAGTGACCAGTTGCCTTGTTCCAACCGGTATACATCCAACTACGGTCTTCACTCATGTTTAACTCTGCAGTTTTAAGTCAAAGAATTTATAGTTAGTTTATTATTTATTTATATTACGAACCTATATCTATTGGAAAGGATAGGTCCTAAACCCACCCAAGAGTGACCGAGACGAACATGCTTATAACAAGACACGAGGTCTAGATTCAGACGAAATTTCGGCAGCATAACCCCACTGTTCTCCAACTGCACGTCCAAAAATAGAGCAGCGGAGAACATTAGGGTGACGCTGTCGAAACTACGTCCAAATCTAAACCCCGCGTCTCATTATAAGCACGCCCTCTCGGTCACTCCTAGGCTGTCCAAAAAGGGACAATTCCGAACCTACACGCCTCACATGCGTAACACGTGTGAGACGGGCTGGTTCGAAACGGGTGACGCGTATTGTAAAGGTTTACGTCAATCTTTCATTTTTGAGTGATTTCAAAGAGAGAGAGGAAAGAACAATAGAGAGAAGGAAAGAACCATAGTTGTTAAGGCAGCGCTTAAGCGGTAAGACGCCTGGGGATCGTAAGGCGTCCCATCGCCTTAGATCCCGGCGTAAGGCAGGTGAATACGGCGGTGGCGCTTCCACACAAGGGAGGCGGCGGCGGCGCCCGCGCACAGGATCTTGCGTTCGTATGAGGTTGAGCTCCGGCTGGCGGGCGGGGGGCGGCAGGGGCTGTGGCCACTGGGGCGGCCAGGGGGCGGCCGGGGCGGCGGCCGGCGGCCGGGTGGCGGACGGGCGGCGCCTGGCGGGCGGCGGCCGGGTGGCAGGCCGGGGCGCCGGCTTGCGGGGGCGGCCGGGGCGGCGGCGGGCGGGCGACGGCCGAGCGCTTGCTAAGCCGCAGGGGGGGAGGGGGATGGGGGATCGGAGGCCGAACGCCGCGGGGGGGGGGGGGGGGGAAGAGGGGGGGTAGGGCGAGGCGGCCTAGGTTGTTCACATTGTCCTTTTGTAGACGTATACGTTACCACTAAATGGGTCGTATCGGGCCCTAAGCCCATTTATATACATATAGTACTTTTAAACACTCAAACAATCGAAACAATAATCAATTAAACTATTAACTCATATGCATTAATCATCTAAGCAATTAACAAATCATCTAAACAAACATAATTACCGTAGTTAACAAACTTATCAATTCTAAGCAATTAAAAAAACACCTAGCTAGCAATTCAAATAAACATGGACAATAATTAAAACTAACCATATCAATTCATCTAAAGCTAATAAATTATCCACCTGTCGGGCGGGTGGCGGCCGGGGCGCCGGCTGTCGTGGGCGGCCGGGGCGGCGGCGGGTGGCGGCCGGGGGGCCGGCTGGCGGGCGGGGGCCGGCCGGGGCGGCGGCCGGGGCTTCGGCCGCTGGGGCGCCGGCTGGCCGGGGTGGCCGGGGCAGCGGCCGGGGCTGCGGCCGCTGGGGCGGCCGGGCGGCGCCTAGCTGGCGGCGGCCGGGTGGCCGCCGGGGGGGTGGCCGGGCGGCGGCCGGGCGCGGGCGAGCGGCGGCCGTGCGCGGTCGGGCGGCGGCCGGGCGCGGGCGGGCGGCGACTGGCGGCGGAGGGCGGGCGGCGACCGGCGGCGGAGGGCGGGCGGCGGCCGGGCGCGGGCGGGCGGGCGGCGGCGGGAGGCTCGGGCTCGGGTCGGCGCGGGCGTGAATGCCCGCGCCGACTCGAGCCCCCGCGGGTATAGAAGCTTTATTTACGACGGCCACAACAATGGCCGTCGTAAATAAGTCTTATTTACGACGGCCCCGGTGCGGCTGTCGTATATAACTGCTATATACGACAGCCTAGGGTTGGCTGTCGTATATAACAGCTATATACGACAGCCTAGGGTTGGCTGTCGTATATAAGAACTATATACGACAGCCATATGCTTATATACGACAGGTTCGGCTGACCGTCGTATGTAAGTTTATATACGACATCTAGCCGTCGTATGTTATACTGGCTGTCGTATGTTGCCCTGTTTCCTGTAGTGGTTCGACGTTATAATCTCAGCCGTCTGTTTTAAATCGGACGGTCCACGTCAGCCCCGCATTATAAAGACCGGGATTCTTACGTGCTACCCCCTGGGGATCTCAGAAAATACGAGCTAGCCCCAGAAACTTCTGATCTAGCCCCTGGAACTTCAGAAATTCATGTAAATTCAATTAAAAATCAGTTTTAGCCCCTGGACTTAATAAAAATTATCAAAACCCCTCTGTTATGCATAGTTAGGCCCCTGGAAATTCTTAAAATAATATAATAGACCCTGTAGTGGGGTGAGTTTACCTTTTTAACCCTATGTGATATTAAATTTAGGAATTTGAATATGTGATTAGGATTTAAAATTTAAAAGATGGGACAAAAACATTGTAAATTTAAATTTAAACTTTCCTAGCACTTGGAAAACTTTGGAGTGAGATAAAAATAGATTTTTAGCTGAAATGAATCTGTCTAATTGATTGTTCACATTTATTAGTTATAGGGACACATTTTTAGGCTAGGAAATAATTCTGAAAATTGATAAAATAAATTTAAATTAGTTCACATCAGAGGAGAAGTTCAAAAATATATTATTTAATATTTTAGATCATAACATATTCTGTTTAGATGAGGTGTCTTACTATTTTCCTAATAAAGTTCACATTTAGGCATAGAAATAAATCTGAAAATATAGCAAGCTAGTTGTGAATAACTAGAAAATGATAAATGAAGTTTCCAAAATCCAAAGAATTCAGTTTAGGATTGGTAGAAGGTCTGAAAACCATTTGGAGTAGGAAATTACCTTGCATGCACTCTTGGTAGCTAAAGAGGGTATTAAAGAATTTGTTTAAATTCGGAATTTATATATAGTGTACAAACAGAAATATGAATACAAAAGTTAGAAATAATATACATATGCTTAAAAGTGCATGTAGGTCAAAAATCACCACACATAGAGTAACCACAACCCTTAGAAGTGTGAATGACTTGCATAGGTGTGAATGTTTGGTTTGTATGAACTGAATGTGTGAACTATGTCTTCTGGATTGTTGTTTTCTTTTGCTATGTGTGATGGTATGAGTAGAACCTGCTCCAGAGCAAGTTCTTCCCTTCCAAGAACAAGACTTTCCATTCCCAGAGCAGCAGGAAGAAGGCAAGTGTCCTTGATCACTTTGATCCTATGCTAGGATGTGTAGATAGAATTATTTGCATTGTCAATTAAAATATGAAACCCATGCTAGGAAGTTTCCCTAGAATTGCATTATCTTGTTTCCTTGTAGCTTGGGTTGGGATTTATTTTATC
Source organism: Neostapfia colusana (assembly GCA_030760725.1). NCBI lineage: Eukaryota > Viridiplantae > Streptophyta > Magnoliopsida > Poales > Poaceae > Neostapfia > Neostapfia colusana. The sequence goes on from JASWHV010000003.1 coordinate 35,239,272, forward strand.
ATGTCATTTATTCATATGCTTATGCTTAGCCATGCTTAGAATGGGATAATTGGGATATGAGATCATCAATTTATTTACCTTACTCTTGAATGAGATATTATGAGTTATGTAGAGGTAGGGATCGAGGCAAGTTGGATGATTTGGTTGGTGCTGGGTGCAAGAGACTCGGGTTTGTGTTTAGTACTTGCCTGGATCCTAAGGACCGGTTCATGGAACATGTAACCTAGCTTTACCGTGCCAACCACATGCTGAGATGGGGCAGCTTGGCCAATTAATTAGGTGTATCCCCGGCGTAGTATGGGTGTTTTGGATGGTGCGGGGAATAGGTGTTAGCTGGACTACCATATGAACCGCAAGGCTCAAGAGGGGGCCACTGCAGCGGGGATGGAGCCTCTTGTATGCTGTTAGGGGTGAAACCTCAGTGGGCCCACACTCGTCAGGAATCCCTTTGTAAAGGCTTCATAGTGATCTCCTGGCTACACACCTGGGAAGTGTGAATGTGGTTCGTGGCCACTGGCATAATGGAGGTTCTTTTAGTCCAACCGGCAACGGGGGATGAAATCACTACATGTGGGTACAGTGGTGCAAACTCTGCAGAGTCAAAACTGTCATGACAGCCGTGCTCACGGTCAACAGCGGCTTGGACTTATTCATGATTAGAGTATGATGACTTTGGAAGTTGTGGATGTTAAGCGGGGAGCTTAACATTGGAAATGATGTTAGGGTTATTTGATTATGATGATGGGATGGGAGATTGGGACCATTTCACCTATGTAGTAATGTAGATGCTTAATAAGTTAAGGTGGTAGGCAATAATTTCGTAGTGCTTCAACCATGAGTTCAACCTCTCCTTGTTCTAGCCATGCATGACATAACTTTCACACACTTGCTGAGTACCAACGGTACTCAAACTTGCATATTTGTTGGTTTAAATTTCTGCTCAGGTCAAGGGGATAATGTGGTGTTCAATGACCAAGACTTCGGACCCGAAGAAGGATTCTAGGTTCATGGAGTCCCCCGGGCAACACCTGTGACGGAGCCCACAAGAATAATATTGCGCTGCTATTTTATTTACTTGTTATGAACTTATTATTGTCCATCGAGACGTATGCTTTGTAAAACATATTTATATTCAACACCTGGCTTGTAATAAATGATGCTTCACTATTTGTCATCACATGTATGAGAAAATGATCCTGGCATACATGTGATATTCACTCGGTTGTTCTTCAGAGAAACCGGGTGTGACACCGAGTTCGAATGATAGAAGCGAACATGGAGGCTGTTCAATCCCGAAAGAAAAGCCACGATGGTCAAAGGCATAGACCGTTGCATGTTGACGGTGGAGAACACGTTGTCTTTGCGTGTCTCCGCTGAAAGGAATTCATCGGTCCGATGTAAAGGGGGGATCTTGCTCCCCGAGCCTTAGACCCACTTGCTAATCACGGAGATGTGTGGAACCGTAGCTTACCGGCTGGAACTACCGGCAAATATTGCTGGTGTTCACGACATATTTCATGTGTCACAGCTGTGGAAGTGCTTTAAAGCTACTATCGCTGTCCGCCCCAAAGAAATCGACTGGTTGCAGCCGGATCGTACCTACACCGAGCGACCGGTTCAGACTATCGATGAGAAGAACCCGGAACACCTGGAATCGGATATTAAGATTTTACCAGGTGCTGTGTGGTAATCATACCATGGAAGAAACAACGTGGAGAGCAAAGATTACCTCCGCATGAACTATCCGGAGTTTTTATCGTCATACCACTCGGCATTACCTCTCCCGTCTTGTTCTCCTATTGGAATCTCGGGACGAGATTCTTTTTAAGGGGGGAGGAATGTAAAAGTCCCAAAAACGTGAATGCAAAGGAACGGGTGATTGAACGTCATCGTGTTTCTGGTTCATGAAAAATGGGACTTACAAAAACTTTCTCACACGTGATGGTATACATGAGGTGCAACCACATTGGTTCAAGCATGCCTTTGAATGTGTTGGACCAAGGTGAAGTTAAACTCATGCGTAATCATACATGTGGATGAGAAAGAATAAAGATAAGGTCTTTAGACCCAAAGGCTCAGCTCAAATTGCCGCCAAACTTTTGTATAGACATGGAGTCTCATACATTTGAATTGAGGAAAATGTGGTGGCACCTTTCTGATTTGAGGGTGAGCCAAAAAGGGGAATGGACTATGATCATGTTGAGTTCATGCTGAATTCAAACATGATAAGACAAGGGAATGACTTGAGTTATGGCACATAAAATGATAAACTCAAACATGGACATGTGGGAAGAGCTAAAATCTTCTTTAACTCCTGTTGAACACATGTTAACCCGGGAAAGGATTTCACTCCCAAAAATCTAACTCATATGTACATTCCCTATGAGTAGAGGGGAGGGAAGTTTAAACCCCATTTTGAACCCTTGCAAAGCATTCATGGTCAGATGGTCCAAAAGCATATATATGAGATGACCATTGCAGTCCTCAGGTATTAAAGAGCTTAAGTTCCAAAATTGGAGAGTGTTTGAGCTCATATACCAATTGTTCAAAGCCTTATTTGAGATCACCTCGAATTCAAATTTGATGGGCATAACCAAACTTAACTTGTGAGGTTCAGCTTGGGACCAAGATTGATCAAGCATGGGCTAGGAGCAAACCAAAGTGTTTCACCCAAATTCAGATGGGTCATCACCAAAGAGGACTTAAATGTTCAGTTTGAATTAAAGGAGTTACTTCAAAGAGAAGAAGCCCCTTTCCAAAAAGGGAATTCAAACTGTGGTTTGAAAATTTGTATTTACAGTGGCCAACTCAAAGATCAGAGGGCATATTCAAACTCTCCAGGTTCAAATTATGAAGAAGGCAAATTTTGAGAAAATTTGGAGGTGCTTCGATATGTGTATCAAAGATACTTGTGAATTGTCATTGAAATTTGAATTCGAATTTGAAACTGAAGTAAAAATTTCCAAATTTCCAATTGGCCTTTGAATTTGAGCTCTTCATAGCTGAATTTACCATGTGCCAAAAATCTGGAGATATTTGAGAAAGAAACTTGGTGGGGCCCAATTGTCATAGAAGAGGAGGAAAACTTAGCACCTAAGTCTTTGCTCTCGGGTTAGACCGAGCTCCCGGCGCCACCGAGGCAGCAGCCACCGCCACCTCCTGCTCGAGCTGCCCCCCCCCCCCCCCCACGCACGGGCGCCAGAGTCGGTTCACCCGGCGTTTATTCTCCCCACCGAGGCAAACACGAAGTCTTCCACTCGTGCTCGCAGGTTCTTCTGCTTCCGCGCCCGAAAAACAGCCGCCGGCGACGCCTCTGTTTCCCTCGGTTGTCCACCAGGTCGCGTCCCCTTCTGCTCGAGCCGTCCACACAAAAAGGGAGCGCTAACGAGTGTACAAGATCCTCCACAACTCGGCCCTGACGTTCCTGGCTCGTGGGGCGCCCAAATCAATGATCAACGTGAGGTACTAACGCTTACCGGCGAAAGGGCAACTCGGGTCACCGTGGGCAGCTCATACCGAGGCTTTACACGGCCGAGCAAGCACCCTCCGAGACGCGCCGGGACATCACGCTGCTCTCCCTCGAGTTTCAGCCTGAGCCGTGCAACGTAGCTCGGGAATTTCCAGTTTTCCTCTCGGACGAGGAAAACCTAACCGCGGGTAAGAGTTTCAGAAATCGACGGTTAATTCTCGGTTAAAGTTGTTCATTTTGCGCACACAGTAGCTAGAGAGGATAGGGGAACCTTTTTCCTTCGCAACTATAGCTTAGCAGTGAGTAGGGGCAGCTAATTTCGAGTTCGTCCATCGGCGGCCATGGCGGGAACGCGCGGGCGCACGGTGACAACCGGTTTGCCGCCGTTTCCGAGCCAGGTTGAGGCCGAGCCGAGCTTGCGTAACCTCCACTGCTGCTTTATAGCGTGTCCGCTGAACTTTTGGCAGGCTAGGGTGCTCGTGCCACGGCGCCGACGTCTCACCGCGGTGTGCGCACGTCGCCGGCCTACTTCCGGCCACCGGCAGCCCGAGCCAACCCCGTAAACATGTTCCCCGACCCTGAGAACCCCCAGGCGGCGAGTACCGAGCTGGGAGACGACCAGGAAGCCGACTCCGGCGAGCTCCGACGAGTCTCCGGCGAGGGGGCGGCGCGGGAAAAAGGGAACGGCCTGAGGTTGAAGACGACCGGCCGGTCCCACATGTCAGTGGCGATATTTTAAATCTTCGATCCGCTACGGCCCCGGGATCCGGTGTGGTGGCGCGGGAAGGGTCCTGGGGCCCCGTGTGTCGTGATTCCAGCGGCTGACCCGTGTAGGGTGGACCCACAGGCAGAGTTTGAACATTTCTCGTTTTAATTTGAATTCCAGATTTAGTTCAAACTTTAGAACCCCATAACTTTTGCTAGGAAGCTCCAAATTTAGTGATTCAAACTGGGTTGGATTCAGGATGAAAAGCTCTATCCAAATATGCAGCCCAATTTGCATGAAAACCAATAGAAAATTCTGGAGAATTCTTTAAAGCTTTTCAGCAAAAGAATTTTAGAGGGAGTTTAGTTCATACAAAATTCCCTAAATTTTGCCAGGATATTCTTTAGGACATTAGGAGACTCCTGTAAAAGTTTCAGCTCATTTGGAGTTGATTTAGTTAGGGTAATTGTAATTCCAAGTTTCTGTATCCAAATGAATACAGAAACATTTTCATAGAATTTCCAAAACTTGGAAATTCAGTTCTGGGCATTCCTTAGCTCCAAAAATCCTAGGAAAATTCAGGCATGCTCTCTGAACTATGCTTGAAATTGTAGTTCACTTGAATTTGCATGAAAGTGCAAATTTAGTCAGAATTAATTCCTTTTTGCCTAAATGCTTAGGGAATTATTCTGGGTGATCTACTTGGTGAAACATTCTGAATTTTGGTCCAGAGGACCTTCTTGTGACAAGGAACTCACAAGAAAATTTCCAGCTCCATTGGAGCCCCGGATCAGTAGTGTTCTGTTCAACCAATTAGGTGCTCACCACCCAAGTGATGAACCTCACTTCTCACTTCATGATAATGCTTAGACACACACCCAAACCACCACCCCCAGTGTCATTTTAAATTCTTGAACAGAGTTCCAGTTTTAAACTTGGCTTTAGCATTTGTTAGCAAAAAGTTTTACAATTAAACATGTATGCATGTTCATAACGTGTAGTGTTTAAACGTGGAAGAGTGAAGGAGAAGGTGAACTTGGATCAAGGAACAAGAAGGGCAGAAGTTGAACTTCAAGACATCAGCAACTAACCACATATTACCTGACTTTAGTCACCTGCAAAACCAAGGCAAGCTCCGGTTTGCACTTAAGTTGTTTTTAAAGTTTTCCCTTTGTTCACTACATTTGGTCAAGGTTTGTATGTGCATTAGGTCGAAGATGTTTTATACTCCACTTGCATGACCAAAAAGAACCCTGGGATCAAGGGTAGCATGGTCTCATCGCTGTAGCATAAGGCTGTGCTAAATAGACTAGGGCATCCGGTAGAAGACGAGTAGTTGGAATCTACTCACGAGCTTGTTGTTAGGATCACATAAGTGTCGCTGGTAAGAGAGGCAAACTAAAGTTTACATTTCTAAAGATGAGACCGGGCAGGAGGGTTATGCAGCGACAAGACGAGGTCTTGGTCGTGTAGCTCTGCCCGTGTCGGTCAAGGACCGAAGCGTATGCGGCCCTAGGAGCAAGTATTGAGTTGTGTACCGGATGCTTACTGATATATGGGAACCAGGAAACCGATGTACCAGGTTCACTGGATTGTAGAGGCATACCACATCGTCTCGTTAGACCTATGAGCCCAAGACGGCGCGACCGGTTCTACAGTTTAGTGTCCTGAGAAAGGTTGCCACATACGACATAATGAAGGACGCCAAAGTTGGGTCTTCAGAGGCGGGCATATGTGTCGAGTTATCAGGGTAGTGTTTGATTCGAATCACCGTCCCTCGTGGTTATGAGTATCGCTTGCTCACTGCGCTGTGACGTAGTAATCAAGTTGTGTGGGAATAGTTTACAAAAGTTTTAAATGCTGTTATGCTAATTATAAATTGCATGAAAACCCTGGTTGAAGTAGAGATAGAGCAAACTAAAGTTATTTTTCACCTTGGGACAAGTAACATTGGAATGAAGTGTTTCTTGTTTGATTGTGGAGTTCCAATGTTGCTGGGCGCAAGGTCACTACTATTATGGCGAAAATCTGAAAGTTAAGGATGAACTCGTAGGCGAGTCTTTTCGCAAATGACAGGCTTAAGTCTTAGGTTACTTTCATGTAGAGTTTCATGTCTTAGGAGAGACGGTTAAGTCTCGTTGAGCCTTTGTGCTCACTCTTGCTATATAAGTGGTTTTGCAGGTAAACATCAACGCTATAAAGAAGGTTGTCCGGTGAGACTCGGGAACTTCTGAGTCATGTCACACTTGGAGAACCTAGCCGCTGCCATGTCTTCGTGTTGCTAGCGAGAGGAGTCCGCGGGCTGGATCTCTCTCTTGAGTGCTTCTTAGATATTCATCATGAGCTGTTTATAGACTTCCGCTGTAGCTATTTTGTGTAAATTATTTACAAAGAATAGTTGTAAGCTTCCGCTTTTGATTTATGTAATACTGTGTTCCTTATATGTGTGCTGTTGGGTGCCGCACAACACGGCACCACCCAATGCGATTCCTCGGGCGAGGCGGCACGACCCCGTGATCGGAGGTCGGGGCCCCCTGTCAAATACCCGGTACTGAGGAAACTGACATGAATTCCACGTTGCTATCGCACCGAATCAATTGAAGATAAGTTGTTAAGATTCAAAAGCAATTTGAATAGGACTCTTATTTGAAATCCAATGAGATTATGACTCTTCTTTTTTCGGTTATAAATAGAACCCGAAACACCGCCTTGGTCATAACATCTTTTCCAAGCCGACAACATAGAGGCCCTAGCCCCCAACTCGCCAAGCTAAACCCCTTCGCCGGAGCTCAGCCACCAGAGAGACCGCCGATGAGCACGTCACGATCACCGTCACCGGAAGATATCCCCAACGATTTGTCTTGCTAGGATGGAGACCCCGAGATCAAGGAGAAGTGAGGTAGGTCTCCAATACCACCTTACGACATCATCGCAGTTTCCTTTGCATCTGTTCTCTTCGATCCCTTCGAACAGAAGCTTTTTCGTGGACAGATCACGTGTTGATCGGTTTGATCTAGATCTTGAGTCAAGATCATCTCCACGTCCACATTTGATCTTTACACCTCTGTTCATCGTAAAAACCCATGCAAACCCACGCAAGCCATGCAAGAACACGTACAAACTGATCTAATAAAACAGCAACCTAAGATTAGCATGCATATGCACCATTGCATCTTGAGTAAAGTTTGTGCATGATGATTGATCTCTGTAAATCTTGTATGTGCGTGATTGTAAGAAGAAGGACAAGCTCAGGGAGCTATCTACGAAGGACTACAGCACCAAAACATCAAGATATAAGAGCAACAAGAGCCACAGGAACAAGGCAAGTGCCCCTTGAACATATTGATCACATGTTTTGGAAACTATTTTGTTTGCGAAAACGTGTGTGTGCTTGAGTCAACTTGATGGGAAACCCTTTCATAGGAGTTTACTAGTTTTGTTAACCACCCTTGTCGCCAGGAAAGTTAATGAGTCAGGTATGGTCGTTTTTTGCTTTTTGCTTCGCTAATCTACAGGTTATGGGAAGCGATAGAATGTGTCTAGCTACTGCACTCAAATGAACAATGATAATGAGAACTTGATGTTGATAATGAACATGAATCGGAGGGAGATCTAGGCAAGCTTGGTTCGTGGAAGTGGTAGAATCTCATGGTGGTTACTTGCCGTAGATCTAAGGACCGGTTCATGCGAGCACATGCCAGGATGACAGTGCCACCACAATGCCAAATATGGGTGCGTCTTAGCTGACCACTTATGTAATTTGCTAGATTGTTATGGACCGTGGAAGGCGCGGGGAATGGGAGTCGAGAGAGGACTGCCATGGGAACTACATGGCACAAGAGGAGGCCCGTAGGTGGGAGAATGGTGATTCGAGCCTGCTGGTGAAACCTTAGTGAGTCCATACATCTAGTAACCCCTTTGTAAAGGCTATTTTGTGATCTCTTGGCCATACACCGACGGTTGTGTACTGGTATAATGGAGGTTCAGCAGTCGCCGATGGGTGACGAAATCACAAACTTGTGGGTAAAGTGGTGCAAACTCTGCATGGTATAAAACTATCATGATAGCCGTGCTTATGGTCACAAGCGACTGGCCAACTTCCATGATTAGATGGGATGGTTATTGGGATGGATGGTTCGGTATGGTCATTGGTATGGTCATCGGTTTGGTTATTGGTATGGTTCGGTCTTTGGTTTTGGTTTCGGGACTGTTGAGTCTTGGTAATGAAATTTGGATTGCTAAGTTGTGATAATGAGCTTTGGTCTAGGATATGAGATGAAAAATTGAATATGACATAAAATGGTAGTGAATAAGAGATGGTATTCATGAGCATGAGATGAAAAATGAGAAAGATTAATGTCTGGATGAGACATGGAAAGTGGAATATGATGGAGGTATGTTGATGTTTTAATATATGTTGGGATTAAATTCATTCTAAGCTAATTACTGTTTTTATCATGTTTTGTGAAATAAACCCTGCTTTCTGCAATGAGCCTTTTTATACCTACCTTGTTGGAAGCTACATATCATATTTTCCCGCACTTGCTGAGTACGTCATGTACTCAAACTTGCATTATTACTTCATCATAAGCAACAGGAGAGGAGTACTTCGAAGAGCATGTGGAGTACTAGGCGTGTAATCTACCGTCAACTTGCCTGTGGGGATGGAGTAGGAGATGGAGCCGCTGCCGTGTTTAGTTTGCTTCCGCAATAGTTAGAAGACTTCCGCTGCTAGATTAAAGACTTCCGCTGTTAGAATGAGTTAGAAATTCATGAGGCAATGTAATAAACCCTATTAATTTGTGGTTATATATATTCTGAATTCAGTTTGTGGAATACATGTGTATGTGTGATGAACATCCTGGGCACACATATGCATCAGCTAGGGTTCCGTGGTGTTCTACGGAATCCAGGCGTCATATGACTCTTTTTATAAGTGGTTTGGAGCTGATGTTGAGACACAAAATATTGGCTAATTGTTGTGTGTGGCACCGGAATCAAAGAGAATTAATACCGGTAGCTGATTCAGAGAAAACATCCCTGCTAACGCGGCTTCTCCTTCCGGAACATCATCAATTACTGTGTAGTGAATGCTGCCCCTTGTCTGACCTCTTTTCTGCAGATTTAGATACGGGTCTGAATATTAGAAATATGATGGCCCGTAGCCTATATTTCCCTCTGGACAATACCTAGCATAATGGCCCATACGATCACAAGTGAAACATGGATGTCCATCCTGTTCTTCGCTGACTTGGGGTTAGATGCTAGGTACAAATTGCTGCAGCGATGGAGCACAAACCAACGTCTGATGCTGCTGCTGTGGAGGTGGTGCAAGTTGTGGTACTTGACCAGCAATAAATCTTTGAGGAGCTGCTCGTACAGGTGGCTGCCATATTTCACCGGATGGTGTTCGATACACCAGACAGTATTTTTGGGGCACATAACTTGTGCTCTTTTGTACATCACTCACTTTCCTCTTCTCTGCTTGCCACTCGATTATCGCCTTTTCTTGTATGAGGGCTGCACTGACCATATCGGAGTAATTGACTTTGTTGAACAAGGCTAATTTTTCCTGTAATATGGTACTCAGGCCCTTGAAGAAGAAATCACACCGTGCCTCTTCTATCACCACATATTCGGGAATGTATTGAGCCAAATGGTTAAACCTTTTGACATACTCAAGGACACTCATGTCCCCTTGCTTCAATTTCAAGAATTCCTCCCGCTTTGTCTTGATAATACCTATCGATACGTGACGAGCACAAAAGGCTTCACAGAACTTCGTCCATGTCACTTGATGGCCATCCGGAATGGTGGCGAGATGTTCGACCCACCAATTTCCGGCGGCTCCATGAAGTTGTTGCGCGGCAAACAACGTCTTCCAATATTTGTCACACTGAAATACTCCTGATTTAGACTCCATGACACGAAGCCACTGATCTGCTTCCACGGGTTCGGTAGCTTCGGTAAAGATTGGCGGTTGAGTCCCCAAGAAATCCAAATAAGCGTTCCGAGGTAGAATGACTTGTTGCGTTTGTTGAAGTATGCCTTGCTTTACCAAGACTAGGAGTAATCTCTTGTTCTCTTGAGTTGCTTCTTGGAGATCCTAGTGTTATTTTGGTTATACTCGACAACCCGAGTCATAAGATCCATCCAAACCGTGGATGGTGGTTCCGACGGTGGAATAGAATCATCACCGCCTCGGCGAGAACTTCTTGCTTACTCGAAGAATGCGTACGAACCATACTGTAAAAATACATTTCGAGATGAGTTAAACATGAACACAGCAGTATGTGAAGCTAAGGAAAACATGAATATGTCAGAACTTTATGAAAGCAGTAACAACATTAATGTTTACACAACTTCTTAAAGTAGGCATAACTAGTCAGCTTTTCTGTACCGAACAGACCAGTTTGCACTAAATCCAGATTTTGATCCAGTGGAAAGCATTTTCATGACTCAAGTGGAATACCGAAGTTAAATATAACTTCAATATATTTCCAACGAGTATTCATATGCCTCCAGATTATTTCTGGATCATAAGTTATGACCATCCGAAGTTGACATAATTCCTGAATAAAATTTGCCAGCATCTCCTTTAAATGTGGCTGTTTTTATCACTGTTGTATCTGAATATATAAAACATTGTTGCATATCTCATAACCTTTACAAATGTGTATCACATGACCCTTAAGGATTTTTCTACAGAAAGTTATGGCTAAAATACAAAAATGTCCAGAGAGATTTTGCTTCTGTCCTGGTTCTGGACAGTATGCATTTAACTGGACTTTCGCCTAATTTGGCGTGTGATTTTTGCCCTGGAGGTCAACGGAGAAGTTGTATAGAACTTAAAAATATTTCCAGAACTGTATCATACACCTCGATTGGTTAAAGCTACTCAGAGTTATGCTCTGTCAAAGTCCAGAAAAAATTTCTGCCAGAACAGAGCACTCTGTTTTTGAAACTTTTGAAACCTAGCATTCTCTCATTTGAATCTTAGCTCAAAATAAGGGTTCAGTAACTAATATTTGTTTCAAAGCATCCATTTTTAGTTTAAATTAGTTCATGAGTCATTTCTTCATAGAAGAGAAGATATTAAGTTCAGTACAGCGTCGATGCATCGTAAGAATCACATGTTGGTACTACGTCGCCTTAACCAAAGAAAAACCTAACCGGATACACCGGCATATCCGTATCCATAGGTGGCACCAAGAACAGTCACTCACAAATGTGTTCTACTTGTAATATGGGTTCGTGGTTAAAGTACCTGCATAAAACACACAATCATCGGACTCATTCGCACAACTGAATCCGGCTCCATAAGAGTTTTATACACCGCTCCGTCGTCAGTCGCACGGGTGTTCTCAAACCAAACACTCCTTGAGCTACGTTCACGTTACCAACCACGTGACGGGGTCTCCACCTACTTGCCCACAGCACGCCGGGGACTGGCGTTGCTTACATGTCCCAAACGACATGAGGAGTCGTAGAGAACATATGAACGGGTCGGGTTACCTGCCACCCATGAGGCGCCACCCTTCAGCTTGTGCGCACTGCTGGATAACCCCCCCCCCCAAGACATAGAAAGTCCCAAGATGCATGATTTTACAACATAAGCACATAAGTTAGGTTGTCACCTTCATATTACGCTAATATAGTAGTCCTTATGTGGACCTAGTATCATATTCTCACCGTATCCTATGTTTTTGTCGTAATACGATCTTTACTCCATGCGCTATTCCCAATGCAACTCTGATATCACGCTGTAACGGCCGCCCCTCGCCGGGGTCGTGCTGCTCACCCGGTAATCGCATTGGATAGTGCCGTGTGATGCCGCACCCAACATCACACATATAAGGAAGTTGTATCACATAAACCAAATGCGGAAGCTTACAAGTATACTTTGTAAATAATTTACATCAAATAAAATACAGCAGAAGACTATATTCATTTTATGTTTAATATCTACTAAGGACTCGAGAAGATGTCCAGACCATGGACTCTTCTCACTAGCAACACGAAGACATACGGCAGCGGCCGGGGTCTCCATGTGTTAAACGACTCGGATGCCTCTGAGTCTCACCGGGCAACCTCCTAATAAGCATCGATGTTAACCTGCAAAACCACTCATATAGCAAGCATGTGCACATAGGCTCAGCAAGACTGATCCGTATCCTCTAAACAAGAAACTCTACATGCACGAGGAATGAATATGGTAGCTGAAATTTGCATAGAGAACTCGCCTACAATTGATCCTTAACTTCAGATTTTTAAAGCCTCATTTTAAAGACCTTGAACCGAGCAGCATCGCAACTCCACAATCAAACAAGAAATGGTTTATTACGATCCTTCTTGCACAAGGTGAAATAAACTTAATTAGCACTATCTCTAATTCAAACATGGTTGTAATACAATTTAGAGCACAAGCCTTATCCATTCATAGTGATTCACTTCAGCTCTTACTAAATCAAGACTCAGTGTCCAAGTGTGCTCATATAACCGCGAGCGACGGTGATCGAACCAAGACACGACCGGACTGCACGACACTTACACCCATCTCCGATTTGCCGGCGGCAACCTTGACCAATGTTGTACTCAGTCACCTTTCCCATGTTCATCCAAACTGGACGTGGTCCGATCGACCCGAACAGCAAGCTACCTCAAGGTACATACCCGCAGAGATATGTTCTTGAGCGAGTTACCTCCTGCTGTAATGACGCCAAAAGTCTAAGACGATCAGAAAAGTTCCAATATGGATCTCATGAGGTACATCGGTTTCCTGGGTCCCATATAGGCAGGATGCGCCTAGTACACAACTCAAACTTGTCCAACAGGGCCAAGTATGGACGGGCCTTAACCGACACAGGCCAGGGCTATGCACACACGGACCTCGGCCTGCTGCATCTCTATCTCCCTGCCCGGTCTCAATTTCTCACTTGTGAATTTTCCTCAATGGTTCTATTCATAACCTGTTCTGGTGAAACTGTAACACCCTCAATTTCATATTCATGCATTGCATATAGAAAAACATTATAAAAGAAATAGAAATGAGAAAGAATCATAAAAACGGGAGAAAGATAGCTGAAAAGAGTCAATTCCAATTCGCCGAGGAGCGCTGTCGACACTTCCCGCGGCCTGCTGGCCACGTGGCAGGCTCGGAGCTCGCCTCAGTTGAAGGGGCTAGGTCCGACCCCACTGGACAAGTGTTTCCTTCAGAGCTAGTCTCTGCGGAGAAGCGAGGCTCAGACCAGCGGGACACGTGTTCACTTCGGAGCTAGTCTCTGCGGAGAAGCGAGGCTCAGCCCCGCGGGACACGTGTTGACTTTGGAGCTAGTCTCCGGGGAGATGCGAGGCTCAGCCCCGTGGGACACGTGTTGACTACGGAGCTAGTCTCTGCAGAGAAGCGAGGCCCAGCCCGCGGGACACGTGTCGACTTCGGAACTAATCCCCGCGGAAAGGATGAGGTCCGCCCCACGGGACAAGTGTCGGTCTCGGAGCTCACCTCTGAGAAGAGAGGTCCGACGCTGTTGGACACATGGCGACCTCGGATCTCGTCTCTGCGGAGAAAGGAAGTCCGGCGCTGCTGGACACGTGGCACTCTCGGAGCCCACCTCCGAGGAGAGGGGAGGTCCGGCACTGACACGTGGCGCCCCCAGAACTCCCCTGTGTAGAAAGGGGAGGCCCTACCCGCCAGACACGTGGCGCAGGCGGAGCTCATCTCTGAGGAAAAGGGAGGTCCCGCCCGCCAGACACGTATCGCACGCGGAGCTAGTCTCTGAAGAAAAGGGAGGCCCCGCCCCGCTGGATGCGTGGCTGGTCCGGAGCTCACCACTGCATAAGGACGAGATCCTTAAGCGGTTTTTCTCCTGTGCGCGCGGGAATACCCGGTACTAGGGAAACCGACACGATTTCCACGTTCCTATCGCATCAAATCAGTTGGAGATAAGTTGTTAAGATCCAAAAAAAATTGAATAGGACTCTTATTTGAATTCTAATTTGAGTAGGACTATTCTTTCAACCTTTATAAATAGAATCTGAAAACCCCCTTGGCTGTAACACCATTTCCATGTCGACAACTTAGAGGCCCTAGCCCCCAACTCGCCGAGTTCCACACTTTACTGGAGTTCAGCCACCGGTGAGACCGCCGACGAGCCCCGACACGCTCGCCGTCGCCGGAAGAGAGCCGATGATCTGACCTGCTGCCATTGCTAGGAGGAAGGCCGAGGTAGGTCTTTGTTACCATCTTACGACATCATCGCGGTTTCTACACATCTGTTTTCTTCGAACAGAAGCTTTTTCGTGTGGACAAACCACGTGTTGATCAGTTTTTGACGGTGGTATTGATCTATATCTTGAGTCAAGATTGTCACCACGTCCACATTTGATCCTTACACCTTTGTTCACCATAAAGCCACATGCAAGCCATTAAAACATGCAAGAACACGTACAAACTGAATTAATGAAACTGCACCATAGGATTAGCATGCACCTACACCATTGCATCTTAAGTAATGTTTTTGCATGATGATTGATTGCAGTGAATCTTGTATGTGTGTGGTCATGAGTAGAAGGAAAAGCTCAGGAAGCTATCTACGAAGGACTACAGTACCAAGACATCAAGACGCCTGAGCAACAAAAGCCACAGGAACAAGGCAAGTCCCCTTGATCATATTGATCCCATGTTTTGAAAACTGTTTTGTTTGCGAAAATGTGTATGCTTGAGTCAACTTGATGGGAAACCCTTTTATAGGAGTTTACTAGTTTTGTTAACCATCCTTGTCACGGGGAAAGTTGATGAGTTGGGTATGGTCGCTTTTGCTTTTTGCTTCGCTAATCTATGGGATATGGGAAGCGAGATAGAACGCGTCTAGCTACTGCACTCATATGAATAATGATAATAAGAACTTGATGATAATAATGAGCATAGAATTGGGGGAGATCTAGGCAAGCTTGGTTCGTGGATGTGGTAGAATGAGATGGTGGTTTACTTGCCATAGATCTAAGGACCGGTTCACGCTAGCACATGCCAGGAAAACAGTGCCACCACAAGGCCAAATATAGGTGCGGCTTAGCTGACTAATTAGGTAAGTTGCTAGATTTTTATGGAGCGTGGAAGGCGCGGGGAATGGGAGTCGAGAGAGGACTGCCCGGAGAACTGCGTGGCACCAGAGGGGGCCCGTAGGTGGGAGAATGGTGATTCGAGCCTGCTGGTGAAATCTTAGTGAGTCCATACATGTAGTAGCCCCTTTGTAAAGGCTATTTTGTGATCTCTTGGCCATACACCGACGGTTGTGAACTGGTATAATGGAGGTTCTGCAGTCGCCGACGGGTGACGAAATCACAAACTTGTTGATAAAGTGGTGCCACCTCTTAATAGTGTAAAACTATCATTATAGCCGTGCTTACGGTCACATGATTAGATGGGATGGTTATTTGGGATGGTCATTGGTTTGGTTATGGTATGGTCATTGGAAATTCGTTTCGGGACAGTTGAGTCATGATAATTAGCTTTGGTTTCGGTTATGAGATGGATATGAATGTGAGATGGTTATTATGAGCATGAGATGATGTTGAGAAAGATTAATGGTTGGATGAGACGTGATAAGTGGTAAAATATGATGGAGATATGTTACTGTTTTAATTGGATATATGTTGGGATCAAATTCACTTAAAGATAGTTGCTGTTTTTATCATGTTTGTGAAATAAACTTTGCTTTTTGCAATGAGCCTTTTTATTCCCTACCTTGCTGTAGGCTACATGTCATACTTTTCCCGCACTTGCTGAGTACGACATGTACTCACCCTTGCATTGTCATACAAACCTCAGCAACAGGAGAAGAGTACTTCGAAAATCATGTGGAGTACTAGGCGTGTGAACTACCTGTGGCGGACCGGGATCGATATCCGCTCATCCAGGATCGCAGAGGGTGGTGCCGCACGATGCGACACCCGACAGCACACGTCATAAGAACACAATAGATTACATGGGAAAACAACTGAACTGTACAAACAGGTACAAACTTCAGTTACAAACTAGTAATTATTTTACACAGCAGAAGTCTAAATTACACCACTCACGCCCGCCTATCTAGCAAAAGTTGGTTGCCTAGCCCTAGGGCAACCCACATTAGCTGCACGCCTCAGCTCAGCGCGGCGTGTACGGCTCCCACTCAGCCGTGGTCCCCGACAGAGGGTAACCCTCGCCGGTGGACTCGTACTCCGAGTCCGTGGGTGGCTCGTCACCTGAAATACACTTAAGCAGCAACCGTGAGCACGAGGGCTCAACAAGACTTAACCGACTCACCTAGGCATGAAACTCTACATGAGGTATACAATGAACATAGGATAGTAACATTGCAGCAAATGGACACGCCTACAAGTTCATCCTTAATTCATCTTTTAGCAACAAGTTAACAGTTCAGGTAGCTGAAATTTAGTAAGCAATATTTGGTGGCACACATGTAGCAATCCAATTATATCATAACAGCAATATCGAATCATAACATTTCATTCATTAGTCTACGTCACAACTCAGTGACCAAGTGGTACTCTTCACCACGAGGGACGGCGAATCGACTCGATATACACCTGCAGGGACACCCAAAGAGCACGTCACGTACGCCCACCCGTGGAGCTGCACAGCATGCTCACTCGATACCGTACAGGACAACCTTTTGCCCAACAGCCCAAACGTGGAACCGGTTGCACCGAAACGAGCAGGAGGTTCCCTACACGGAGCATCTCTCTATGCCCGTTAGCAGATTTCCACCTTGCTTCCCTCAGCCTACACCTATAAATCGGTGCGTTATGCCTCGACGCCCGGAGGTTTAGGTTATATCGGTTTATCGGGGCCCATATATCCGATATGCCTTCGGTACGTTCAAACTTGATCAGCGTGAGTCGCACACGGATCGGTCCTCAATCGACACGGACAGGGCTGCGCACACAAGACTCCCTCTTGCTGCGCCCTAGCCCCTGCCAAGTCTCATTTTCATTACTAAGGTGATCTCACATCACTCGAACCAATCCTGTGTGTCCCAAACCTAACTCGCGAGTAAATTCAAACTACTCGACTTGTACCGAAGTCCTATGAATCACTAAGCATAGCTTGTCTACTCGAGGCCTTAGACACTACCCTCACTCTTATGGAAAAATTCTGGTTATGCAAGTGGGGTTCCATTCAACCTACACCTAATGCACATTCATACTCCATATGACACATGTAAACAAAGTAAAACTTATAAAAAGGTTAATGCAAACCGGGGCTTGCCTTGTTGCTGCTGGTCAGGGGTTAGTTCTTCCGGAAGTAGGAAGTCGAGTACCTCCGGAGCTTCCTCGCCTTCAGCGACTACACGTTAATGAAGTACTACATGTTAATGAATATGCACATGAAATTATTGTAATGCTTCTATTACAAGTTCTAATAACAAGTTTTTAACAATTGGAACTCTGTTTAAGAATTTAAAAATGAAACTGGGGCTAGTGGTTTGGGGTTGGACCTAAGCATATGATTAAGTGCTAAGGGGTTTTCCCTCTCTTCCATATTAATCACCTCAAGTGGTTACCCAGGACAGGGGTGGTCCAGAGCTCCAATGGACCTGAGAATTTTCGTGTGAGTTCCTTGTCACAAAAAAACCCTCTGGACCAAAACTTAGCACTTTTCATTGATGGTTTGTTCAGAATAATTCTCTTAGCAAATAAGCAAAGAAGAATTAATTCTGAGATAACACCCCTGTTCATGCCAAACTTAGTGAACTACAATTTCAATTATAGCTCATAGAGTTTGCATGAATTTTCCTAGTATTTTTGGAGCTAAGGTTTGTCCAGAACTGAATTTCCAAGTTTTGGAAATTCTCTGAAAATGTTTCTGTATCCAATTGAAAACAGCACCTTCAAATCTGAATTTCCTTAATAAAATCAACTCCAAATGGTCTGAAACTTTCACAGGGGTTTATTAACATCCTAAAGAATATTCTGGCAAAATTTGAGGATTTTTGGATGAACCAAACTCCCTCTAAAATTCTTTTGCTGAAAAGCTTTAAAGACTTTTCCAGAATTAATTATTGGGTTTCATACAAATTGGGTTCCATATTTGGATAGATCTAGGCAAGATGAATCCAACCCAATTTGAGTCACTATATTTGGAGCTTCCTAGCAAAAGTTATGGGGTTCTAAGTTTGGGAAAATTCTGGAATTCGAATTAACCGGGAAAAGTTCTAATCCCTGACAGCGGGCCTGGCCCCCACGTGTCACCACCTCGGCTACACCACACGGGGCCACAGGACTGTTCTCCGCGTTGTCACAGATGATCCGGTGCAACAGAAAATCCCCACACTGTGTATTGAGCGACTGACGAGCGGGCCCCGCCGGCTCAGCTTCTTCCTCGCGCCAGCCCCTTTTCCCGCGCCGCCCCCTCGCCTGCACCGCACTGAAACTCGCAGGACCTGGCTTCCCGGCCACCTCTCGGACGGAAACTTGCCCCCTGTGCCTAACTCGACTCGGAGAACACGCTGGTGCCCTCACCGGAGCTCGGCAATGGCCGGAACTATGCCCGCGGCGGTGGCAGATCCTCTCTCTACTCCGGCAACGTCGCCCGGGCTACTCAGGGCCTTATTTCTCAAGCAGTTTGCTTCTATAGCTCCGCCGTAACATGCTGAGCACGAATATGAGCTCGGTTGGCCATGAAAATGGCCGGAGCAAGGACCTCACCGTCGACCTAGGCCCGATATCGGTTGTGCTCAGAAAACTACGAAGAACCGTAACCCTAGCCCATGGTTCATGCTGGTTTTTGATCCTAGGTGGTCGTGGCAGGGTGTAGAGCGCGAGTGTGGCTCGGTATGCCTGGTGATGAGCTAACACCCACGAATTTCCGGATTTAGTATAGCTCGGCCTTAAGAACACCGAAACGTTCCCGGGAGAAATTCTCCCCCGACGGTGCATGAAATGCTGAACGGTAGGGATGAGCAGAACCAGCACCTTATGGCGGTCGTTTCTTGTGTTGAGCGTCGGGCACGAGAGCGCCTGGGTTGTTCGGACGCCGGCGATCAGTGGGTGGTGAAACACCGAGTGTGCCGCCGTGTTTGTAGGCAGTGGAACAGAGAGCATACGGGGAGGTTCACGCAGCCCAGCGGTGCAACCGAGCGCCCTGTAGCCGGCGCCCTCATCCCCCGAGCAGGAGGTGGCACGGTGGTCGCGTTGGGACGGGGTCAACCCCGTGCGCTGGCGCCCGCAGAAGTGCTCGACCGCGTGAATGAGTCGGTTTAACTCCTGTGTGGCTGACCAGTGGGCCCCCTCCTCCCCTCTAATTCTTTCAACCCCTTCTGCTGTAAATATCCCCAGCTACTAAACATTGAATGGGAGACTTAGCCCCCAAGTATTGGTTTGAATTTGAGTTCCCAAATTTAAACTTTGTTCGGTTAAATTTGCTTCATGTTTAAACTGAAATTCAAATTCAGTTTTGAATTCTTGCAAATTTAGCTCTCGACAAGATGAACTCCAATGGGAATGGAAATTGGTGGGCTAACTCAGAAAAATGTGCTGAGTTTGAATATGAAGCTAACTTTTGAATTTGAGTGATGAAAGTTGCTCCAACTTGAATTTACACTCAAATTGGCCTCTTTTTCAAATACCTCCAAAAGTGCCTCAAAAAGTGTTGGATTTACATGAAATTTGGCCTGAACCTTCCCAAGACTTTTTAAGTTCTAGGGGTGAGCTCAACCTCTCATGTCCATGTGTAGAAATCCTACTTTGTGAAAGTGAAGACCTTCCCCTCTAATCACTCTTTTGATGGAGGTTACTTGCTCTTCACAATTTTTCCTAAGATATCCACAACAAAAACTGTGGTGTTTTGAGATGAAGAAAAGTTTTTGCAAGTCCCTTTTCTTGGGCTTTTAAATCCCTCCCCCTTAAAAGAATCTCGTCCCGAGATTATAAAAGAAGAGATAGCGATGTAACAGGGACTTACCCGTGTTGAGATGCCATGAACTCCGGGTAATTTGAGCGAAGGAATTCCTCGCTCTCCCACGTCGCTTCTCCGGCGGTGTGGTTGCTCCAGAGTGTCTTGTAGAACCACAACGTTTGGCTACGCGTGGTTCGGGCTTTCTCATCAAGAATTGCCACCGGATATTCATCATATGTCAATCCGGTTGCAACTCGCCGATGTCTTCTGTAGTAACAGCAGCGGTATGTTTCAGACATTTCCTCAGCTGTGAGACATGGAAAATGTCATGGACACCAGCAAGAGATGCCGGTAGCTCCAGTCTATACGCCGCTGGTCCACACTTCTCGGTGATAGCATAGGGCCCAATGAAACGGGGAGCGAGCTTCCCCTTCACAGCGAACCGGTGCACGCCTTTCATTGGAGACACGCGGAGGTACACGTGTTCACCAACGTCAAAGTGCAACGGTATACGCCTCTTATCAGCGTAGCTCTTCTGCCGGGATTGAGCGGCCTTCAAATTAGCTTGGATCGTCCGAACGCGCTCTTCGGCGTCGTTCACCACATCAACCCCGAATGTGACCCTTTCACCGGGCTTGCACCTGTTTAATGGGGTGCGGCATTTGCGACCATAGACAGCTTCGTAGGGTGCCATCTTGATACTCGCCTGATAGCCATTGTTGTACGAGAATTCCGCCAATGGTAGGTGATCATCCCAGTTCCTACCACGGTGGATGGCACATGCTCTGAACATGTCTTCCAGAACCTGATTCACCCTCTCTGTCTGGCCATCTGTCTGAGGGTGGTAGGCGGAGCTTCTGATTAGTTTAGTACCCAAAGCAGCATGCAACTGCTCCCAAAAGCGAGATACAAACAATGCACCTCAGTCTGAGACTATGTTCTTGGATACGCCATGCAAGCATAGGATCCTGGCGATATATAACTCCGCATATCTGTTGGCATGGAAATGTGTATGCACGGGGATGAAGTGAGCTGACTTGGTTAGTCGGTCAACGATCACCCAAATGGAATCATGTTTCTTGGATGTTAAGGGTAATCCCACAATGAAATCCATGCTTACATCTTCCCATTTCCATGCTGGATTTTTCAGGGGTTGCAACAGCCCTGATTTCCTCATATGATCAGCCTTCACTCGTCTACACGTATCGCACTCGGATACGTACTTCGCTACCTCCTGCTTCATCCGTGTCCACCAAAATTTCTTTTTCAAATCTTGGTACATTTTGTTGCTGCCCGGATGAATGGAGTATTTAGACAAGTGAGCTTCATCGAGGATCTTTTTCCTCAACTCCATATCTCGGGGTACGACTATGCGGTCATTAAACCATAGCGTCCCCTCATCATCTTTCTAAAAACATTTGATCTCCCCATTGTCTATCCGTCTCTGGAGATGTGCCATACCCTTGTCAACCTTCTGAGCTGCAATGATGTCCTCCCTGATGGTAGGGATGAGGGCAAGGTTGTACAGCGATCCATAAGGAACCAAGTATAAACTCGGCTCTTCCTCCTCCATCGGTGTAATGGTGAGGTGATGGACATGTGATTTCCGACTCAGCGCGTCGGCAACCACATTCGCCTTTCCGGGGTGGTAATGGATCTCAATCTCATAGTCCTTGATGATTTATAACCACCTCCGTTGCCTCATATTTAGCTCCTTCTGGGTGAAAATATATTTCAAGCTCTTGTGGTCGGTGTAGAGATGCACCAGATTCCCCACGAGATAGTGCCTCCACATTTTTAGCGCCAAAACCACTGCAGCAAGCTCAAGATCATGAGTCGGATAGTGCTGCTCATGGTTCCGAAGTTGGCATGAGCCATAAGCGACCACACGTCTTCCTGCATCAACACGCAGCCGAGCCCAATACCGGACGCGTCACAATACACGTCGAAGGGCTTTGTTGTATCCGGCTGAGCTAAGACCGGGGCTGTTGTGAGATGCTTTACCAATGTTTGGAATGCTCCTTCACACGCTGTATTCCAAACATATTTCGTCCCCTTCTTCAGCAATTCTGTCATCGGCTTAGCGAGCTTGGAGAAGCTTGGAGTGAATCTCCGATAGTATCCCGCTAACCCGAGGAAGCTTCTGACTTCATGGACTGAAGTGGGAGCTTTCCATTTCAGCACTTGCTCTATTTTGCTTGGGTCAACCGCAATGCCTTCTGCTGAGATGATATGTCCCAAGAATGGCACTTTGCTGATCCAAAACTCGCATTTACTGAACTTGGCGTAGAGCTTGTGGTCTCGCAATCGTTGAAGAACGATCCGCAAGTGTTCGGCATGTTCGGCTTCTGTCTTGGAGTAAACCAAGATATCATCGATGAACACTACCACGAACTTGTCCAGCTATGGCATGAACACCAAGTTCATGAGATACATAAAATGGTCTGGAGCATTTGTGAGACCAAAGGACATGACGAGGTATTCATATAATCCATATCTCCTCGAGAAGGCCGTCTTGGGATATCCTCTGCCCAGATCTTTATCTGGTGATATCGAGAGCGAAGGTCCATCTTCGAGAACACACTTGCACCCACAAGTTGATCAAACAATATGTCGATGCGGGGCAGTGGATACTTATTCTTGATGGTGACGGCGTTGAGCGGCCGGTAATCCACACACAGCCTCAGGGTTTCATCCTTCTTCTTTACAAACAGCACCGAGCATCCCCAAGGCGAGGAACTCGGCCTAATGAAACCCTTGCTCAACAGGTCATTGAGCTGTTCTTTTAATTCAGCCAGCTTGTTCGGAGCCATCTTGTATGGTCTCCGAGATATGGGCGTAGTCCCGGGTGCGAGCTCGATCTTGAACTCAACATCCCTCTCTGGTGGCATGCCCGGAAGATCATCCGGGAACACGTCACGGTACTCCCGGACTACGGGGATGTCCTCTATCTTGAGAGCTTCAGTATTGTTGATCGCTGAAACTTCCCGGACTGGATTATCTAATAAGAGGGACTGCGGACGGTGTAATGGGGAGTTGAGGTGAACCGTCCATGATAGGGTTTCCAGGACAGCGCCATGGTAGCTTAGCCATGACATTCCCAAGATTGCATCAATCTTCTGCCCCTCAAGGATAATCATAGTGGTGGGATATATCTTCCCACCTAAGCACAGTGGTGCTTTTGGAACCATCATAGTTGCTGAAATCTTTCCTCCCGGTGAGCAGATCATATAAGAACACTCGGTTGGAAAGGCTTCCAGCTGATGCTTAACCACATATGATGCACTTATGAAGTTGTGGGTTGCACCAGAATCAAACAATATTATGATGGCTTGGTCGTTGAGAGTAAACGTACCCGCCAGCACGTTGTCTCCCTCTGGGGCGTCCTCATTGTCGAGGTGGCGAACGCCCCCTGTCCACTGACCAACCTTCTTGACCGGAGGTCGGCCTCGAGCACCGCCCTGGAACTGGGCTTGCCCGCTGCTCTGCTGCCCCTGGGGACAGTCCTTCGCGAAGTGGCCCGCCTGGCCACACGTGAAGCAAGTGAAACGGGGCGGTCCCCCGCTGATCGGTGGACGGAAACCCGGGGCGCGTTGTGGCGGTGGAAACGCCCGGGGTGCCGTATGCTGCTGCTGCTGTCTTGGTGGTGGCATCGGAGGATGGAACGGAGGTGACTGAAACAAACTTCCCCCGAACCGCTGAGGTCGCGCCGGTGGGTGCCACTGCTGCCCGGATGGCGTCCGATACACCATCCGGTACTTCTGGGGAGCGCCAACCCCACTACTAGGTGGAGCACTGTGCTCCCTCTGCTCAGCTGCCAACTCCCGCTGAGCGTCCTCTTGCATAATCGCGGCATTGACTAGGTCATTGAATATGCCGCAATTCCACTGAACGTGATCTGTCTTCATCTCGGGGTGTAACCCCCGATAGAAATGTTCCCGCTTCTTCTCTTTTGTGGAGATATAGTCTGGCGCGTATTGCGGCAGATGGTTGAAGGCACGGGAGTAGTCATGGGCACTCCTCCCGCCCTGCTTCAGCTCCAAGAATTCTTGGAACTTCCTCTTCATGATCCCGGGAGGGATATGATAGGCGCGGAACGCCTCCCGGAACTCTTCCCATTCCACGGCATGGCCAGTCGGACGTGAGGCGACATAGTTCGCCCACCACGCAACAGCGGCACCGTGAAGTTGCTGTGCTGTGAACAGTTTCTTCTGCCTCTCTGTACATTGGAGCAGCCCGAACTTGGACTCGATGGTCCGCAGCCAGTTGTCGGCCTCCAGTGGTTCTTCAGCTTCGGTGAACACTGGAGGGTGCGTACTCATGAAATCCGAGTATGACACCTCACGGGGCTCACGGGCCCTCTGTCTTGACGCCCCCCCCGCCTGGGACGTATTCTGCACGATCGTGCGGAGCAAGTCGGTCTGCTCCTCACGACCACCCACCAGTACCGCTATCACATCCGCTAGAGTAAGCGGAGGCGGCGGTGGTGGCTGCTGCTGCGGGGTGCTGTTGTAGGCCGGTGGCTGGGAGTCATGGCCTCCCTGTTGGCTAGAGCCACCAACCTCGTGTGTGGTCCTAGTGCGAACCATCTGCAACCATACGACAATAAACATCAGTCCCGCAACATACATTAATACAGTCAAATGAAATCGACGTAAAAACATAATGACAATAAAACATGTGATACATCTCGTATGTAGATAATGTAATAACTTTGCACAAGCTACACCATTACCAGACCAAACACAAGCTAGTTTAATCCAACTTGATGAACCCCCTCTTTGGAAGCTCACTACAACTAGGTTTGGTCAGTACTTGCGTTACTATCGCGTTGTCATCACGTATACCACCCTTTTACCTTCAATACGACACAAACATGGTCTCGAGTAAAAGAAACTTGAGTGAGACCTATACTCAAATCTTTCACTAGTTGAAGATAACCCCTCATGAGTATGTTCTCCCCCATTGGAAGTATTCAAACCCCCTCTAGGGTACAACAATCTCTCATATGAGTTCAACTGTCATTCCTCTGTCAGAATGACCAGTTTCTACATATCCCAGATTTTTATATGTTTATGGGCAATTTCATGACTCAAGCTGAATACCAAAGTTAAAGTTAACTTCAGTATATTTCCAAAGAGTACCTATTTTCCCTCATATAAGCTCTGGTTAAAATGTTATGGTACTTCAAAGTCAGCAGAATTTCTGGAAGAATTTTAACAGCACCTCCCTGGGGAAATTGCTGTTTTCATCTCTGACTCCCACTGAATTCTGTGCTGAAATTTCAGAAACTTTAAATTTCAAAGATGTAACACAGATTCTACCCTTTCTAAAGCTGTATCATATAAAAATTTTAGATTTTTCTACTGGGAGTTATGTTTGAAAAACAGAACAGTCCAGAGAGTGTTTCACTCTGTCCTGGTTCTGGACAGTTTACCTTCCTCTGGGATTTAAGCCATTTTAAGGTGCGTTTCAGCTCTGGAAGTCTACAAAAAAGTTGTAGAGTACTTAAATACCTTTCCATAACTATATACCAAACCCCCCTGGGCTAAAATACCTGTGAGTTATGCCCTGTTGAAGATCAGCAAACTTGCTGCCCAAAACAGAGCACTCTGTTTTTCATCTCTTTGTCTATTCTGCCCCACCATCACATTCTTATACCCAACCAGGGCCCTAAATGTTGAACCTAGTGATTTTAATTCCTTGTTATCATCATTTTTCATGCATATGCCTATGATATCTCGGTACTACGTTCCTCACAAAAGAAATCCTAACTGGATTATACCGGCATATACGTCTCAAGTGTGGCACTACACGGGCTCTCGCACACATTTAATACACGGGTACATACGTGGTTAGTACCTGCAGAAGACCACACAATAATGGTGCACTCAAGGGTTGTTTTCATTTCAGGCAGGATCATATTTAAAAATAAATACAAACGCCCGTATTATTGCCATATGGCCGTCCTTGAGTTAAGTCACGTCTCAAGGTGCGTGGTCGTGTTTCAACACCACACGACGGGGAACCCGAGTATGTCATGAACGGTTCGTCACGGTTGGGAATGTTATCAACCCAACAGATACCACCTACTGCCCTGCAGGGCACACCGATGGCAAGCGCTGCGTATGTCCTCCTGGGCTATCTCCAGACGAACACACTCTCGCGTTACTGACAATGCGATGGGGTCTCCACTTACATGCCTAATGCACGCTAGGGATCAGCGTTTCATATGAACTCAGGAATATAAAGAGTCCAAGACTTTCATACTGACGTCTCACACCAAGCTGTGAGACCTACCCCTGAACCACGTTTCTCGTCAAGGGAGCTAACCGAAATTGAACCGCTTTCGGTGGCGTTCCTTACCAATCTTACCAGAGCGTAGGTGCGTCGTTACATAATTAAAATTCAGAATTATAACACATAGATTAGTCTTTGTGACTTTAAGCAACTATGCTAGTATAGTCCTTAGTTGGGCAACTACCGTATCCTCACCGTAAACCTAAGTTTTCCCATAATACAGTCCTTAAGTACTGTGCTATCACCAATGCAGCTCTGATACCAGGCTGTGGCGGACCCGGATCGGGATTCGCTCATCCAGGATCGCAGAGGGTGGTGCCGCACGATGCGACACCCGACAGCACACGTCATAAGAACACAATAGATTACATGGGAAAACAACTGAACTGTACAAACAGGTACAAACTTCAGTTACAAACTAGTAATTATTTTACACAGCGGAAGTCTAAATTACACCACTCACGCCCGCCTATCTCGCAAAAGATGGTTGCCTAGCCCTAGGACAACCCACATTAGCTGCACGTCTCAGCTCAGCGCGGCGTGTACGGCTCCCAATCAGCCGTGGTCCCCGACGGAGGGTAACCCTCACCGGTGGACTCGTACTCTGAGTCCGTGGGTGGCTCCTCACCTGAAAAACACTTAAGCAGCAACCGTGAGCACGAGGGCTTAATAAGACTTAACAGACTCACCTAGGCATGAAACTCTACATGAGGTATACAATGAACATAGGATAGTAACATTGCAGCAAATGGACACGCCTACAAGTTTATCCTTAATTCATCTTTTAGCAACAAGTTAACAGTTCAGGAAGCTGAAATTTAGTAAGCAATATTTGGTGGCACACATGTAGCAATCCAATTATATCATAACAGCAATATCGAATCATAACATTTCATTCATTAGTCTACGTCATGACTCAGTGACCAAGTGGCACTCTTCACTGCGAGGGACGGCGAATCGACTCGATATACACCTGCAGGGACACCCAAAGAGCACGTCACGTACGCCCACCCGTGGAGCTGCACAGCACATTCACTCGATGCCGTACGGGACAACCTTTTGCCCAACAGCCCAAACGTCGAATCGGTCGCACCGAAACGAGCAGGAGATTCCCTACACGGAGCATCTCTCTATGCCCATTAGCCGATTTCCACCTTGCTGCCCTCAGCCTACACCTATAAATCGGTGCGTTATGCCTCGACGCCCGGAGGTTTAGGTTACATCGGTTTATCGGGGCCCGTATATCCGATATGCCTTCGGTACGTTCAAACTTGATCAGCGTGGGCCACACACGGATCGGTCCTCAATCGACACGGACAGGGCTGCGCACACAAGACTCCCTCTTGCTGCGCCCTAGCCCCTGCCAAGTCTCATTTTCATTACTAAGGTGATCTCACATCACAAGAACCAATCCCGTGTGTCCCAAACCTAACTCACGAGTAGATTCCAACTACTCGACTTGTACCGAAGTCCTATGAATCACTAAGCATAGCTTGTCTACTCGATGCCTTAGACACTACCCTCACTCTTATGGAAAAATTATTGTTATGCAAGTGGGGTTCCATTCATCCTACACCTAATGCACATTCATACTCCATATGACACATGTAAACAAAGTAAAACTTATAAAAAGGTTAAGGCAAACCGGGGCATGCCTTGTTGCTGCTGGTCAGGGGTTAGTTCTTCTTCCGGAAGTGGGAAGTCGAGTACCTCCGGAGCTTCCTCGCCTTCAGCGACTACACGTTAATGAAGTACTACATGTTAATGAATATGCACATGAATTTATTGTAATGCTTCTGTTACAAGTTCTAATAACAAGTTTTTAACAATTGGAACTCTGTTTAAGAATTTAAAAATGAAACTGGGGCTAGTGGATTGAGTTTGGACCTAAGCATATGATTAAGTGCTAAGGGGTTTTCCCTCTCTTCCATATTAATCACCCCAAGTGGTTACCCAGGACAGGGGTGGTCCAGAGCTCCAATGGAGCTGAGAATTTTTGTGTGAGTTCCTTGTCACAAGAAAACCCTCTGGACCAAAACTTAGCACTTTTCATTGATTGGTTTGTTCAGAATAATTCTCTTAGCATATAAGCAAAGAAGAATTAATTCTGAGATAACACCCCTGTTCATGGCAAACTTAGTGAACTACAATTTCAATTATAGCTCATAGAGTTTGCATTAATTTTCCTAGTATTTTTGGAGCTAAGGTTTGTCCAGAACTGAATTTCCATGTTTTGGAAATTCTCTGAAAATGTTTCTGTATCCAATTGAACACAGCACCTTCAAATCTAAATTTTCCAGACCAAATCAACTCCAAATGGTCCGAAACATTTACAGGAGTTTATTAACACCCTAAAGAATATTCTGTCAAAATTTGAGGATTTTTGGATGAACCAAACTCCCTCTAAAATTCTTTTGCTAAAAGGTTTTAAGGAATTTTCCAGAATTAATTAATGGGTTTCAAACAAATTGGGTGCATATTTGGATAGAACTAGGCAAGATGAATCCAACCAATTTTGAATCACTAAATTTGGAGCTTCCTAGCAAAAGTTATGGGGTTCTAAAGTTTGGGGAAATTCTGGAATTCGAATTAACCGGGAAAAGTTCAAATCCCAGACAGCGGGCCTGGCCCCCACGTGTCACCACCTCGGCTACAACACACGGGGCCACAGGACTGTTCTCCGCGTTGTCACAGATGATCCGGTGCAACAGAAAATCCCCACACTGTGTATTGAGCGACTGACGAGCGGGCCCGGCCGGCTCGTCTTCTTCCTCGCGCCAGCCCCTTTCCCGCGCCGCCCCCTCGCCGGCACCGCACTGAAGCTCGCCGGACCTGGCTTCCCGGCCACCTATTGACCGGAAACTTGACGCCTGTGGACCTAGTATCATATTCTTACCGTATCCTATGTTTTTGTCGTAATACAATCTTTACTCCATGCGCTATTCCCAATGCGACTCTGATATCACGCTGTAATGGCCGCCCCTCGCCGGGGTCGTGCTGCTCACCCGGTAATCGCATTGGGTAGTGCCGTGCGATGCCGCACCCAACATCACACATATAAGGAAGTTGTATCACATAAACCAAATGCGGAAGCTTACAAGTATACTTTGTAAATAATTTACATCAAATAATCTACAGCAGAAGACTATATTCATTTTATGTTTAATATCTACTAAGCACTCGAGAAGATATCCAGACCGTGGACTCTTCTCGCTAGCAACACGAAGACATACGGCAGCAGCCGGGGTCTCAATGTGTTAAACGACTCAGATGCCTCTGAGTCTCACCGGCAACCTCCTAATAAGCATCGATGTTAACCTGCAAAACCACTCATATAGCAAGCATGAGCACATAGGCTCAGCAAGACTGATCCGTCTCCTCTAAAAAAGAAACTCTACATGCACGAGGAATGAATATGGTAGCTGAAATTTGCATAGAGAACTCACCTACAATTGATTCTTAACTTTCAGATTTTTAAAGCCTCATTTTAAAGACCTTGAACGGAGCAGCATCGCAACTCCACTATCAAACAAGAAATGGTTTATTACGATCCTTCTTCCACAAGGTGAAATAAACTTAATTAGCACTATCTCTAATTCAAACATGGTTGCAATACAATTTAGAGCACAAGCCTTATCCATTCATAGTAATTCACTTCAGCTCTTACTAAATCAAGACTCAGTGTCCATGTGTGCTCATATAACCGCGAGCGACGGTGATCGAACCAAGACACGACCGGACTGCACGACACTTACACCCATCTCCGATTTGCCGGCAGCAACCTTGACCTATGTTGTACGCAGTCACCTTTCCCATGTTCATCCAAACTGGACGCGGTCCGATCGACCCGAACACCAAGCTACCTCAAGGTACATAACCGCAGAGATATGTTCTTGAGCGAGTTACCTCCTGCTGTACTGACACCAAAAGCCTAAGACGATCAGAAAAGTTCCAATATGGATCTCACGAGGTACATCGGTTTCCTGAGTCCCATATAGCAAGGATGCGCCTAGTACACAACTCAAACTTGTCCAACATGGCCAAGTTTGGACGGGCCTTAACCGACACAGGCCAGGGCTATGCACACACGGACCTCGGCCTGCTGCATCTCTATCTCCCTGCCCGGTCTCAATTTCTCACTTGTGAATTTTCCTCAATGGTTCTATTCATAACCTGTTCCGGTGATACTGTAACACCCTCAATTTCATATTCATGCATTGCATATAGAAAAACATTATAAAAGAAATATAAATGGGAAACAATCATAAAAATGGGAGAAAGATAGCTGAAAAGAGTCAATTCCAATTCGCCGAGGAGCGCCGTCGACACTTCCCACGGCCTGCTGGCCACGTGGCAGGCTCGGAGCTCGCCTCAGTTGAGGGGGCGAGGTCCGACCCCACTGGACAAGTGTTTCCTTCGGAGCTAATCTCTGCAGAGAAGCGAGGCTCAGACCCACGGGACACATGTTGACTTCGTAGCTAGTCTCTGCGGAGAAGCGAGGCTCAGCCCCGCGAGACACGTGTTGACTTTGGAGCTAGTCTCCGCAGAGATGCGAGGCTCAGCCCCGCGGGACACGTGTTGACTACGGAGCTAGTCTCTGCAGAGAAGCGAGGCCCAGCCCGTGGGACACGTGTCGACTTCGGAACTCATCCCCGCGGAAGGGATGAGGTCCGCCCCACGGGACACGTGTCTCTCTCGGAGCTCACCTCTGAGAAGAGAGGTCCGACGCTGTTGGACACATGGCGACCTCGGAGCTCGTCTCTGGGGAGAAAGTGTGACACCCTCAATTCTGTGGAAAACCACGGAACCGAGAACTAATGCATATGTGTGCCCAGGATGTTCATCACACATACACATACGTTCCACAAACTGAATTCAGATTATATATTACCACGAATAACAGAGTTTATTACAATACCTCATGAGTCTTGGACTCATGTTCACAGCGGAAGTCTTATTTCTATGCAGCGGAAGTCTTTATTCTAATGCGGAAGCAGTTCAACTAATGCGGAAGCAAATCTAAGCAGAAGTGGCTCCATCTCTACTCCCTCGACAGGCAAGGTTGAGAATAGACCACACGCCATAATGCTCCACTTGGTCTTCATAGTAGGCTTCTCTTGCTGCTGATGATGAAGTAATAATGCAAGTTTGAGTACAATGATGTACTCAGCAAGTGCGGTAATAACACATGATATGCAACTCATAAACAAGGTAGGTATAAAAAGGCTCATTTACAGAAAAGCAAATTTATAATTTCATGATAAAACAGCAACTTAACTTTAAATGAATGTAATCCCATCGTGTATTAAATTACCAACATACCTCCATCGCTTTCCATGTTCCACCCGAACATTAATCAACCTCATTCTTACTCACGAATACCTCCTCGTATTCGCTACCATCTCACGAATACCTCCCCGTATTCGCTACCATCTCATCTCATAACACAACCTCGTCTTACACTGAGACCCATCTCATGTCATGACCCAACAATCATGCAACCATCTCATCACCCGGACTCAACAGTCCCAATCCAAACCATAACCAAACCAATAACCATACCCAAAAACCTTCCCAATAACCATCCCAACTAATCATGGCAGTTTAGCCAGGTGCTCGTGACCGTAAGCTCGGCTATCATGATAGTTTTATTAACTCTGCAGAGTTTGCACCTCTTTACCTACAAGTTTGTGATTTCGTCACCCGTCGTCGACTGTAGAACCTCCATTATACCAGTACACGACCGTAGATGTATGGTCAAGAGATCACAAAATAGCCTTTACAAAGGGGTCACTAGACGTATGGACTCACTAAGTTTTCACCGGCAGGCTAGAATCTCCAATTCTCCCACCCACGGGCCCCCTCTTGTGCCATGCAGTTCCCAGGGCAGTCCTCACTTGACTCCCATTCCCCGCGCCTTCGACAGTCCATAACACTCTAGCAACATACCTAATTACTCAGCTAAGCCGCACCCATACTTGGCCTTGTGGTGGCACTGTTATCCTGGCATGTGCATGCATGAACCGGTCATTAGATCTACGGCAAGTAAAACCACCATATCATGCTACCTCATTCACAAACCCAGTCTTGCCTAGATCTCCCTCCGATCCATGTCCATTATTAACATCAGTTTCTCAGTATCATTACGAGTGCAGTTAGCTAGACACATCTATCTCGCTTCCAATACCCATGGACTCAGCGAAGCATAAAGCAAAAATCATACCTGACTCATAAACTTCCCAGGCGACAAGGGTGGTTTAACCAAAACTAGTAAACTCCTATAAAAGGTTTCCCATCATGTTTGACTCAGCACACACACCTTTTCTCAAACAGAATAGTTTTACCCCAAACATAGGCTCAACATGGTCAAGGAGCACTTGCCTTGTTCTTGCGGTTCCGGTTGTTCTTGGATCTCAAAACCTGGTTGCTGCAGTTCGTCGTAGACAGCTCCCTGAGCTTGTCCTGCTAGGTAGGATCACGTGCATACAAGATTCACAGCAATCAATATCATGCACAAACCTTAAACTTGATGCGATGATGCATATGCATGCTATCCTATGATTTTTATTAGATCGGTCTGTACGTGTTTTTGCATGGCTTGCATGGACAGAGGTGTTCGGATCAAAGGTGGACGTGGCAACGATCTTGTCTTTAGATCAACCTGATCATCAAGTGATATGTCCACGAGAAGGCTTCTGTTCGAAAGGAAATCAAAGAACAGATGCAAAGAAAACACAACGATATCGTAAGGTGGTATTGGGGCCTACCTTACGTTCCTCTCAGTCTTCGAGGTCCTCCTCAGACCGCTGGGCCTTCCTGCGGCAATTTCTTCGAGTTTTAGTAGAAATCCCGATTTCCGGCCTAGGTCGCACGGTAACAGCCCAACACAGCCCTTCCCGAGCTCCGTAGAGCTCATGTCGACCTTTCCTATGGTCCACTGATGCTCGACGACCTTTAGCTCGATCGGGTTAGGTGCTAGGGAGGACGGGCAACACTGCCAAAGTTCTCCCGAGGCTGCTGCTCGTCGCCGACCATGTGGCGACCATTTTCATGGCGAGCTGGCCCGAGAATCCTGTTCCCCGAGAGAAAATAGGCAGAGGCGGCAAAAATTGTGAACTTTGGAGCTCTACCGAAGCTGCCGGCGAGCTCTCCGGCGAGATACCCCGGCGGCAGAGCGCGGGCGTCGGGAGGTTGAAGAAGGGGGTGGACCCCAGCTGTCAGCGACCGATATTTTAAATCGGGATCGGGCTGCGGCCGGGATCGGGTGTGCTGGCATGCAAAAACCTTGTGGGCCGCGCTGTGCTGTCGCCTCGGCGCTCAACACGTGTCCCTGCGGGCCCTGGCAGATTTAAACTTTTCCCCCAATTTTCAGATTTCTTCCAAACTTCAAATCCTCATAACTTTGGCTATAGAGCTCCAAATCGAGTGAACCAAATTTTTTTGGATTCAGCTCTCTGAGCAATTTCCAGCAAATCAAGTTTCACTTCATGAAAATCCTTATTTCTCCAGAATTAATTCCTCAAAATTTAAACTGTTTGGAATTTTAACTGGAGAATCCTTTGGAGGGAAATCCTGAAATTTTGCTGAAATGTTCACCAAAATATCCCTGAACTACCATAAAAATTTCAGATTCTTTTGAGCTCATCTGATCTACCTAATGGTGTGATTAGTGAAACTGTTCCAGAGAAAATAGAAAATGTTCAGAAACATTTTCAGAATCTTCTCTGAAATTGTTTAGCTCATATCTTTAGTTAGGAACCTTCAAATTAAGTGAGGCCAACTCCATTAGAACCCTCTGAAAATCTAGTTTTCAGAAAGTCATAGTTTGTTTCATGAAAATCCTTAGAACACCCTAAAAGCCTTCAATTAAGGTCAAGTAAATAATTAATTGTGGAGGGCTCAAATGAGCTTTGCTGCAACTAAAACTTGACCAAGTATGTATTTAGGTTGTGACCAAGCTCCAGTAAAAGTTTCACCGTCATTGGGTCTGTCTAGTGAGAGTTATAGACTTCACAACTTCAAACTTAATACAAATGCATTTAAACTGATACATGTACCTCTTCTATCATGTAGTCGCTAAGGTCGAGGAGGAACCCGAAGTCCTAGACTTCGTTACTCCGGAGGAGCAGCTAGCCTACGACCAAGAGCAGCAAGGCAAGCTCCGGTTTGCATTAACCGTTTTTACAAATTTTTATTGTTTTGAGCACTTAATTGAGTATTATGATTCTTTGCATTAGAGTTTTGTGTGGAAAACCCAACTGCATAGCCAAGAAAACCATGTGTTGGGTTTAGGATTGCAAACCCCGTTAGCTACTGCAATGCTAAGATAGTGTAGGATTCGGTACAAGTCGAGTAGTTGGAACTACTCGCGAGCATAGGCTAGAGGCACTCGACTCGGGTAGTGATAGCACATGAAACACATGGCAAGAAAATGAGACCAAGCGGAGGGTAAGGGCAGCAGGACTTTGGGGCCTGTGTGCTATAGCTCCGCTTGTGTCGATTGAGGACCGAGCCGTGTGCGGGCCTGTTGAACAAGCTAGAACAGTACCGAAGACCTACCAGCTATATGGGAACCGGGAAACTGATGTAACTCGGGTAGCTGGGTGTTGAGGCATAGCTGGTCGTTCATAGGGTAGGTTGAGAGCTCCAGGTGTAAATCGGCTGGCGGCACTGAGATGCGCGTGCAGAGACCTCTTGCTCGGGACGATTGGACCGGTTCGACATTTGGCTAACGGGTGAAAGGTAGTCGCGTACGGCGTCCATGATGGTTGGTGTAGGCAACATCGAGTACGGGCATACGTGACGGGTTGTTCGGGTAACCCTGCAGGTGTAAATCGATTATAATCGCCGTCCCTCGCGGTCAGTGAGTACCACTTGTTCACTGTACCGTGGCGTAGAAAGAATAGGCTAGTTACATGTTAAAATGTTGCTGATTAAAAGATGGACTTGATTGTTAATGATTTGCTGTAGTTTAGAGCTAATTAAAGTTCCTTTCAACTTTGGGAAAAGTACATGAGAGAAATGTGTTTCTTGTTTGATTGCGGCTCTCTCATGTGCCTTAGCGTAAGGTTCTCCACAACCTGCTGCTAAAACTTGAAAGTAAGGTTCCACTAATTAGGTGAGTCCTTTGCAAATGATTTCACCTCATGTACCCATCACCCCTCATGTAGAAGTTCCATGTTTAGGTGAGACGGGTCAGACTTGCTGAGCCTTCGTGCTCACTGCTTGTGTTTGAATCTTTTGCAGGGTTCTATGAGGAAGGGACTCCCGAAGAGGAGACGGAACCCCAGGAGGGGAACCCCGTCGAGTGGGAGTCGTGCACGCCGCAGGAGGGGAACCCCGTCAAGGGCTGAACGTGGACTTGATGCGTAGTCTACACCTGTGAGTGTAGACTGGACTTATTTTGATGTAAACATGTTCATAAACCTGTTTATGTAATAAAATTTCGCTTCCGCTTTGTACCTTTGACGTGTGTTATATGGTGCTGTGCAACGCAGTACCCCTCAGCGTGATCCTGGCTCGACAAGACCGTGCGGTCGTGTCACTTCTTCGGCGGTGTGGTTGCTCCAGAGTGTCTTGTAGAACCACAACGTTCGGCTACGCGTGGTTCGGGCTTTCTCATCAAGAATCGCCACCGGATATTCATCATATGTCATGTCCGGTTGCAACTCGCCGATGTCTTCGGTAGTAACAGCAGCGTTATATTTCAGACATTTCCTCAGCTGTGAGACATGGAAAATGTCATGGACAACAGCAAGAGATGCCGGTAGCTCCAGTCTATACGCCGCTGGTCCACACTTCTCAGTGATAGCATAGGGCCCAATGAAACGGGGAGCGAGCTTCCCCTTCACACCGAACCGGTGCACGCCTTTCTTCGGAGACACGCGGAGGTACACGTGTTCACCAACGTCAAAGTGCAACGGTCTACGCCTCCAATCAGCGTAGCTCTTCTGCTGGGATTGAGCGGCCTTCAAATTAGCTTGGATCGTCCGAACGCGCTCTTCGGCATCGTTCACCACATCAACCCCGAATGTAACCCTTTCACCAGACTCGCACCAGTTTAATGGGGTGAGGCATTTGCGACCATAGAGAGCTTCGTAGGGTGCCATCTTGATACTTGCCTGATAGCCATTGTTGTACGAGAATTCCGCCAATGGTAGGTGATCATCCCAGTTCCTACCATGGTGGATGGCACATGCTCTCAACATGTCTTCCAGAACCTGATTCACCCTCTCTGTCTGGCCATCTGTCTGAGGGTGGTAGGCGGAGCTTCTGATTAGTTTAGTACCCAAAGCAGCATGCAACTGCTCCCAAAAGCGAGATACAAACAATGCACCTCGGTCTGAGACTATGGTCTTGGGTACGCCATGCAAGCATAGGATCCTGGCGATATATAACTCCGCATATCTGTTGGCATGGAAATGTGTATGCACGGGGATGATGTGAGCTGACTTGGTTAGTCGGTCAACGATCACCCAAATGGAGTCATGTTTGTTGGATGTTAAGGGTAATCCCACAATGAAATCCATGCATACATCTTCCCATTTCCATGCTGGAATTTTCAGGGGTTGCAACAGCCATGATTTCCTCATATGATCAGCCTTCACTCGTCTACATGTATCGCACTCGGATACGTACTTCGCTACCTCCCGCTTCATCCGTGTCCACCAAAATTTCTTTTTCAAATCTTGGTACATTTTGTTGCTGCCCGGATGAATGGAGTATTTAGACAAGTGAGCTTCATCAAGGATCTTTTTCCTCAACTCCATATCTCGGGGTACGACTATGCGGTCATGAAACCATAGCGTCCCCTCATCATCTTTCCAGAAACATTTGATCTCCCCATTGTCTATCCGTCTCCAGAGATGTGCCATACCTTGTCAACTTTCTGAGCTGCAATGATGTCCTCCCTGATGGTAGGGATGAGTGCAAGGTTGTACAGCGATCCATAAGGAACCAAGTATAAACTCGGCTCTTCGTCCTCCATCGGTGTAATGGTGAGGTGATGGACATGTGATTTCCGACTCAGCGCGTCGGCAACCACATTCGCCTTGCCGGGGTGGTAATGGATCTCAATCTCATAGTCCTT
This sequence comes from Neostapfia colusana, assembly GCA_030760725.1. Taxonomy (NCBI): domain Eukaryota; kingdom Viridiplantae; phylum Streptophyta; class Magnoliopsida; order Poales; family Poaceae; genus Neostapfia; species Neostapfia colusana. The sequence continues at coordinate 35,276,734 of JASWHV010000003.1, forward strand.
GATGAGTTCTAACCACCTCCGTTTCCTCATATTTAGCTCCTTCTGGGTGAAAATATATTTCAATCTCTTGTGGTCAGTGTAGAGATGCACCAGATTCCCCAGGAGATAGTGCCTCCACATTTTTAGCGCCAAAACCACTGCAGCAAGCTCAAGATCATGAGTCGGATAGTGCTGCTCATGGTTCCGAAGTTGGCGTGAGCCATAAGCGACCACACGTCCTTCCTGCATCAACACGCAGCCGAGCCCAATACCGGACGCATCACAATAACCGTCGAAGGGCTTTGTTGTATCCGGCTGAGCTAAGACTGGGGCTGTTGTGAGATGCTTTACCAATGTTTGGAATGCTCCTTCACGCGCCATATTCCAAACATATTTCGTCCCCTTCTTCAGCAATTCTGTCATCGTCTTAGCGAGCTTGGAGAAGCTTGGAATGAATCTCCGATAGTATCCCGCTAACCCTAGGAAGCTTCTGACTTCATGGACTGAAGTGGGAGCTTTCCATTTCAGCACTTGCTCTATTTTGCTTGGGTCAACCGCAATGCCTTCTGCTGAGATGATATGTCCCAAGAATGGCACTTGGCTGATCCAAAACTCACATTTACTAAACTTGGCGTAGAGCTTGTGGTCTCGCAATCGTTGAAGAACGATCCGCAAGTGTTCGGCATGTTCGGCTTCTGTCTTGGAGTAAACCAAGATATCGTCGATGAACACTACCACGAACTTGTCCAGCTTCGGCATGAACACCGAGTTCATGAGATACATAAAATGGGCTGGAGCATTTGTGAGACCAAAGGACATGACGAGGTATTCATATAATCCATATCTTGTCGAGAAGGCCGTGTCACACCCGGTTTCTCCGAAGAACAACCAAGTGAATATCACATGTATGCCAGGATCATTTTCTCATACATGTGATGACAAATAGTGAAGTATCATTTATTACAAGCCAGGTATCGAATATAAATAAGTCTTACATAGCAAATGTCTCAATGGACAAAAATAAGTTCATCACAAGTAAATAAACTAGCAGCGGAATATTATTCTTGTGGGCTCCATTGCAGGCGTTGCCCGGGGGGACTCCATGAACCTAGAAACCTTCTTCGGGTCCAAAGTATTGATCATTAAACACCACTTCATTATCTTGACCTGAGCAGCAATATAAACCAACAAATATGCAAGGTTGAGTACCGATGGTACTCAGCAAGTGTGGGAAAATTATATCATGCATGGCTAGAACAAGGGGAGGTTGAACTCATGGTTAAAGCACTACGCAATTAATACCTATCACCTTAGCTTATTAAGCACCTACATTACTACATAGGTGAAATGGTCCCAATCTCCCATCCCATCATCATAATCAAATAAACCTAACATCATTTCCAATGTTAAGCTCCCCGCTTAACATCCACAACTTCCAAAACCATCAATCCTCTAATCATGAATAAGTCCAAGCCGCTCTTGACCGTGAGCACGGCTGTCATGACAGTTTTGACTCTGCAGAGTTTGTACCACTGTACCCACATGTAGTGATTTCATCCCCCGTTGCTGTCACACCCGGTTTTTCCGAAGAAACAACCAAGTGAATATCACATGTATGCCAGGATCATTTTCTCATACATGTGATGACAAATAGTGAAGCATCATTTATTACAAGCCAGGTGTCGAATATAAATAAGTCTTACATCGCAAATGTCTCAATGAACACTAATGCTTCATCACAAGTAAATAAACTAGCAGCGGAATATTATTCTTTGGGGCTCCATCACAGGCGTTGCCCGGGGGTCTTCATGAACCTAAAAACCTTCCTCGGGTCCAAAATCTTGGTCATTATACACCACCTCATTATCTTGACCTGAGCAGCAATATAAACCAACAAATATTCAAGGTTGAGTACCAATGGTACTCAGCAAGTGTGGGAAAATTATATCATGCATGGCTAGAACAAGGAGAGGTTGAACTCATGGTTAAAGCACTACGCAATTAATACCTATCACCTTAGCTTATTAAGCACCTACATTACTACACAGGTGAAATGGTCCCAATCTCCCATCCCATCATTGTAATCCAATAACCATAACATCATTACCAACGTTAAGCTCCCCGCTTAACTTCCAAAACCATCATTCCTCTAATCATGAATAAGTCCAGGCCGCTCTTAACCGTGAGCACGGCTGTCAAGACAGTTTTAACTCTGCAGAGTTTGTACCACTGTACCCACAAGTAGTGATTTCATCCCCCGTTGCCGGGTGGACTAAAGAACCTCCATTATGCCAGTGGCTACGATCCACATTCACACTTCCCAGGTGTGCAGCCAGGAGATCACTACGAAGCCTTTACAAAGGGATTCCCGACGAGCGTGGGCCCACTGAGGTTTCACCCCTAACAGCATACAAGAGGCTCCAACCCCGCTGCAGTGGCCCCCTCTTGAGCCTTGCGGTTCATATGGTAGTCCAGCTGACACCTACTCCCCGCACCATCCAACACACCCATACTACGCCGGGGATACACCTAATTAATTGGCCAAGCTGCCCCATCTCAGCATGTGGTTGGCACTGTAAATTACATGCTCCATGAACCGGTCCTTAGAATCCAGGCAAGTACTAAACACAAACCCAAGTCTCGTGCACCCAGCACACAACCAAAACATCCAACTTGCCTTGATCCCTACCTCTACATAACTCACAATAGCTCATTCAAGAGTATGGTCATATAAACTGATGATCTCATGTCCCAAATATCCCATTCTAAGCATGGCTAAGCATATGCATGTAAATAAATGACATGACAAAATAAATCTCAACCCAAGCTACAAGGAAACAAGGTAATACAATTCTAGGGAAACTTCCTAGCATGGGTTTCATATTTCATTTGACAATGCAAATAATTCTATCTACACATCCTAGCATAGGATCAAAGTGGTCAAGGACACTTGCCTCCTTCTTGCTGCTCTTGAAATTGGTAGTCCTGATCTTGGAAAGGGTTAACTTGCTCTTGAACAGGTTCTACTTCATACCATCACACATAGCAAAAGAAAAACAACAATCATAAGACATAGTTCACACTTCTACTTTATACAAACCACACATTCATATTTATGAAATTCATTCACCATTATATGTGTTGTGGTTACTTTGTGTGTTGATCTGTGGCTTGCACACACTTTTATTTATATGTGTATGATTCCTACTTTGGTGTTCATATTTATACTTACATACTATATTTATATATATATATATATATGTGTGTGTGTTTCAGTTATAAATAAATTCCTTACATTAAACTACCAAGTATGTATGAAAAGTATTTTTCTTCTCCATATGTGCCTTCATAATTTCTATCAACCCTAAACTGGATCGGGTGTGCTGGCATGCAAAAACCTTGTGGGCCGCGCTGTGCTGTCGCCTCGGCGCTCAACACGTGTCCCTGCGGGCCCTGGCAGATTTAAACTTTTCCCCCAATTTTCAGATTTCTTCCAAACTTCAAATCCTCATAACTTTGGCTATAGAGCTCCAAATCGAGTGAACCAAATTTTTTTGGATTCAGCTCTCTGAGCAATTTCCAGCAAATCAAGTTTCACTTCATGAAAATCCTTATTTCTCCAGAATTAATTCCTCAAAATTTAAACTGTTTGGAATTTTAACTGGAGAATCCTTTGGAGGGAAATCCTGAAATTTTGCTGAAATGTTCACCAAAATATCCCTGAACTACCATAAAAATTTCAGATTCTTTTGAGCTCATCTGATCTACCTAATGGTGTGATTAGTGAAACTGTTCCAGAGAAAATAGAAAATGTTCAGAAACATTTTCAGAATCTTCTCTGAAATTGTTTAGCTCATATCTTTAGTTAGGAACCTTCAAATTAAGTGAGGCCAACTCCATTAGAACCCTCTGAAAATCTAGTTTTCAGAAAGTCATAGTTTGTTTCATGAAAATCCTTAGAACACCCTAAAAGCCTTCAATTAAGGTCAAGTAAATAATTAATTGTGGAGGGCTCAAATGAGCTTTGCTACAACTAAAACTTGACCAAGTCTGTATTTAGGTTGTGACCAAGCTCCAGTAAAAGTTTCACCGTCATTGGGTCTGTCTAGTGAGAGTTATAGACTTCACAACTTCAAACTTAATACAAATGCATTTAAACTGATACATGTACCTCTTCTATCATGTAGTCGCTAAGGTCGAGGAGGAACCCGAAGTCCTAGACTTCGTTACTCCGGAGGAGCAGCTAGCCTACGACCAAGAGCAGCAAGGCAAGCTCCGGTTTGCATTAACCGTTTTTACAAATTTTTATTGTTTTGAGCACTTAATTGAGTATTATGATTCTTTGCATTAGAGTTTTGTGTGGAAAACCCAACTGCATAGCCAAGAAAACCATGTGTTGGGTTTAGGATTGCAAACCCCGTTAGCTACTGCAATGCTAAGATAGTGTAGGATTCGGTACAAGTCGAGTAGTTGGAACTACTCGCGAGCATAGGCTAGAGGCACTCGACTCGGGTAGTGATAGCACATGAAACACATGGCAAGAAAATGAGACCAAGCGGAGGGTAAGGGCAGCAGGACTTTGGGGCCTGTGTGCTATAGCTCCGCTTGTGTCGATTGAGGACCGAGCCGTGTGCGGGCCTGTTGAACAAGCTAGAACAGTACCGAAGACCTACCAGCTATATGGGAACCGGGAAACTGATGTAACTCGGGTAGCTGGGTGTTGAGGCATAGCTGGTCGTTCATAGGGTAGGTTGAGAGCTCCAGGTGTAAATCGGCTGGCGGCACTGAGATGCGCGTGCAGAGACCTCTTGCTCGGGACGATTGGACCGGTTCGACATTTGGCTAACGGGTGAAAGGTAGTCGCGTACGGCGTCCATGATGGTTGGTGTAGGCAACATCGAGTACGGGCATACGTGACGGGTTGTTCGGGTAACCCTACAGGTGTAAATCGATTATAATCGCCGTCCCTCGCGGTCAGTGAGTACCACTTGTTCACTGTACCGTGGCGTAGAAAGAATAGGCTAGTTACATGTTAAAATGTTGCTGATTAAAAGATGGACTTGATTGTTAATGATTTGCTGTAGTTTAGAGCTAATTAAAGTTCCTTTCAACTTTGGGAAAAGTACATGAGAGAAATGTGTTTCTTGTTTGATTGCGGCTCTCTCATGTGCCTTAGCGTAAGGTTCTCCACAACCTGCTGCTAAAACTTGAAAGTAAGGTTCCACTAATTAGGTGAGTCCTTTGCAAATGATTTCACCTCATGTACCCATCACCCCTCATGTAGAAGTTCCATGTTTAGGTGAGACGGGTCAGACTTGCTGAGCCTTCGTGCTCACTGCTTGTGTTTGAATCTTTTGCAGGGTTCTATGAGGAAGGGACTCCCGAAGAAGAGACGGAACCACAGGAGGGGAACCCCGTCGAGTGGGAGTCGTGCACGCCGCAGGAGGGGAACCCCGTCAAGGGCTGAACGTGGACTTGATGCGTAGTCTACACCTGTGAGTGTAGACTGGACTTATTTTGATGTAAACATGTTCATAAACCTGTTTATGTAATAAAATTTCGCTTCCGCTTTGTACCTTTGACGTGTGTTATATGGTGCTGTGCAACGCAGTACCCCTCAGCGTGATCCTGGCTCGACAAGACCGTGCGGTCGTGTCACTTCTTCGGCGGTGTGGTTGCTCCAGAGTGTCTTGTAGAACCACAACGTTCGGCTACGCGTGGTTCGGGCTTTCTCATCAAGAATCGCCACCGGATATTCATCATATGTCATGTCCGGTTGCAACTCGCCGATGTCTTCGGTAGTAACAGCAGCGTTATATTTCAGACATTTCCTCAGCTGTGAGACATGGAAAATGTCATGGACAACAGCAAGAGATGCCGGTAGCTCCAGTCTATACGCCGCTGGTCCACACTTCTCAGTGATAGCATAGGGCCCAATGAAACGGGGAGCGAGCTTCCCCTTCACACCGAACCGGTGCACGCCTTTCTTCGGAGACACGCGGAGGTACACGTGTTCACCAACGTCAAAGTGCAACGGTCTACGCCTCCAATCAGCGTAGCTCTTCTGCTGGGATTGAGCGGCCTTCAAATTAGCTTGGATCGTCCGAACGCGCTCTTCGGCATCGTTCACCACATCAACCCCGAATGTAACCCTTTCACCAGACTCGCACCAGTTTAATGGGGTGAGGCATTTGCGACCATAGAGAGCTTCGTAGGGTGCCATCTTGATACTTGCCTGATAGCCATTGTTGTACGAGAATTCCGCCAATGGTAGGTGATCATCCCAGTTCCTACCATGGTGGATGGCACATGCTCTCAACATGTCTTCCAGAACCTGATTCACCCTCTCTGTCTGGCCATCTGTCTGAGGGTGGTAGGCGGAGCTTCTGATTAGTTTAGTACCCAAAGCAGCATGCAACTGCTCCCAAAAGCGAGATACAAACAATGCACCTCGGTCTGAGACTATGGTCTTGGGTACGCCATGCAAGCATAGGATCCTGGCGATATATAACTCCGCATATCTGTTGGCATGGAAATGTGTATGCACGGGGATGATGTGAGCTGACTTGGTTAGTCGGTCAACGATCACCCAAATGGAATCATGTTTGTTGGATGTTAAGGGTAATCCCACAATGAAATCCATGCATACATCTTCCCATTTCCATGCTGGAATTTTCAGGGGTTGCAACAGCCATGATTTCCTCATATGATCAGCCTTCACTCGTCTACATGTATCGCACTCGGATACGTACTTCGCTACCTCCCGCTTCATCCGTGTCCACCAAAATTTCTTTTTCAAATCTTGGTACATTTTGTTGCTGCCCGGATGAATGGAGTATTTAGACAAGTGAGCTTCATCAAGGATCTTTTTCCTCAACTCCATATCTCGGGGTACGACTATGCGGTCATGAAACCATAGCGTCCCCTCATCATCTTTCCAGAAACATTTGATCTCCCCATTGTCTATCCGTCTCCAGAGATGTGCCATACCTTGTCAACTTTCTGAGCTGCAATGATGTCCTCCCTGATGGTAGGGATGAGGGCAAGGTTGTACAGCGATCCATAAGGAACCAAGTATAAACTCGGCTCTTCGTCCTCCATCGGTGTAATGGTGAGGTGATGGACATGTGATTTCCGACTCAGCGCGTCGGCAACCACATTCGCCTTGCCGGGGTGGTAATGGATCTCAATCTCATAGTCCTTGATGAGTTCTAACCACCTCCGTTTCCTCATATTTAGCTCCTTCTGGGTGAAAATATATTTCAATCTCTTGTGGTCAGTGTAGAGATGCACCAGATTCCCCAGGAGATAGTGCCTCCACATTTTTAGCGCCAAAACCACTGCAGCAAGCTCAAGATCATGAGTCGGATAGTGCTGCTCATGGTTCCGAAGTTGGCGTGGGCCATAAGCGACCACACGTCCTTCCTGCATCAACACGCAGCCGAGCCCAATACCGGACGCATCACAATAACCGTCGAAGGGCTTTGTTGTATCCGGCTGAGCTAAGACTGGGGCTGTTGTGAGATGCTTTACCAATGTTTGGAATGCTCCTTCACGCGCCATATTCCAAACATATTTCGTCCCCTTCTTCAGCAATTCTGTCATCGTCTTAGCGAGCTTGGAGAAGCTTGGAATGAATCTCCGATAGTATCCCGCTAACCCTAGGAAGCTTCTGACTTCATGGACTGAAGTGGGAGCTTTCCATTTCAGCACTTGCTCTATTTTGCTTGGGTCAACCGCAATGCCTTCTGCTGAGATGATATGTCCCAAGAATGGCACTTGGCTGATCCAAAACTCACATTTACTAAACTTGGCGTAGAGCTTGTGGTCTCGCAATCGTTGAAGAACGATCCGCAAGTGTTCGGCATGTTCGGCTTCTGTCTTGGAGTAAACCAAGATATCGTCGATGAACACTACCACGAACTTGTCCAGCTTCGGCATGAACACCGAGTTCATGAGATACATAAAATGGGCTGGAGCATTTGTGAGACCAAAGGACATGACGAGGTATTCATATAATCCATATCTTGTCGAGAAGGCCGTGTCACACCCGGTTTCTCCGAAGAACAACCAAGTGAATATCACATGTATGCCAGGATCATTTTCTCATACATGTGATGACAAATAGTGAAGTATCATTTATTACAAGCCAGGTATCGAATATAAATAAGTCTTACATAGCAAATGTCTCAATGGACAAAAATAAGTTCATCACAAGTAAATAAACTAGCAGCGGAATATTATTCTTGTGGGCTCCATTGCAGGCGTTGCCCGGGGGGACTCCATGAACCTAGAAACCTTCTTCGGGTCCAAAGTATTGATCATTAAACACCACTTCATTATCTTGACCTGAGCAGCAATATAAACCAACAAATATGCAAGGTTGAGTACCGATGGTACTCAGCAAGTGTGGGAAAATTATATCATGCATGGCTAGAACAAGGGGAGGTTGAACTCATGGTTAAAGCACTACGCAATTAATACCTATCACCTTAGCTTATTAAGCACCTACATTACTACATAGGTGAAATGGTCCCAATCTCCCATCCCATCATCATAATCAAATAAACCTAACATCATTTCCAATGTTAAGCTCCCCGCTTAACATCCACAACTTCCAAAACCATCAATCCTCTAATCATGAATAAGTCCAAGCCGCTCTTGACCGTGAGCACGGCTGTCATGACAGTTTTGACTCTGCAGAGTTTGTACCACTGTACCCACATGTAGTGATTTCATCCCCCGTTGCTGTCACACCCGGTTTTTCCGAAGAAACAACCAAGTGAATATCACATGTATGCCAGGATCATTTTCTCATACATGTGATGACAAATAGTGAAGCATCATTTATTACAAGCCAGGTGTCGAATATAAATAAGTCTTACATCGCAAATGTCTCAATGAACACTAATGCTTCATCACAAGTAAATAAACTAGCAGCGGAATATTATTCTTTGGGGCTCCATCACAGGCGTTGCCCGGGGGTCTTCATGAACCTAAAAACCTTCCTCGGGTCCAAAATCTTGGTCATTATACACCACCTCATTATCTTGACCTGAGCAGCAATATAAACCAACAAATATGCAAGGTTGAGTACCAATGGTACTCAGCAAGTGTGGGAAAATTATATCATGCATGGCTAGAACAAGGAGAGGTTGAACTCATGGTTAAAGCACTACGCAATTAATACCTATCACCTTAGCTTATTAAGCACCTACATTACTACACAGGTGAAATGGTCCCAATCTCCCATCCCATCATTGTAATCCAATAACCATAACATCATTACCAACGTTAAGCTCCCCGCTTAACTTCCAAAACCATCATTCCTCTAATCATGAATAAGTCCAGGCCGCTCTTAACCGTGAGCACGGCTGTCAAGACAGTTTTAACTCTGCAGAGTTTGTACCACTGTACCCACAAGTAGTGATTTCATCCCCCGTTGCCGGGTGGACTAAAGAACCTCCATTATGCCAGTGGCTACGATCCACATTCACACTTCCCAGGTGTGCAGCCAGGAGATCACTACGAAGCCTTTACAAAGGGATTCCCGACGAGCGTGGGCCCACTGAGGTTTCACCCCTAACAGCATACAAGAGGCTCCAACCCCGCTGCAGTGGCCCCCTCTTGAGCCTTGCGGTTCATATGGTAGTCCAGCTGACACCTACTCCCCGCACCATCCAACACACCCATACTACGCCGGGGATACACCTAATTAATTGGCCAAGCTGCCCCATCTCAGCATGTGGTTGGCACTGTAAATTACATGCTCCATGAACCGGTCCTTAGGATCCAGGCAAGTACTAAACACAAACCCAAGTCTCGTGCACCCAGCACACAACCAAAACATCCAACTTGCCTTGATCCCTATCTCTACATAACTCACAATAGCTCATTCAAGAGTATGGTCATATAAACTGATGATCTCATGTCCCAAATATCCCATTCTAAGCATGGCTAAGCATATGCATGTAAATAAATGACATGACAAAATAAATCTCAACCCAAGCTACAAGGAAACAAGGTAATACAATTCTAGGGAAACTTCCTAGCATGGGTTTCATATTTCATTTGACAATGCAAATAATTCTATCTACACATCCTAGCATAGGATCAAAGTGGTCAAGGACACTTGCCTCCTTCTTGCTGCTCTTGAAATTGGTAGTCCTGATCTTGGAAAGGGTTAACTTGCTCTTGAACAGGTTCTACTTCATACCATCACACATAGCAAAAGAAAAACAACAATCATAAGACATAGTTCACACTTCTACTTTATACAAACCACACATTCATATTTATGAAATTCATTCACCATTATATGTGTTGTGGTTACTTTGTGTGTTGATCTGTGGCTTGCACACACTTTTATTTATATGTGTATGATTCCTACTTTGGTGTTCATATTTATACTTACATACTATATTTATATATATATATATATGTGTGTGTTTCAGTTATAAATAAATTCCTTACATTAAACTACCAAGTATGTATGAAAAGTATTTTTCTTCTCCATATGTGCCTTCATAATTTCTATCAACCCTAAACTGAATCCTTTGGATTTTAAAAACTCCATTTATCATTTACTAGTGGCTATATTTTCAGATTTATATTCCTATGCATAATTGTGTATTTTATTATGAAATTAGTAATACACATCACCTAAACAGTATAGGTTCTGATCCCAAATAATTTAATAACATATTTTGACCTTGGCTTCTGATGTATACTATTTCATAATTATTTTCCCTATTTTTCTATAGCTATTCTTTACTTAAAAATGTGTCCCTATACTAATAAATGTGAATAATAGATGAAACAGATTTATTTCAGCCCAAAAATATATTTTTATCTCACTCCAAAGTTTTCTAAGTACTGAGAAAGTTTTTAATTAATTTTGACAATTATGTTTGTCCCCCTTTTTAATTTTTAAACACTAGTTACATATTCAATTTTCTAAATTAAATACTAAACAGGGCTAAAATAATGAATTCACCCCATTACAGGGTCTATAATATTATTTTCATAATTTCCAGGGGTCTAGCTGCACTTATCAGAGGTGTTTTTCCTAATTTCTATTAAGTCCAGGGGCTAAAACTGATTTTTAAATGAATTTACATGATTTTCTGGAGTTCCAGGGGTTAGATCTCAAGTTTCCGGGGCTAGCTCTCAATTCCAGAGAACCCCAGGGGGTAGCACGTAAGAATTCCTGTCTTTATAACGCGGGGCTGACGTGGACCGTCCGATTTTAAACCGACGGCTGAGATTATAACATCGAACCGGTACGCGGGGTTTTAAGCCCTACCGTGCGATTTAAAATAAACGGCGCACAAGCGGCCACGTCGCTCTGACCGAGCGCGGGCGGCGCTGCCGGCGGCGCACGGCGGCGGGAAGCGGCGATCTCGCCGGAAAGTTTCGGATCCGCGAGAATTCTACCTAGAACTGTGATCTTATGGCATAGATCGATAGAGGGGAGGTCAGGGATCTCACCTCGGGGGTTTTCTCGAGCTCGGGGGTCCTGGAAAGTGATCGGCGGCGAGGTCCGAGGCAAAACCACGGCGAAGCTCGTCGGCGCTGCGTTTACACCGTAACTCTCCGAGTTTTCTGCACCTGCAAAGTTCCCCGGAGGCGGTGGATCAAGACCAGCGAGTTAGATCAGAGTTTCCGAGCTTAGATCGGCCAGAATTCACCGGCGAAGTCTCGGTGCTCACCGGAGTAAAAATCGGCGATCGTGTGGGAAAAACTGATCGGGGCTGGGGTTTTTATAGCCGGGGAAGGGCAGTGGGTCTGTTGTGATCGAGTTGGAGTCCACTGGGACTAGAATTCGGGCGGCTAGACGGGTTTTCCGATCGGTTAAGATCGCGCGCGCTCGGGGGAAAGGTCCGGGGTCGCGGGGGCTCAGGGTTAGGGATGACAGGTGGGTCCCACCCGTCTGTGAGAGGCAGCGCGGCGCGCGCGGCGGCGGGCTGGCTCGGGGATACTGGGCCGGCTGGCGGGTTTCGGCCCACTGGCCACTTTTTTCCCGTTTCTCTTTTTCTTTTTCCATTTCTTTTCTGTTTTGAGTATAATTTGAATTCCAGTTTGAATTTGAATTTTTGCAAAACATGCAACACGTCCAAAAATTTTTAAATTCCCCTCTGAACATGGTATAGAGTTTTGAATTCAAAATTTGGGGTGTTACAGCTCTTCCCCCCTTAAAAGAAATCTCGTCCTCGAGATTGGTGTTTCTAAGAAAACAATTCCGGAAATTGTGCCTTGAGCTCATCTTCCCGTTCCCAGGTGGCTTCTTCTTCTGAGTGATGCTTCCACTGCACCTTGCACATCCGGATTCTTTTATTTCTGGTGAGGCGTTCCATTGTTTCCAAAATCTTGTATGGTTGCTCGGCATAAGACAAATCTTCAGCTACATCCACTTCATTCATGGGTAACACCTCCTCAGGCGTCCTCAGACATTTCTTGAGTTGTGACACATGGAATACATCGTGCACGTCCGATAGATGAACCGGTAACTCTAGTTGGTACGCCACTTCGCCTTTCCTTTCCAAAACTTGAAAGGGTCCGATGTATCGAGGTGACAACTTCCCTTTCACCTTGAACCGACGAAGTCCTCTGATAGGGGACACCTTGAGATAAACATAGTCTCCCACGTTGAAAACGAGTTCTCTTCTTCGTACATCAGCATAACTCTTCTGGCGTGTTTGTGCTATCCTCAAGTTGTTGCGAATCTCCCTCACCTTCGCTTCGGCTTCTTGTAGCACTTCTGGACCAAACACTTTGCTCTCTCCTGTTTGGTTCCAAAATAGAGGAGTTCTGCACTTCCTTCCATACAAAGCTTCAAACGGTGACGTCTTCATACTAGCTTGATAACTGTTGTTATAGGAAAACTCCGCATACGGTAAGTTCTTGTCCCAACTCCTATTGTTTTTGAGTGCACATGCCCTTAACATATCTTCAAGGATCTGATTGGTTCTTTCCGTCTGCCCGTCAGTTTGGGGATGATAGGCAGAGCTGAAATTCAGATGGGTTCCCATGGTTTCATGCAACTTTTGCCAAAACCTCGAGGTGAACTGTGTCCCTCGGTCCGACACTATCTTCTTTGGCACTCCATGGTAACACACAATCCTTGACATGTACAATTCTGCCAATTTGGATCCGCTGTAGCTTTCTTTCACGGGAATGAAATGAGCTACCTTGGTTAGCCTATCAATAATGACCCATATTGAATCATACCCGGATTGGGTCCTAGGCAATCCCACGACAAAATCCATGCTGATTTCTTCCCACTTCCATTCAGGTACTTTGAGTGGTTGCAATAATCCCGCGGGTCGTTGATGTTCTGCTTTCACCAACTGACATGTGTCACATAGGGCAACATGTTCCGCGACATCTCGCTTCATGCCATACCACCAATACCTGCTTTTGAGGTCCTGGTACATCTTCGTACTCCCAGGATGAATGGAATAGTCAGAATCGTGAGCCTCCTTCAAAATCAATTCACGAATCTCCTTTACTTCTGGCACACAGATCCTTTTCCCCTGCCACACCGTTCCTTGTTCATCCTCTCTAAAACCAGGAGCTTTATTTTCCTTGATGAGCTGTCTGATCTCTTGTATCTTCTCATCATTCTTTTGTCCCTCGCGTATGTCTTGCTCGAGTGTGGAATCCACTTCCATGGCGATGGCTTCACCACTATTTACTAGACATAGATTGAGTCTTATAACTTCGTCCTTCAATTCTGCGGGCATGTCCTTCAAGCTCAACTTATTGACCTGCACTTTCCGACTCAAAGCATTGGCCACGACGTTTGCTTTCCCAGGATGATAGTTGATGCCCACATCAAAGTCATTGATTAGCTCTAACCATCTCCTTTGTCTGAGGTTGAGATCTGGCTGTGTGAATATGTACTTCAAACTCTTATGATCCGTATATATCTTTGTCCTCTTCCCCATCAAATAGTGCCGCCAAATTTTCAACGCGTGTACCACTGCAGCTAGTTCTAGGTCATGTGTAGGATAGTTCTTCTCGTGCTTCCGAAGCTGCCGGGATGCATATGCCACGACATGTCCTTCTTGCATGAGAACACATCCCAACCCATTTCCAGAGGCATCGCAGTACACTGTGAAATTCATCTGCATATCTGGCATAACCAACACTGGGGCTGTTGTCAATCTCTTCTTTAACTCCTGAAAGCTCGTCTCGCACTGTGGCGTCCAGGTGAATGTGATTCCCTTCTCCAACAGTTTGGTGAGAGGTCTCGAGATTTTGGAGAATCCCTCAATAAACCGTCGATAGTATCCAGCCAATCCCAAAAAGCTTCGAACTTCCCCGACATTTTCAGGGGTTTTCCACTTCTAGATATCCTCGATTTTGGCGGGATCTACGGAGATTCCTCCCTCCGAGATTATATGTCCTAAAAAGGGAACTCTTTTCAGCCAAAACTCACACTTGCTCAACTTGGCATATAGTTGGTGTTCTCTCAGCCTCTGTAACACCAACCTTAGATGTTTCTCATGTTCTTCTTCATTTTTGGAGAAGACGAGAATATCATCTATGAAAACCACCACAAATTTGTCCAGATATTCCATGAATACCTTGTTCATGAGGTACATGAAATATGCCGGGGCATTGGTTAGCCCAAAAGGCATGACAGTGTATTCATACAGTCCGTACCGAGATACGAAAGCTGTCTTGGGAATATCTGATTGCCTTATCTTGAGTTGGTGGTACCCCGACCTGAGATCAATTTTCGAGAACACACAAGCTCCCCTCAACTGATCAAACAAGTCTTCAATGCGGGGTAATGGGTACTTGTTTTTTATGGTTACCTCATTCAAGGCACGGTAATCCACGCATAACCTTTGGGTTCCGTCTTTCTTGGGCACAAATATCACCGGAGCTCCCCATGGTGAGGAACTAGGGCGAACATACCCCTTCTCCGTCAATTCTCTCAGATTATCCTTGAGCTCTTCTAGCTGCTTGGAGTCCATTCGATAAGGTCTCTTGTATATAGGGGCTGTTCCCGGTACTAGCTCAATTGCGAATTCCACGTCACGGTCGGGAGGCATACCTGGCAACTCCTCCGGAAAAACATCTGGGTATTCCCTGATGGTCCTGATTTCCTCAACTTTCACCTCCACTTGATTTAATTTAATGTCCCTCCTAGGCTCGTGTATCGTTATGAACTTTACTCTTGTGCCACTAGGGTGAGTTAGTTCCACCGTTCTGGTCGAACAATGGATGATTCCTTTATGTTTGGTCAACCAATCCATACAAAAAATAATATCTATCCCTTGTGAATCTATCACTATGAGGTTAGCAGTAAATACTACCCCATTAATGTCTAGGCTCACTTTGGGACACACTCGTCTTGTCCTTATTTCTCCGCCTGGAGAGTTTACAGCTAGCATATGGTTCATTTGTGTGGTTGCTAGGTCATGCTTCTTAACAAACCCTTGAGCAATGAACGAGTGGGTAGCACCAGAATCAAACAGCAGAGTTGCAAGGTGTAAATTGGCAGGAAACTTACCAACTACCACGTCGGGTGCCTCTTGTGCTTCCTCCATAGTGACGTGGTTCACCCGTCCTCTCATTACATTCTGCTGTTGTGGCGGCGCAGGCTTCTTCTTTGGGCATTTATGGGCGTAGTGCCCCACTTCACCACAGCTGAAACATTGCACCCCAATCTTAGATGCCTGACCCTTGTTGTCTTGGGGTTGGTTTGGGGGTCCTTGCACTGCTGGTCGAGGTGGATATGCGGGGCGAGGCTGCTGCACAAACTGACGTGGCGGCTGTGCAGGTGCTGCGGGTGGCCTGTAGTTTGGGTTGTACCCTCTTGGTGCTGAATAGGGTACCGCAGCACGGCTTGTCTGCCCCGTAGGTTGCTGCATCATACGTGGGCGGGTGTTGCTCCCTGAGGCCTGATGTGACCACCCCGCCTTCTTCTTATTCTCATTTTCCAGGGCCTTTAGCTTCCTTTCCACCACAAATGCTCTGTCCACCATCTTTTGAAAGCTTTCATACTCATTGGAGGACATTGCACACTGCATCTCTGCGGTAAGTCCTTCCACGAAACAATCTTGTTTCTGCTCATCAGTCTCTATGTCTCGTGGAGCATAACGGGATAGTTGAGTAAATTTAGTGAGGCATTCCCTCACAGTCATGTTTCCCTGCTGCAGTCCCAAAAATTCCTTCCTCTTGTTTTTGAGTTCACCTCTTGGGATGTAATGGTTGCGGAAGCTACTCTTGAACTCTTCCCAAGTGATGTTCTCAGGGTCATGATGGGCGGCCACGTAGGCGGTCCACCAATAAGCAGCAGGTCCATGCAATTGATGAGAGGCAAACAGCACCCTCTCATACCCTTGGCATTGTATTATCCTCATCTTACTTTCAATGGTCTTTAGCCAATCATCTGCCTCCAGAGGTTCAGCAGCACTTGCAAACTTTGGAGGTTGAGTTCCTAGAAACTCACTCAACCTTGGTTGGCGTGGTGCAGCTTGTGGAGGTGGAACTTGATGCAAGTTGGCCACCACTTGAGTCAAGTTCTGGATGAGCTGATTTTGATTCTCCAGCATTTGGTGGAGAGGGTCAACTTCATCACGGCGACCACCCCTGTCCTGGCCTCCAGAAAGATGAGGGTTGCATGCCTCATCATTGTTGTTGGCGGGGTTGGCAGCACGTCCTTTTCCTCTTCCGGCCATCTGGCAGAATCAATCAAATGTTAATTTGATACCATTTAGTATCATCTTACTACTTTCATTTGTTGGTACTTTGAGGTATTGAGGCTTTGTTAAAATTTTACGAGGGTTTATATCTCACACCAAATAAATGCACTATTATTTCTTGTGGGTTCACACACCAAAGCAAAACAATCTGAAGACGAGGCTGTGGACAATTGCTCATGGCTTCCACAACTCACGTCACACACCAAGCATTATCACACCATTAACTACGTAACGACTCGACTACTCGACCTCTTGCTAGCTAGGGGAAAGACTCTACACTACTCGTCCTCTTGAGCTGGCTCCTCGGGATCTTCCTCCTCATTTCGGCTACCTTCTGACTCTGCTTTGGGTGGGGAGGCTGCTGGTGGAGAAGTGTGACGACGCCTGATTGCTCGGCGATCCGGGGAGTCAGGAGTCCATGTATCATTCACGGTGACACACAGTTCATTCCCATCTCCTCTTTCTCTCGCCTTTAAGCAGGCTCGCAGCAACGCCTCCGTTTCCTTCAGGGTGTCTCGGACATCCTGAAGCTCTTGTTGACACTCCTGCAGTCGAGTGCTGAGCATAGCAGCATCCTCCAAGCACAAGTCCATGTGCTCATGGGAAGTCCCTTGCTGCACCGGTGAGTACTTGTACTCCGTGGTACCACTCTCACGTTGGAGGACATACATGTACTCAGTTTTGTCCAAGTGGCGACGATAGATGTGACTCTGGCAGGTGATGGCCTCCCAGGTGACATCTTTCTCCGCGTCAACTTGTGTTGCTCGACAAGCTGGAGAGTGGTGAATCTTAAGCAGTTGATTCTCGTGTATAATCCTCATCTCCGAACTCCATTCTTCCCTCTTCTCACGGATGGTCCTGGTGGAGTTATAGTGGATGATTAGCTTGCCCGTATTGCCGGCGGCTTCGAGCATACGCCGAAGACGGCGCAACAAATCTCCTACTGCCAATCCATAGGAAAGGTACGTCACTGGACGACTCTCCTCTCTTTCGGCAAGGGCAACTACGGGAACTCTCCCTCCTGTGGACTTACGAGCGGTGCGAATCATGCGAACCATCTAAAACAAAAGAATTTAAAATTAGGTTAGATAAATTTTCAAACAAAAATCCTATTTTGAATGAAAGTTGGGGTAAGATGAAGAGAATGACTCCTTTAATAACACTTTTCCACCCACACCTTGGAAAATAGTTTTTAAGAAAATAGGGCCCTTAAATACGTCCATTTCTACCTAGGTCCACGTTCCTACGGGCAACCTTGGCTCTGATACCACCTCTGTCACACCCGGTTTTTCCGAAGAAACAACCAAGTGAATATCACATGTATGCCAGGATCATTTTCTCATACATGTGATGACAAATAGTGAAGCATCATTTATTACAAGCCAGGTGTCAAATATAAATAAGTCTTACATCGCAAATGTCTCAATGAACACTAATGCTTCATCACAAGTAAATAAACTAGCAGCGGAATATTATTCTTTGGGGCTCCATCACAGGCGTTGCCCGGGGGTCTTCATGAACCTAAAAACCTTCCTCGGGTCCAAAATCTTGGTCATTATACACCACCTCATTATCTTGACCTGAGCAGCAATATAAACCAACAAATATGCAAGGTTGAGTACCAATGGTACTCAGCAAGTGTGGGAAAATTATATCATGCATGGCTAGAACAAGGAGAGGTTGAACTCATGGTTAAAGCACTACGCAATTAATACCTATCACCTTAGCTTATTAAGCACCTACATTACTACACAGGTGAAATGGTCCCAATCTCCCATCCCATCATTGTAATCCAATAACCATAACATCATTACCAACGTTAAGCTCCCCGGTTAACTTCCAAAACCATCATTCCTCTAATCATGAATAAGTCCAGGCCGCTCTTAACCGTGAGCACGGCTGTCAAGACAGTTTTAACTCTGCAGAGTTTGTACCACTGTACCCACAAGTAGTGATTTCATCCCCCGTTGCCGGGTGGACTAAAGAACCTCCATTATGCCAGTGGCTACGATCCACATTCACACTTCCCAGGTGTGCAGCCAGGAGATCACTATGAAGCCTTTACAAAGGGATTCCCGACGAGCGTGGGCCCACTGAGGTTTCACCCCTAACAGCATACAAGAGGCTCCAACCCCGCTGCAGTGGCCCCCTCTTGAGCCTTGCGGTTCATATGGTAGTCCAGCTGACACCTACTCCCCGCACCATCCAACACACCCATACTACGCCGGGGATACACCTAATTAATTGGCCAAGCTGCCCCATCTCAGCATGTGGTTGGCACTGTAAAGCCGGGTTACATGCTCCATGAACCGGTCCTTAGGATCCAGGCAAGTACTAAACACAAACCCAAGTCTCGTGCACCCAGCACACAACCAAAACATCCAACTTGCCTTGATCCCTACCTCTACATAACTCACAATAGCTCATTCAAGAGTATGGTCATATAAACTGATGATCTCATGTCCCAAATATCCCATTCTAAGCATGGCTAAGCATATGCATGTAAATAAATGACATGACAAAATAAATCCCAACCCAAGCTACAAGGAAACAAGGTAATGCAATTCTAGGGAAACTTCCTAGCATGGGTTTCATATTTCATTTGACAATGCAAATAATTCTATCTACACATCCTAGCATAGGATCAAAGTGGTCAAGGACACTTGCCTCCTTCTTGCTGCTCTTGAAATTGGTAGTCCTGATCTTGGAAAGGGTTAACTTGCTCTTGAACAGGTTCTACTTCATACCATCACACATAGCAAAAGAAAAACAACAATCATAAGACATAGTTCACACTTCTACTTTATACAAACCACACATTCATATTTATGAAATTCATTCACCATTATATGTGTTGTGGTTACTTTGTGTGTTGATCTGTGGCTTGCATACACTTTTATTTATATGTGTATGATTCCTACTTTGGTGTTCATATTTATACTTACATACTATATTTATATATATATATATATATATGTGTGTGTTTCAGTTATAAATAAATTCCTTACATTAAACTACCAAGTATGTATGAAAAGTATTTTTCTTCTCCATATGTGCCTTCATAATTTCTATCAACCCTAAACTGAACCCTTTGGATTTTAAAAACTCCATTTATCATTTACTAGTGGCTATATTTTCAGATTTATATTCCTATGCATAATTGTGTATTTTACTATGAAATTAGTAATACACATCACCTAAACAGTATAGGTTCTGATCCTAAATAATTTAATAACATATTTTGACCTTGGCTTCTGATGTATACTATTTCATAATTATTTTCCCTATTTTTCTATAGCTATTCTTTACTTAAAAATGTGTCCCTATACTAATAAATGTGAATAATAGATGAAACAGATTTATTTCAGCCCAAAAATATATTTTTATCTCACTCCAAAGTTTTCTAAGTACTGAGAAAGTTTTTAATTAATTTTGACAATTACGTTTGTCCCCCTTTTTAATTTTTAAACACTAGTTACATATTCAATTTTCTAAATTAAATACTAAACAGGGCTAAAATAATGAATTCACCCCATTACAGGGTCTATAATATTATTTTCATAATTTCCAGGGGTCTAGCTGCACTTATCAGAGGTGTTTTTCCTAATTTCTATTAAGTCTAGGGGCTAAAACTGATTTTTAAATGAATTTACATGATTTTCTGGAGTTACAGGGGCTAGATCTGAAGTTTCCGGGGCTAGCTCTCAATTCCAGAGAACCCCAGGGGGTAGCACGTAAGAATTCCTGTCTTTATAACGCGGGGCTGACGTGGACCGTCCGATTTTAAACCGACGGCTGAGATTATAACATCGAACCGGTACGCGGGGTTTTAAACCCTACCGTGCGATTTAAAATAAACGGCGCACAAGCGGCCACGTCGCTCTGACCGAGCGCGGGCGGCGCTGCCGGCGGCGCACGGCGGCGGGAAGCGGCGATCTCGCCGGAAAGTTTCGGATCCGCGAGAATTCTACCTAGAACTGTGATCTTATGGCATAGATCGATAGAGGGGAGGTCAGGGATCTCACCTCGGGGGTTTTCTCGAGCTCGGGGGTCCTGGAAAGTGATCGGCGGCGAGGTCCGAGGCAAAACCACGGCGAAGCTCGTCGGCGCTGCGTTTACACCGTAACTCTCCGAGTTTTCTGCACCTGCAAAGTTCCCCGGAGGCGGTGGATCAAGACCAGCGAGTTAGATCAGAGTTTCCGAGCTTAGATCGGCCAGAATTCACCGGCGAAGTCTCGGTGCTCACCGGAGTAAAAATCGGCGATCGCGTGGGAAAAACTGATCGGGGCTGGGGTTTTTATAGCCGGGGAAGGGCGGTGGGTCTGTTGTGATCGAGTTGGAGTCCTCTGGGACCAGAATTCGGGCGGCTGGACGGGTTTTCCGATCGGTTAAGATCGCGCGCGCTCGGGGGAAAAGTCCGGGGTCGCGGGGGCTCAGGGTTAGGGATGACAGGTGGGTCCCACCCGTCTGTGAGAGGCAGCGCGGCGCGCGCGGGGGCGGGCTGGCGCGGGGATACTGGGCCGGCTGGCGGGATTCGGCCCACTGGCCGGTTTTTTTCCCGTTTCTCTTTTTCTTTTTCCATTTCTTTTCTGTTTTGAGTATAATTTGAATTCCAGTTTGAATTTGAATTTTTGCAAAACATGCAACACGTCCAAAAATTTTTAAATTCCCCTATGAACATGGTTTAGAGTTTTGAATTCAAAATTTGGGGTGTTACAGTTGCCGGGTGGACTAAAAGAACCTCCATTATGCCAGTGGCTACGAACCACATTCACACTTCCCAGGTGTGTAGCCAGGAGATCACTACGAAGCCTTTACAAAGGGATTCCCGACGAGCGTGGGCCCAATGAGGTTTCACCCCTAACAGCATACAAGAGGCTCCAACCCCGCTGTAGTGGCCCCCTCTTGAGCCTTGCGGTTCATATGGTAGTCCAGCTGACACCTACTCCCCGCATCATCCAACACACCCATACTACGCCGGGGATACACCTAATTAATTGGCCAAGCTGCCCCATCTCAGCATGTGGTTGGCGCTGTAAAGCCAGGTTACATGCTCCATGAACCGGTCCTTAGGATCCAGGCAAGTACTAAACACAAACCCGAGTCTCGTGCACCCAGCACACAACCAAAACATCCAACTTGCCTTGATCCCTACCTCTACATAACTCACAATATCTCATTCAAGAGTATGGTAAAATAAACTGATGATCTCATATCCCAAATATCCCATTCTAAGCATGGCTAAGCATATGCATAATAATAAATGACATGATAGAATAAATCCCAACCCAAGCTACAACGAAACAAGGTAATGCAATTCTAGGGAAACTTCCTAGCATGGGTTTCATATTTATCTTGACAATGCAATAATTCTATCTAAACATCCTAGTATAGGATCAAAGTGGTCAAGGACACTTGCCTCCTTCCTGCTGCTCTTGAAATGGGTGGTCCTGATCTTGGAAAGGAATAACTTGCTCTTGAGCAGTTCTACATCATACCATCACACAAAAGAAAAACAACAATCCATAAGACATAGTTCACACTTCCACTTCATACAAACCACACATTCATATTTATGAAAGTCATTCACCATTATATGTGTTGTGGTTACTCTATGTATGTTGATTTGTGGCTTGCATGCACTTTTAATCATGTGTATATGATTCCTACTTTTGTGTTCACATTTATACTTACATACTATATATATATGAGTTTCCAATTTAAATAAATTCCTTATATTCAATTACTACACCTTTTAGCTACCAAGTGTGCATGGAAGGTATTTTCCTTCTCCATGTGTCTTCAGAATTTATACCAAACATAAACTGAATTCTTTGGATTTTAGAAACTCCATTTATCATTTACTAGTTGCTATATTTTCAGATTTATTTCCTATGCCTAAATGTGAACTTTATTATGAAAATAACAAGACACATCATCTAAACAGAATAGGTTCTGATCTAAAATATTTAATAACCTATTTTGACCTTTTCCTCTGATGTAAACTATTTTACATTTATTTTCCTAATTTTCAGAAGTATTCTTCACTTAAAAATGTGTCCCTATAACTAATAAATGTGAATAATAAATTAAACAGATTCATTTCAGCCAAAAATCTATTTTTATCTCACTCCAAAGTTTTCTAAGTACTGAGAAAGTTTTTAATTTAAATTTGACAATATGTTTGTCCCACTTTTTAAATTTTAAATACTATCCACATATTCAATTTCCTAAATTTAATATCAAACAGGGTTAAAAAGGTAAACTCACCCCACTACAAGATCTATAATATTATTTTAACAATTTTCAGGGGTCTAGCTATACATAACAGAGGAGTTTTTCCTATTTTTTATTAAGTCCAGGGGCTAAAACTGATTTTTAAATGAATTTACATGATTTTCTAAAGTTCCAGGGCCAAGATCAGAAGTTTCCGGGGCTAGCTCTTATTTCCCGAGAACCCCAGGGGGTAGCACGTAAGATTTCCAGTCTTTATAACGCGGGGCTGACGTGGACCGTCCGATTTAAAACAAACGGCTGAGATTATAACGCCGAACCGGTACGCGGGGATTTAAACTCTACCGTGCGATTTAAAATAAACGGCGCACAAGCGGCCACGTCGCTCTTGATCGAGCGCGGGCGGCACTGCCCGGCGGTGCACGGCGGTGGGAGGCGGCGATCTCGCCGGAGACTTTCGGATCTTCGAGAATTCTTCCTAGAACTGTGATTTTATGGCATAGATCGGTTGAGGGGAGGTCGGGGATCTCACCTCGGGGGTTTTCTCGAGCTCGGAGGTCCTGGAAGGCGGTCGGCGACGAGGTCCGAATTGAAACCACGGCGAGGCTCATCGGCGCTGTGTTTGAACCGCAAGTCACCGAGTTTTTTGCACCAGCAGGGTTCCCTGGAGGCGGTGGATCAAGACCAGCGAGTTAGATCGGAATTTCCGAGCTTAGATCGGCTAGAATTCGCCAGAGAAGGCTCGGGTTCTCACCGGAGTAAAAACGGCGGATCGCATGGGAAAAACAGAACGAGGTCCGGGTTTTTATAGACGGGGGAGGGCGGCGGGGTGGTTTAGATTGGGTTTGCGTCGCCTACGAACGGAATTCGGCGGGGATGCGCAGGAATACGGGTCGGTTTTGATCCGGGGTGAGAGAATCCTGGCACGGGCGCGAGGTAGAAGAAGGGCTGGCGGGCCCCGCCTGTCAGTGGGAGGAAGAGGCGCACGCGGCTGCGGGCTGGCGCGGGTGCTGGTTGGGCCGGCTGGTGGGTTTCGGCCCACTGACCGGTTTTCTGTTTTCCTTTTTTTCCTATTTCTTTTCTGTTTTGAGTTTAATTTGAATTCCAGTTTGAATTTGAATTTTTGCAAAACATGCAACACGTCCAAAAAATTTTAAATTCCCCTCTTAACATGATTTAGGGTCTTAACAAGATTTTTTGGGTGTTACAGGCCGTCTTCGGGATATCCTCCGCCCGGATCTTTATCTGGTGATATCCAGATCGAAGGTCCATCTTCGAGAAGACACTTGCACCCACAAGTTGATCAAACAATATGTCGATTCGGGGCAGTGGATACTTATTCTTGATGGTGATGGCGTTGAGCGGCCGGTAATCCACACACAGCCTCAGGGTTTCATCCTTCTTATTTACAAACAGCGCCAAGCATCCCCAAGGCGAGGAACTCGGCCTAATGAAACCCTTGCTCAACGGATCATTGAGCTGTTCTTTTAATTCAGCCAGCTCGTTCGGAGCCATCTTTTATGGTCAACGAGATATGGGCGTAATCCCGGGTGCCAGCTCGATCTTGAACTCAATATCCCGCTCCGGTGGCATGCCCGGAAGATCATCCGGGAACACGTCAGGGTACTCCCGGATTACGGGGATGTCCTCTAACTTGAAAGCTTCAGTATTGTTGATCGCTGAAATTTCCCGGACTGGATTATCTAATAAGAGGGGCTGCGGACGGTGTAATGGGGAGTTGAGGTGAACCGTCCGTGATAGGGTTTCTAGGACAGCGCCATGGTAGCTTAGCCATGACATTCCCAAGATTGCATCAATCTTCTGCCCCTCAAGGATAATCATAGTGGTGGAATATATCTTCCCACCGAAGCACAGTGGTGCTTTTGGAACCATCATAGTTGCTGAAATCTTTCCTCCCGGTGAGCAGATCATATAAGAACACTCGGTTGGAAAGGCTTCCAGCTGATGCTTAACCACATATGATGCACTTATGAAGTTGTGGGTTGCACCAGAATCAAACAATATTATGATGGCTTAATCGTTGAGAGTAAACGTACCCGCCAGCACGTTGTCTCCCTCTGGGGCATCCTCATTGTCGAGGTGGCAAACGCCCCCAGTCCGCTGACCAACCTTCTTGACCGGAGGTCGGCCTCGAGCACCGCCCTGGAACTGGGCTTGCCCGCTACTCTGCTGCCCCTGGGGACAGTCCTTCGCGAAGTGGCCCGCCTGGCCACACGTGAAGCAAGTGAAACGATGCGGTCCCCCGCTGATCGGTGGACGGAAACCCGGGGCGCGTTGTTGCGGTGGAAACGCCCGGGGTGCCGTCTGCTGCTGCTGCTGCTGTATTGGTGGTGGCATCGGCGGACGGAACGGAGGTGACTGAAATGAACTTCCCCCAAACCGCTGAGGTCGCGCCGGTGGGTGCCACTGCTGCCCGGATGGCGTCCGATACACCATCCGGTACTTCTGGGGAGCGCCAACCCCACTACTAGGTGGAGCGCTGCGCTTCCTCTGCTCAGCTGCCAACTCCCGCTGAGCGTCCTCTTGCATAATCGCGGCATTGACTAGGTCGTTGAATGTGCCGCGATTCCACTGAACGAGATGTGTATTCATCTCGGCGTGTAACCCCCGATAGAAATGTTCCCGCTTCTTCTCTTCAGCGGAGATATAGTCTGACGCGTATTGCGCCAGATGGTTGAAGGCACGGGAGTAGTCATGGGCACTCCTCCCGCCCTGTTTCAGCTCCAATGTCACACCCGGTTTTTCCGAAGAACAACCAAGTGAATATCACATGTATGCCAGGATCATTTTCTCATGCATGTGATGACAAATAGTGAAGCATCATTTATTACAAGCCAGGTGTCGAATATAAATAAGTCTTACATAGGAAATGTCTCGAGGGACAATAATAAGTTCATCACAAGTAAATAAACTAGCAGCGGAATATTATTCTTGTGGGCTCCGTCACAGGCGTTGCCCGGCGGCGGGAGGTGGCGATCTCGCCGGAGAGTTTCGGATCTTCGTAAATTCTTCCCAAAAATTATGATTTTATGGCATAGATCGGTGGAGGGGAGGTCGGGGATCTCACCTCGGGGGTTTTCTTGAGCTCGGAGGTCCTGAAAAGCGGTCGGCGATGAGGTCCGAGGTGAATTCACGGCGAGGCTCGTCGGCGCTGTGTTTGAGCCGCAAACCACCAAGTTTTCTGCACCTGCGAGGTTCCCCGGAGGCGGTGGATCAAGACCAGCGAGTTAGATCGGAATTCCCGAGCGTAGATCGGGCAGAATTCGCCGGAGGGGCTCGGGTTCTCACCGGAGTAAAAATGGCGGATCGCGTGGGAAAGACGGGACGAGGCCGGGGTTTTTATAGACGGGGGAGAGCGGCGGGTTTGTTTAGATCGAGTTGGAGTCCTACGGAACCAGAATTCGGCCGGAAATCCGGTCGGTTGCTATTGCGCGCGCGCGGTGGAACAGTCCGGGTTTCGGACGATCGGGGGTTAGGGATGACAGGTGGGTCCCACGTGTCTGCGAGAGGGAGCGCGGGCGCGCGGCTGCGGGCTGGCGCAGGGGCGGGGTGGGCCGGCTGGTGGTTTTCGGCCCACTGGCCGGTTTTTTTCTGTTTTCCTTTTTCTTTTTCTATTTCTTTTTTGTTTTGAGTTTAAATTGAATTCCAGTTTGAATTTAAATTTTTGCAATACATGCAACACGTCCAAAAATTTTTAAATTCCCCTCTTGACAGGATTTTGGGGTGTTACAGCTCTACCCCCCTTAAAAGAAAATCTCATCCTCGAGATTGGTGGTTCTAATAAAACAATTCCGGAAATTGTGCCTTAAGCTCATCTTCTCGTTCCAGGTGGCTTCCTCTTCTGAGTGATGCTTCCACTGCACCTTGCACATCCGGATTCTTTTATTTCTGGTGAGGCATTCCATTGTCTCCAAAATCTTGGATGGTTGCTCGGCATAAGACAAATCCTCAGCTACATCCACTTCATTCATGGGTAACACCTCTTCAGGCGTCCTCAGGCATTTCTTGAGCTGTGACACATGGAATACATCGTGCACATCCGATAGGCGAGCCGGTAATTCTAGTTGATACGCCACTTCGCCTTTCCTCTCCAGAACTTGAAAGGTTCCGATGTATCGAGGTGACAACTTCCCTTTCACCTTGAACCGACGAAGTCCTCGGATAGGGGACACCTTGAGATAGACATAGTCTCCCACGTTGAAAACGAGCTCTCTTCTCCGTACATCGGCATAGCTCTTTTGTCGTGTCTGTGCTATCCTCAAGTTGTTGCGAATTTCCCTCACTTTCGCCTCGGTTTCTTGTAGTACTTCGGGACCAAACACTTTACTTTCCCCAGTTTGGTTCCAAAATTGGGAAGTTCTGCACTTCCTCCCATACAAAGCTTCGAACGGTGACATCTTCATACTAGCATGATAGCTGTTGTTATAGGAAAATTCCGCATACGGTAAGTTCTTGTCCCAACTCCGATTGTTTTTGAGTGCACATGCCCTCAGCATATCTTCAAGAATCTGATTAGTTCTTTCCGTCTACCCATCAGTTTGGGGATGATACGCAGAACTAAAGTTCAGATGGGTTCCCATGGTTTCGTGCAACTTCTACCAGAACCTCGAGGTGAACTGTGTCCCTCGGTCCGACACTATCTTCTTTGGCACTCCCTGGTAACACACGATCCTTGACATGTACAACTCCGCCAATTTGGATCCGCTGTAGCTTTCTTTCACAGGAATGAAATGAGCTACCTTGGTTAGCCTGTCAATGATGACCCATATCAAATCATATCCTGATTGGGTCCTAGGCAGTCCCACTATGAAATCCATACCGATTTCTTCCCATTTCCATTTAGGTACTTTGAGTGGTTGCAATAATCCCGCGGGTCGTTGATGTTCTGCTTTCACCAACTGACATGTGTCACATAGGGCAACATGTTCCGCGACATCTCGCTTCATGCCAAGCTCTTGAGGTCCTGGTACATCTTCGTACTCCCAGGATGAATGGAATAGTCGGAATCGTGAGCCTCCTTCAAAATCAATTCACGAATCTCTTTTACTTCAGGCACGCAGATTCTTTTCCCGTGCCACACCGTACCTTGTTCATCCTCTCTGAAACCAGGGGCTTTATTTTCCTTGATGAGTTGCCTGATTTCTTGTATCTTCTCGTCATTCTTTTGACCCTCGCGTATTTCTTGCTCGAGTGTGGAGTCCACTTCCATGGCGATGGCTTCACCACTATTTACCAGGCATAGATTGAGCCTTATAACCTCGTCCTTCAATTCTGCAGGCATGTCCTTCAAGCTCAACTTATTGACCTGCACTTTCCGACTTAAAGCATCGGCCATGACGTTTGCTTTCCTAGGATGATAGTTGATGCCCACATCAAAGTCATTGATTAGCTCTAAACATCTCCTTTGTCTGAGGTTGAGATCTGGCTGTGTGAAAATGTACTTCAAACACTTATAATCCGTATATATCCCTGTCCTCTTCCCCATCAAATAGTGTCGCCAAATTTTCAACGCGTGTACCACTGCGGCTAGTTCTAGGTCATGTGTAGGATAGTTTTTCTCGTGCTTCCGGAGTTGTCGGGATGCATAAGCCACGACATGCCCTTCTTGCATGAGAACACACCCAACCCGTTTCCAGAGGCATCGCAGTACACCGTAAAGTTCTTCTGCATATCTGGCATAACTAGCACTGGGGCTGTTGTCAATCTCTCCTTTAACTCCTGAAAACTCATCTCGCACTGTGGCGTCCATGTGAATGTGATTACCTTCTCCAAAAGTTTGGTAAGGGGTCTTGAGATTTTAGAAAATCCCTCAATAAACCGTCGATAGTATCCAGCCAGTCCCAAGAAGCTTCGAACTTCCCCGACATTTTCAGGGGTCTTCCACTTCTATATAACCTCGATTTCGGCAGGATCCACGGAGATTCCTCCCTCCGAGATTATATGTCCTAAGAAGGGAACTCTCTTCAGCCAAAACTCACACTTGCTCAACTTGGCATATAGTTGGTGTTCTCTCAGCCTCTGCAACACCAACCTTAGATGTTTCTCATGTTCTTCTTCATCTTTGGAGAAGACGAGAATGTCATCTATGAAAACCACCACAAATTTGTCCAGATA
This sequence comes from Neostapfia colusana, assembly GCA_030760725.1. Lineage (NCBI taxonomy): Eukaryota > Viridiplantae > Streptophyta > Magnoliopsida > Poales > Poaceae > Neostapfia > Neostapfia colusana. Next base: position 35,305,803 of record JASWHV010000003.1, read on the forward strand.
TTCCATGAATACCTTATTCATGAGATACATGAAGTACGCCGGGGCATTAGTTAGCCCGAAAGGCATGACCGTGTATTCATACAGTCCGTACCGAGATACGAAAGCTGTCTTTGGAATATAAGTTTGCCTTATCTTAAGTTTGTGGTATCCCGACCTGAGATCAATTTTCGAGAACACACAAGCTCCCCTCAACTGATCAAACAATCTTCAATGTGGGGTAATGGGTACTTGTTCTTGATGGTTACCTCATTCAAGGCATGGTAGTCTACGCATAACCTTTGGGTTCCGTCCTTCTTGGGCACAAATATCACTGGAGCTCCCCATGGTGAGGAACTAGGACGAATATACCCCTTCTCCGTCAATTCTCTTAAATGATCCTTGAGTTCTCCCAGCTGCTTGGAGTCCATCCGATAAGGTCTCTTGTATATCGGGGCTGTTCCCGGCACTAGCTCAATTGCGAATTCCACTTCACGATCGGGAGGCATACCTGGCAACTCCTCCGGAAAAACATCTGGATATTCCCTGATAATCCTGATCTCCTCAACTTTCACCTCAACTTGATTTAATTTAATGTCCCTATTAGGCTCGTGTATTGTTATGAACATTACTCTTGTGCCGCTAGGGTGAGTTAGTTCCACCGTTCTGGTCGAACAATGGATGATTCCTTTATGTTTGGTCAACCAATCCATACCCAAGATAATATCTATCCCTTGTCAATCTATCACTATGAGGTTAGCAGTAAATACTACCCCATTAATGTCTAGGTTCACTTTGGGACACACTTGTCTTGTCCTTATTTCTCCACCTGGAGAGCTTACGGCTAGCATATGGTTCATTTGTGTGGTTGCTAGGTCATGCTTCTTAACAAACCCTTGAGCAATGAACGAGTGGGTAGCACCATAATCAAACAGCAGGGTTGCAATGTGTAAATTGGCAGGAAACTTACCAACTACCACGTCGGGTGCCTCTTGCGCTTCCTCCATAGTTATGTGGTTCACCTGTCCTCTCATTACATTCTGCTGTTGTGGCTGCGTGGGCTTCTTCTTTGGGCACTTATGGGCATAGTGCCCCACTTCACCACAGCTAAAACATTGCACCCCAACCTTAGTTGCCTGGCCTTTGTTGTCTTGGGGTTGGTTTGGGGGTCCTTGCACTGCTGGTCGAGGTGGATATGCGGGGCGAGGCTGCTGTACAAACTGACGTTGCGGCTGTGCTGGTGCTGCCGGAGGCCTGTAGTTCGGGTTGTACCCTCTTGGTGCTGAGTAGGGTACCCCAGCACGGTTCGTCTGTCCTGCAGGTTGCTGCATCAGACGTGGGTGGGTGTTGCTCCCTGAGGCTTGATGTGACCACCCGGCCTTCCTCTTATTCTCATTTTCCAAGGCCTTCAGCTTCCTTTATATCACAAATGCTCTGTCCACCATCTTTTGGAAGCTTTCATACTCATTGGAGGACATTGCACATTGCATTTCTGCGGTAAGTCCTTCCACGAAACAATCTTGTTTCTGCTCATCAGTCTCTATATCCCGTGGGGTATAACGGGATAGTTGGGTCAATTTAGTGAGGTATTCCCTCACCATCATGTTTCCTTGCTGCAACCCCAAAAACTCCTTCCTCTTGTTTTTGAGTTCACCCCTTGGTATGTAATGATTGCGGAAGCTACGCTTGAACTCTTCCCAAGTGATGTTCTCAGGGTCATGATGGGCGGCCATGTAGGCGGTCCACCAATCTGCAGCAGGTCCATGCAATTGATGAGAGGCAAACAACACCCTATCATACCCTTGGCACTGTATGATCCTCATCTTGCTTTCTATGGTGTTTAGCCAATCATCTGCCTCCAAAGGTTCAGCAGCACTTGCAAACTTTGGAGGTTGAGTTCCTAGAAACTCACTCAACCTTGGTTGGCGTGGTGCAGCTTGTGGAGGTGGAACTTGATGCAAGTTGGCCACCACTTGAGTCAAGTTCTGGATGAGCTGATTTTGATTCTCAAGCATTTGGTGGAGGGGATCACCTTCTTCACGGCGACCACCCCTGTCTTGGCCTCCAGAAAGATGAGGGTTGCAGGCCTCATCGTTGCTGTTGGCGGGGTTGGCAGCACGACCTTTTCCTCTTCCGGCCATCTAGCATGATCAACCAAATGTTAATTTAAAACATTACGTATTATCTTACTACTTTCACTTGTTTGTACTTTGAAGTGTTGAGGCTTTGTTATACTTTTCTGAGGGTTCATGTCTCACACAAAAATGAGTACACTATTATTTCATGTGGGTTCACACACCAAAACAAAACAATCTGAAGACGAGGCTGTGGACAATTGCTCATGGCTTCCACAACTCATGTCACACACCAATCATTAACACACCATTAACTAAGATAACGATTCGACTACTCGACCTCCTGCTAAACTAAGGGAAGGACTCTACACTACTCGTATTCACTGAGCTGTCTCCTCGGGGTCTTCCTCATCATTGTGGCTGCCTTCTGACTCCGCTTTGGGTGGGGAAGCTGCTGGTGGAGAAGTGCAACGACGCCTGATCGCCCGGCGATCTGTGGAGTCAGGAGTCCATGTATCATTCACGGTGACACACAGTTCATTCCCATCTCCTCTTTCTCTCGCCCTCAAGCAGGCTCGCAGCAACGCCTCCGTTTCCTTCAGGGTGTCCCGAACATCCTGAAGTTCTTGCTGACACTCCTGCAGTCGAGTGCTGAGCATAGCAGCATCCTCCAAGCACAAGTCCATGTGCTCATGGGAAGTCCCTTGCTGCACTGACGGGTACATATGCTCCGTTGTACCACTCTCGTGCTGGAGGACATACATTTACTCAGTCCTGTCCAGGTGTCGACGATAGATGTGACTCTGGCAGGTGATTGCCTCCCAGGTAACATCCTTCTCCGCATCGACCTGTGTCGCTCGACAAGCTAGAGAGCGGTGGATCTTGAGCAGCTGATTTTCGTGGATAATCCTCATTTCTGAACTCCATTCCTCCCTCTTCTCACGGATGGTCCTGGTGGAGCTATACTGTATGATTAGCTTGCCCGTATTGCCGGCGGCTTGGAGCATATGTCGAAGACGGCGCAACAAGCCTCCTACTGCCAATCCGTAGGAAAGGTACGTCACCGGACGGCTCTCCTCTCTTTGGGCAAGGGCAACTACGGGAACTCTCCCTCCTGTGGACTTGCGAGCGGTGCGAATCATGCGAACCATCTAAAACAAAAACCATTTAAACTTAGCTTAGATAAACTTTTAAACAAAAATCCTATTTTGAATGAAAGTTGGGGTAAGATGAAGAAAGTGACTCCTTAAATAACACTTTTCAACCCACACCTTGTAAAATAGTTTTTAAGAAAATAGGGCCCTTAAATACGTCCATTTCTACCTAGGTCCACGTTCCTACGGGCAACCTTGGCTCTGATACCACTTCTGTCACACCCGGTTTTTCCGAAGAAAAACCAAGTGAATATCACATGTATGCCAGGATCATTTTCTCATGCATGTGATGACAAATAGTGAAGCATCATTTATTACAAGCCAGGTGTTGAATATAAAAAAGTCTTACATAGCAAATGTCTCGATGGACAATAATAAGTTCATCACAAGTAAATAAACTAGCAGCGGAATATTATTCTTGTGGGCTCCGTCATAGGCGTTGCCCGGCGGCGCACAGCGGCGGGAGGCGGCGATCTCGCCGGAGAGTTTCAGATCTTCGTAAATTCTTACTAAAACTGTGATTTTATGGCATAGATCGGTGGAGGGGAGGTCGGGGATCTCACCTCGGGGGTTTTCTTGAGCTCGGAGGTCCTGAAAGGCGGTCGGCGATGAGGTCCGAGGAGAATTCACGGCGAGGCTCGTCGGCGCTGTGTTTGAGCCGCAAACCACCGAGTTTTCTGCACCTGCGAGGTTCCCTGGAGGCGGTGGATCAAGACCAGCGAGTTAGATCAGAATTCCCGAGCGTAGATCGGGCAGAATTCACCGGAGGGGCTCAGGTTCTCACCAGAGTAAAAACAGCGGATCGCGTGGGAAAGACGGGACGAGGCCGGGGTTTTTATAGACGGGGGAGGGCGGCGGGTTTGTTTAGATCGAGTTGGAGTCCTCCGGAACCAGAATTCGGCCGGAAATCCAGTCGGTTGCGATTGCGCGCGTGCGGGGGAACAGTCCGGGTTTCGGACGATCGGGGGTTAGGGATGACAGGTGGGTCCCACCTGTCTGCGAGAGGGAGCGCGGCCGCGCGGCTGCGGCTGGCGCGGGGGCGGGGTGGGCCGGCTGGTAGGTTTTGGCCCACTGGCCGTTTTTTTTTGTTTTCCTTTTTCTTTTTCTTTTCTGTTTTGAGTTTAAATTGAATTCCAGATTGAATTTAAATTTTTGCAATACATGCAACACGTCCAAAAATTTTTAAATTCCCCTCTTGACAGGATTTTGGGGTGTTACATCCAAGAATTCTTTGAACTTCCTCTTCGTGATCCCGGTAGGGATATGATAGGCGCGGAACGCCTCCCGGAACTCTTCCCATTCCACGGCATGGCCAGCCGGACATGAGGCGACATAGTTCGCCCACCACGCACCAGCGGCACCGTGAAGTTGCTGCGCTGCAAACAGCGTCTTCTGCCGCTCCGTACATTGGAGCAGCCCGAACTTGGACTCAATGGTCTGCAGCCACTTGTCGGCCTCCAGTGGTTCTTCAGCTTCTGTGAACACTGGAGGGTGCGTACTCATGAAATCCGAGTACGACACTTCACGGGGCTCATGGGGCCCTCTGTCTTGACGCCCCCCCACCTGGGACGTATTCTGCATGATCGTGAGGAGCAGGTCGGTCTGCTCCTCACGACCACCCACCAGTGCCGCTATCACATCCGCTAGAGTAAGCGGAGGCGGCGGTGGTGGCTGCTGCTGCGGGGTGCTGTCGTAGGCCGGTGGCTGGGAGTCATCGCCTCCCTGTTGGCTAGAGCCACCAACCTCGTGCGTGGTCCTATTGCGAACCATCTGTAACCATACGACAATAAACATCAGTCCCGCAACATACTTTAATGCAGCCAAATGAAATCGGCGTAAAAACATAATGACAATAAAACATGCGATACATCTCGTATGTAGATAATGTAATAACTTTGCACAAGCTACACCATTACCAGACCAAACACAAGCTAGTTTAATCCGACATGATGAACATCCTCTTTGGAAGCTCACCACAACTAGGTTTGGTCACTATGAGACGTTACTATCGCGTTGTCATCATGTATACCACCCTTTTACCTTCAATACGACACAAACATGGTCTCTAGTAAAAGAAACTTGAGTGATACCTATACTAAAATCTTTCACTAGTTGAAGATAACCCCTCATGAGTATGTTCTCCCCGATTTGAAGTATTCAAACCCTCTCTAGGGTACAACAACCTCTCCTATGAGTTCAACTGTCATTCCTCTGTCAGAATGACCAGTTTCTACATATCCCAGATCTTTATCTGTTTATGGGCAATTTCATGACTCAAGCTGAATACCAAAGTTAAAGTTAACTTCAATATATTTCCAACGAGTACCTATTTGCCCTCAGATCAGCTCTGGTTAAAAAGTTATGGTAATTCAAAGTCAGCAGAATTTCTGGAAGAATTTTAACAGCACCTCGCTGGGGAAATTGCTGTTTTCAACTCTGATTCCCACTGAATTCTGTGCTGAAATTTCAGAAACTTTGAATTGCAAAAAATGTAACACATCTTCTACCCTTTCTAAAGATGTATCATATAAAAATTTTAGATTTTTCTACTGGGAGTTATGTTTGAAAAACAGAACAGTCCAGAGAGTATTTCACTCGGTCCTGGTTCTGGACAGTTTACATTCCTCTGGGATTTAAGCCATTTTAAGGTGCGTTTCAGCTCTGGAAGTCTACAACAAAGTTGTAGAGTACTTAAATACCTTTCCATAACTATATACCAAACCTCCCTGGGCTAAAAGACCTGTGAGTTATGCCCTGTTGAAGATCAGCAAACTTGCTGCCCAAAACAGAGCACTCTGTTTTTCATCCCTTTGTCTATTCTGCCCCACCATCACATTCTTATACCCAACCAGGGCCCTAAATTTGAACCTAGTGATTTTAATTCCTTGTTATCATCATTTTTTATGCATATGCCTATGATATCTCGGTATTACGTTCCTCACAAAAGAAAATCCTAACCGGATTATACCGGCATATACGTCTCAAGTGTGGCACTACACGGGCTCTCGCACACGTTTACTACACGGGCACATACATGGTTAGTACCTGCAGAAGACCACACAATAATGGTGTACTCAAGGGTTGTTTCCATTTCAGCCAGGATCATATTTAAAAATAAATACAAACACCCGTATAATTGCCATACGGCTGTTCTTGAGTTAAGTCACGTATCAAGGTACGTGGTCATGTTTCAACATCACACGACGGGGAACCCGAGTATGTCATGAATGGGTCGTCACGGTTGGGAATGTTATCAACCCAACAGATACCACCTACTTCCCTGCAGGCACGCCGATGGCAAGCGCTGCGTATGTCCTCCTGGGCTATCTCCAGACGAACACACTCTCGCGTTACTGACCACGCGATGGGGTCTCCACTTACTTGCCTAATGAACACTAGGGATCAGCGTTTCATATGAACTCAGGAACATGAAGAGTCCAAGAGTTTCATATTGACATCTCACACCAAGCTGTGAGACCTACCCCTGAACCACGTTCCTCGTCAGGGGAGCTAACCGAAATTGAACCGCTTTCGGTGGCGTTCCTTACCAATCTTACCAGAGCGTAGGTGTGTCGTTACATAATTAAAATTCAGAATTATAACACATAGATTAGTCTTTGCCACTTTAAGTAACTTTGCTAGTATAGTCCTTACTTGGGCAACTACCGTATCCTCACCGTAAACCTAAGTTTTCCCATAATACAGTCCTTAAGTATTGTGCTATCCCCAATGCAGCTCTGATACCAGGCTGTGGCGGACCGGGATCGGGATCCGCTCATCCAGGATCGCAGAGGGTGGTGCCGCACGATGCAACACCCGACAGCACACGTCATAAGAACACAATAGATTACATGGGAAAACAACTGAACTGTACAAACAGGTACAAACTTCAGTTACAAACTAGTAATTATTTTACACAGCGGAAGTCTAAATTACACCACTCACGCCCGTTTATCTAGCAAAAGTTGGTTGCCTAGCTCTAGGGCAACCCACATTAGCTGCACGTCTCAGCTCAGCGCGGCGTGTACGGCTCCCACTCAGCGGTGGTCCCGGACGGAGGGTAATCCTCGCCGGTGGACTCGTACTCCAAGTCCATGGGTGGCTCCTCACCTGAAAAACACTTAAGAAGCAACCATGAGCACGAGGGCTCAACAAGACTTAACCGACTCACCTAGGCATGAAACTCTACATGAGGTATACAATGAACATAGGATAGTAACATTGCAGCAAATGGACACGCCTACAAGTTCATCCTTAATTCATCTTTTAGCAACAAGTTAACAGTTCAGGAAGCTGAAATTTAGTAAGCAATATTTGGTGGCACACATGTTGCAATCCAATTATATCATAACAGCAATATCGAATCAAAACATTTCATTCATTAGTCTACGTCACGACTCATTGACCAAGTGGTACTCTTCACCGCGAGGGACGGCGAATCGACTCGATATACATCTGCAGGGACACCCAAAGAGCACGTCACGTACGCCCACCCGTGGAGCTGTACAGCACGCTCACTCGATGCCGTACGGGACAACCTTTTGCCCAACAGCCCAAACGTCGAACCGGTCGCACCGAAACGAGCAGGAGGTTCCCTACACGGAGCATCTCTCTATGCCCATTAGCAGATTTCCACCTTGCTGAACTCAGCCTACACCTATAAATTGGTGTGTTATGACTCGACGCCCGGAGATTTAGGTTACATCGGTTTATTGGGGCCCATATATCCGATATGCCTTCGGTACGTTCAAACATGATCAGCGTGGGCCGAACACGGATCGGTCCTCAATCGACACGGACAGGGCTGCGCACACAAGACTCCCTCTTGCTGCGCCCTAGCCCCTGCCAAGTCTCATTTTTATTACTAAGGTGATCTCACATCACTCGAACCAATCCCGTGTGTCCCAAACCCAACTCGCGAGTAGATTCCAAATACTCAACTTGTACCGAAGTCCTATGAATCACTAAGCATAGCTTGTCTACTCGAAGCCTTAGACACTACCCTCACTCTTATGGAAAAATTCTGGTTATGCAAGTGGGGTTCCATTCATCCTACACCTTATGCACATTCATACTCCATATGACACATGTAAACAAAGTAAAACTTATAAAAAGGTTAATGCAAACCGGGTCTTGCCTTGTTGCTGCTGGTCAGGGGTTAGTTCTTCCGGAGCTTCCTCGCCTTCAGCGACTACACGTTAACGAAGTACTACATGTTAATGAATATGCACATGAATTTATTGTAATGCTTCTGTTACAAGTTATAATAACAAGTTTTTAATAATTGGAACTCTGTTTAAGAATTTAAAAATGAAACTGGGGCTAGTGGTTTGGGTTTGGACCTAAGCATATGATTAAGTGCTAAGGGGTTTTCCCTCTCTTCCATATTAATCACCTCAAGTGGTTACCCAGGACAGGGGTGGTTCAGAGCTCCAATGGAGCTGAGAATTTTTGTGTGAGTTCCTTGTCACAAGAAAACCCTCTGGACCAAATCTTAACACTTTTCATTCATTGGTTTGTTCAGAATAATTCTCTTAGCAAATAAGCAAAGAAGAATTAATTCTGAGATAAAACCCATGCTCATGCCAAACTTAGTGAACTACAATTTCAATTATAGCTCATAGAGTTTGCATGAATTTTCCTAGTATTTTTGGAGCTACGGTTTGTCCAGAACTAAATTTCCAAGTTTTGGAAATTCTCTGAAAATGTCTCTGTATCCAATTGAACACAGCACCTTCAAATCTGAATTTCCCTGATCAAATCAACTACAAATGTTCTGAAACCTTTACAGGGGTTTATTAACATCCTACAGAATATTCTGGCAAAATTTGAGGATTTTTGGATGAACCAAACTCCCTCTAAAATTCTTTTGCTGAAAAGCTTTAAATAATTTTCCAGAAGTAATTAAAGGGTTTCATACAAATTGGGTTGCATATTTGGATAGAGCTAGGCAAGATGAATCCAACCCAATTTGAATCACTAAATTTGGAGCTTCCTAGCAAAAGTAATGGGTTTCTAAAGTTCGGGGAAATTCTGGAATTCGAATTAACTGGGAAAAGTTCAAATCCATGACAGCGGACCCGGCCCCCACGTGTCACCACCTCGGCTACACCACACGGGGCCACAGGACTGTTCTCCGTGTTGTCACAGATGATCCGGTGCAACAGAAAATGCCCACACTGTGTATTGAGCGACTGACAAGCGGGCCCGGCCGGCTCGTCTTCTTCCTCGCGCCAGCCCCTTTTCCCGCGCCGCCCCCTCGCCGGCACCGCACTGAAGCTCGCCGGACCTGGCTTCCCGGCGACATCTCGGCCGGAAAATTGCCGCCTGTGCCTAACTCGACTCGGAGAACACGCTGGTGCCCTCACCGGAGCTCGGCAATGGCCGGAACTATGCCCTCGGCGGTGGCAGAGCCTCTCTCTACTCCGGCGACGTCACCCGGGCTACTCAGGGCCTTATTTCTCAAGCGGTTTGCTTCTATAGCTCCGCCGTAACATGCTGAGCATGAATATGAGCTCGGTTGGCCATGAAAATGGCCGGAGCTAGGACCTCGCCGTCGACCTAGGCCCGATATCGGCTGTGCTCAGAAAACTTCGAAGAACCATAACCTTAGCCCATGGTTCTTGCTGGTTTTTGATCCTAGGTGGTCGTGGCAGGGTGTAGAGCATGTGCGTGCCTCGGTATGCCCGGTGATGAGCTAACACCCACGAATTTCTGGATTTGGTATAGCTCGGCCTTAAGAACACCGAAACGTTCCCTGGAGAAATTCTCCCCTGACGGTGCATGAAATGCTGAACAGTAGGGACAAGCAGAACCAGCACCTTATGGCGGTCGTTTCTTGTGTTGAGCGTCGGGCATGAGAGCGCCTGGGTTGCTCGGACGCCAGCGATCAGTGGGTGCCGAAACACCGAGTGTGCCGCCGTGTGTTGTAGGCAGTGGAACAGAGAGGATACGGGGAGGTTCACGCAGCCCAGCGGTGCAACCGAACGCTCTGTAGCCAGCGCCCTCATCCACCGAGCAGGAGGTGGCGCGGTGGTCGCGTTGGGACGGGGTCGACCCCGTGCGCTGGCGCCCGCAGAAGTGTTCGACCGCGTGACTGAGTCGGTTTAACTCCTGTGTGGCTGACCAGTGGGCCCCCTCCTCCCCTCTAATTCTTTCTCCCCCTTCTGCTGTAAATATCCCCAGCTACTAAACATTGAATGGGAGACTTAGCCCCGAAGTATTGGTTTGAATTTAAGTTCCCAAATTTAAACTTTGTTGGGTTAAATTTGCTTCATGTTTAAACTGAAATTCAAATTCGCAAATTTAGCTCTCGACAAGATGAATTCCAATGGGGATGAAATTGGTGGGCTAACTCAGAAAAATGTGCTGAGTTTGAATATGAAGCTAACTTTTGAATTTGAGTGATGAAAGTTGCTGCAATTTGAATTTACACTCAAATTGGCCTCTTTTTCAATACCTCCAAAAGTGCCTCAAAAAGTTTTGGATTTACATGAAATTTGGCCTGAACCTTCCCAAGACTTTCTAAGTTCTAGGGGTGAGCTCAACCAATCATGTTCATGTGTAGAAATCCTACTTTGTGAAAGTGAAGACCTTCCCCTCTAATCACTCTTTTGATGGAGGTTACTTGCTATTCACAATTTTTCCTAAGATATCCACAACAAAAACTGTGGTGTTGTGAGATGAATAAAAGTTTTTGCAAGTCCCTTTTCTTGGGCTTTTACAGTTGTCCGGTGAGGCTCGAGAACTTCCGAGTCATCTATCATTCGGAGAACCTAGCTGCTGCCAAGTCTTCGTGTTGCTAGCGAGGGGAGTCTGCGGCCTAGACCTCTTCTCGGGTGCTTCGTAGTTATTCGACGTGAGCTATTTATAGACTTCCTCTGTAGCTATTTTATGAAAATTATTTACAAAGAACATATGTAAGCTTTCGCTTTGATCTATGTAATACATTGTTCCTTATACTTGTGCTGTTGGGTGCCGCATAATACGGCACCACCCAATGTGATTCCTGGGCAAGGTGCCCTGTCCCCGTAACTGAGCAGGAGGTCGGGTCCCCGTCAGCGTGGTATCGGAGCCACATTTGTAATAGCGCACGTAATAAGGATCGCGTATTATGAAAAAAACTTAGGATACGGTGAGGAAACGGTATTAAGCCCACATAAGGACTATAGTAGTATAGTTACTTAAAGTGGCATGACTAACCTACTTGTTATAATTCTGAATTTTGATTATGTAACGACGCACCCACATTCAGGTAAGAATGGTAAGGAACGCCACCGAAAGCGGTTCAATTTCAGTTAGCTCCCCTGACGACGAAAGTGGTTCAGGGATAGGTCTCACAGCTTGGTGTGAGATGTTAATATGAAACTCTTGGACTCTTCATGTTCCTGAGTTCATATGAAACGCTGATCCCTAGCGTGCATTAGGCAACTAAGTGGAGACCCCATCGTGTGGTCAGTAACGCGATAGTGTGTTCGTCTGGAAATAGCCCAGGGGGATATACGCAGCGCTTGCCATCGACGTGCCCTGCAGGGCAGTAGGTGGTATCCGTTGGGTTGATAACATTCCCAACAATGACGACCCATTCATGATATACTCGGGTTCCCCGTCGTGTGGTGTTGAAACATGATCACGTACCTTGAGACGTGACTTAACTCAAGGACGACCGTATGGCAATGATACAGGTGTTTGTATTTACTTTCAATTATGGAACTGCCTGAAATGAAACAACCTTTGAGTGCACCACTATTGAGTGTTCTTCTGCAAGTACTAACCACGTACGTATCCAGTGTAGTACACCTGTGCGGGAGACCGTCGTAGTGCCACTGATAATACGTATATGCCGGTGTAATCCGGTTAGGATTTTTCTTTTGGTGAGGCAACATAGTACCGACATGTTTCTTACGATGCATCGACACCGTACTACACTTAATAACCTCTTCCCTATTAAGAAATGATTCATGAACTAACTTTCAACTAAAAATGGATGTTTGAAACAAGTATTAGTCAGTGAACTCTTAGTTTGAGCTAAGATTCAAATGAGAGGTCTAGGTTTCAAAGATTTCAAAAACAGAGTGCTCTGTTTCTGGCAGGAATTCTTGCTGGACTTTAACAGAGCATAACTCTTAGTATATTTAACCAATTAAGGTGTATGATACAGTTCTGGAAAGATTTGCATGTGCTCTACAACTTATTTGTAGACCTCCAGAGCAAAATCACAAGTTAAGTTGGTGAAAAGTCCAGTTGAAGGCAAACTGTTCAGAACCAGGACAGCAGCAAAACCTCTCTGGACCTTTCTGTTTTTAAGCCATAACTTCCTGTAGAAAATTCCTTAAGGAGCCTATGATACACCGTTGGAAAGGTTATGAAATATGCAACATTGTTGTAGTTCAAAGTTTGTGTAGATTCTTATTGTGTTTTCATATGCAACTGTGATAAAAGTAGCCACATACAAAGGTGATGCCGGCAAATTTTATCCAGGAATTCTGTCAACTTTGAGAAATCATAACTTTTGATCCAGAGATGATCTGAAGGCGTATGAATACTCGTTCGGAATATACTGAAGTTAACTTTAACTTTAATATTCAACGTGATTTATGAATATGCTGTTCAACGGAAATAATCTGGATGAGGACAGAAGAGTCCATTCTGTACAGAAAAGAGGACTGGTTAGGCCTATCCTAAGGAAGTAATTAAACTCGAGGATAGTCAGGTGGGACGTGAATATTCAATGTGTTTCTGATGAGTTACCTGGCAGTGCCGGCTAACCGGACGTCAAGTTCCAGATTGAACTGACGCTGGAAACAACACCGATTTTACGAAGGCCGTATAAGATGGCACCTAATGAACGAGCGGAGTTGAAGGAGCAACCAAGTGAACTTAGGAGCAAAGGTTTTATCTGACCAAGCTCATCACCTTGGGGTTGCTCTGCGCTGTTCATTAAGAAGAACGACGAGACACTAAGATTAAGTGTTGATTATCGTTCGCTCAATGCCATCATTATAAAGAATAAGGACCCTGCCCCCCATCAATGGTTTAACTGATCAACTAGTTGATGCCAGGATATTCTCGAAGATGGTTGGGGCACAAAAGACATTATGACATCAAGATCCATTGCCATCCTGGAAAAGTGAAAGTGGTTGCCGACATGTTAGTTGGAAGAAACCACGTTCACAACTTGGCAATTGCTGAGTTGGAAGAAGAGGAACCAAGTCTCCGTGTCATTCCGTATGGAGTACTCTATAACAGTGCTCCCATTCCAACAATCTGGGGAAAGATTGCTGAAGTGCAAACGAGAGACAAGGGTATGTCTCACCTACAGATGGGAATAGACAATGGGGAGATGAGGTGGTTCAGGAAGGACAGTGAGGGTACTCTATGGTTTAAGACCGTACAGTTATACCTCGTAAGATGAAGCTCTACAGCCGGAAATGTCGCACACCACGGAAGTGGTGTGAGTACGGTGAAAGAGTACTGTTCGGGGTTGATTTGTCAACAACGCCGATGACCAAGTTCGACAATAGAAGTGAACTTGAAGGCTGTACAATCCTGACAGAAAAGTCACGATGGTTAAAGGCATAGAACGTTGCATTTCGATGGCGGATAACACATTGTCTTTGCGTGTCTCCGATCAACAGAATTCACCGGTCCGATTTAAAGGGGAGATTTTGCTCCCCGAGCCTTAGATCCATTTGCTATCACGGAGATGTGTTGACCCGTAGCCTACCGGCTGGAACTACCGGCAAATCTTGCTGGTGTTCACGACACATTTCCTGTGTCACAGCTACGGAAGTGCCTTAAAGCTACCATCGCTGTCCGCACAAAAGAAATCGACTAGTGGAAGACGGATCGTGTCTACATCGAGCGACCAGTTCAGACTATCGATGGAAAGATCCGGAATACCTGGAATCGGACATTAAGGTTTTACAAGGTGCTGTGGAGTAATCATACCACCGAAGAAACAACGTGAAGAGCAAAGATTACCTCCGCATGAACAATCCGGAGCCTTTGTCGTCGAACAGCTTGGAATTACCTCTCCCGTCTCGTTCTTATTTTGGAATCTCGGGACGAGATTCTTTTTAAGGGGGGAGGAATGTAAAAGTACCAAAAACGTGAATACAAAGAAACGGGTGATTGAACGTCATTGTGTTTCTATTTTATGAAAAATGGGACTTGCAAAAAACTTTCTTACATGGGATGGTATACGTGAGGGTTGACAACACGGGTTCGAGCATTCATTTTAATGTGTTGGACCAAGGTGGAGTTAAACTCATGTGTAATCATACATGTATATGAGAAAGAACAAAAATAAGGTCTTTAGACTCAGGTTCAGCTCAAATTGCCGCCAAACTTTTGTATACACATGGAGCCTCATACATTTGAATTGAGGAGATTATGGTGGCAACTTTCTGATTTGATGGTGAGCTAAAGAGGGATGGATTATGATCATGTTGAGTTCGTGCTGAATTCAAACATCTTAAGGCAAGGGATTGACTTGAGTTATGTCACCTGAAATGATAAACTCCAACATGGACATATGGGGGAGAGCTAAAATGTTCCTTAGCTCATACTGAACACATGTTAACCTAGGGAAGAATTTCACTCCCAAAGATCTAACTCATAGGCACATTCTCTATGAGCAGAGGGGGGGGGGAGTTTAAACCCCATTTTCGAACCCTTGCAAAGCATTCATGTTCAGATGGTCCAAAGGCCTATATGTGAGATGAACCTTGCAGTCCTCAGGTATAAAAGAGCTTAAGATCTAAATTTGGAGAAATTTTGAGCTCCTATGCAATTTGTTCAAAGCATTGTTTGAGATCACCTTCGAATTCAAATTTGAGGGGCATGGTCAAACTGGACTTGTGAGGTTCAGATTGGGACCAAGATTGATCAAGCATGGGCTAGGAGCAAACAAAAGTGTTTCACCCAAATTCAGATGGGTCATCACCAAAGAGGACTTAAATATTCAGTTTGAATTAAATAGTTTACTTCAAGGCAAAGAAGGCCCTTTCCAAAAAGGAAATTCAAATTGTTGTTTGAAAATTTGTATTTGCAATGGTCAACTCAAAGATCAGAGGGCATATTCGAATTCAACAGGTCCAAATTATGAGGAAGGCAAATTATGAGCAAATTTGGAGGTGCTTTGATATGTATATCAAAGGGACATGTAAATTTCATAGAAATTTGAATTCAAATTTGAAACTGAAGTAAAAATTTACCAATTGGAAATTGGCTTTTGAATTTGAGTTCCTCATAGCTGAATTTGCAAAGTGCAAAAAATTTGGAGATATTTTGGAGCGGAGCTGTGGGCCCCAATTGTCATTGAGAGGGGGGGGAAATTACTTACTGCCTAAGTCATTTATCTGTTTTGACTCGATCACCACGGGGTCTGCACCGAACGCCACCGAGGGCGCTACCGCCACCTCCTGCTCGAGTTCCCCCCCCCCACGCGCGGGCGCCAGAGGCAGTTCACCCGGTGCTTATCTTTCCTACCGAAGCAAACACGAAGTCTCTCAGCTCGTGCTCGTGGCCTTCGTCTGCTCCCGCGCCCGAAAAGGAGCCGCCGGCGACGCCTCTGTTTCTTGCGGTTGCCCACCAGCTCGCTTCCCCTTTTGCTCGAGCTGTCCACACAAACAGGGAGCGCTAACGTGTGTAGCACATCCTCCACAGCTCAGCTCCGACGTTCTTGGCTGGTGGTGCGCACAAATCAACGCTGGTCACGAGAAACCGAAGCTCATCGGCGAAAGGGCAAAACAGGTCGCCGTGGGCAGCTCGTACCAAGGCTTTTCACAACCCAGCGAGCACCCTCTGAGATGCGCCGGGACTTCACGCCACTTTCCCCCAAGTTTCAGCTCGAGCCGTGCAACATAGCTCGAGAATTTCAAGTTTTCCTCTCAGACAGGGAAAACACAACCGCGGGTAAGAATTTCGAAAATTGACGCTTAATTCTCGGTTAGAGTTGTTCATGTTGCGCACACAGAAGCTAGAAGGGTTCAGGCACAATTTTCCTTCACATCCTTAGCCTAAAACCGAGTAGGGGCGACGAATTTCGAGCTTTCTGATTGGCGGCGCCGAAGCTTCACCGAGGGGTGCGCACGTCGCCGACCGAGTTCCGGTCACCGGCAGCCCGAAAGAACCGCACCAGTGGTTTGCTCATAGCTGGAAAACCCCAGGCGGCGAGTATCGAGCCAGGAGGCGGCCGGGAAGCCAAATCTGGCAAGCTCCGACGAGGCTCCAGCGAGGGGGCGGCGCGGGAAAGAAAACGGCCCGAGGAGGAAGAAGGTCGGGCGGGTCCCACGTGTCAGTGGCGAAAAGTTAAATTCCTGATCGGCTGCGGCCCGGAGATCCAGTGTGGCTGTGCGGGAAAGGTTCTGTGGGCCTGTGTGGCTTGCTTCCAGCAGCTGACACATGTGCGATGGGCCCCCGGTCAGAGTTTAAACATTTCCCCGGTTTATTCAAATAACAGATTTGATTCAAACTTTGGGAGGGCATAACTTTTGCTAGGAAGCTCCAAATTTAATGATTCAAATTGGGTTGGATTCAGGATGAAAAGCTCTATCCAAATACGTAGTCCAATTTGCATGAAAACCAAAAGAAAAGTATGGAAAATTCTTTAAAGATTTTCAGCAAAAGAATTTTACAGTGAGTTTGGTTCATCCAAAAATCCTCAAATTTTGCCAGCATATTCTTTAGTATGTTAGGAGACTCCTTTAAAAGTTTCAGCTCGTTTGGAGTGGATTTAGTTAGGGTAATTCTGGTTTCAAGTTTCTGTATTCAAATGAATACAGAAACATTTTCCGAGAATTTCCAAAAATTGGAAATTCATGTTCTGGGCATTCCTTAGCTCCAAAAATCCTAGGAAAATTCATGCATGCTCCCTATGCTATGTATGAAATTTTAGTTCACTTGAATTTGCATGAAAGTGCAAATTTATTCAGAATTAATTTCTTTGTGCCTAAATGCTTAGGGAATTGTTCTGAGTGATCTACTCATGGAAATATTCCAAATTTTGGCCCAGATGACTTTCTTGTGACAAGAACTTACAATAAAATTTCCAGCTCCATTGGAGTCCTGGATCAATACTGTCCTGTTTAACCTATAGATGATCAACACACACAAGTGAGGAAACACACATCTCACTTGAGCATGGTACTTCAACCCAAACCCAAACCACTAGCACCAGTGTAATTTTAAATTCTTAAACAGAGTTCCAGTTTTAAACTTGTCTTTAGAACTTGTTAACAAAAGTTTTATAATTAAACATGTATGCATATTCATAACGTGTAGTGATTAAACGTGGAGAAGTGAAGGAGAAGTTAAGCTTAGATCAAGGAGCAAGCAGGGCAGGGATTGAGCTTCAAGTCATCAGAAACTAACTTCATACATATCTGACTTTAGTCACCTGCAAAACCAAGGCAAGCCCCGGTTTGCATTTAAGTTGTTTTATAAAAATTTTTCCTTTGTTCACTATTATGGGTCAAAGTTTGTATGTGCATTAAGTCAAGGATGTTTTATACCCCACATGCATAACCCAAAAATGAACCCTGAGGTCAAGGGTAGAATGGTGTCTTCGTTGTAGATTAAGGCCATGCTAAATAGGCTAGGGCATCCAGTAGAAGACGAGTAGTTGGAATCTACTCGCGAGCTTTGGTTCAGGATTACATAAGGGTGATGGGAAAATAGGCAAACTAAAGTTTACATTTCTAAAGATGAGACCGGGCAGGAGGGTACGCAGCGACAAGACGAGGTCTTGGTCGAGTAGCTCTGCCTGTGTCGGTTAAGGACCGAAGCGTGTGCAGCCCTGCTGAGCAAGTATTGAGTTGTGTACCGGATGCTTACTGATATATGGGAACCAGGAAACTGATGTACCAGGTTCACAGGATTGTAGAGGCATACCACATCATCTCGTTAGACCTATGAGCCCGAGACGGCGCGACCGGTTCTACAGTCTAGTGTCCTGCGAAAGGTTGCCACATACGACGTAATGAAGGACGCCAGATTTGGGTCTTCAGAGGCGGGCGTATGTGTCTCGTTATTCGGGTAGTGTTTGATTCGAATCACCGTCCCTCGCTGTTATGAGTACCGCTTGCTCACTGTGTTGTGACGTAGTAAGCAAGTTGTGTGGAAACAGTTTGCAAAGTTTTAATTGCTGCTATGATTATTATAAATTGCATGAGAACCCTGTTTGAAGTAGAGATAGAGCAAACTAAACTTATTTTTCCACCTTGGGACAGTTACATTGGAATGAAGCGTTCCTTCTTTGATTGTGGAGTTCCAATGTTGCTGGGCGCAAGGTCACTACTATTATGGCTAAAATCTGAAAGTTAAGGATGAACTCGTAGGCGAGTCTTTTCGAAAATTACAGGATTGGGTCTTAAGTTACCCTCATGTAGAGTTGCATGCTTTAGGAGAGACGGTTAAGTCTTGCTGAGCCTTTGTGCTCACTGTTGCTATATGAGTGGTTTTACAGGTTAATCCAACACTATAAAGAAGGTTGTCCGGTGAGGCTCGAGAACTTTCGAGTCATGTATCACCAGGAGAACCAAGCCGCTTCCAAGTCTTCGTGTTGCTAGCGAGGGGAGTCTGTGGGCTGGACCTCTTCTCGGGTGCTTCGTAGTTATTCGACGTGAGCTGTTTATAGACTTCCGCTGTAGCTATTTTATGAAAATTATTTACAAAGAACATTTGTAAGCTTTCGCTTTGATTTATGAAATACATTGTTCCTTATATGTGTGCTGTTGGGTGCCGCATAACACGACACCACCCAATGCGATTCCCAGGCAAGGTGCCCTGTCCCCGTGACTGAGCGGGAGGTCGGGTCACTGTCACACTACATATAGAGTTTCATGCCTAGGCGAGTCGGTTAAGCCTTGTTGAGCCATCGTTCTCATGGATGCTGCTTAAGTGTTTTTCAGGTGAGGAGCCACCCACGGACTCGGGTTACGAGTCCACCGGCGAGGGTTACCCTCCATCGGGGACCACGGCTGAGTGGGAGCCATACACGCCGCGCTGAGCTGATGAGTGCAGATACTGTGGGTTGCCCTAGGGCTGGGCAACCAACTTTTGCTAGATAGGCGGGCGTGAGTTGTACAAATCAAACTTCCGCTGTATAATATGAACCTTAGTTTGTAACTGAGCAATGTACTACTTTGTACAGTTTCAGTTTGTTTTCCACGTAATACAACGTACCCTTATGATGTGTGCTGTAGGGTGTCGCATCGTGCGGCACCACCCTCTGTGATCCTGGATGAGCGGATTCCGGTCCGCCACAGATAGGCGATACCTTAAGGTATACAAAGTCTCCTACTTCAAAAGTCAACTTTCTTCGCCTATTGTCCGCATAGCCTTTCTGTCGTGACTGAGCAGCCTTTAAGTTCTCCTGTATCGTTTGGACTTGCTTTTCAGCCTCTTGTAGCACTTCGGGTCCAAACACTTGGTTCTCTCCGGTCTCGTTCCAAAACAGCGGCGTTCTACACCGTCTACCGTACAATGCTTCGAAAGGCGACATCTTCAAGCTAGCTTGATAGCTGTTTTTATAGGAGAATTCGGCGTACGGTAAACTCCTATCCCAGCTACGCCCATGTTTCAAGGCGCAAGCTCTTAACATGTGCTTTGGTTTGTCCTTTCGATTTGTCCATTGGTTTGTGGGTGATAGGCGGAGCTAAAATCCAGTCGTGTACCCATAGATTTCTGCAGCTTCCTCCAAAATCTAGAGGTAAACTGAGAACCTCGATCTGAGACTATACTCCTCGGGACTCCATGATGGCACACGATCTGCTCCATGTACAACTCGGCTAATTGTGCAACGTTGTACTTGGCCCTTACAGGGAAGAAAATGTGCTGTTTTCATCAATCGGTCCACGATAACCCAGATGGAGTCATAACCTGATTCAGTACGTGGCAATCCGACGATGAAATCTATACTGATGTCTTCCCACTTCCACTCGGGTACCTTCAAGGGTTGCAACAATCCAGCGGGTCTTTGATGTTCGGCCTTGACCTGTTGGCATTTGTCGCATAGGGCAACGTATTTGGCTATGTCCCTTTTCATACCATCACACCAATAACAAGTCTTTAGGTCCTTGTACATTTTGGTACTTCCGGAATGTATGGAATAAGGTGAATCATGTGCCTCTTTTAATATCATGTCGCGGATGTGCTTCATGTTAGGCACACAAACCCTTTTTCCTAGCCAAAGCGTACCCTTCTCATCTTTCTTAAAATCCTTCTCTATTCCTTGTCGGATCCTTTCCTTGATTTCCTTTATCTCCTCATCCATTGCTTGGCCACCTCTTATCTCTTGCTCCAATGAAGAGTGGAGTTCCATCACCTCCATCTTGTTCAAGAATCCGAGGTGTAACCGTTCGAACTCCTTGCGTAGTTTGGGTGGTAGCTCCCAAACCGTGAGTTGGTGACATGCTCCCTTCCAGCTCAATGCATCAGCTGCTACATTGGCCCTTCTAGGGTGGTAGTTGATTCCAACATCGTAATCCTTGATGAGTTCCAACCATAGACGTTGCCTCAAATTCAAGTCCGTTTGTGTAAATATGTACTTGAGGCTTTTATGATCCGTATAGATCTCACATCGATGACCAAGGACATAATGTCTCCAAATCTTCAATGCATGCACTACTGCTACTAGCTCCAAGTCATGCGTAGGATAATTAAGCTCATGCTTCTTTAATTGTCTTGAGGCATAGGCTACTACTTGTCCTTCTTGCATGAGCACACATCCGAGCTCTTGGCTTGATGCGTCACAATATATGTCAAAGCTCTTGCCTACGTCTGGCAATACCAAAACTGGCGCTGTGGTTAGCCTTTTGTTGAGTTCCTCAAAGCTCTCTTGGCACGCTGATGTCCACTGGAACGTTTTTCCCTTTGTTAGCAACTCTGTCATAGGTTTTGCTATCTTAGAGAAGTCCTTGATGAAGCGTCGGTAGTATCTAGCCATCCCAAGAAAACTCCGAATGTCTTTCACGTTTTGCGGTTGGTTCCACTTCAGAACATCTCCCACTTTTCCGGGATCATCCGATACTCCTTCCTCGGAGATAATGTGGCCTAGGAATGATATCTCCTTTAGCCAAAATTGACACTTGTTAAGCTTGGCATACAATTGATGCTCGCGCATTTTCTGCAAGGTCAATCATAAATGTTCTTCATGCTCCTCCTCACTTTTTGAATACACCATAATGTCGCCGATGAAAACCACGACAAACTTATCCAAGTACTCCATGAAAATCTTGTTCATAAGGTACATGAAGTATGCAGGTGCATTTGTTAACCCAAAAGACATGACGGTATATTCATACGAACCATACCGTGTCCGAAAGGCAGTCTTGGGTATATCGGAGGGCTTAATTTTCAGCTGGAAGTATCCTGACCGAAGATCAATCTTGGAGAACACTCGGGCTCCTATCATTTGGTCGAATAGGTCTTCTATACGGGGCAGAGGGTACTTGTTCTTGATTGTCATCTCGTTGAGAGACCTATAGTCCACGCACATCCTTTGGGTCCCATCCTTCTTGTCTACAAAGAGCACGGGGGCTCCCCATGGTGACGAGATTGGACGTATAAAACCCTTCTCCGACTGCTCCTGAATTTGCTTCTTGAGTTCCACTAGTTCATTGGTGGGCATCCTATAGGGTCTCTTTGCTATGGGTGCAGTTCCGGGTACCAAATCAATGGCAAACTCAATGTCCCGGTCCGGTGCCATACCTGGAAGCTCTTCTAGAAACACGTCCGAGAATTCCTGAACCACTGCAATGCTGTCCAACGTTGCTCCTTCGACGTGGTTCAAACTTGCCTTATTGGTTGTTTGTTGGGCTGACTTAAACTCGATACGAATACCGTGCTCGTTTGTCAACTGCACGATCCTCTCAGCACATTGGATTACTCCGTTGTGCTTGCTTAACCAATCCATCCTGAGTATTATGTCAAGCCCTTGGGAATCCAAGACAATGAGGTTGGCAAGGAAGTCTACCCTTCTTATTTTAAGGCTTACTTTCGGACATACTATATTAGTCCTCATCTCTCCACCGGAAGAATTAACTAACATAGCACATTTTAAGTGTGATATGGGTAGATTATGCTTGGCAACTGTGACACCCTCATCTCGGGTGTCAGCATATGTTCATGTTTATGAAGAAGAAAAACATTTTAAGAAAAGAGGGAACAGAAACAAGTATCAAAAGGATAGCCAGTAAAGCTCTCTGAGAGCGCCGAAGGCAACTTCCACGACCAGCAGACCACGTGGTGTGTTCGGAACTCATTCCCGAGAGATATGGAGAGGTCCGACGCTAAACTGGATACGTGGCAGGCTCGGGGGTCACCTCCGCAATTGGAAAGAGGTCCGACCCTGTGGGACACGTACTGCCCGCGGAGATAGCCTCTGCGGAAGAAGCAAAGGCATTTTTCATAGGACACGTGTCATCCACGGAGCTAGTCCTCGCGGAAATAAGAGGACCAGTTGCGGGGGATACGTGTCAATCTCGGAGCTCATCTCAGAGAAGTCCGGATCTATCAAACACGTGTCGCCACCGGAGCTTATCACCGGAAGGTCCGTCGCAGCTAAACACGTGTCGACCTCGGGGCATGTCCCTAAGGAAAGGAAAGCGGAAAGACCAGCACCCACACGTGGCGTGCGCGGAGCTCACCTCCGAAGAAGAGGGAGGTCTCAATCGATTGACACGCGGCACAACCGGAGCTCGTCTCTGCGGACGAAGAGATACCAGGCTCGGAAGGACACGTGGAGCCTCCGGAGCTCATCACCACGGAGGTAACGAGTTTTGGAGCGGCTGTTACGCGTAAGGACACCGGTACGCAACAGAAACCGATCTAAACTCCACAATGTTACCAAAGATAAGACGTCAGGGTCCAACAAGATCTGAATAAGACTTTTATTCGGGATCCAATCAGATTAGGACTCTTCTCTTCCCGATTATAAATAGAACCCAAAACCTCTGGCCGAAATCACGAACTTCTCTTTCAACTCCTAAGCCGACGACTTAGCGCTCTAGCCCTAACTCGCCGAGCAAAACATCGCCGAAGCGCAACAAGGGAGATCATTGGAGAAGAACCGAGTGGTCTGAGGAGGACCTCAAAGTCAAGAAGAGCGTGAGCAGAACAAGCTCAGGGAGCTGTCTACGACGGGCTGCAGCAACAAGGATTTGAGAATCAAGAACAACCGGAACCGCAAGAACAAGGCAAGTGCTCCTTGACCATGTTGATCCTATGTTTTGGGTAAAACTGTTTTGTTTTGCGAAAAGGTGTGCGTACTGAGTCAAACATGATGGGAAGCCTTTTTATAGGAGTTTACTAGTTTTGATTAAACCATCCTTGTCGCCTGGGAAGTTTATGAGTCGGGTACGGTTTTTTCTTTATGCTTCGCTGAGTCCATGGGGTTGGGAAGCGAGATAGATGCGTCTAGCTAACTGCACTCGTAATGATGATGAGGAACTGATGATGTTAATAAACATGGATCGGAGGGAGATCTAGCCAAGCCTGGGTTTGTGAATGAGGTAGCATGGGATGGTGGTTTTACTTGCCGCAGATCTAAGGACCGGTTCATGCATGCACATGCCAGGATAACAGTGCCACCACAAGGCCAAGTATGGGTGCGGCTTAGCTGAGTAATTAGGTAAGTTGCTAGGGTGTTATGGACTGTGGAAGGCGCGGGGAATGGGAGTCGAGTGAGGACTGTCCTGGGAACTGCATGGCACAAGAGGGGGCCCGTGGGTGGGAGAATTGGAGATTCTAGCCTGCCGGTGAAACCTTAGTGAGTCCATACATCTAGTAACCCCTTTGTAAATGCTATTTTGTGATCTCTTGACCATACACCGACGGTTGTGTACTGGTATAATGGAGGTTCTGCAGTCGCCGACGGGTGACGAAATCACAAACTTGTGGGTAAAGAGGTGCAAACTCTGCAGAGTTATTAAAACTATCATGATAGCCGAGCTTACGGTCATGAGCACCTGGTTAAACTGCCATGATTAGATGGGATGGTTACTGGAATGGTTATTGGGAAGGTTCTTGGTTATAGTTATTGGTTTGGTTATGGTTTGGTTTGGGACTGTGAGTTCGGGAGATGAGATGGATGCATGACTAATGGGTCATGACATGAGATTGGTCTCGGTGCGAGACGAGGTTGTTTTATGAGATGAGATGGTAACGAATACGAGGAGGTATTCGTGAGTATGAGTAAAGGATGGGTTAATGTTTGGATGGAACACGGGAAGTGATGGAGGTATGTTGGTAATTTCATACATGCTGGGAATACATTCATCTAAAGTTAAGTTGCTGTTTTACCATGGTTTTATAAATCTGCTTTTCTGCAAATAAACCTTTTATGCCTACCTTGTTTATGAGCTTCATGTCATGTGTTATTCCCGCACTTGCTGAGTACATCATTGTACTCAAACTTGCATTATTATTTCTTCATCAACAGCAAGAGAAGACTACTATGAAGACCGAGTAGAGCATTATGGCGTGTGATCTGTTCTCAACCTTGCCTGTGGAGGGAGTAGAGATGGAGCCACTTCTGCTTAGTTTTGCTTCCGCATTAGTTTTTGCTTCCGCATTTAAATGAAGATTTCCGCTGCGTAGAAATAAGGACTTCCGCTGTGGGCATGAGTCCAAGACTCATGAGGTGTTGTAATAAACTATGTTATTCGGGGTAATATATAATCTGAATTCAGTTTGTGGAACGTATGTGTATGTGTGATGAACATCCTGGGCATACATATGCATTAGTTCTCGATTCTGTGGTTTTCCACAGAATTGAGGGCGTCACAGACTGGTATCAGAGCCACGGGTTGACAGTAGGTTACACGCCTAAAGATAGAAGCCTTAAATTGGTATTAGAGCCACGGGTTGACAGCAAGTTATACCCCTAAATAGAAGCTACGCGGACCAAAGGAAGCATCCTGGGGTGAATAGCCTAGATTGGCCTTGAAACCACCTTGACATAGGAAACCATCCTTGAATAGGAGTTGAGTGGGCCCTTGTAATGATTATTTGTGAATATGTGCTTAGTGTAAGTTGTGGGACGTATTAAAAACGTTGTCCATATCCACACGTAAGAAGAAAGAGGAGTGAAATGCTTCGGCACTTGATCACATCCTCATATGGACTAATATATATAGTCCAACTCCCCTTGATGCATATAGTTGAAAGGACCTACCTAACCTTCTAACCTTCTATTCTATTTCGTTCCCCCTCACAGATGGTGAGAGGAAACGCCAGCCGAAGGAACGTCCAGGAAGATGACCACGAGGAAGTTCCTGCTAACCCCGGAGCTGGCGAAAACAACCTAGAAAGGTTGATGGCCATGCAAAACCAGCTTATGCAAACCATGATCCAAACTTTGGGTCAGTTGCAGGCCAACCAACACCCTGTTCCGGCACCACCGCCACCACCACCGCCGGCTCATAACAGGCTGGGAGAGTTCATGAGGACTCGACCACCCACCTTTGCCCAAGCAAGCGATCCAATGGAGGCCGATGATTGGTTGAAATCCATGGAGAAGAAGCTTGCCATTGTTCAATGCAACGACCGAGAGAAGGTTCTCTTTGCGTCGCACCAACTGATGGGAGCAGCTGCTGACTGGTGGGATGCCTTGAGCAACGCCCATGCCAACCCGGAGACAATCACTTGGACTGAGTTCAAGGAAAATTTCCGCTCCCACTACATCCCTGTTGGTGTAATGATGCTCAAGAGGCAGGAGTTTGAAGGTCTCCGCCAAGGGCAGAAAAGTGTGAACGAATATCTCAACAAGTTCATACAACTGTCCCGGTATGCCCCCGAAGATGTCAACTCAGATCAGAGGAAGCAGTACCTGTTCATGAGAGGGTTGAACAATGAGATCCAAGTTCAGCTCCTCAACAATGACTACATAAGCTTCCAGAAGCTGGTTGATAAGGCTATCGTGGTGGAGAACAAGATCCGAGAGATCGAGCGCGAGTGCAAAAGGAAGATCCCATACCAGCCCCAAGTGAGCAACGTACGACCTAGATACATGCCCCCTGCACCGCAGTATGGATCGACCACTCCTACGTACCGCCCTGGTCAGCCACCACAGCAACGGCCCGTTGCACCGGCACCTCGAGTGCCCATGCCTCCTGCACCCCGGCCTAACAATGGCGCTCCTGTTCAAAACCCCCGCCCCAACGTACCTGCTGCCGTAGGCAACAGGGCATGCTTTGCATGCGGGGAAGCAGGCCACTTCGCTAACCAGTGCCCGAAGAGAGGCCCTGGACAGCAAGGTAACGTGCCCAAGCAGAATAAGCGACCAAACGGAGGGGACAACCAAGGGAACCGAGGACCACAGAACTATACTCGTGGCCACGTTAACCATGTCACTGCTGAGGAAGCACAACAGGCTAAGGACGTCGCAATTGGTATGTTCCTTGCCAACTCCAACCCAGCCACCATTTTATTTGATTCCAGAGCATCGCATTCCTTCATATCATCCAAATATGTTGCCAAACATCATCTACCCGTATCCCACCTAGAATGTGCTATGTTAGTTAATTCTCCCGGAGGAGAAATGAGGACTAGTATAGTATGTCCTAAGGTAAGCCTTAAGAAAGGGGGGGTAGACTTCCTTGCCAACCTTATTGTCTTGGACTCCCACGGAATTGACATCATACTCGGAATGGACTGGTTAAGCAAGCACAATGGAGTAATCCAATGCGCTGAGAGAAGCGTGCAATTGACAAACGAACACGGTATCCGTGTCAAGTTTGAGTCAGCCCCGCAAGCGACCGAACGGGTGGATCTGAACCATTTTGAAGGAGTAGCATTGGACAACATTCCAGTGGTTCAGGAATTTTCGGATGTGTTCCCGGAAGAACTTCCAGGTATGCCACCTGACCGGGATATTGAGTTTGCCATAGATTTGGTACCTGGAACTGCACCCATAGCTAAGAGACCATATAGGATGCCCGTCAACGAGTTAGTTGAACTAAAGAAGCAAATTCAAGAACAGTTGAAGAAGGGTTTTATCCGTCCAAGCTCGTCACACTGGGGAGCTCCGGTACTCTTCGTGGACAAGAAGGACGGAACCCAAAGAATGTGCGTGGACTACAGGTCTCTCAACGAGGTAACAATCAAGAATAAATACCCTCTGCTCCGTATAGAGGACCTGTTCGATCAAATGAAAGGAGCCCAAGTGTTCTCCAAGATTGATCTTCGGTCGGGACATTTCCAGCTGAAGATTAAGCCCTCCGATATACCTAAGACAGCCTTTCGGACACGGTATGGTTCATATGAATATACCGTTATGTCTTTTGGATTGACGAATGCACCCGCATACTTCATGTACCTTATGAATAAGGTTTTCATGGAGTACTTGGACAAGTTCGTCGTGGTTTTCATCGACGACATTATGGTGTATTCAAAAAGTAAGGAGGAGCATGAAGAACATCTGAGATTGACCTTGCAGAAGTTACGAGAGCATCAGTCGTATGCCAAGCTCAACAAGTGTCAATTTTGGCTAAGGGAAATATCCTTCCTAGGCCACATCATCTACAAGGAAGGGGTATCAGTTGATCCTGGAAAGGTGAGAGATGTTCTAAAGTGGGACCAACCGAGGAGCGTGAGGGATATTCGGAGTTTCCTTGGGATGGCAGGATACTACCGGCGCTTCATTAAAGACTTCTCTAAAATAGCAAAACCTATGACGGAGTTGCTAATGAAGGGAAAAGTCTTTCAATGGACACAAGCCTGCCAAGAAAGTTTTTAGGAACTCAAGAAAAGGCTAACCACAGCACCAGTTCTGGTATTGCCAGACATAAGCAAGAGCTTTGACATATATTGTGACGCATTCAGACAAGGGCTCGGGTGTGTAATCATGCAGGAAGGACAAGTGGTAGCCTATGCCTCACGACAATTAAAGAAGCACGAGCTTAACTATCCTACGCACGACTTGGAGTTAGCAGCAGTGGTGCATGCATTGAAGATTTGGAGACATTATATCCTTGGTCATCGATGTGAGATCTATACAGATCATAAAAGCCTCAAGTACATATTTACACAAACGGACTTGAATTTGAGGCAACGTCGATGGTTAGAACTTATCAAGGATTATGATGTGGGAATCAACTACCACCCCGGGAAGGCCAATGTAGTCGCTGACGCATTGAGCAAAAAGGGAGCATGCCACCAGCTCACGATTCGGGAGCTACCACCCGAACTTCGAAAGGAGTTCGAACGGTTACACCTCGGATTCTTGAATAGCATGGAAATGATGGACATCCACTCCTCATTGGAGCAAGAAATAATAAAGGGACAAGCAACGTACGAGGGGATCAAGGAAATCAAGGAAAGAATCAAGGGATAGAGAAGGATTTCAAAGAGGATGAAAAGGGGACGCTTTGGCTAGGAAAAAGGATTTGTGTGCCAAACCTAAGACACCTTCGCGACATGATATTGAAGGAGGCACATGATTCACCCTATTCCATACATCCAGGGAGCACCAAAATGTACAAGGACATGAAAACTTGCTATTGGTGGGATGGTATGAAGAGGGATATAGCCGAACACGTTGCCCTATGCGACACATGCCAACGGGTAAAAGCCGAACATCAAAAACCCGCTGGGTTGTTGCAACCTTTAAAAATACCTGAATGGAAATGGGAGGACATCAGTATGGACTTTATTGTCGGATTGTCAAGAACTCAGTCAGGATACGACTCCATCTGGGTCATTGTGGACCGGTCGACGAAAACCACCCATTTTCTTCTGGTAAAGGCCAGTTACAACGTTACACAGTTGGCAGAGTTATACATGGAGCAGATCGTGTGCCGTCATGGAGTTCCGAAGAGGATAGTCTCAGATCGAGGTTCTCAGTTTACCTCTAGATTCTGGAGGAAGCTGCAGAAAGCCATGGGTACACGACTAGATTTTAGCTCTGCCTATCACCCACAAACAGATGGGCAAACCGAAAGGACGAACCAAATTTTGGAGGACATGTTGAGAGCTTGCGCCTTGAAACGTGGGCGTAGTTGGGATAGGAGTTTATCGTATGCAGAGTTCTCCTATAACAACAGCTGTCAAGCTAGCTTGAAGATGTCGCCTTTCGAAGCCTTATATGGTAGACGGTGTAGAACGCCACTGTTCTTGAACGAGACTGGAGAGAACCAGGTGTTTGGACCCGAAGTACTACAAGAGGCTGAAAAGCAAGTCCAAACGATACGGGAGAACCTAAAGGCTGCTCAGTCACGACAGAAAGGCTATGCGGACAATAGGCGTAGGAAGTTGACCTTTGAAGTTGGAGACTTCGTATACCTTAAGGTATCGCCTATCCGAGGCCAACGACGTTTTAACGTCAAAGGCAAACTAGCGCCTCGCTACATCGGACCATTTAAGATTTTGGATAAGCGAGGAGAAGTAGCCTATCAACTAGAGCTCCCAAACCACCTCTCCGACGTACATGACGTGTTTCATGTATCTCAGCTCAAGAAGTGCTTGAGAATACCAGAGGAACAAGTGTCAATGAGAGAACTTAAACTTCAAGAGGACCAGACTTACATCAGAACACCCTATCCGAATCTTGGACGTAGAGGAAAGGGTCACCCGAAACAAGGTAATTCGATGGTGCAAGGTACAATGGAGCCATCACACTGAAGCTGAAGCCACATGGGAGCGGGAAGAGGATATTAAGGCTGAATTCCCCTATCTATTTTCTACTAACGAATCTCGAGGGCGAGATTCAATTTAAGGGGGGTAGATTTGCGACACCCTCATCTCGGGTGTCAGCATATGTTCATGTTTATGAAGAAGAAAAACATTTTTAGAAAAGAGGGAACAGAAACAAGTATCAAAAGGATACCCAGTAAAGCTCTCTGAGAGCGCCGAAGGCAACTTCCACGACCAGCAGACCACGTGATGTGTTCGGAACTCATTCCCGAGAGATAGGGAGAGGTCCGACGCTAAACTGGATACATGGCAGGCTCGGGGGTCACCTCCGCAATTGGAAAGAGGTCCGACCCTGTGGGTCACGTACTGCCCGCGGAGATAGCCTCTGCGGAAGAAGCAAAGGCATTTTTCATATGACACGTGTCATCCACGGAGCTAGTCCTCGCGGAAATAAGAGTACCAGTTGCGGGGGATACGTGTCAATCTCGGAGCTCATCTTAGAGAAGTCCGGATCTATCAAACACGTGTCGCCACCGGAGCTTATCACCGGAAGGTCCGTCGCAGATAAACACGTGTCGACCTCGGGGCATGTCCCTAAGGAAAGGAGAGCGGAAAGACCGGCACCCACACGTGGCATGCGCGGAGCTCACCTCCAAAGAAGAGGGAGGTCTCGATCGATTGACACGCGGCACAACCGGAGCTCGTCTCTGCGGACGAAGAGATACCAGGCTCGGAAGGACACGTGGAGCCTCCAGAGCTCATCACCACGGAGGTAACGAGTTTTGGAGCGGCTGTTACGCGTAAGGACACCGGTACGCAACAGAAACCGATCTAAACTCCACAATGTTACCAAAGATAAGACGTCAGGGTCCAACAAGATCTGAATAAGACTTTTATTCGGGATCCAATCAGATTAGGACTCTTCTCTTCCCGATTATAAATAGAACCCAAAACCTCTGGCCGAAATCACGAACTTCTCTTTCAACTCCTAAGCCGACGACTTAGCGCTCTAGCCCTAACTCGCCGAGCAAAACATCGCCGAAGCGCAACAATGGAGATCATCGGAGAAGAACCGAGTGGTCTGAGCAGGACCTCAAAGTCAAGAAGAGCATGAGCAGAACAAGCTCAGGGAGCTGTCTACGACGGGCTGCAGCAACAAGGATTTGAGAATCAAGAACAACCGGAACCGCAAGAACAAGGCAAGTGCTCCTTGACCATGTTGATCCTATGTTTTGGGTAAAACTGTTTTGTTTTGCGAAAAGGTGTGCGTACTGAGTCAAACATGATGGGAAGCCTTTTTATAGGAGTTTACTAGTTTTGATTAAACCATCCTTCTCGCCTGGGAAGTTTATGAGTCGGGTATGGTTTTTGCTTTATGCTTCGCTGAGTCCATGGGGT
The DNA here is from genome assembly GCA_030760725.1 of Neostapfia colusana. Classification (NCBI taxonomy): domain Eukaryota; kingdom Viridiplantae; phylum Streptophyta; class Magnoliopsida; order Poales; family Poaceae; genus Neostapfia; species Neostapfia colusana. The sequence goes on from JASWHV010000003.1 coordinate 35,337,043, forward strand.
TGGGAAGTGAGATAGATGTGTCTAGCTAACTGCACTCGTAATGATGATGAGGAACTGATGATGTTAATAAACATGGATCGGGGGGAGATCAAGGCAAGCCTGGGTTTGTGAATGAGGTAGCATGGGATGGTGGTTTTACTTGCCGCAGATCTAAGGACCGGTTCATGCATGCACATGCCGGGATAACAGTGCCACCACAAGGCCAAGTATGGGTGCGGCTTAGCTGAGTAATTAGGTAAGTTGCTAGGGTGTTATGGACTGTGGAAGGCGCGGGGAATGGGAGTCGAGTGAGGACTGCCCTGGGAACTGCATGGCACAAGAGGGGGCCCGTGGATGGGAGAATTGGAGATTCTAGCCTGCCGGTGAAACCTTAGTGAGTCCATACATCTAGTAACCCCTTTGTAAAGGCTATTTTGTGATCTCTTGACAATACACCGACGGTTGTGTACTGGTATAATGGAGGTTCTGCAGTCGCCGACGGGTGACGAAATCACAAACTTGTGGGTAAAGAGGTGCAAACTCTGCAGAGTTATTAAAACTATCATGATAGCCGAGCTTACGGTCATGAGCACCTGGTTAAACTGCCATGATTAGATGGGATGGTTACTGGAATGGTTATTGGGAAGGTTCTTGGTTATAGTTATTGGTTTGGTTATGGTTTGGTTTGGGACCGTGAGTTCGGGAGATGAGATGGATGCATGACTAATGGGTCATGACATGAGATTGGTCTCGGTGCGAGACGAGGTTGTTTTATGAGATGAGATGGTAGCGAATACGAGTAGGTATTCGTGAGTATGAGTAAAGGATGGGTTAATGTTTGGATGGAACACGGGAAGTGATGGAGGTATGTTGGTAATTTCATACATGCTGGGAATACATTCATCTAAAGTTAAGTTGCTGTTTTACCACGGTTTTATAAATCTGCTTTTCTGCAAGTAAACCTTTTATGCCTACCTTGTTTATGAGCTGCATGTCATGTGTTATTCCCGCACTTGCTGAGTACATCATTGTACTCAAACTTGCATTATTATTTCTTCATCAACAGCAAGAGAAGACTACTATGAAGACCGAGTAGAGCATTATGGCGTGTGATCTGTTCTCAACCTTGCCTGTGGAGGGAGTAGAGATGGAGCCACTTCTGCTTAGTTTTGCTTCCGCATTAGTTTTTGCTTCCGCATTTAAATGAAGATTTCCGCTGCGTAGAAATAAGGACTTCCGCTGTGGGCATGAGTCCAAGACTCATGAGGTGTTGTAATAAACTATGTTATTCGTGGTAATATATAATCTGAATTCAGTTTGTGGAACGTATGTGTATGTGTGATGAACATCCTGGGCACACATATGCATTAGTTCTCGATTCCGTGGTTTTCCACAGAATTGAGGGCGTCACAGCAACATACTTGGATGATATGAAGGAATGTGATGCTCCAGAATCAAATAAAATTGTGGCTGGGTTGGAATTGGCAAGGAACATACTAATTACGACGTCCTCAGCCTGTTGTGCGTCCTCAGCAGAGACATGGTTCACGTTGCCGCGAGAATAGTACTGCTGTCCATGGTTTCCTTGATTGCCTCCTCCGTTCGGTCGCGGGTTCTGCTTGGGCACGTTGCCTTGCTGTCCAGGACCTCTCCTCAGGCACTGGCTCGCGAAGTGTCCTGTCTCCCCGCATGCAAAGCATGCCCTGTTGCCCACGGCAGTAGATACGTTGGGGCGGGGGTTTTGAACAGGAGCGCCCATGTTGGGTCAGGGCACAGGAGGCAAAGGCACACGAGGTGCTTGTGCAACGGGTCGCTGCTGTGGTGGCTGACTGGGGCGGTATGCAGGACCGGTCGATCCATGCTGTGGTGCAGATGGGGGCATGTACCGAGTTCGTACGTTGCTCCCTTGTGGCTGGTATGGCATCTTCCTTTTGCCCTCTCGCTCGATCTCTCGGATCTTGCTTTCAACCACTATAGCTTTTTCAACCATCTTCTGGAAGCTCGCGTAGTAATTGTTGAGGAGCTGAACCTGGATATCATTGTTCAACCCTCTCATGAACAGGTACTGCTTACGGTGGTCCGAGTTGACATCTTTGCGGTCGTACCGGGACAGTTGCGTGAACTTGTTGAGATACTCATTCACGCTTCTCTGTCCTTGGCGGAGACCTTCGAACTCCTGTCTCTTGAGCATCATTACACCAGCAGGGATGTAATGAGAGCGGAAACTCTCCTTGAACTCAGTCCAAGTGATCGTCTCCGGGTCGACATGAGCGTTGCATAGGGCATCCCACCAGTCAGCGGCAGCTCCCATGAGTTGGTGCGACGCAAAAAGAACCTTCTCTCGGTCATTGCACTGCACTATGGCAAGCTTCTTCTCCATGGATTTCAACCAGTCGTCGGCCTCCATGGGGTCGTTAGCTTGAGCAAATGTGGGTGGTCGAGTCCTCATTAACAAGTGCCGAGGCATCTCACACCTCCTTTCTACTTATGTGTGGGTACGGACAACACTTGAGACGTCCCACAACTTATACTCAACACACAATCACAACAATAATCACAAGGGCTCACACAACTCCTATTCAAGGCTTTATTCAATGGGGGTCCTATATGGCTTAGGGTGATGCCAATCTGTGATCCAACTACGGCTTCTTCTAGGTTTGTATCTGTAAAAGCCCAAGAAAAGGGACTTGCAAAAACTTTTCTGCATCTCACAACACAACAGTTTTGTTGTGGGTAGATTGTGAAATATTGTGAAGAGCAAGTGACCTCCATCAAAGAAGTGATTAGAAGGGAAAGCCTTCACTTTCACAAAGTAGGGTTTCTACACATGAACATGAGAGGTTGAGCTCACCCCTAGAATTTAAAAAGTCTTGGGAAGGTTCAGTCCAAAGCTCATGCAAATTCAACACTTTTTGAGGCACTTTTGGGTTATTTCAAAAGGAGGCCAATTTGAATGTAAATTCAAATTGCAGCAACTTTCATCACCCAAATTCAAAAGTTAGCTCCATATCTATACTCAGCACATTTTTCTGAGTAAACCTACCAAGTTTCATCCCCATTGGAGTTCATCTTGTCGGGAGCCAAATTTGCAATAATTCAAAACTGAATTTGAATTTCAGTTTAAACATGAAGAAAATTTAACCAAACAAAGTTTGAATTTGAGAACTCAAATTCAAACCAAGACTTGGGGTCTAAGTCTCTCATTCAATGTGTAGTTGCTGGGATATTTACAAAAGAAATGGAGAAGAGAGGATTAGGGGGAGAGTGGGCCCACAAGTCAGTGGGGGAAACTTGTTTCCCAAACCGAGCGTGGCTGTTTTCTCCCGACGTCGGTCGAACACCTCGCGCCAGCTGCGGACAGCACCGGCGTCCGACCGCCTCACCTCGCCACCTCCTGCTCGGCGACCGAGCGCACGCGTGCCCGACGCGGTTTATGTTCCCAGCCCACGTGAGCCAGCCTCATCTCCTCCGCTCTGCCTGTTCCTACCCGAAACGAAAAACGACACCCGCCGCTCCCCTCGGCTCCTCGTCGCGCCGTTGATCCAGGCGACCTCGCGACCGGAGTTCAACAGCAAAGACACGCGCCGGGGACTGCTCGAGCTCACGGTGAAGACCCTACCCTCTTCCATGTTTTGTAGGGGGAGTATTTCCCCGTCTAGTCCTCGGTGCTCAACAAAAACGAGTGAGCAGAAATGCCGAAATTCGCGGCGATCGGTCCTGCACAGCGTAAACCCAGCTGAGCATAGGTTCTACACGCCCCCACGGCCACCTAGGATCCAAAACCATCGAAAACCATCGAGCCTTTGCGCTGATATCCAAGTTTTTCGAGCAACAGTCGATATCGGGCCTAGGTCGACGGTGAGGTCCCAGTTCCGGCTATTTCCATGGCCAACCGAGCTCATATTCGTGCGCAGCATGCCACGGTGGAGCTGTAGGAGCAAACCGCTTGAGAAATAAGGCCCGGAGTAGCCCGGACGACGTCACCGGAGCAGAGGGAGGCTCTGTCGCCGTCGCGGGCATAGTTCCGGCCATTGCCGAGCTCCGGTGAGGGCACCAGCGTGTTCTCCGAGTCGAGTTAGGCACAGGCGGCAAGTTTTGTCAAAGGTCGGGCGGGGAAACGCCCGGCGGCGAGCGCTCCGGCGAAGCGCCGCCGCGGGAACTGCGAGAGAGCGCGAGGTAGACGAAGGGGGGGCCGGGTCCACCGGTCAGCCTCTGATCTCGCGCGGTGATCGGGTTTGCGGCCGGGATTCGGTGTGGCAGCGCGGGTAAAACCCCGTGGGCAGCGGTGTGGCCGCTTTCTGAGTGGGCCGGCTCGAGGAGTGGGTCCCACCCGCAGGATTTAAACATTTTTGGAATTTCCAGTTTTAGTGCAAACTTTAGAACCCCATAACCTTGGCTAGGAAGCTCCAAATTTAGTGATTCAAATTGGGTTGGATTCATCTTGCCTAGCTCTGTCCAGATATACAACCCAATTTGTACGAAACCCATTAATTAATTCTGGAAAATTCTTTAAAGCTTTTCAGCAAAAGAATTTTAGAGGGAGTTTGGTTCATCCAAAAATCCCCAAATTTTGCCAGTATGTTCTTTAGGACATTAGTAAACCCCTGTAAAAGTTTCAGACCATTTGGAGTTGATTTGGTCAGAGCAATTCAAATTGGAAGGTGCTGTGTTCATTTGAATACAGAAACATTTTCAGAGAATTTCCAAAACTTGGAAATTCAATTCTGGGCAAACCTTGACTCCAAAAATGCTAGGAAAATTCATGCAAACTCTAGGAGCTATAATTGAAATTATAGTTCACTAAGTTGGGTATGAACAGGGGTATTACCTCAGGATAAATTCTTCCTTGTTGATTTGCCAAGAGAATTATTCTGAGCAAACCACTCCATGAAAAGTGCTAATGTTTGGTCCAGAGAGTTTTCTTGTGACAAGGAACTCACACAAAAATTCTCAGCTCCATGGGAGCTCTAGATCACCCCTGTCCTGTTTAACCACTTAAGGGATTAATATGGGAAAAGGGGGAAAACCACTTAGCATTTAACCATGTGATTAAGTCCAAGCCAAACCACCAACACCAGTTCATATTTAAATTCTTAAACAAAGTTCCAGGTGTTAGAGGCTGGTTATTAGAACTAATAGTAGAAGTCTTACTCTAAAACTCACATTTGCATCTAAATTAACATGTAGTATTTCATTAACGTGTAGCCGTTGAAGAAGAGACTCCGGAAGTGCTGGACTTCCTCCTTCCGGACGAAGAACTAACTCCTGACCAGCAGCCACAAGGCAAGCCCCGGTTTGCATTAACCCTTTTATAAGTCTTACTTTGTTTACATGTGTCATATGAAGTATGTATGTGCATTAGGTATAGGATGAATGAAACCCCACTTGCATAACCAAAGGTTCCTAAAAGAGTGAGGGTAGTGTCAAGGACCTCGAGTAGACAGGCTATGCTTAATGAGTCATAGGACTTCGGTACAAGTCGAGTAGTTGGAATCTACTCGCGAGATAGGCTTGGGACACACGGGTTCGGTTGAGTGATGTGAGATCACTTTAGTAATGAAGATGAGACTAGGCAGGGGCTAGGGCGCAGCAAGAGAGAGTCTTGTGTGCGCAGCCCTGCCCGTGTCGATTGAGGACCGATCCGTGTGCAGCCCTGCTGAACAAGTATTGAACGTACCGAAGGCATATCGGATATATGGGCCCCGATAAACCGATGTAGCCTAAACCTCCGGGCGTCGAGGCATAGCACACCGATTTATAGGTGTAGGTTGAGGGCAGCAAGGTGGAAATCTGCCAACGGGCATAGAGAGATGCTCCGTGTGGGGAACCTCCTGCTCGTTTCGGTGCGACCGGTTCGACGTTTGGGCTGTTGGGTGAAAGGTTGTCCCGTACGACATCGAGTGAGCGTGCTGTGCAGCTCCACTGGTGGGCGTACGTGACGTGCTCTTTGGGTTTTCCCTGCAGGTGTATATCGAGTCGATTCGGCGTCCCTCGCGGTGACGAGTACTGCTTGTTCACTGCGTCGTAACGTAGACTAATGGATGAAATATGTTGATTCAATGATGCTGATTGATATAATTGTATTGCTACATGTGTGCCACCAAATACTGCTTACTAAATTTCAGATTTCATGAACTGTTAACTTGTTGCTAAAAGATGAACTAAGGATGAACTTGTAGGCGTGTCGTTTTGCTGAAATGTTACTATCCTATGTCCATTGTACACCTCATGTAGAGTTTCATGCTTAGGTGAGTCGGTTAAGCCTTGCTGAGCCTTTGTGCTCACGGTTGCTGCTTAAGTGTTTTTCAGGTGAGGAGCCACCCATGGACTCGGAGTACGAGTCCACCGGCGAGGGTTACCCTCCGTCGGGGACCACGGCTGAGTGGGAGCCGTACACGCCTCGCTGAGCTGAGACGTGCAGCTAGTGTGGGTTGCCCTAGGGCTGGGCAACCGACTTTTGCTAAATAGGCGGGCGTGAGTTGTATAGTGTAGTCTTCCGCTGTGTAATAGAACAATAATTGTAACTGAAGTTTGTACTTGTTTGTACAGTTTCAGTTGTTTCCCATGTAATATATTATGTTCTTATGACGTGTGCTGTCGGGTGTCGCATCGCGCGGCACCACCCTCTGCGATCCTGGATGAGCGGATTCCGGTCCGCCACAGCCTGGTATCAGAGCTGCAGTGGGGATAGCACAGTACTAAAGGACTGCATTATGGGAAAAACTTAGGTATACGGTGAGGATTCGGTAGTTGCCCAAGTAAGGACTATATTAGCATAGTTACTTAAAGTGGCAAAGACTAACTTATGTGTTATAATTCTGAATTTCAATTATGTAACGACGCACCTACACTCTGGTAAGTATGGTAAGGAACGCCACCGAAAGCGGTTCAATTTCGGTTAGCTCCCCCTGACGAGGAATGTGGTTCAGGGATTGATCTCACAGCTTGGTGTGAGACGTTAATATGAACCTCTTGGACTCTTCATGTCCCTGAGTTCATATGAAACGGTGATCCCTAGCGTGCATTAGGCAAGTAAGCGGAGACCCCATCGCGTGGTCAGTAACGCGAGAGTGTGTTCGTCTGGAAATAGCCAGGAGGACATACGCAGCGCTTGCCATAGGCGTGCCCTGCAGGGCAGTAGGTGGTATCTGTTGGGTTGATAACATTCCCAACCGTGACGACCCGTACATGATACTCGGGTTCCCCGTCGTGTGGTGTTGAAACACGATCACGTGCCTTGAGACGTGACTTAGCTCAAGGACGGCCGTATGACAATGATACGGGCATTTGTATTTACTTTTAAATATGGAACTGCCTGAAATGAATAACCATTGAGTGCACCATTATTGTGTGGTCTTCTGCAGGTACTAACCACGTATGTATCCGTGTAGGAAACGTGTGCGAGAGGCCGTTTAGTGCCACACTTGAGACGTATATGCCGGTATGATCCGGTTAGGATTTTCTTTTGTGAGGAACGTAGTACCGAAATATTGTAGGCATATGCATGAGTATAATGATAAAAAAGAATTAAAATCATTAGGTTCAACAATTAGGACCCTGGTTGGGTATAAAAATGGGATAGTAAAGTAGGATAGCCAAATGGATGAAAAACAGAGTGCTCTGTTTTGGACAGCAAGTTTGCTGATCTTCAACAGGGCATAACTCGCGGATCCTTTAGCGCAAAGAGGTGTGCTACATAGATCTGGAAAGGTATTGAAGTACTCTACAACTTGGTTGTAGACTTCCAGAGCTGAAACTCACCTTAAGATGGCTTAAATCCCAGAGGAATGTAAACTGTCCAGAACCCGGACAGAGTTAAACATTCTCTGGACTGTTCTGTTTTTCAACCATAACTCCCAGTAGAAAAATCTAAAATTGTCATATAATACATCCTTAGAAAGAGTAGAAGATGTGTGACATCTTTGCGATTCAAAGTTTCTGAAATTTCAGCACGGATTCAGTGGAAACCAGGGTTGGAAACAGCCACTTCCAAGGGAGGTGCTGTTAAAATTCTTTCAGAAATTCTGCTGACTTTAAATTAGCATAACTTTTTAACCAAAGCTGATCTGGGGGCAAATGAGTACTCGTTGGAAAGATACTGAAGTTAAATTTAACTTTGGTTTTCAACTTGAGTCATGAAAATGCCCAGAACCAGATCAAAACTTGGAATGGGTAGAAACTGGTCATTCTGACGGAAGAATGACAATTGAACTCATTGGAGAGGGTGTTGTACCCTAAGGGTGGTATATGTAATGACAACGCGATAGTAATGTCTCGTAGTGACCAAACCTAGTTATGTTGAGCTTCCAAAGTGGAGGTTCATCAAGTTGGATTAAACTAGCTTGTGTTTGGTCTGGTAATGGTGTAGCTTGTGCAAAGTTATTACACTATCTACTTACGAGATGTATCGCATGTTTTCGTTGTCATTGTGTGTTACACCTATTTCATTTAGACTGCATGCAAAATGTTGCGGGACTGATGTTTAATGTCGTGTGGTTGCAGATGGTTCGTACTAGGACCACGCACGAGGTTGGTGGCTCTAGTCAACAGGGAGGTGATGACTCCCAGCCACCGGCCTACCACAGCACCCCGCAGCAGCAGCCACCACCGCCGCCTCCGCTTACTCTAGCGGATGTGATAGCGGCATTGGTGGGAGGTCGTGAGGAGCAGACCGACCTGCTCCGCACGATCGTGCAGAATACGTCCCAGGCGGGAGGACGTCAAGAGCGAGGGCCTCGTGAGCCCCGCGAAGTGTCGTACTCGGATTTCATGAGTACGCACCCTCCAGTGTTCACCGAAGCTGAAGAACCACTGGAGGCGGACAACTGGCTGCGGACTATTGAGTCCAAGTTCGGGCTGCTCCAGTGTACGGAGCGGCAGAAGACACTGTTCGCAGCACAGCAGCTCCACGGTGCCGCTGGTGCGTGGTGGGCGAATTATGTCGCCTCACGTCCGGCTGGCCATGCCGTGGAATGGCAAGAGTTCCGGGAGGCGTTCCGCGCCTATCACATCCCTCCCGGAATAATGAAGAGAAAGTTCCAAGAATTTTTGGAACTGAAGCAGGGCGGGAGGAGTGCCCACGACTACTCCCGTGCCTTCAACCATCTGGCGCAGTATGCGTCAGACTACATCTCCACGGAGGAGAAGAAGAGGGAGCACTTCTATCGGGGGTTACACCCCGAAATGAAGACCTACCTCGTACAATGGAACCGCGGCACATTCAACGACCTAGTCAATGCCGCCATCATGCAAGAGGACGCTCAGCGGGAGTTAGCAGCTGAGCAGAGGAAGCGCAGCGCTCCACCTAGCAGCGGTGGGAGTGGCGCTCCCCAGAAGTACCGTATGGTGTATCGGACACCATCCGGGCAGCAGTGGCGTCCACCGGCGCGACCTCAGCAGTTCGGGGGACGTTCGTTCCAAGCACCCCCGTTCCGTCCGCCGATGCCACCACCAAGACAGCAGCAGCAGCAGACGGTACCCCGGGCGTTTCCACCGCCACAACGCGCCCCGAGTTTCCGTCCACCGATTAGCGGGGGACAGCCCCGTTTCACCTGCTTCACGTGTGGCCAGGCGGGCCACTTCGCGAAGGACTGTCCCCAGGGGCAGCATAGCAGCGGGCAAGCCCAGTTTCAGGGCGGTGCTCGAGGCTGACCTCCGGCGAAGAAGGTTGGTCAGCGGACTGGAGGCGTCCGCAACCTCGACAATGAGGACGCCCCAGAGGGAGACAACGTGCTGGCGGGTACGTTTACTCTCAACCATCAAGCCATCGTCATATTATTTGATTCGGGTGCAACCCACAGCTTTATAAGTGCATCCTATGTGGCTAAACATCAATTGCAAGTCTTCCCAACCGACTGTACTTATATGATATGCTCACCGGGAGGGAAGATTTCAGCTAATATGATGATTCCAAAGGCACCTCTGTGCTTAGGTGGGAAGCTATATCCCACCACCTTGATAATCCTTATGGGACAAAAGATTGATGCAATCTTAGGGATGTCATGGCTGCAATACCATGGCGCTGTCCTAGAGACTCGGACGCGGACGGTTCACTTAAATTCTCCATTCCACCGTCCGCATTCCATGGTGTTAGACACGCCAGTCCGGGAAGTTTTAGCAATTAATAATGCTGAAGTTCTCAAGTTAGAAGACATCCCCGTAGTCCGGGAGTATCCCGACGTGTTCCCGGATGATCTTCCGGGCATGACACCTGAGCGGGATGTCGAGTTCAAGATTGAACTTGCACCCGGGACTACGCCCATATCACGGAGACCATACAAGATGGCTCCAAATGAGCTGGCGGAACTGAAATAACAGCTCAATGATCTGTTGAGCAAGGGTTTCATTCGGCCGAGTTCCTCGCCTTGGGGATGCTCGGCGCTATTCGTGAAGAAGAAGGATGAGACCCTGAGGCTGTGTGTGGATTACCGGCCGCTCAACGCCGTCACCATCAAGAATAAGTACCCACTGCCCCGTATTGACATCTTGTTTGATCAACTTGTGGGGCAAGTGTATTCTCAAAGATGGACCTTCGCTCTGGATATCACCAGATCAAGATCCGGGCGGAGGATATCCCGAAGACGGCGTTCTCGACGAGATACGGCTTATACGAATATCTCGTCATGTCCTTTGGTCTCACAAATGATCCAGCCCATTTCATGTATCTCATGAACTCGGTGTTCATGCCGGAGCTGGACAAATTCGTGGTAGTGTTCATCGACGATATCTTGGTTTACTCCAAGATAGAAGCCGAGCATGCCGCACACTTACGAATCGTTCTTCAACGATTGCGAGACCACAAGCTCTACGCCAAGTTAAGCAAATGCGAATTTTGGATCAGCCAAGTGCCATTCTTGGGACATATCATCTCAGCTGAAGGCATTGCGGTTGACCCAAGTAAAATAGAGCAAGTGTTGAAATGGAAAGCTCCCACTTCAGTCCATGAAGTCAGAAGCTTCCTCGGGTTAGCGGGATACTACCGGAGATTCATTCCAAGTTTCTCCAAGCTCGCTAAGCCGATGACAGAGTTGCTGAAAAAAGGGACAAAATATGTTTGGAACACGGCGTGTGAAGGAGCGTTCCGAACACTGGTGAAGCATCTCACAACAGCCCCAGTATTAGCTCAGCCGGATACAACAAAGCCCTTCGACGTGTATTGTGACGCGTCCGGTATTGGGCTCGGCTGCGTGTTGATGCAGGAAGGACGTGTGGTCGCTTATGGCTCATGCCAACTTCGGAACCATGAGCAGCACTACCCGACTCACGATCTTGAACTTGCTGCCGTGGTGTTGGCGCTGAAAATGTGGAGGCACTATCTCCTGGGGAACTTGGTGCATCTCTACACCGACCACAAGAGCTTGAAATACATTTTCACCCAGAAGGAGCTGAACATGAGGCAGAGGAGGTGGTTAGAACTGATCAAAGATTATGAGATTGAGATCCATTACCACCCCGGCAAGGCGAATGTGGTTGCCGACGCGCTGAGTCGGAAATCACATGTCCATCACCTCACCATTACACCGGTGGAGGAGGAAGAGCCAAGTTTATACTTGGTTCCTTATGGATCGCTGTACAACCTTGCCCTCGTCCCTACTATTAGGGAGGACATCATTGCAGCTCAGAAAAATGATAAAGGCATGGCACATCTCCGGAGACGAATTGCAATGGGGAGATCAAATGTTTCCGGAAAGATGGTGAGGGGACGTTGTGGTTCAATGACCGCATAGTCGTACCCCGAGATATGGAGTTGAGGAAAAAGATCCTCGATGAAGCTCACTTGTCCAAATACTCCATTCATCCGGGCAGCAACAAAATGTACCAAGATTTGAAAAAGAAATTTTGGTGGACACGGATGAAGCGGGAGGTAGCTAAGTACGTATCCGAGTGCGATACGTGCAGACGAGTGAAAGCTGATCACATGAAGAAATCAGGGCTGCTGCAACCCCTGAAGATCCCGGCATGGAAGTGGGAAGATGTGAGCATGGATTTCATTGTGGGATTACCCCTAACATCCAACAAGCATGATTCCATATGGGTAATCGTTGATCGGTTAACCAAGACGGCTCACTTCATTCCGGTGAATACACGTTACAATGCCGGCAAATATTCGGAGCTATACATAGCGAAGATTCTATGCCTATACGGGGTACCCAAGACCATTGTCTCAGATCGAGGTGCATTATTTGTATCTCGCTTTTGGGAGCAGCTACACGCTGCATTGGGTACTAAGTTGATCAGGAGCTCCGCTTATCACCCTCAGACAGATGGCCAGACAGAAAGGGTGAATCAAGTCCTGGAAGACATGTTGAGAGCATGTGCCATCCACCATGGTAGGAATTGGGATGATCACCTACCATTGGCGGAATTCTCGTACAACAACGGTTATCAGGCGAGTATCAAGATGGCACCTTACGAAGCTCTCTACGGTCGTAAATGCCGCACCCCATTAAATTGGTGCGAGTCCGGTGAAAGGGTCACATTCGGAGTTGATGTGGTGAACGACGCCGAAGAGCGCGTTCGGACAATTCAAGCCAATTTGAAGGCCGCTCAATCCCGACAAAAGAGCTACGCTGATAAGAGGCGTAGGCCGTTGCACTTTGACGTTGGGGAACACGTGTACCTCCGCGTGTCTCCAATGAAGGGCGTGCACCGATTCGGTGTGAAGGGGAAGCTGGCTCCCCGTTTCATTGGACCCTACGCTATCACCGAGAAGTGTGGACCAGCAGCGTATCGATTGGAGCTACCGGCATCTCTGGCTGGTGTCCATGATATTTTCCATGTTTCGCAACTGCGAAAATGCTTGAAGCATACAACTGCTGTTCCTACCGAAGACATCGGCGAGCTGAAACCGGATTTAACATATGATGAATATCCGGTGGGAATTCTTGATGAGAAAGCCAGGACCACGCGTAGCAGAACGTTGTGGTTCTACAAAATACTCTGGAGTAACCACACCGCCGAGGAAGCGACGTGGGAGAGCGAGGAGTTCCTTCGCTCAAATTACCCGGAGTTCATGGCTTCTCAACACGGGTAAGTCCCTATTACATCGCTATCTCTTCTTTTATAATCTCGGGACGAGATTCTTTTAAGGGGGGAGGGATGTAAAAGCCCAAGAAAAGGGACTTGCAAAAACTTTTCTGCACCTCACAACACAACAGTTTTGTTGTGGGTAGATTGTGAAATATTGTGAAGAGCAAGTGACCTCCATCAAAGGAGTGATTAGAAGGGAAAGCCTTCACTTTCACAAAGTAGGGTTTCTACACATGAACATGAGAGGTTGAGCTCACCCCTAGAATTTAAAAAGTCTTGGGAAGGTTCAGTCCAAAGCTCATGCAAATTCAACACTTTTTGAGGCACTTTTGGGTTATTTCAAAAGGAGGCCAATTTGAATGTAAATTCAAATTGCAGCAACTTTCATCACCCAAATTCAAAAGTTAGCTCCATATCTATACTCAGCACATTTTTCTGAGTAAACCCACCAAGTTTCATCCCCATTGGAGTTCATCTTGTCGGGAGCCAAATTTGCAATAATTCAAAACTGAATTTGAATTTCAGTTTAAACATGAAGCAAATTTAACCAAACAAAGTTTGAATTTGAGAACTCAAATTCAAACCAAGACTTGGGGTCTAAGTCTCTCATTCAATGTGTAGTTGCTGGGATATTTACAAAAGAAATGGAGAAGAGAGGATTAGGGGAGAGTGGGCCCACAAGTCAGTGGGGGAAACTTGTTTCCCAAACCGAGCGTGGCTATTTTCTCCCGACGTCGGTCGAACACCTCGCGCCAGCTGCGGACAGCACCGGCGTCCGACCGCCTCACCTCGCCACCTCCTGCTCGGCGACCGAGCGCACGCGTGCCCGACGCGGTTTAAGTTCCCAGCCCACGTGAGCCAGCCTCATCTCCTCCGCTCTGCCCGTTCCTACCCGAAACGAAAAACGACACCCGCCGCTCCCCTCGGCTCCTCGTCGCGCCGTTGATCCAGGCGACCTCGCGACCGGAGTTCAACAGCAAAGACACGCGCCGGGGACTGCTCGAGCTCACGGTGAAGACCCTACCCTCTTCCATGTTTTGTAGGGGGAGTATTTCCCCGTCTAGTCCTCGGTGCTCAACAAAAACGAGTGAGCAGAAATGCCGAAATTCGCGGCGATCGGTCCTGCACAGCATAAACCCAGCTGAGCATAGGTTCTACACGCCCCCACGGCCACCTAGGATCCAAAACCATCGAAACAATCGAGCCTTTGCGCTGATATCCAAGTTTTTCGAGCAACAGTCGATATCGGGCCTAGGTCGACGGTGAGATCCCGGTTCCGGCTATTTCCATGGCCAACCGAGCTCATATTCGTGCGCAGCATGCCATGGTGGAGCTGTAGGAGCAAACCGCTTGAGAAATAAGGCCCGGAGTATCCCGGACGACGTCACCGGAGCAGAGGGAGGCTCTGTCGCCGTCGCGGGCATAGTTCCGGCCATTGCCGAGCTCCGGTGAGGGCACCATCGTGTTCTCCGAGTCGAGTTAGGCACAGGCGGCAAGTTTTGTCAAAGGTCGGGTGGGGAAACGCCCGGCGGCGAGCGCTCCGGCGAAGCGCCGCCGCGGGAACTGCGGGAGAGCGCGAGGTAGACGAAGGGGGGGCCGGGTCCACCGGTCAGCCTCTGATCTCGCGCGGGGATCGGGTTTGCGGCCGGGATTCAGGGTGGCAGCCCGGGTAAAACCCCGTGGGCCGCGGTGTGGCCGCTTTCTGAGTGGGCCGGCTCGAGGAGTGGGTCCCACCCGCAGGATTTAAACATTTTTGGAATTTCCAGTTTTAGTGCAAACTTTAGAACCCCATAACCTTGGCTAGGAAGCTCCAAATTTAGTGATTCAAATTGGGTTGGATTCATCGTGCCTAGCTCTGTCCAGATATACAACCCAATTTGTATGAAACCCATTAATTAATTCTGGAAAATTCTTTAAAGCTTTTCAGCAAAAGAATTTTAGAGGGAGTTTGGTTCATCCAAAAATCCCCAAATTTTGCCAGGATGTTCTTTAGGACATTAGTAAACCCCTGTAAAAGTTTCAGACCATTTGGAGTTTATTTGGTCAGAAATTCAAATTGGAAGGTGCTGTGTTCATTTGAATACAGAAACATTTTCAGAGAATTTCCAAAACTTAGAAATTCAATTCTGGGCAAACCTTGACTCCAAAAATGCTAGGAAAATTCATGCAAACTCTAGGAGCTATAATTGAAATTATAGTTCACTAAGTTGGGTATGAACAGGGGTATTACCTCAGGATAAATTCTTCCTTGTTGATTTGCCAAGAGAATTATTCTGAGCAAACCACTCCATGAAAAGTGCTAATGTTTGGTCCAGAGAGTTTTCTTGTGACAAGGAACTCACACAAAAATTCTCAGCTCCATGGGAGCTCTAGATCACCCCTGTCCTGTTTAACCACTTAAGGGATTAATATGGGAAAATGGGGAAAACCACTTAGCATTTAACCATGTGATTAAGTCCAAGCCAAACCACCAACACCAGTTCATATTTAAATTCTTAAACAAAGTTCCAGGTGTTAGAGGCTGGTTAATAGAACTAATAGTAGAAGTCTTACTCTAAAACTCACATTTGCATCTAAATTAACATGTAGTATTTCATTAACGTGTAGCCGTTGAAGAAGAGACTCCGGAAGTGCTGGACTTCCTCCTTCCGGACGAAGAACTAACTCCTGACCAGCAGCAACAAGGCAAGCCCCGGTTTGCATTAACCCTTTTATAAGTCTTACTTTGTTTACATGTGTCATATGAAGTATGTATGTGCATTAGGTATAGGATGAATGAAACCCCACTTGCATAACCAAAGGTTCCTAAAAGAGTGAGGGTAGTGTCAAGGACCTCGAGTAGACAGGCTATGCTTAATGAGTCATAGGACTTCGGTACAAGTCGAGTAGTTGGAATCTACTCGCGAGATAGGCTTGGGACACACGGGTTCGGTTGAGTGATGTGAGATCACTTTAGTAATGAAAATGAGACTAGGCAGGGGCTAGGGCGCAGCAAGAGAGAGTCTTGTGTGCGCATCCCTGCCCGTGTCGATTGAGGACCGATCCGTGTGCGGCCCTGCTGAACAAGTATTGAACGTACCGAAGGCATATCGGATATATGGGCCCCGATAAACCGATGTAGCCTAAACCTCCGGGCGTCGAGGCATAGCACACCGATTTATAGGTGTAGGTTGAGGGCAGCAAGGTGGAAATCTGCCAACGGGCATAGAGAGATGCTCCGTGTGGGGAACCTCCTGCTCGTTTCGGTGCGACCGGTTCGACGTTTGGGCTGTTGGGTGAAAGGTTGTCCCGTACGACATCGAGTGAGCGTGCTGTGCAGCTCCACTGGTGGGCGTACGTGACGTGCTCTTTGGGTTTTCCCTGCAGGTCTATATCGAGTCGATTCGCCGTCCCTCGCGGTGACGAGTACTGCTTGTTCACTGCGTCGTAACGTAGACTAATGGATGAAATATGTTGATTCAATGATGCTGATTGATATAATTGTATTGCTACATGTGTGCCACCAAATACTGCTTACTAAATTTCAGATTTCATGAACTGTGAACTTGTTGCTAAAAGATGAACTAAGGATGAACTTGTAGGCGTGTCGTTTTGCTGAAATGTTACTATCCTATGTCCATTGTACACCTCATGTAGAGTTTCATGCTTAGGTGAGTCGGTTAAGCCTTGCTGAGTCTTTGTGCTCACGGTTGCTGCTTAAGTGTTTTTCAGGTGAGGAGCCACCCATGGACTCGGAGTACGAGTCCACCGGCGAGGGTTACCCTCCGTCGGGGACCACGGCTGAGTGGGAGCCGTACACGCCACGCTGAGCTGAGACGTGCAGCTAGTGTGGGTTGCCCTAGGGCTGGGCAACCGACTTTTGCTAAATAGGCGGGCGTGAGTTGTATAGTGTAGTCTTCCGCTGTGTAATAGAACAATAATTGTAACTGAAGTTTGTACTTGTTTGTACAGTTTCAGTTGTTTCCCATGTAATATATTATGTTCTTATGACGTGTGCTGTCGGTTGTCGCATCGCGCGGCACCACCCTCTGCGATCCTGGATGAGCGGATTCCGGTCCGCCACAGTATCCTATATCAAGGTAGTTCTAATGCCAATATATGCATCCTAGGTTTGCATATGGTCAGCGTGGCTCAACTACCAAATCTGTGACTAGGCATGGCGGTTTTTAATATCAATCTGTGACCTATTTAGGTTGTGTGATCCTCGATTAACCCGTGGCAGGTTGATACCAATCTGTGCCTGATACCAACTTGTGACTTCTATCTAAGCCTGTAATCTACTGTCAACCCATGGCTCTGATACCAATCTGTGACTCCCTCAATTCTGTGGAAAAACCACGGAACCGAGAACTGATGCATATGTGTGCCCAGGATGTTCATCACACATATACACATCATCCACAAACTGAATTTCAGAATATAAGTAACCACGAATAACAGAGTTTATTACAATGTCTCATGAGTCTTGGACTCATGCTAACAGCGGAAGTCTTAATCTAATAGTGGAAGTCTTTATTCTAGCAGCGGAAGTCTTCTAACTAATGCGGAAGCAATCTAAGCAGCAGCAGCAGCTCCATCTCTGCCCCATCCCCACAGGCAAGGTTGAGGACAGATTACACGCCTAAGACTCCACTTTGTCTTCATAGTAATCTTCTCCTGTAGCTGATGATGAAGTAATAATACAAGTCTGAGTACAATGATGTACTCAGCAAGTGCGGAAAATATGATATGTTGCCCACAACAAGGTAGATATAAAAAGGCTCATTGCAGAAAGCAAATTTATTTATCAAAACCACGATAAAATAGCAACTCAACTTTAAGTGAACGTAATCCCAACACGTATTAAAATACCAATTATACCTCCATTATGTTCATCACTTCCCATGTCCCAACCAGATATTAATCATCTTCATTCTTGCTCACGAATACCTTCTCAAATTCGCCACCATCTCACGAATACCATCTCGTATTCGCTACCATTTCATCTCATAAACAATTCCGTCTTCACAGCGAGACCAATCTCGTTGCCATGACTCAACAGTCATGCAACCAAATCTTATCATCCGGACTCAACAGTCCCGAAAGACAAACCATGACCAAAACCGTAACTAGTAACCATCCCAACTAATCGTGGAAGTTGGTCAGGCGCTCGTGACCGTAAGCTCGGCTATCATGATAGTTTTAGACTCTGCAGAGTTTGTACCAGTTTACCCACAAGTTTTTGATTTTGTCACCCATCGGTGACTGCAGAACCTCCATTATACCAATACACAAACGTCGGTGTATGGACAAGAGATCACAAAATAGCCTTTACAAAGGGGTTACTAGATGTATGGACTCACTAAGGTTTCACCGGCAAGCTAGAATCTCCAATTCTCCCATCCACGGGCACCATCTCGTGCCATGCAGTTCCCAGGGCAGTCCTCACTCGACTCCCATTACCCACGCCTTCCACGGTCCATAACAATCTTGTAACTTACCTGATTAGTCAGCTAAGCCGCACCCATACTTGGCCTTGTGGTGGCACTGTTATCCTAGCATGTACTCGCATGAACCGGTCCTTAGATCTATGGCAAGTAACCACCATCTCAGGCTAACTCATTCACAAATCCAGGCTTGCATAGATCTCCCTCCGATCCATGTTCATTATCAACATCAGTTTCTTATTATCATTACGAGTGCAGTTAGCTGGACACATCTATTTCGCCTCCCAATCCTGTGGACTTAGCGAAGCATAAAAGCAAAAACCATACCCAACTGATAAATTTCCCTGGCGACAAGGGTGATTTAACCAAAACTAGTAAACTCCTATAAAAGGGTTTCACATCATGTTTGACTCAGCACACACACCTTTTTGCGAAAACAAAATAGTTTTCCTAAAAACATAGGATCGATATGGTCAAGGGGTTACTTGCCTTGTTCTTGCGGTACCTGTTGCTCTTGGATCTCGAAACCTTGTTGTTGCAGCTCGTCGTAGACAGCTCCCTGACCTTGTCCTTCTATATAAGATCACGCACATACAAGATTCATAACAATCAATATCATGCACAAACCCTACTTTAAGATGTAATGATGCATATGCATGCTAATCCTATGGTGCATGTTTTGGTTTGTGCGTGTTCTTGCATGTTTGTATGGGGTTTTTATGAAGAACAGAGGTGTATAGATCAAATGTTGACGTGGCGATGATCTGGACTCAAGATCTAGATCAAACCGATCAACACGTGATCTGTCCACGAAAAAGCTTCTGTTTCGAAGGAATTGAAGAAACAGATGCTAATAAAAATTGTGATGATGCCGTGAGGTGATAATGGAGACCTACCTTACGTTCTTCTTGGTCTCAGTGTCCTTCTCCTAGCAAGACAAATCGTTGGGGCTCTCTTCCGGCGATCTCCCATGGCTGAACTCCGGCGAAGGGTTTACTCCGCGAGTTTGGGGCTAGGGCTTCTAAGTTGTTGGCTCAGAGAAGATGTTACGACCAAGGAGTTTGTTTTGGGTTCTATTTATAAGAGGGAAACGAAGGGTTCTTATCTGATTGGACTTCAAATAAGAGTCCCATTCAAACTGTTTTTGAATATTAACAACTTATCTTTAGTTGATTTGGTGCGGTAGCATTGTGGAATTCATGTCGGTTTCCTCAGTACCGGGGATTCCCACGCGTACAGAAGAAAACTCACTTCAGAATCGCGTCCTTACGTGGTGATGAGCTCCGGAAGCTCCACGTGTCGATCAGGGGCCTGGTCTCCCTTTTCCGCAAAGACGAGCTCTGGTTGTGCCGCGTGTCAAGCGAGCGAGACCTCCCTCTTTCTCAGAGGCGGGCTCCGCGTGCGCCACGTATCCAGGCGGGTCGAAACCTCCTCACTATTCAGAGATGCGCTCTGTGCACGCCACGTGTCAGTGCCGGACCTCCCCTCTCTACGGAGGTGGCTCCGGGTGTGCCACGTGTCCTAACAGCGCCAGACTTCCTTTCTTCTCGGAGACGAGCTCCGAGGTTGACACGTGTCCAACAGTGACGGACCTCCCGGAGATAAGCTCCGGAGATGACACGTGTCCAATAGGACTGGACCTCTCGGAGGTGAGCTCTGAGACCGACATCTGTCTAGCGGGGCCGGACCTCTCGGAGGTGAGTTCCGAGAGCGACACGTGTTCGGCGTGACTGGTCCTCTGTTTTCCACGGTCACTAGCTCCGAAGGCGACACGTGTCCTGTGGGACTGGCCTCGCTTCTCCGCAGAGGCTTGCTCCAGGGCAACACGTGTCCCACAGGGTCGGACCTCTCCCCATTCGCGGTATGAGCTCCGGACCCGCCACGTGGCCAGCGGCCCGCGGAAAATGTCTACGGCGCTCTAGGCGAACTGGAATTGGCTCCTTTTGGCTATCTTTTGATTCTTCTCTATTTCAATCTTATAAAAATTTTTATGAAACATGAATATATGTAGAAATCGAAAAATGAGGGTGTCACATAGGCTAAACTGCCTTACAAAGTTCAGCCTTTATTGGAAATTCAAATTTAAACAGAAACTTTTCAGAATTCCTATCCAACTTCAAAAATTTCAAATCTCTCTGTTGGTAGCTCCAAAAATGGTGAAACAAATTTTGTTAGAATCATGGAGACTTACCCTAATCAGATCTTCCACTTTTAGCTATGTTAAAACTCCTGATTTGGGCTCAAAAACTCAGAGAAGCCTTGTACGTGTAGGAATTTTGGAGACTACATTGTTCATAGACAATTCTCCAAATTTCGCTCAGATCATCCTTAGAGAGTCTAGTCTCCACTGTAAAAATCCCAAAGCCAATTAAGGATTCTAAATAGCAGTAGCTATGAATAGAAGTTCAATTCTTAAAAGTCCTTAATACTTATTGTGACGCCCTCAATTCTGTGGGGAAACCACGGAACCGAGAACTAATGCATATGTGTGCCCAGGATGTTCATCACACATTCACATACGTTCCACAAACTGAATTCAGATTATATATTACCATGAATAACAGGGTTTATTACAATACCTCATGAGTCTCGGACTCATGCTCACAGCGGAAGTCTTATTTCTATGCAGCGGAAGTCTTTATTCAAATGCGGAAGCAATTTAGCTAATGCGGAAGCAAATCTAAGCAGAAGTGGCTCCATCTCTACATCCTCCACAGGCAAGGTTGAGAACAGATCACACACCTTAATGCTCCACTTGGTCTTCATAGTAGGCTTCTCCTGCTGCTGATGATGAAATAATAATGCAAGTTTGAGTACAATGATGTACTCAGCAAGTGCAGGAAAAACATGATATGCAGCTCATAACAAGGTGGGTATAAAAAGGCTCATTTGTAGAAAAGAAAATTTATAAAACCATGATAAAACAGCAACTTAGCTTTAGATGAATGTAATCCCAGCATGAATTAAATTACTAACATACCTTCATCCCTTTCCGTGTTCCATCCGAACATTAACCAACCTTTATTCATACTCACGAATACCTCCTCGTATTTGCTACCATCTCATGAATACCATCCCGTATTCGCTACCATCTCATCTCATAAAACAACTCCTTCTCGCACCGAGACCAATCTTATGTCACGACCCAACAGTCATGCGACCATCTCATCACCCGCACTCAACAGTCCCAACAACCAAACCATAACCAAACTCAATAACCATAACCAAGAACCTTCCCAATAACCATCCCAACTAATCAAGGCAGTTTAGCCAGGCGCTCGTGACCGTAAGCTCGGCTATCATGATAGTTTTAATAACTCTGCAGAGTTTGCACCTCTTTACCCACAAGTTTGTGATTTCGTCACCCGTCGGCGACTGCAGAACCTCCATTATACCAGTACACAACCGTCGGTGTATGGTCAAGAGATCACAAAATAGCCTTTACAAAGGGGTTACTAGATGTATGGACTCACTAAGGTTTCACCGGCAGGCTAGAATCTCCAATTCTCCCACCCACGGGCCCCCTCTTGTGCCATGCAGTTCCCAGGGCAGTCCTCACTCGACTCCCATTCCTCGCGCCTTCCACAGTCCATAACACCCTAGCAACTTACCTAATTACTCAGCTAAGCCGCACCCATACTTGGCCTTATGGTGGCACTGTTATCCTGGCATGTGCATGCATGAACAGGTCCTTAGATCTATGGCAAGTACACCACCGTCTCATGCTACCTCATTCACAAACCCAGTCTTGACTAGATCTCCCTCCGATCCATGTTCATTTAACATCATCAGTTTCTCATTATCATTACGAGTGCAGTTAGCTAGGCACATCTATCTCGCTTCCCAATCCCATGGACTCAGCGAAGCATAAAAGTAAAAACCATACCCGACTCATAAACTTCCCAGGCGACAAGTGTGGTTTAACCAAAGCTAATAAACTCCTATAAAAGGGTTTCCCATCATGTTTGACTCAGTACGCACACCTTTTCGCAAAACAAAACAGTTTTACCCAAAACATAGGATCAATATGGTCAAGGAGCACTTGCCTTGTTCTTGCGGTTCCGGGGGTTCTTGGATCTCAAAACCTTGTTGCTGCAGCTCGTCGTAGACAGCTCCCTGAGCTTGTCCTGCTAGGTCGGATTTCGTGCACACAAGATTCACAGCAATCAATATCATGCACAAACCTTAAACTAGATGCGATGATGCATATGCATGTTATCCTGTGATTAGTTTTATTAGATTGGTTTGTATGTGTTCTTGCATGGCTGGCATGGACAGAGGTGTTCGGATCAAAGGTGGATGTGGCGATGATCTTGTCTTTAGATCATTTTGATCATCAAGTGATCTATCCACGAGAAGGCTTCTGGAAGGAATCAAAGAACAGATGCAAAGAGAATACAATGATGTCGTAAGGTGGTGTAGAAGTCCTACCTTACGTCCTTCTTGGTTTTCGAGGTCCTCCTTAGACCGCTCGGTTCTCCTCCGATGATCTCCCTTGTTGTGCTTCGGCGATGGTTTACTCGGCGAGTTAGGGCTAGGGCTCTAAGTCGTCGGCTCAGGAGTTGGAAAGGAAGTTTGTGATTTCGGCCAGGGGTTCTGGTTCTATTTATAATCGGAAAGAGAAGAGTCCTAATCTGATTGTATCCCGAGTAAGAGTCCTATTCAGATAGTTGTTGGATCCTAACATCTTATCTTTGTGGAATTCAAGTCGGTTTCCTTTACGCACCGGTATTCTTACGCGTAAAAACCGCTCCAAAACTCGTTACCTCCGCGGTGATGAGCTCCGGAAGCGCCATGTGTCCTCAGGGGCCTGGTATCTCCTTCTCCGCAGAGATGAGCTCCGGTTGTGTCGCGTGTCAAACGAGCAAGACTTCCCTCTTCTTCGCGGAGGTGAGCTCCGCGCACGCCACGTGTCAGTGTCGGACCTTTCCTCTCTTCTTTCCTCAGAGACGAGCTCTGAGGTTAACACTTGTCCAACAGTGATGGACCTCTCGAAGATAAGCTCTGGTGGCGACACATGTCCAATAGAACCGGACCTCTCAGAGGTGAGCTCCGAGATCGACAATATCCCGTGCGACTGGTCCTCTGATTTCCGTGATGACTAGCTCCGAAGGTGACATGTGTCCTGCGGAAATGCCTTTGCTTTTTCCGCAGAGGAAAGCTCCGAGAGAAACATGTGTCCCCTAGGGTCGGACCTCTCCCCTTTTGCGCAGGTGAGTCCCGAACCTGCCACGTAGCTATTTTAGCGGCGGACCTCTCCCCACCTCGCAGGGACGAGCTCCGAACACGCCACGTGGCCATCGGCCGCGGTGAGTTGTCTTTGGCGTTTTCTGAGAGCTGGATTCGGCTCTTATTGGCTATCCTTTTGATATTTTTTTCTGTTCCTTATTTTCTGAATATGTTTCGTCTTCATAAAGCATGAACATATGCTGACACCCGAGATGAGGGTGTCACAAATTTACCCCCCTTAAATTGAATCTCGCCCTCGAGATTCGTTAGTAGTAAATAGATGGGGAAGTTCTGCCTTGATATCCTCTTCACGCTCCCATGTGGCTTCAGCTTCGGTGTGATGGCTCCATTGTACCTTGCACCATCGAATCATCTTGTTCCGGGTGACCCTTTCCTTTACGTCCAAGATTCGGACAGGGTGTTCTGCATAAGTCAGGTCCTTTTGAAGTTCAAGCTCTCCCATTGATACTTGTTCCTCTGGTACTCTCAAGCACTTCTTGAGCTGGGATACATGAAACACGCCATGTATGTCGGAGAGGTGGGTTGGGAGCTCTAGTTGATAAGCTACTTCTCCTCGCTTGTCCAGAATCTTAAATGGTCCGATGTAGCGAGGTGCTAGCTTGCCTTTGACGTTGAAACGTTGTTGGCCTCGGATAGGCGATACCTTAAGGTATACGAAGTCTCCTACTTCAAAAGTCAACTTCCTTCTCCTATTGTCCGCATAGCCTTTCTGTCGTGATTGAGCAGCCTTTAAGTTCTCCCGTATCGTTTGGACTTGCTTTTCAGCCTCTTGTAGCACTTCGGGTCCAAACACCTGGTTCTCTCCGGTTTCGTTCCAGAATAGTGGTGTTCTACACCGTCTACCATATAATGCTTCGAAAGGCGACATCTTCAAGCTAGCTTGGTAGCTGTTGTTATAGGAGAACTCGGCATACGGTAAACTCCTATCCCAACTACGCCCATGTTTCAAGGCGCAAGCTCTCAACATGTCCTCCAGAGTTTGGTTTGTCCTTTCGGTTTGCCCATCAGTTTGTGGGTGATAGGGGGAGCTAAAATCTAGTCGTGTGCCCATGGCTTTCTGCAGCTTCCTCCAGAACCTAGAGGTAAACTGAGAACCTCGATCTGAGACTATCCTCTTCGGGACTCCATGACAGCACACGATCTGTTCCATGTACAACTTGGCTAATTGTGCAACGTTGTAACTGGCCTTTACAGTGAGAAAATGGGCTGTTTTCGTCAACCGGTCCACGATAACCCAGATGGAGTCATAACCCGACTGAGTTCGTGGCAATCCGACGATGAAATCCATACTGATGTCCTCCCACTTCCATTCGGGTATCTTCAAGGGTTGCAACAATCCAGCGGGTTTTTGATGTTCGGTCTTCACCCGTTGGCATGTGTCCATAGGGCAACGTATTCGGCTATATCCTTTTTCATACCATCCCACCAATAACAAGTTTTCAAGTCCTTGTACATTTTGCTGCTTCCGGGATGTATGGAGTAGGCCGAATCATGTGCCTCTCCCAATATCATGTCGCACAGGTGTTTCATGTTAGGCACACAAATCATTTTTCCTAACCAAAGCGTACCCTTCTCATCCTCCTTGAAATCCCTCTCTATTCCTTGTCGGATTCTTTCCTTAATCTCCTTGATCCCCTCATCGATTGCTTGGCCCTCTCTTATCTCTTGCTCTAATGAAGGGCGGATCTCCATTATTTCCATGTTGTTCAAGAATCGGAGGTGTAACCATTCGAACTCCTTCTGTAGTTTGGGTGGTAGCTCCCGAACCGTGAGTTGGTGACATGCTCCCTTTCTGCTTAATGCATCAGCTACCACATTGGCCTTCCCAGGGTGATAGTTGATTCCAACATCATAATCCTTGATAAGCTATAGCCATCGATGTTGCCTCAAATTCAAATCTGTTTGAGTAAATATGTACTTGAGGCTCTTATGATCCGTATAGATCTCACATCGATGACCAAGTATATAATGTCTCCAAATCTTCAATGCATGCACTACTGCTGCTAGCTCCAAGTCATGCGTAGGATAATTAAGCTCGTGCTTCTTTAATTGCCGTGAGGCATAGGCTACCACTTGTCCTTCCTGCATGAGCACACATCCGAGCCCCTGTCTGGATGCGTCACAATATATGTCAAAACTCTTGCCTACGTATGGAAATACCAGAACTGGTGCTGTGGTTAGCCTTTTCTTGAGTTCCTCAAAACTTTCTTGGCAGGCTGGTGTCCATTGAAAGACCTTTCCCTTAATTAGCAACTCCGTCATAGGTTTTGCTATTTTAGAGAAGTCTTTAATGAAGCATCGATAGTATCCAGCCATCTCATGAAAACTCCGAATATCCCTCACGCTTTGCGGTTGGTCCCACGTTAGAACGTCTCTTACTTTCCCGGGATCAACCGATACCCCTTCCTTGGAGATAATGTGGCCTAGGGAAGATATTTCCTTTAGCCAAAATTGACACTTGTTAAGCTTGGCATACAATTGATGCGCACACAATTTCTGCAAGGTCAATTTCGAATGTTCTTCATGCTCCTCCTTACTTTTTGAATACACCATAATGTCGTCGATGAAAACCACGATGAACTTGTCCAAGTACTCCATGAAAACCTTGTTCATAAGGTACATGAAGTAGGCGGGTGCATTTGTCAACCCAAAAGACATGCTGGTATATTCATATGAACCATACCGTGTTCGAATGGCTGTCTTGGGTATATCGGAGGGCTTAATATTCAGCTGGAAGTATCCCG
The DNA here is from genome assembly GCA_030760725.1 of Neostapfia colusana. Taxonomy (NCBI): domain Eukaryota; kingdom Viridiplantae; phylum Streptophyta; class Magnoliopsida; order Poales; family Poaceae; genus Neostapfia; species Neostapfia colusana. The sequence continues at coordinate 35,363,471 of JASWHV010000003.1, forward strand.
ACCGAAGATCAATCTTGGAGAACACTCGGGCTCCTTTCATTTGGTCGATAAGGTCCTCTATACTGGGCAGAGGGTATTTGTTCTTGATTGTTACCTTGTTAAGAAACCTATAGTCCACGCACATCCTTTGGGTTCCATCCTTCTTGTCTACGAAGAGCACCGGAGCTCCCAATGGTGACGAGCTTGGACGGATAAAACCCTTCTCTAACTGTTGTTGAATTTTCTTCTTGAGTTCAACTAGCTCGTTGACGGGCATCCTATAGGGTCACTTGGCTATGGGTGCAGTTCCGGGTACCAAATCTATGGCAAACTCAATGTCCCGGTCAGGTGGCATACCTGGAAGCTCTTCCGGGAACACGTCTGAAAATTCCTGAACCACTGGAATGCTGTCCAATGTTTTTCCTTTCACGTGGTTCAAATTTGCCCGTTCGGTTGTTTGCTAGGCTGACTCAAACTCGACACGAATACCATGCTCGCTTGTCAACTGCACGCTTCTTTCAGCACATTGGATTACTCCATTGTGCTTGCTTAGCCAATCCATTCCGAGTATGATGTCAATCCCTTGGGAGTCAAGACAATAAGGTTGGCAAGGAAGTCTACCCCCTTATTTTAAGGCTTACTTTAGGACATACTATATTAGTCCTCATTTCTCCTCCGGGAGAATTAACTAACATAGCACATTCTAAGTGGGGTACGGGTAGATGATGTTTGGCAACATATTTGGATGATATGAAGGAATGCGATGCTTCAGAATCAAATAAAATGGCGGCTGGGTTGGAGTTGGCAAGGAACATACCAATTGCGACGTCCTCAGCCTGGTGTGCCTCCTCGGCAGTGACATGGTTCACGTGGCCACGAGCATAGTTCCGTTGTCCACGGTTTCCTTGATTGTCCCCTCCGTTCGGTCGCTGGTTCTGTTTGGGCATGTTGCCTTGCTGTCCAGGGCCCCTCCTCGGGCACTGGTTCGCGAAGTGGCCTACTTCACCGCATGCAAAGCATGCCCTGTTTCCTACGGCAGCAGGTATGTTGGAGCGGGGGTTTTGAACAGGAGCGCCATTGTTAGGTCGGGGCGCAGGAGGCATGGGTGCACGAGGTGCCGGTGCAACGAATTGTTGCTGTGGTGGCTGACCAGGGCGGTATGCAGGAGTGGTCGATCCATACTGCGGTGCAGGGGGCATGTACCGAGGTCGTACGTTGCTCCCTTGGGGCTGGTATGGCATCTTCCTCTTGCACTCTCGCTCGATCTCTCAGATCTTGTTTTCAACCACTATGGCCTTGTCAACCAGCTTCTGGAAGCCTACATAGTCATTGTTGAGGAGCTGAACCTGGATCTCATTGTTCAACCCTCTCATGAACAGGTACTGCTTCCTTTGGTCTGAGTTGAAATCTTCGGGCGCATATCGGGACAGTTGTATGAACTTGTTGAGATACTCATTCACACTTTTCTGTCCTTGGCGGAGACCTTCGAACTACTGCCTTTTGAGCATCATTACACCAGCAGGGATGTAGTGAGAGCGGAAACTTTCCTTGAACTTAGTCCAAGTGATTGTCTCCGGGTTGGCGTGAGCATTGCTCAGGGCATCCCACCAGTTAGCAGCGGCTCCCATAAATTGGTGCGACGCGAAGAGAACCTTCTCTCGGTCATTGCACTGAACAATGGCAAGCTTTTTCTCCATGGATTTTAACCAATCATCGGCCTCCATGGGATCACTAGCTTGACCAAAGGTGGGTGGTCGAGTCCTCATGAACTCTCCCAACCTGTTATGAGCCGGCGGTGGTGGTGGCGGTGGTGCCGGAACGGGGTTTTTGTTGGCCTGCAACTGACCCAAAGATTGGATCATGGTTTGCATAAGCTGGTTTTGCATGGCCAGCAGCCGTTCCAGGTGAGTTTCACCAGCTCCAGGGTTAGCAGGAACTTCCTCGTGGTCATCCTTCTGGACGTTCCTTCGGCCAGCATTTCCTCTCACCATCTGTGATAGAGAACGAAATAGAATAGAAGGTTAGAAAGTTAGGTAGGTCCCTTCAACTATATGCATCAAGGTGAGTTGGACTATATATATATCAGCCCATATGAGGATGTGAACAAGTGCCGAAGCATCTCACACCTCTTTCTTCTTACGTGTGGATATGGACAGCGTTTGGAGACGTCCCACAACTCACACTAAGCACATAATCACAAACAATCATTGCAAGGGCTCATACAGCTCCTATTCAAGGATGGTTCCCTATGTCAAGGTGGGTTTAAAGCCAATCTATGCTATTCACCCTAGGACGCTTCCTTTGGTCAGCGTGGCTTTGCTATCTGTCTGGGTCTAATCTGTGATTCCTATTTAAGGGTGTAACCTACTGTTAACCCATGGCTCTAATGTCAATCTAAGGTTTCTATCTAGGCATGTAACCTACTGTCAACCCGTGGCTCTGATACCAATCTGTGACGCCCTCAAGTCTGTGGGGAAACCACGGAACCGAGAACTAATGCATATGTGTGCCCAGGATGTTCATGACACATACACATACGTTCCACAAACTGAATTCAGATTATATATTACCACGAATAACAGGGTTTATTACAATACCTCATGAGTCTTGGACTCATGCTCACAGCGGAAGTCGTACTTCTATGCAGCGGAAGTCTTTATTCTAATGCGGAAGCAATTTAGCTAATGCGGAAGCAAATCTAAGCAGAAGTGGCTCCATCTCTACACCCTCCACAGGCAAGGTTGAGAACAGATCACACGCCTTAATGCTCCACTTGGTCTTCATAGTAGGCTTCTCCTGCTGCTGATGATGAAATAATAATGCAAGTTTGAGTACAATGATGTACTCAGCAAGTGCGGGAAAAACACGATATGCAGCTCATAACAAGGTGGGTATAAAAAGGCTCATTTGCAGAAAAGCAAATTTATAAAACCATGATAAAACAGCAACTTAGCTTTAGATGAATGTAATCCCAGCATGAATTAAATTACAAACATACCTTCATCTCTTTCCGTGTTCCATCCGAACATTAATCAACCTTTATTCATACTCACGAATACCTCCTCGTATTCGCTACCATCTCACGGATACCTTCCCGTATTCGCTACCATCTCATCTAATAAAACAACTCCTTCTCGCACCGAGACCAATCTTATGTCACGACCCAACAGTCATGCGACCATCTCATCACCCGGACGCAACAGTCCCAACAACCAAACCATAATCAAACTCAATAACCATAACCAAGAACCTTCCCAATAACCATCCGAACTAATCATGGCAGTTTAGCCAGGCGCTCGTGACCGTAAGCTCGGCTATCATGATAGTTTTAATAACTCTGCAGAGTTTGCACCTCTTTACCCACAAGTTTGTGATTTCGTCACCCGTTGGTGACTGCAGAACCTCCATTATACCAGTACACAACCGCCGGTGTATGGTCAAGAGATCACAAAATAGCCTTTACAAAGGGGTTACTAGATGTATGGACTCACTAAGGTTTCACCGGCAGGCTAGAATCTCCAATTCTCCCACCCACGGGCCCCCTCTTGTGCCATGCAGTTCCCAGGGCAGTCCTCACTTGACTCCCATTCCCCGCGTCTTCCACAGTCCAAAACACCCTAGCAACTTACCTAATTACTCAGCTATGCCGCACCCATACTTGGCCTTGTGGTGGCACTGTTATCCTGGCATGTGCATGCATGAACCGGTCCTTAGATCTATGGCAAGTACACCACCGTCTCATGCTACCTCATTCACAAACCCAGTCTTGCCTAGATCTCCCTCCGATCCATGTTCATTTAACCTCATCAGTTTCTCATTATCATTACGACTGCAGTTAGCTAGACACATCTATCTCGCTTCCCAATCCCATGGACTCAGCGAAGCATAAAAGTAAAAACCATACCTGACTCATGAACTTCCCAGGCGACAAGGGTGGTTTAACCATAGCTAATAAACTCCTATAAAAGGGTTTCCCATCATGTTTGACTCAGTACGCACACCTTTTCGCAAAACAAAACAGTTTTACCCAAAACATAGGATCAATATGGTCAAGGAGCACTTGCCTTATTCTTGCGCTTCCGGGGGTTCTTGGATCTCAAAACCTTGTTGCTGCAGCTCGTCGTAGACAGCTCCCTGAGCTTGTCCTGCTAGGTCGGATTTCGTGCACACAAGATTCACAGCAATCAATATCATGCACAAACCTTAAACTAGATGCGATGATGCATATGCATGTTATCCTGTGATTAGTTTTATTAGATTGGCTTGTACGTGTTCTTGCATGGCTTGCATGGACAGAAGTGTTCGGATCAAAGGTGGATGTGGCGATGATCTTGTCTTTAGATCATTTGGATCATTAAGTGATCTATCCACGAGAAGGCTTCTGGAAGGAATCAAAGAACATATGCAAAGAGAATACAATGATGTCGTAAGGTGGTGTTGAAGTCCTACCTTACGTCCTTCTTGGTTTTCGAGGTCCTCCTCAGACCGCTCGGTTCTCCTCCGATGACCTCCCTTGTTGTGCTTCGACGATGGTTTACTCGGCGAGTTAGGGCTAGGGCTCTAAGTCGTCGGCTCAGGAGTTGGAAAGGAAGTTTGTGATTTCGGCCAGGGGTTCTGGGTTCTATTTATAATCGGAAAGAGAAGAGTCCTAATCTGATTGTATCCCGAGTAAGAGTCCTATTCAGATCGCTGTTGGATTCTAACATCTTATCTTTGTGGAATTCAAGTCGGTTTCCTTTACGCACCGGTATTCTTACGCGTAAAAACCGCTCCAGAACTCGTTACCTCCTCGGTGATGAGCTCCGGAAGCGCCACGTGTCCTCCGGGGCCTGGTATCTCCTTATCCGCGGAGATGAGCTCCGGTTGTGCCGTGTGTCAAACGAGCAAGACATCCCTCTTCTTCAGAGGTGAGCTCCGCGCACGCATGTGTCAGTGCCGGACCTTTCCTCTCTTCTTTCCTCAGAGACGAGCTCCGAGGTTAACACGTGTCCAACAGTGATGGACCTCTCGGAGATAAGCTCAGGTGGCGACACGTGTATGATAGAACCGGACCTCTCGGAGGTGAGCTCTGAGATCGACACGTATCCCGTGTGACTGGTCCTCTGATTTTCGTGATGACTAGCTCCGAAGGTGACATGTGTCCTGCGGAAATGCCTTTGCTTTTTCGCAGAGGAAAGCTCCGAGAGCAACACGTGTCCCCCAGGGTCAGACCTCTCCCCTTTTGCGGAGGTGAGTCCCGAACCTGCCATGTAGCTATTTTAGCGGCGGACCTCTCCCCACCTCGCAGGGACGAGCTCCGAACACGCCACGTGGCCATCGGCCGCGGTGAGTTGTCTTCGGCGTTTTCTGAGAGCTCTGCTCTTATTGGCTATCCTTTTGATATTTTTCTCTATTCCTTCGTTTCTTAATATGTTTCCTCTTCATAAAGCAAGAACATATGCTGGCACCCGAGATGAGGGTGTCACACTTATACATATATTTTATTACATTTCATAATATTGACCGAAGTTGAGGACGCATCGGAGCCCTTGGACGTCCTGCCACCAGAACCTAACTTCCCCTTTAACTCGCAACCAGGCGAGCCCCGGTTTGCACTTAAGTACCTTTTATACGTTTTCATTTGTATCACTTATGTCTAGGTTCAAATGTATGCATTAGAGTTAGGGTGATTGAAACCCCACTTGCATAGCCTTTTTAACTCATATAAATGGTTGGGTAGTTTACAAACTCGACGAGTAGAGAATGCCATGCTAATGTTTAGGATCTCGGTATAAGTCGAGTGGTTGGAAGCTACTCGCGAGATAGTACTTATCACACGGAATGAGAAGAGGTAGAAAATGACTTGAGTTGTGAAAATGAGACCCAGCAGGGGGAGAGGATGCAGTCAGCAGAGGTCTCATGTGCGTAGCCCTGTTTGCGTCGGTTGAGGACCGTCCGTGTGCGGCCCTGCTGGACAAGTATCGAACAGTACCGGATGCATACTGGCATACAGGAACCAGGAAACTGATGTAATTGGTTAACCTGGGTGCCGAGGCTTACCCAACCGTAAATAGGAGTGGGTTGAGGGTAGCAAGGTGTAAATCTGCCAGTGGGCACAGTCACGCTCCACGTGGGGACCTCCTGCCCGTTACGGATGGACCGGTTCGGCATTTGGATTGTCTTTGAAAGGTTGTTGCATACAAAAGAGTAGGAAGGAGTGTGGAATCACGCTTCTGAAAGTGGGTGTATGTAACGTGTTATCCGGGTGTGTCTTGATTGCAATCACCGTCCCTCGCGGTTATTTGAGTACCCTCTTGTTCACTGCGCTGTGACGTAGTAAGAAGTGAAATAAGCCAACTGAAAATGCTGCATTGAATTATTAATGTTTTGAAACCTTGTATGCTGTAGTTATAGAGCTAATTAAGTTTATATTCCACTTTGGGCATCACCACATCAGAGGAAAGCGTTTCTTGTTTGATTGTGGACTTTCGATGTGAGGGCTGCCTAAGGCTCATTAAACTGTTGCTATTAAACTAAAAGTAAGGATCAACATGTAGGCGTGTCTTTATTGCAAAGTCCTTCTTCCTATTTTACACATCCTTGCATGTAGAGTTCCATGCCTAGGCTAGACGGTTAAGCCTTGCTGAGCCATCGTGCTCACGGTTGCAATATTTGAGCTGTGTGCAGGTGAGAGTTATGAGGTGGGATCCGAGGACCAGGCGATGCCCCCGTCGGGGTACACGGCCGAGCTGGAGCCCTGCATGCCGCCGTGAATCTCCAGTTCCATGCTGCTAGTGTGTAGCGTCCCCGGGCTGGACGGCTGCACTTTTGCATAGTTAGGACGAGAGGCTACTTATGTAAATTACTTCCGCTGTTAATTAAGTTTTGTAAAAGACTTCCACTGTTTTATATCAAATAAAAAGTTGTATGTTGTTCTTTATTCTTTTCGTGTGTGCTGTTGGGTGCTGCATCGCACGGCACCACCGTATGCGATCCTGCAGTGGGCAAACCACGGGGTGATCCCCACAACGAACGCGCCCAAGCAGAACCATGGCCAAACGGAGGAGCTAATCAAGGTAACCGTGGAGAGCAGAACTTCGCTCGTGGCAACGTGAATCATGTCTCCGCTGAGGAGGCGCAACAGGCTGAGGACGTCGTGATTGGTATGTTCCTTACCAACTCTAACCCAGCTACTGTTTTTTTTATTCTGGAGCATCGCATTCATTCATATCATCCAAGTATGTTGCCAAGTATAATCTGCCCATATCACACATGAAATATACTATGTTGGTCGATTCTCCCGGTGGAGAGATGAGGACTAATATAGTATGTCCAAAAGTTAACCTTAAAATAAGGGGGGTAGACTTCCTTGCCAACCTTATTGTCTTGAATTACCAAGGGCTTGATATAATACTTGGAATGGATTGGTTAAGCAAGCACAACGGAGTGATCCAATGTGCTGAGAGGAGCGTGCAGTTGACAAATGAGCACGGTACTCATATTGAGTTCGAGTCAGCTCAACCGGCACCCGAGAAGGCAACGTTGAACCACGTCAAAGAAGCAACATTGGAAAGCAACATTGTTGGCCTATTTTACACATCCTTGCATGTAGAGTTCCATGCCTAGGCTAGACGGTTAAGCCTTGCTGAGCCATCGTGCTCACGGTTGCAATATTTGAGCTGTGTGCAGGTGAGAGTTATGAGGAGGGATCCGAGGACCAGGCGATGCCCCCGTCGGGGTACACGGCCAAGCTGGAGCCCTGCATGCCGCCGTGAATCTCCGGTTCCATGCTGCTAGTGTGTAGCATCCCCGGGCTGGATGGCTGCACTTTTGCATAGTTAGGACGAGAGGCTACTTATGTAAATTACTTCCGCTGTTAATTTAGTTTTGTAAAAGACTTCCACTGTTTTATATCAAATAAAAAGTTGTATGTTGTTCTTTATTCTTTTCGTGTGTGCTGTTGGGTGCTGCATCGCACGGCACCACCGTATGCGATCCTGGAGTGGGCAAACCACGGGGTGATCCCCACAACGAACGCGCCCAAGCAGAACCATGGCCAAACGGAGGAGCTAATCAAGGTAACCGTGGAGAGCAGAACTTCGCTCGTGGCAACGTGAATCATGTCTCCGCTGAGGAGGCGCAACAGGCTGAGGACGTCGTGATTGGTATGTTCCTTACCAACTCTAACCCAGCTACTGTTTTTTTTATTCCGGAGCATCGGATTCATTCATATCATCCAAGTATGTTACCAAGTATAATCTGCCCATATCACACATGAAATATACTATGTTGGTCGATTCTCCCGGTGGAGAGATGAGGACTAATATAGTATGTCCAAAAGTTTACCTTAAAATAAGGGGGTAGACTTCCTTGCCAACCTTATTGTCTTGAATTACCAAGGGCTTGATATAATACTTGGAATGGATTGGATAAGCAAGCACAACGGAGTGATCCAATGTGCTGAGAGGAGCGTGCAGTTGACAAATGAGCACGGTACTCATATTGAGTTCGAGTCAGCTCAACCGGCACCCGAGAAGGTAACGTTGAACCACGTCAAAGAAGCAACATTGGAAAGCATTCCGATGGTTCAAGAATATTCGGACGTGTTCTCGGAAGAACTTCCAGGTATGCCACCTGACCGGGACATTGAGTTTGCCATTGATTTAGTACCTGGAACTGCACCTATAGCAAAGAGGCCATATAGGATGCCCGTTAATGAACTAGTGGAACTTAAGAAGCAAATTCAGGAGCAGCTAGAAAGGGTTTTATTCGCCCGAGCTCGTCACCATGGGGATCCCCGGTGCTCTTCGTAGACAAGAAGGATGGGACCCAAAGGATGTGTGTGGATTATAGGTCTCTTAATAAGGTGACTATCAAGAATAAATACCCGCTGCCCCGTATAGAGGACCTGTTTGACCAAATGAAAGGTGCCCGAGTTTTCTCCAAGATTGATCTTCGGTCGGGATACTTCCAGCTGAAGATTAAGCCCTCCGACATACCCAAGACTCCTTTCGAACACGGTGTGGTTTGTATGAATATACCATTATGTCTTTTGGGTTAAAGAATGCACCCGCATATTTCATGTACCTCATGAATAAGGTCTTCATGGAGTACTTGGACAAGTTCGTCGTGGTTTTCATCGACGATATCATGGTGCATTTGAAAAGCGATGAAGAACATGAAGAACATTTGAGATTGACGTTGCAGAAACTGTGAGGGCATCAATTGTATGCCAAGTTCAGCAAGTGTCAATTTTTTCTAAAGGAGATATCGTTCCTTGGCCACATCATCTCCGAAGAAGGAGTATCGGTTGATCCCGGAAAAGTGGGAGATGTTCTGAAGTGGAACCAACCGCAGAACGTGAGGGATATTCGGAGTTTCCTTGGGATGGCTGGATACTATCACCGGTTCATCAAGGATTTCTCCAAAATAGCAAAGCCTATGACTGAATTGCTAATGAAGGAAAAAGAATTTTAGTGGACACCCATGTGTCAAGAAATCTTTGAGGAGCTCAAGAAAAGGCTAACCACAGCACCGGTTTTGGTATTGCCGGACGTGAGCAAGAGTTTCGACATATATTGTGACGCATCAAGACAAGGGCTAGGATGTGTGCTCATGCAAGAAGTACAAGTGGTAGCCAATGCATCGAGACAACTAAAGAAACACGAGCTGAATTACCCCACACATGACTTGGAACTCGCAGTCGTGGTACATGCCTTGAAGATTTGGAGACATTATATCCTTGGCCACCGATGTGAGATCTATATGGATCACAAAAGCCTCAAGTACATAATCACCCAAACGGATTTGAATTTGAGGCAACGTCGATGGTTGGAACTCATCAAAGATTATGATGTTGGAATCAACTATCACCCGGGAAAGGCCAATGTAGTAGCTGATGCATTGAGCCAAAAGGGAACATGTCACCAACTTACGGATCGGGAGGTACTGCCCGAGCTGCGCAAGGAGTTCGAACGGTTACATCTCGGATTCTTGAACGAGATGGAAGTGATGGAACTCCATTCTTCACTGGAACAAGAGATAAGATATTGCCAAGCAATGGATGATGAAATCAAGGAGACCAAGGAAAGAATCCGACAAGGCATAGAATAGGATTTCAAGGAGGACGAGAAGGGTATGCTTTGGTTAGGGAAAAGGATTTGTGTGCCTAACGTGAAGCACATCCACGACACGATATTAAAGGAGGCACATGACTCACCTTATTCCTTACATCCCGGCAGTACAAAGATGTACAAGGACCTGAAAAGACATAGCTGAGTACGTTGCCTTATGCGACACGTGCTAACGGGTGAAGGCCGAACATCAAAGACCCGCTGGACTGTTGCAACCATTGAATGTACCCAAGTGGAAGTGGGAAGACATCAGCATGGATTTCATCGTCAGATTACCATGTACACGGTCGGGTTACGGCTCCATCTGGGTTATCGTGGACAGATTGACGAAAACAGCCCATTTTCTTCCTGTTAGAACCACATACCACGTCGTAGAACTAGCCGAGCTGTACATGGAGCAAATCGTGTGTCGTCATGGAGTTCCGAAGAGGATAGTTTCAGATCGGGGTACCCAATTTACCTCTAGGTTCTGGAAGAATCTGCATGAAGCTATGGGTACAGGACTGGATTTCAGCTCCGCTTATCACCCACAAACCGACGGGCAAACTGAGAGGACAAATCAAATTTTAGAAGACATGTTGAGAGCCTGCGCCTTGAAACATGGGCGTAGTTCGGATAGGAGCTTGCCGTATGCTGAGTTCTCATACAATAGAATCTATCAAGCCAGTTTGAAGATGTCACCTTTTGAAGCATTGTATGGTAGACGGTGTAGAACGCCGCTGTTCTGCAATGAGACCGGAGAGAACCAAGTGTTTGGACCCGAAGTGCTGCAAGACGCCGAGAAGCAAGTCCAAACAATACGGGAGAACTTGAAGGCTGCTCAGTCATAACAAAAAGTTTATGCGGACAATAGGCGAACAAAGTTGACTTTTGAAGTAGGAGACTTCGTGTACCTCAAGGTATCGCCTATCTGTGGCCAACGACGTTTCAACGTCAAAGGCAAGTGAGCAGCTCGCTACATCGGGCCATTTAAGATTTTGGGCAAACGAGGAGAGGTAGCTTATCAACTAGAGCTCCCAACGCACCTCTCCGACATGCATGACGTGTTTCACGTATCCCAACTCAAGAAGTGCTTGAGAGTACCAAAAGAACAAGTACCAATGGATGAGCTCGAGCTTCAAGAGGATCTGACCTTTGTAGAGCACCCTGCCCGAATTTTGGGCGTGAAGGAAAGGGTCACGAGGAACAAAGTGATCCGTTGGTGCAAGGTACAGTGGAGCCATCACACGGAAGCCGAAGCTACATGGGAGCGTTGTGACACCCTTAATTCTGTGGAAAAAACCACGGAACCGAGAACTGATGCATATGTGTGCCCAGGATGTTCATCACACAAATACACATCATCCACAAACTGAATTTTAGAATATATATAACCACGAATAACAGAGTTTTTTACAATGTCTCATGAGTCTTGGACTCATGCTCACAGCGGAAGTCTTAATCTAACAGCGAAAGTCTTTATTCTAGCAGCGGAAGTCTTCTGACAAATGCGGAAGCAGTCTAAGCAGCAGCGGCTCCATCTCTACTCCATCCCCACAGGCAAGGTTGAGGACAGATTACACGCCTAATGCTCCAATTGGTCTTCATAGTAATCTTCTCCTGTTGCTGATGATGAAATAATAATGCAAGTTTGAGTATAATGATGTACTCAGCATGTGCGGGAAAATATGATATGTAGCTCAGAACAAGGTAGGTATAAAAAGGCTCATTGCAGAAAGCAAAGTTATTTATCAAACCATGATAAAACAGCAACTTAATTTTTAAGTGAACGTAATCCCAATATGTATTAAAATACCAATCATACCTCCATTGTGTTCATCACTTTCCATGTCCCAACCAGACATTAATCAACCTCATTCTTGCTCATGAATACCTTCTCGTATTCGCTACCATCTCACGAATACCATCTCGTATTCGCCACCATTTCATCTCATAAACAATTCCGTCTCACACCGAGACCAATCTCGTTGCCATGACTCAACAGTCATGCAACCAATCTTATAACCAGGACTCAACAGTCCCGAAAACCAAACCAAAATCAAACCATAACCAAAACCATCCCAAATTAACCATCCAACTAATCATGGAAGTTGGCCAGGCGCTCGTGGCCGTAAGCTCGGCTATCATGATAGTTTTAAGACTCTGCAGAGTTTGCACCTCTTTACCCACAAGTTTGTGATTTCGTCACCCGTCGGCGACTGCAGAACCTCCATTATACCAGTACACAACCGTCGGTGTATGGCCAAGAGATCACAAAATAGTCTTTGCAAAGGAGGTTACTAGATGTATGGACTCACTAAGGTTTTACCGGCAGGCTAGAATCTCCAATTCTCCCACCCACGGGCCCCCTCTTGTGTCATGCAGTCCCCAGGGCAGTCCTCACTCGACTCCCATTCCCCGCGCCTTCCACGGTCCATAACAATCTAGCAACTTACCTAATTACTCGGCTAAGCCGCACCCCATACTTGGCCTTATGGTGGCACTGTTATCCTGGCATGTGCTCGCATGAACCGGTCATTAGATATACGGCAAGTAAACCACCATCTCATTCTACCTCATTCACAAACCCAGGCTTGCCTAGATCTCCCTCCGATCCATGTTCATTAACAACATCAGTTCCTCAATATTCTTACGAGTGCAGTTAGCTAGACAATCTATCTCGCTTCCCGTAATCCCATGGACTCAGCTAAGTATGAAAGCTAAAACCATACCCGACTCATAAACTTCCCTGGCGACAAGGATGGTTTAATCAAAACTAGTAAACTTCTGTAAAAGGGTTTCCCATCATGTTTGACTCAGCACCCACACCTTTTTGCAAACAAAACAGTTTCTCCAAAACATAGGATCAATATGGTCAAGGGGCACTTGCCTTGTTCTAGCTGTTCCGGTTGCTCAAAATCTTGTTGTTGTAGTCCGTCGTATGTAGTTCCCTGAGCTTGTCCTTCTATACATGATCACGCACATACAAGATTTACAACAATCAATATCATACACAGACTTTAACTAGACGCGATGATGCATATGCATGCTATCCTATGATCAGTTTCTGTTAGATCAGTTTGTATGTGTTCTTGCATGGTTTGCATGGGTTCTAAGATGAACAGAGGTGTTCGGATCAAATGTGGACATGGTGATGATCTTGACTCTAGATCAAACCGATCAACACGTGATCTGTCCACGAAAAAGCTTCTGTTCGAAAGGAATCAAAGAACAGATGCAAACAAAACGCGATGATGTCGTAAGGTAGTATTGGAGACCTACCTTACGTTCTTCTAGGTCTCGGGGTCCTTCTCCTTGCAAGACAGATCGTTGCCGGCGATCTCCCGTGACTGAACTCCGGCGAAGGGTTTTACTCGGCAAGCAGGGGCTAGGGCTCTGAGTCGTCGGCTCAGGAGTTGAAAAGAAGTTTGTGGTTTCAGCCAAAGGTTTTCGGTTCTATTTATAATCAGGAAGAAAGAGTTCTAATCTGATTGGACTTTGAATAAAAGTCCCATTCAAACTGTTTTTGAATCTTAACAACTTATTTTTAGTTGATTTGGTGCGGTAACATTGTGGAATTCGTATCAGTTTCCTCAGTACCGGGGATTCCCAACCGTACAGAAGGAAACCGCTCTAGAACTCGTTACCTCCGCGGGGATGAGCTCCGGAAGCTCCACGTGTCCTACGGGAACCTGGGCTCCCCTTTCCGCAAAGAGAAGCTCCGGTTGTGCCGCGTGTCAGGCGGATGAGACCTCCGTTTTCTTCAAAGGTGAGCTCCGTGTGCACCACGTGTCTGGTGGGTCGGGACCTCCCCACTCAACAGGGGCGAGCTCGGCGACCGCCATGTGTCAGTTTCCGGACCTCCCTTCTCTTCGGAGGTGAGCTCCGATATTGCCACGTGTCCTAGCTGCTCCAGACTTCCTTTCTCCTTAGAGACAGGCTCCGAGGTTGACACGTGTCCAATAGTGACGGACCTCCCGGAGGTGAGCTCCGAGAGCGACATGTGTCCCGCGCGGCTGGTCCTCTCTTTTCCGTGGTGACTAGCTCCGCAGTCGACACGTGTCCTTCGGGACTGGCCTCGCTCCTCTGCAGAGGCTAGCTCCGGGGGCAACATGTGTCCCACGGGGTCGGACCCCTCCCCCTTTGCGGAGACGAGCCCCGAGCCTGCCACGTAGCCAGTTTATGTGGCGTACCGGGGTCTGGTCATCCAGGATCGCAGAAGGTGGCGCCGCGCGATGCAACACCCGACAGCACACGTCATAAGAACACAATATATTACATGGGAAAACAACTGAACTGTACAAACAGGTACAAACTTCAGTTACAAACTATTGTTTATGTTACACAGCGGATGTCTACTCTATACAACTCATGCCCGCCTATCTAGAAAAAGTCGGTTGCCCAGCCCTAGGGCAACCCACACTAGCTGCACGTCTCAGCTCAGCACGGTGTGTATGGCTCCCACTCAGCCGTGGTCCCAGACGGAGGGTAACCCTCGCCGGTGGACTCATAACCCGAGTCCGTGGGTGGCTCCTCACCTAAAAAACACTTAAGCAGCAACCGTGAGCACGAGGGCTCAACAAGACTTAACCGACTCACCTAGGCATGAAACTCTACATGAGGTGTACAAAGAACATAGGATAGTAACATTGCAGCAAATGGACATGCCTACATGTTCATCCTTAATTCATCTTTTAGCAATAAGTTAACAGTTCAGGAATCTGAAATTTAGTAAGCAATATTTGGTGGCACACATGTAGCAATACAATTATATCATAACAGCAATATTGAATCATCATATTTCATACGTTAACCTACGTCACGACTCAGTGACCAAGTGGTACTCTTCACCGTGAGGGACGGCGAATCGACTGGATATACACCTGCAGGGACACCCAAAGAGCACGTCACGTATGCCCACCCGTGGAGCTGCACAGCACGCTCACTCGATGTCGTACGGGACAACCTTTCACCCAACAGCCCAAACGTCGAACCGGTCGCATCAAAACGAGCAGGAGGTTCCCTACACGGAACATCTCTCTATGCCCGTTAGCAGATTTCCACCTTGCTGCCCTCAGCCTACACCTATAAATCGGTGTGTTATGCCTCGACGCCCGGAGGTTTAGGCTACATCGGTTTATCGGGGCCCATATATCCGGTATGCCTTCGGTACGTTCAAACTTGATCAGCGTGGGCCGCACACGGATCGGTCCTCAATCGACACGGATAGGGCCGCGCACACAAGACTTCCTCTTGCTGCGCCCTAGCCCCTGCCAAGTCTCATTTTTATTAATAAGGTGATCTCACATCGCTCGAACCAATCCCGTGTTTCCCAAGCCTAACATGCGAGTAGATTCCAACTACTCGACTTGTACCGAAGTCCTATGAATCATTAAGCATAGCCTGTCTATTCGAGGCCCTAAACACTACCCTCACTCTTGGGAAAAAGTTCTGGTTATGCAGTTGGGTATACACACTTCACACTACGTATGTACACAAAGTAAAACTTTATAAAAGGCTTAATGCCATCCGGGGCTTGCCTTGTTGCTGCTGGTCGGTAGTTAGTTCTTCTTCCGGAAGGAGGAAGTCCAGCACTTCCGGAGTCTCTTAGCCTTCAGCGACTACACGTTTATAAAATACTATATGTCAATTTAAATGCAATGTGTAAACTTGAAAACATAATTACTAATAACTCTAGCTAGCCCTCCCCTTTGGTTCTGAAATTTTTATGGTGGCTTGGTAGGGTCCTAACCAGAGTCTTGACCAAGTTTCATTTGAAACAAAGTTCATTTGAACCTTGTACAAATAAAAGCCCATTTGGTCAATATTTGAGCCTCTACGTAATTCCAGGGGTTTTCATGGCTCCAACCATTACTTTCTGGAAACTAGAATTTAAGATGGTTCTAATGGAATTGGTTTCATGTCATTTGAAGAATTCTACTGAAAGTTATGCCCTAATTAAGATTTGAGAAAATCTGAAAATTGTTTCTGTACATTTTTCTATTTTCTCAGGACAGTTCACTTAATCACCCCATTAGGGGGGCTAAATGAACTTGGATAAGTCTGAAAATTTTACTGTGACTCTAGGATTTTCCAATGACCCTCTCAGCCGAATTTCAACATTTTTTCATAAAATAATTCTCCAGATAAAATTCCTAAAAGTTTAAACTTTAGGGAATTAATTCTGGAAAACTATTTGGTTTCATGAGCTGAAATTGGTATTGCTGGCAAATACTCAAAATTCTGAGTTCAGCAAAATTTGGTTCATTGGATTTGGAGCTTCCTAGCAAAAGTTCTATGCATTTGAAGTTGAACTAAACTGGAAAATCCCCCAAAATGTTTAAACTCCTGCGGGTTGTAACACCCCAAAATTTTGATTCAAAACCCTAAATCATGTTAAGAGGGGGATTTAAAAATTTTTGTACATGTTGCATGTTTTGCAAAAATTCAAATTCAAACTGGAATTCAAATTAAACTCAAATCAGAAAAGAAATAGAAAAAGAAAAAGAGAAAACAGAAAAAAACCGGCCAGTGGGCCGAAATCAACCAGCCGGCCCAGCCAGCGCCCGCGCCAGCCTGCAGCCGCGCGCGCTGCTGCCTCACACTGACAGGCGGGGCCCATCCGATCGTCGTCTACCTCGCACCAGCGCCGGACACCCTCGCGCCCGAATCAAAACCGATCGGGATTTCGGCGTATCCCGGCTGAATTCTGTTCGTAGGCGACGCGGACATGATCTAAACCACCCCGCCACCTTCCCCCGTCTATAAAAACCTCGGCCTCGATCTGTTTTTCCCACGCGATCGCCGATTTTTCCTCCGGTGAGAACCGAGACTTCTCCGGCGAATTCTAGCTGATCTAAGCTCGGAAATTCTGATCTAACTCGCTGGTCTTGATCCACCGCCTCCGGGGAACCTTGCAGGTGCAGAAAACTCGGTGACTTGCGGTGTAAACCCAGCGCCGACGAGCTTCGCCGTGGTTTCGCCTCCGACCTCGTCGCCGATCACTTTCCAGGACCTCCGAGCTCAAGAAAACCCCCCAGGTGAGATCCCCGACCTCCCCTCTACCGATCTTTACCATAAAATCACAGTTCTAGGAAGAATTCCTGAAGATCCGAAAGTTTCTGGCGAGATCGCCGCTTCCCGCCGCCGTGCGCCGCCGGCAGCGCCGCCCGCGCTCGCTCAGAGCGACGTGGCCGCTTGTGCGCCGTTTATTTTAAATCACACGATAGGGTTTAAATCCCCGCGTACCGGTTCGATGTTATAATCTCGGCCGTCGGTTTAAAATCGGACGGTCCACGTCAGCCCCTCGTTATAAAGACTGGAAATCTTACGTGCTACCCCCTGGGGTTCTTAGGGAAATAAGAGCTAGCCCCGGAAACTTCTGATCTAGCCCCTGGAACTCCAGAAAATCATGTAAATTCATTTAAAAATCAGTTTTGGCCCCTGGACATAATGAAAATTAGGAAAACACCTCTGATAAGTGTAGCTAGACCCCTGGAAATTCTGAAAATAATATTATAGACCCTTTAATGGGGTGAGTTTACCTTTTTAGCCCTGTTTAGTAATTAACATAGGAAATTGAATATGTGGCTAGTGTTTAGAAATTAAAAAGTGGGACAAACATATTGTCAAAATTTAATTAAAGACTTTCTCAGTGTTTAGGAAACTTTGGAGTGAAACAAAAACATATTTTGGGCTGAATTGAATCTGTTTAATTTATTATTCACATTTAGGGACACATTTTAAGTAAAGAATAGTTATAGGAAATAGGGAAAATAATTGTGAAATAGATTACATCAGAGGCAAAGGTCAAAATATGTTATTAAATTATTTAGGACCAGAACCTATTCTGTTTAGATGATGTGTCTTACTATTTTCATAATAAAGTACACATTTATGCATAGGAAAATAAATCTAAAAATATAGCAACTAGTAAATGATAAATGGAGTTTCTAAAATCCAAAGAATTCAGTTTAGGGTTGGTAGAAATTCTGAAGACACATATGGAGAAGAAAAATACCCTTCATGCAACTTGGTAGCTAAAAGGTGTATCAATTGAATATAAGGAATTTATTTAAATTGGAAACTCATATATTATATACAAACATAAATATGAATACAAAAGTAGAAATCATATGCACATGTTTAAAAGTGCATGGAAGCCCAAAATCAACACACATAGAGTAACCACAACACATAGAAATGAGAATGACTTTCATAAATATGAATGTGTGGTTTGTATGAAATGGAAGAGTGAACCATGTCTTATGGATTGTTCTTTTTCTTTTGCTATGTGTGATGGTATGATGTAGAACCTGCTCAAGAGCAAGTTATTCCTTTCCAAGATCAGGACTACCTAGTCCAAGACCAGCAGGAAGGAGGCAAGTGTCCTTGACCACTTTGATCCTATGCTAGGATGTGTAGATAGAAATTATTTGCATTGTCAAATGAAATATGAAACCCATGTTAGGAAGTTTCCCTAGAAATTGCATTACCTTGTTTCCTTGTAGCTTGGGTTGGGATTTATTTTATCAAGTCCTTTATTATTATGCATATGCTTAGCCATGCTTAGAATGGGATAATTGGGATATGAGATCATCAGTTTATTTTACCATACTATTGAATGAGGTATTGTGAGTTATGTAGAGGTAGGGATCAAGGCAAGTTGGATGTTTTGGTTGTGTGCTGGGTGCACGAGACTCAGGTTTGTGTTTAGTACTTGCCTGGATCCTAAGGACCGATTCATGGAGCATGTAACCTGGCTTTACAGTGCCAACCACATGCTGAGATGGGGCAGCTTGGCCAATTAATTAGGTGTATCCCCGGCGTAGTATGGGTGTGTTGGATGGTGCGGGGAATAGGTGTCAGCTGGACTACCATATGAGCCGCAAGGCTCAAGAGGGGGCCACTGCAGCGGGGTTGGAGCCTCTTGTATGCTGTTAGGGGTGAAACCTCAGTGGGCCCACGCTCGTCGGGAATCCCTTTGTAAAGGCTTCGTAGTGATCTCCTGGCTACACACCTGGGAAGTGTGAATGTGGTTCGTAACCACTGGCATAATGGAGGTTCTTTTAGTCCACCCGGCAACGGGGGATGAAATCACTACATGTGGGTATAGTGGTACAAACTCTGCAGAGTCAGAACTGTCATGACAGCCGTGCTCACGGTCAAGAGCGGCTTGGACTTATTCATGATTAGAGGATGATGATTTTGGAAGTTGTGGATGTTAAGCGAGGAGCTTAACGTTGGAAATGATGTTATGGTTATTTGGTTATGATGATGGGATGGGAGATTGGGACCATTTCACTTGTGTAGTAATGTAGGTGCTTAATAGGCTAAGGTGATAGGTATTAATTGCGTAGTGCTTTAACCATGAGTTCAACCTCTCCTTGTTCTAGCCATGCATGATATAATTTTCCCACACTTGCTGAGTACCATTGGTACTCAACCTTGCATATTTTGTTGGTTTATATTGCTGCTCAGGTCAAGATAATGAGGTGGTGTATAATGACCAAGACTTTGGACCCGAAGAAGGTTTCTAGGTTCATGGAGACCCCCGGGCAACGCCTGTGATGGAGTCCTCAAGAATAATATTCCGCTGCTAGTTTATTTACTTGTGATGAACGTATTATTGTCCATTGAGACATTTGCGATGTAAGACTTATTTAAATTCGACACCTGGCTTGTAATAAATGATGCTTCACTATTTGTCATCACATGTATGAGAAAATGATCCTGGCATACATGTGATATTCACTTGGTTGTTTCTTCGGAAAAACCGGGTGTGACAGAAGTGGTATAAGAGCCAAGGTTGCCCGTAGGAACGTGGACCTAGGTAGAAATGGACGTATTTAAGGGCCCTATTTTCTTAAAACTATTTTTCAAAGGTGTGGATCGAAAAGTGTTATTTAAATGAGTCATTTTCTTCATCTTACCCCAACTTTCATTCAAAATAGGATTTTTGGTTTAAGAGTTTATCTAACCTAAGTTTAAAATTCTCTTTGTTTTAGATGGTTCGCATGATTCATACCGCTCACAAGTCCACAGGAGGGAGAGTTCGCGTAGTTGCCCTTGCCGAGAGAGAGGAGAGCCGTCCGGTGACGTACCTTTCCTACGGATTGGCAGTAAGAGGCTTATTGCGCCGTCTTCGGCGTGTGCTCGAAGCCGCCGGCAATAGGGGCAAGCTAATCATCCACTATAACTCCACCAGGACCATCCGTGAGAAGAGGGAAGAATGGAGTTCGGAGATGAGGATTATACACAAAAATCAGCTGCTTAAGATCCACCACTCTCCAGCTTGTCGAGCAACACAGGTCGATGCGGAGAAAGATGTCACCTGGGAGGCCATCACCTGCCAGAGTCACATCTATCGTCGCCACTTGGACAAAACTGAGTACATGTATGTCCTCCAACGTGAGAGTGGTACCACGGAGTACAAGTACCCGCCAGTGCAGCAAGGGACTTCCCATGAGCACATGGACTTGTGCTTGGAGGATGCTGCTATGCTCAGCACTTGACTGCAGGAGTGTCAACAAGAGCTTCAGGACGTCCGGACACCCTGAAGGAAACGGAGGCGTTGCTGCCAGCCTGCTTAAAGGCGAGAGAAAGAGGAGATGGGAATGAAATGTGTGTCACCTTGAATGATACATGGACTCCTGACTCCCCGGATCGCCGAGCGATCAGGCGTCGTCGCACTTCTCCACCAGCAGCCTCCCCACCCAAAGCAGAGTCAGAAGGAAGCCGAAATGATGAGGAAGATCCCGAGGAGCCAGCTCAAGAAAATGAGTAGTGTAGAGTCCTTCCCTTAGTTAGCAAGATGTCGAATGGTCGAGTCGTTAAGTTAAGTTAATGGTGCGTTAATTCTTGGTGTGTGACGTGAGTTGTGGAAGCCATGAGCAATTGTCCACAACCTCGTCTTTAGATTGTTTTGCTTTGGTGTGTGAACCCACATGAAATAATATTACATTCATTTTTGTGTGAGAAATGAACCCTCAGAAAAGTATAACAAAGCCTCAACACTTCAAAGTACAAACAAATGAAAGTAGTAAGATGATACTAAATGCTTTCAAATTAACATTGGTTGATTCTGCCAGATGGCCGGAAGAGGAAAAGGACGTGCTGCCAACCCCGCCAACAACAACGATGAGGCATGCAACCCGCATCTTTCTGGAGGCCAGGACAGGGGTGGTCGCCGTGAAGAAGTTGATCCTCTCCACCAAATGCCGGAGAATCAAAATCAGCTCATCCAGAACTTGACTCAAGTGGTGGCCAACTTGCATCAAGTTCCACCTCCACAAGCTGCACCACGCCAACCAAGGTTGAGTGAGTTTCTAGGAACTCAACCTCCAAAGTTTGCAAGTGCTGCTGAACCTCTGGAGGCAGATGATTGGCTGAAGACCATTGAAAGTAAGATGAGGATCATACAGTGCCAAGGGTATGAGAGGGTGCTGTTTGCCTCTCATCAATTGCATGGACCTGCTGATGATTGGTGGACCGCCTACGTGGCCGCCCATCATGACCCTAAGAACATCACTTGGGAAGAGTTCAAGCGTAGCTTCCGCAACCATTACATCCCAAGAGATGAACTCAAAAACAAGAGGAAGGAGTTTTTGGGACTGCAGCAGGGAAACATGATGGTGAGGGAATACCTCACTAAATTTACTCAACTATCCCGTTATGCCCCACGGGACATAGAGACTGACGAGCAGAAACAGGATTGTTTCGTAGAGGGACTTACCGCAGAAATGCAGTGTGCAATGTCCTCAAATGAGTATGAAAGCTTCCAAAAGATGGTGGACAGAGCGTTTGTGGTGGAAAGGAAACTAAAGGCCTTGGAAAATGAGAATAAGAGGAAGGCCGGTTGGTCACATCAAGCCTCGGGAAGCAACACTCGCCCCCGTATGATGCAGCAACCTACGGGGCCGACGAGCCGTGCTGCGGTACCCTACTCAGCACCAAGAGGGTACAACCCGAACTACAGGCCTCCGGCAGCACCAGCACAGCCACCACGTCAGTTTGTACAGCAGCCTCGCCCTGCATATCCACCTCGACCAGCAGTGCAAGGACCCCCGAACCAACCCCAAGATAACAAAGGCCAAGCACCTAAGGTTGGGGTGCAATGTTTTAGCTGTGGTGAAGTGGGGCACTATGCCCATAAGTGCCCAAAGAAGAAGCCCGCGCAGCCACAACAGCAGAATGTAATGAGAGGACGGGTGAACCACGTCACTATGGAGGAAGCACAAGATGCACCCGACGTGGTAGTTGGTAAGTTTCCTGCCAATTTACACCTTGCAACCCTACTGTTTGATTCTGGTGCCACCCACTCATTTATTGCTCAAGGGTTTGTTAAGAAGTATGATCTAGCAACAACACAAATGAACCATATGCTAGCCGTAAACTCTCCAGGTGGAGAAATAAGGACAAGACAAGTGTGTCCCAAGGTGAATCTAGACATCAATGGGGTAGTGTTTACTGCTAACCTCATAGTGATAGATTCCCAAGGGATCGATATTATTTTGGGCATGGATTGGTTCACCAAACATAAGGGAATCATTCATTGTTCGACCAGAATGGTGGAACTAACTCACCGTAGTGGCACAAGAGTAAAGTTCATAACAATACACGAGCCTAGGAGGGACATTAAATTAAATCAAGTTGAGGTGAAAGTGAAGGAGATCAGAATTATCCGGGAATATCCAGATGTTTTTCCGGAAGAATTGCCAGGTATGCCTCCCGATCGTGAAGTGGAATTTGCAATTGAGCTAGTGCCTAGAACAGCCCCGATATACAAGAGACCTTATCGGATGGACTCCAAGCAACTAGAAGAACTCAAGGATCATTTGAGAGAATTGACGGGGAAGGGGTATATTCGCCCTAGTTCCTCACCATGGGGAGATCCGGTGATATTTGTGCCCGAGAAAGACGGAACCCAAAGGTTATGCGTGGATTACCGTGCTTTGAATGAGGTAACCATCAAGAACAAGTACCCATTACCCCGCATTGAAGACTTGTTTGATCAGTTGAGGGGAGCTTGTGTGTTCTCGAAAATTGATCTCAGGTCGGGATACCGCCAACTCAAGATAAGGCAAACTGATATTCCCAAGACAGCTTTTGTATCTCGGTACGGACTGTATGAATACACCGTCATGCCTTTCGGGCTAACTAACGCCCCGGCATACTTCATGTATCTCATGAACAAGGTATTCATGGAATATCTAGACAAATTTGTGGTGCTTTTCATAGATGACATTCTCGTCTTCTCCAAAGATGAAGAAGAACATGAGAAACATCTAAGGTTGGTGTTGCAGAGGCTAAGAGAACACCAACTATATGCCAAGTTGAGCAAGTGTGAGTTTTGGCTGAAGGGAGTTCCCTTCTTAGGACATATAATCTCGGAGGGAGGAATCTCTGTGGATCCTGCCAAAATCGAGGATATACAGAAGTGGAAGACCCCTGAAAATGTCGAGGAAGTTCAAAGCTTCTTGGGATTGGCTGGATACTATCGACGGTTTATTGAGGGATTCTCCAAGATCTCGAGACCTCTCACCAAACTGTTGTAGAAGGGAATCACATTCACATGGACGCCACAGTGCGAGACGAGTTTTCAGGAGCTAAAGAAAAGATTGACAACAGCCCCAGTGTTGGTTATGCCAGATATGCAGAAGAATTTCACAGTGTACTGCGATGCCTCTGGAAACGGGTTGGGATGTGTTCTTATGCAAGAAGGGCATGTCGTGGCATATGCATACCGGCAGCTTCGGAAGCACGAGAAGAACTATCCTACACATGACCTAGAACTAGCCGCAGTGGTACACGCGTTGAAAATTTGGCGGCACTATTTGATGGGGAAGAGGACCGAGATATATACGGATCATAAGAGTTTGAAGTACATTTTCACACGGCCAGATCTCAACCTCAGACAAAGGAGATGGTTAGAGCTAATCAATGACTTTGATGTGGGCATCAACTATCATCTTGGGAAGGCAAACGTCGTGGCCGATGCTTTAAGTCGGAAAGTGCAAGTGAATGAGTTGAGTTTAAAAGACATGCCTGCAGAATTGAAGGATGAGGTTATAAGGCTCAATCTATGCCTGGTAAATAGTGGTGAAGCCATCGCCATGGAAGTGGACTCCACACTAGAGCGAGACATACGCGAGGGTCAAAAGAATGATGAGAAGATACAAGAGATCAGACAACTCATAAAGGAAAATAAAGCTCCGGGTTTCAGAGAGGATGAACAAGGTACGGTGTGGCACGGGAAAAGGATATGTGTGCCTGAAGTAAAGGAGATCCGTGAATCGATTTTGAAGGAGGCTCACGATTCCGACTATTCCATCCATCCTGGGAGTACGAAGATGTACCAGGACCTCAAGAGCAGGTATTGGTGGTATGGTATGAAGCGAGATGTCGCGGAACATGTTGCCCTATGTGACACATGTCAGTTGGTGAAAGCAGAACATCAACGACCCGCGGGATTATTGCAACCACTCAAAGTGCCTGAATGGAAATGGGAGGAAATCAGCATGGATTTCGTCGTGGGATTGCCTAGGACCCAATCAGGATATGATTCGATATGGGTCATCATTGATAGGCTAACAAAGGTAGCTCACTTCATCCCCGTGAAGGAAAGCTACAGCGGATCCGAATTGGCAGAGTTGTACATGTCAAGGATCATGTGTTACCATGGAGTGCCAAAGAAGATTGTGTCGGATCGAGGAACACAGTTCACCTCAAGGTTCTGGCAGAAGTTGCATGAAACCATGGGAACCCATCTGAATTTCAGCTCTGCCTATCATCCCCAAACCGACGGGCAGACAGAGAGAACCAATCAGATCCTTGAAGATATGCTGAGGGCATGTGCACTCAAAAATAATAGGAGTTGGGACAAGAACTTACCGTATGCGGAGTTTTCCTATAACAACAGCTATCAAGCTAGTATGAAGATGTCACCGTTTGAAGCTTTGTACGAGAGGAAGTGCAGAACTCCCCTATTTTGGAACCAAACGGGGGAAAGTAAAGTGTTTGGTCCAGAAGTACTACTAGAAGCCGAGGAGAAGGTGAGGGAAATTCGCAAAAATTTGAGGATAGCACAAACACGCCAAAAGAGCTATGCCGATGTACGAAGAAGAGAGCTCGTTTTCAACGTAGGAGACTATGTCTATCTCAAGGTGTCCCCTATCAGAGGACTTCGTCGGTTCAAGGTGAAAGGGAAGTTGTCACCTCGATACATCGGACCCTTTCAAGTTTTGGAAAGGAAAGGCGAAGTGGCATATCAACTAGAATTACCGGCTCGTCTATCGGATGTGCACGATGTATTCCATGTGTCACAACTCAAGAAATGCCTGAGGACGCCTGAGGAGGTGTTACCCATGAATGAAGTGAACGTAGCTGAGGATTTGTCTTACGCCGAGCAACCATACAAGATTTTGGAGACAATGGAACGCCTCACTAGAAATAAAAGAATCCGGATGTGCAAGGTGCAGTGGAAGCATCACTCAGAAGAGGAAGCCACCTGGGAGCGGGAAGATGAGCTCAAGGCACAATTTCCGGAATTGTTTTCTTAGAACCACCAATCTCGAGGACGAGATTTCTTTTAAGGGGGTAGAGCTGTAACACCCCAAAATTTTGATTCAAAACCCTAAATCATGTTAAGAGGGGGATTTAAAAAATTTTGGACGTGTTGCATGTTTTGCAAAAATTCAAATTCAAACTAGAATTCAAATTAAACTCAAATCAGAAAAGAAATAGAAAAAGGAAAAGAGAAAACAGAAAAAAACCGGTCAGTGGGCCGAAACCCACCAGCCGGCCCAGCCAGCGCCCGCGCCAGCCCGCAGCCGCGCGCGCTGCTGCCTCACACTGACAGGCGGGGCCCACCCGATCGTCGTCTACCTCGCGCCAGCGCCGGACTCCCTCGCGCCCGAATCAAAACCAATCGGGATTTCGGCGTATCCCCGCTGAATTCTGTTCGTAGGCGACGCGGACATGATCTAAACCACCCCGCCGCCTTCCCCCGTCTATAAAAACCCCGGCCTCGTTCTGTTTTTCCCACGCGATCGCCGATTTTTCCTCCGGTGAGAACCGAGACTTCTCCGGCGAATTCTGGCTGATCTAAGCTCGGAAGTTCCGATCTAACTCGCTGGTCTTGATCCACCGCCTCCGGGGAACCTTGCAGGTGCAGAAAACTCGGTGACTTGCGGTGTAAACCCAGCGCCGACGAGCTTCGCCGTGGTTTCACCTCGGACCTCGTCGCCGATCACTTTCCAGGACCTCCGAGCTCAAGAAAACCCCCGAGGTGAGATCCCCGACCTCCCCTCTACCGATCTATACCATAAAATCACAGTTCTAGGAAGATTTCCTGAAGATCCGAAAGTTTCCGGCGAGATCGCCGCTTCCCGCCGCCGCGCGCCGCCGGCAGCGCCGCCCGCGCTCGCTCAGAGCGACGTGGCCGCTTGTGCGCCGTTTATTTTAAATCGCACGATATGGTTTAAATCCCCTCGTACCGGTTCGATGTTATAATCTCGGCCGTCGGTTTAAAATCGGACGGTCCACGTCAGCCCCGCGTTATAAAGACTGGAAATCTTACGTGCTACCCCCTGGGGTTCTCGGGAAATAAGAGCTAGCCCCGGAAACTTCTGATCTAGCCCCTGGAACTCCAGAAAATCATGTAAATTCATTTAAAATTCAGTTTTGGCCCCTGGACTTATTGAAAATTAGGAAAAACACCTCTGATAAGTGTAGCTAGACCCCTGGAAATTCTGAAAATAATATTATAGACCCTGTAATGGGGTGAGTTTACCTTTTTAGCCCTGTTTAGTAATTAACTTAGGAAATTGAATATGTGGCTAGTGTTTAAAAATTAAAAAGTGGGACAAACATATTGTCAAAATTTAATTAAAGACTTTCTCAGTGTTTAGGAAACTTTGGAGTGAAATAAAAACATATTTTGGGCTGAATTGAATCTGTTTAATTTATTATTCACATTTAGGGACACATTTTTAAGTAAAGAATAGTTATAGGAAATAGGGAAAATAATTGTGAAATAGATTACATCAGAGGCAAAGGTCAAAATATGTTATTAAATTATTTAGGACCAGAACCTATTCTGTTTAGATGATGTGTCTTACTATTTTCATAATAAAGTACACATTTATGCATAGGAAAATAAATCTGAAAATATAGCAACTAGTAAATGATAAATGGAGTTTCTAAAATCCAAAGAATTCAGTTTAGGGTTGGTAGAAATTCTGAAGACACATATGGAGAAGAAAAATACCCTTCATGCACACTTGGTAGCTAAAAGGTGTATCAATTGAATATAAGGAATTTATTTAAATTGGAAACTCATATATTATATACAAACATAAATATGAATACAAAAGTAGAAATCATATGCACATGTTTAAAAGTGCATGGAAGCCCAAAATCAACACACATAGAGTAACCACAACACATAGAAATGAGAATGACTTTCATAAATATGAATGTGTGGTTTGTATGAAATGGAAGAGTGAACCATGTCTTATGGATTGTTGTTTTTCTTTTGCTATGTGTGATGGTATGATGTAGAACCTGCTCAAGAGCAAGTTATTCCTTTCCAAGATCAGGACTACCTATTCCAAGAGCAGCAGGAAGGAGGCAAGTGTCTTTGACCACTTTGATCCTATGCTAGGATGTGTAGATAGAAATTATTTGCATTGTCAAATGAAATATGAAACCTATGTTAGGAAGTTTCCCTAGAAATTGCATTACCTTGTTTCCTTGTAGCTTGGGTTGGGATTTATTTTATCATGTCATTTATTATTATGCATATGCTTAGCCATGCTTAGAATGGGATAATTGGGATATGAGATCATCAGTTTATTTTACCATACTCTTGAATGAGGTATTGTGAGTTATGTAGAGGTAGGGATCAAGGCAAGTTGGATGTTTTGGTTGTGTGCTGGGTGCACGAGACTCGGGTTTGTGTTTAGTACTTGCCTGGATCCTAAGGACCGGTTCATGGAGCATGTAACCTGGCTTTACAGTGCCAACCACATGCTGAGATGGGGCAGCTTGGCCAATTAATTAGGTGTATCCCCGGTGTAGTATCGGTGTGTTGGATGGTGCGGGGAATAGGTGTCAGCTGGACTACCATATGAACAGCAAGGCTCAAGAGGTGGCCACTGCAGCGGGGTTGGAGCCTCTTGTATGCTGTTAGGAGTGAAACCTCAGTGGGCCCACGCTCGCCGGGAATCCCTTTGTAAAGGCTTCGTAATGATCTCCTGGCTACACACCTGGGAAGTGTGAATGTGATTCGTAACCACTGGCATAATGGAGGTTCTTTTAGTCCACCCGGCAACGGGGGATGAAATCACTACATGTGGGTACAGTGGTACAAACTCTGCAGAGTCAAAACTGTCATGACAGCCGTGCTCACAGTCAAGAGCCGCTTGGACTTATTCATGATTAGAGGATGATGATTTTGGAAGTTGTGGATGTTAAGCGAGGAGCTTAACATTGGAAATGATGTTATGGTTATTTGGTTATGATGATGGGATGGGAGATTGGGACCATTTCACTTGTGTAGTAATGTAGGTGCTTAATAGGCTAAGGTGATAGGTATTAATTGCGTAGTGCTTTAACCATGAGTTCAACCTCTCCTTGTTCTAGCCATGCATGATATAATTTTCCCACACTTGCTGAGTACCATTGGTACTCAACCTTGCATATTTTGTTGGGTTTATATTGCTGCTCAGGTCAAGATAATGAGGTGGTGTATAATGACCAAGACTTTTGACCCGAAGAAGGTTTCTAGGTTCATGGAGACCCCCGGGCAACGCCTGTGATGGAGCCCTCAAGAATAATATTCCGCTGCTAGTTTATTTACTTGTGATGAATGTATTATTGTCCATTGAGACATTTGCGATGTAAGACTTATTTATATTCGACACCTGGCTTGTAATAAATGATGCTTCACTATTTGTCATCACATATATGAGAAAATGATCCTGGCATACATGTGATATTCACTTGGTTGTTTCTTCGGAAAAACCGGGTGTGACACGGGTGGGTCCCACCACCCGCCTTCTTCCTCCTTGCGCACACCCGCGAGTCCAGCGGCGGTGCACTCCGGCGAGGTTCGCCGGAACCGCCTTCCCGACCACCCCCAGTGCCAGAACTGGCCGCCTAGCCTTACCTCGCCCTGTGGAACTTGTCCCGGGGGTCGGAGCTCACCGTCGGTGACCGGAAACGGCCGTGCAACGTCCACCGCGGAGGATAGAGCTCCGTCGAGGTCGTTCTCACTCTCTGGGGCTTGAAAAGGGCTACGTTTTGCTCGAGAAGCATCAGTGGGTCACGAGGAACCCAGCGTGAGCAGTCTCGGAGACTAACAACGCCAGCAAACCCACTCTCGACGGTGACCCAAGCCGTGTTTGCACCGGCGACTATAGAAACGGCTAATACTCGGCCATCTCTGGACGGTTTTGCTTGGTTCTTCCTCGAGGAGGGGCGCTTGGAGGTGTAGGAGCTACTTGTGAGCTAGCTTGATCGTTGACTCAGTGTGTAATCCGAATTTTGGATTCTTGCCGAGCTAGGTCAGTTGCACTAGGGTTTGGGACTCTCCAAAATTCATGCTACCCGATGGACCATTTGCCGAAGGGTTTGCGGCTACACCATCTAGGGGTCCCCACGCACCTTTCTTGTGTAGAACGTGGTCGACGATGATGGCTGGATGGGACTGTCACCGGTGAACCGAAGCTCGACTCCACGGGTACCTCCCGGTTCTCCAACTTCGATGGCTCACACCGCTCAGCGTCGGATGCAGCTTGCTGGAGCAGCACGGGGAACCGCTAGACTGCACCCTGGCACTCTCTTTTGCTGCACGGATCGCGAGTGTTCAACGATCAGCGCGGTTACACGCCGGGGCTCTGAGGTGCAAGCGATGCGGCGAGTTCTTCGCGTGCGCGGGCGCTGATCAGAGCGGCAGGCGAGGGAGGCATACTCAGCTTTGTGCTGCGTACGTGGTGATCGGGAGGGGGGCACGAGTTAATCCCCGTGCGCGCTGGCGCGGCCGTGAGGCGGTAACCGGTCGCGGCGGCTGACCGACGGCAACCGAGTGGTTCTCTGTTGCTCACAGCCCCTGACCAGTGGGCCCTCCTCCCCCTTTATCTTTCCAATTTTTCACCTCTGTTCTACTGAAAAATATCCCCAGCTACTCTCAATTATCTGTGAGACTTAGCCCCCAAGTCTTGGTTTGAATATGAGTTCTCAAATTCAAACTTTGTTTTACTAAATTTGCTTTATGTTTAAACTGAAATTCAGATTCAGTTTTGAATTCTTGCAATTTAGCTCTTGACAAGATGAACTCCAATGGGGATGAAAATTGGTGGGCTTACTCAGAAAAATATGCTGAGTTTGAATATGAAGCTAACTTTTGAATTCAAGTGATGAAAGTTGCTGCAATTTGAATTTACATTCAAATTGGCCTCTTTTTCAAATACCTCCAAAAGTGCCTCAAAAAGTGTTGGATTTACATGAAATTTGGCCTGAACCTTCCCCAGACTTTTTAAGTTCTAGGGGTGAGCTCAACGTCTCATGTTCATGTGTAGAAATCCTACTTTGTGAAAGTGTAGGCTTTCCCCTCTAATCACTCTTTTGATGGAGGTTACTTGCTCTTCACAATTTTTCTCAAGCTATCCACAACAAAAACTGTGGTGTTGTGAGGTGATGAAAAGTTTTTTGGAAGTACCTTTTTCTTGGGCTTTTACATCCCTCCCCCTTAAAAGAATCTCGTTCCGAGATTATAAAAGAAGAGATAGCGATGTAGTAGGGACTTACCCGTGCTGAGAAGCCATGAACTCCGGGTAATTTGAGCGAAGGAATTCCTCGCTCTCCCACGTTGCTTTTTCGGCGGTGTGGTTGCTCCAGAGTATTTTTTTAGAACCACAATGTTCTGCTACGCGTGGTTCGGGCTTTCTCATCAAGAATTTCCACCGGATACTCATCATATGTCAAATCCGGTTTCAGCTCGCCGATGTCTTCGGTAGGAACAGCAGCTGTGTGCTTTAAACATTTTTGCAGTTGCGAAACATGGAAAACGTCATGGACACCAGCAATAGATGCCAGTAGCTCCAATCTATACGCTGCTGGTCCACACTTCTCGGTGATAGCATAGGGTCCAATGATACGGGGAGCGAGCTTCCCCTTCACACCGAAACGATGCACGCCCTTCATCGGAGACACGCGGAGGTACACGTGTTCACCGACGTCAAAGTGCAACGGCGTACGCCTCTTATTAGAGTAGCTCTTTTGCCGGGATTGAGCGGCCTTCAAGTTGTCTTGAATCATCCGAACGCGCTCTTCGGCGTCGTTCACCACATCAACCCCGAATGTGACCCTTTCACCGGACTCGCACCAGTTTAATGGAGTGCGGCATTTGCGACCATAGAGTGCTTCGTAGGGTGCCATCTTGATACTCGCCTGATAGCCATTGTTGTACGAGAATTCTACCAATGGTAGGTGATCATCCCAGTTCCTACCATGGTGGATGGCATATGCTCTCAACATGTCTTCCAGAACTTGATTCACCCTCTCTGTCTGGCCATCTGTCTGAGGGTGGTAGGCAGAGCTCCTAACCAGTTTAGTACCCAAAGCAGCATGTAACTGCTCCCAAAAGCGAGATATGAACAATGCACCTCGGTCTGAGACTATAGTCTTGGGTACACTGTGCAAGCATAGAATCCTGGCGATATATAACTCCGCATATCTGTTGGCATGGAAATGTGTATGCACGGGAATTAAGTGAGCCGACTTGGTTAGTCGGTCAACGATCACCCAAATGGAATCATGCTTGTTGGATGTTAGGGGTAATCCCACAATGAAATCCATGCTCACATCCTCCCACTTCCATGCTGGAATCTTCAAGGGTTGCAACAGCCCTGATTTCCTCATATGATCCGCCTTCACTCGTCTACACGTATCACACTCGGATACGTACTTCGCTACCTCCCGCTTCATCCGTGTCCACCAAAATTTCTTTTTCAAATCCTGGTACATTTTTTTGCTGCCCGGATGAATGGAGTACTTAGACAAGTGAGCTTCATCGAGGATCTTTTTCCTCAACTCCATACCCCGGTGTACGACTATGCGGTCATTGAACCATAGCGTCCCCTCATCATCTTTCCGGATACATTTGATCTCTCCATTGTCTATCCATCTCCGGAGATGTGTCATGCCTTTATCAGTCTTCTGAGCTCCAATTATGTCCTCCCTGATGGTAGGGATGAGGGCAAGGTTGTACAGCGATCCATAAGGAATCAAGTATAAACTTGGCTCTTCCTCCTCCACCGGTATAATGGTGAGGTGATGGATATGTGATTTCTTACTCAGTGCGTCGGCAACCACATTCGCCTTGCCGGGGTGGTAATGAATCTCAATTTCATAATCTTTGATCAGTTCTAACCACCTCCTTTGCCTCATGTTCAGCTCCTTCTGGGTGAAAATGTATTTCAAGATCTTGTGGTCGGTGTAGAGATGCACCAGATTCCCCAGGAGATAGTGCCTCCACATTTTTAGCACCAACACCACTGCAGCAAGCTCAAGATCATGAGTGGGATAATGCTGCTTGTGAGACCTATGTGTGCTGAATACATTGGCAATTAGGATAAAAGTTAGCATTAACATTCAAAGTTTTTAATATTGCCAAAACATTCTTCTGTGGCAAGGTCCGACAAGTTCTTTGTTAGGTCCGCCAAGTGTTGGCAAGGTCCGACGCAAGGTCCAAAGAGCTCCTGCAAGGTCCGAAGAGCTTCTGTGAGGTCTGGAGCTTGTTTTTAGGGAGCTCCCGTGAAGTTCAACTCGTAGAACTGCAGCGTCTTGTTTTTGCTTTTAACTTGCAATGTTTCAAACTTGCTTTATGGGAAGGTTTGCTTAGTATTAATTTTCTAAGTTTTTGGTGTGTTTTGGTGGTTATGGCTGTTATCATTTGATATGGTATGCAACATGCTTATGTGACGTGCTCATGTAAGGTGTTGTGGTTTTCGAACTAACGTGAGTCAAGTCGAGGACTTGTGCTCGGAAGAATTGGTTGTTTATTCATGTGCAGGTGTTGCTTGAGTTCAAGACATGGCTGGTGACGGGATCCTTGGACTAGTCTCAGGGAGGAGATGAGGTTCCAACAACCAAGTTCGGGAGGAGCTGTGGTTGAGTTGATCGGGAGGTCGCGCAGCATGTTTGGATCAAGGGCAGTGCATATGAAGGTTGCGTGTACGTCGTTGGAAGGTGTTTGCACGTGTGCAAGGAGTGCATGGACGCGGAAACATTGTTCCAAGGCGTGATGAAGAGAAGTGGACGTAAAGAATTGGTCGGAAAGGTCCAACCGGCTGGATTGCGTACTCAGGCTGAGGCTGGGTCGGATATGGCTCAAATATGGAAGATTTGAGTTGGTTATGATAGAATTTCGTGCTAGGCACGAAGTTGAGTTGTTTTAGGAATGTTTAGGACGTTCCTAAGGTGCTTGGAAGTCTCACGATTGCTTCTATCTGCGAATAGGAGAGTCCTGAGCAGTTATGGTAAGTTACGATACGAGTCCAATTAGGAGTAGGAATCCTAGATTGGAATGTTTAGCCTGAGGGCTGGCTATAAAAGCAAGTGGGCCAGAGCTCTCGTGGGTAGAGAACTTTGGGCTGTTCCTCTTGTGTTTCTATTGAATAAAGTTCATAGTTTCGAGGAGCTTTTGTGCCTTGTTCGTCCGACTTGTTTTTCGTCAAGTCTTTCTCGCCGAGTTTCTGGACAGACCGACGTTGCTTCGGTGTTTCGTTCATAACTGAGTTTTACAGATCCGATTGACGTGATTCTTTTTGGGTTGTCTTCAAAACTCAATTATATATCATCTGTGAAATTTTCATGAGCTTCGGATCTGTAATTTTTGAGATACACGAGTTTCTTTGCAGCATTGCAGATCTGTTTTATATCGGGTAGAACAGATTGATCTTCGTTTAATGTTTTGATCGTATCTCAAGTTTTATTTCGTGTTCTCAAGTGATTCTTTTTGCATTAGATCCGTGACTTGATTCTCTACCTCTCTACTTGATTTGTCACGGTTGAACACGTTTAAAACACTTGCACACACGGTTTCTTTAACCGATTGATTTTTTGCTGAGGGATTTTTGTTGTTTCCGCAGTGAAAAGTTTTAATCTACCATTCAACCCCCCTCTTGTAGCTTTTCACGTGCTCTTCGATCCTACAATTGGTATCAGAGCCAAGGTGCTCTAATCTTTGTGATTTGCACGTGTTTTGACTAACCATCATGGAGAAGTACTCCGCAAAACCTTGTGTGTTCAATGGCATCGATTTTCAGGTTTGGAAGGCGCGGATGGAGGCCTACATACAGGCGCAAGGCTTCGCCATATGGGAAAAGGTCTACCAGAACTTTGATGTACCACCCAACGATCAAGTTACGGCTGCGAACATGAGAGATGTTGACAACAACAACAAGGATCGCAACTTGATCATCCAAGGATTGACTCAAAGCGACTTCGACCGTGTTGCACACCTCCGATCTGCATATGATGTTTGGAAAGCTCTTTGTGACTACCATGAAGGATCCAATACGATCAAGGAGGTAAGGCAAGATATGTTCAAGAAAGAATATATGCGTTTTGAGATGCAACCCGGTGAGTCAATTGATGACCTTTTTGCTCGCTTTAATAAAATTCTCAGCAACTTGCGTAGTGTCAATGTTAACTTTTCAGATGCTGAAAATGCTAGACAATTGTTAGGAGCATTAGATATGTCAATTTGGGAGATGAAAGTTACATCTATTCGTGAATCTACTGTCATGAGTTCTCTTACTTTAGACATGCTTTATTCTAAATTGAAAACTCATGAAATTGACATCATCTCACGTAAAAACCCCAACAAGTCTATTGCATTTGTTTCGCAACGTGACATGTCTAGTTCTAGTCAATCATCATCTAGTGGTGCACTCTCTTTGCTGTTCTCTCTAACCCTTGAACAGATTGAAGAGTTTCCAGAGGAGGAGCTTGCACTCATCTCTACTCGGTTCTCAAAAGCATTGCAAAGTGTGAGAACTAGAAGGAGAGGAAGCTCCGGACCTCAACGATGTTTTGAATGTCGTACGACAGGACATTTTCGTATGGAGTGCCCTAACCTTTCAGGTCCAACTTCACGTGAAGAAAAGCAAACAAGGCCGAAGAAATCGTTTGCAAAGAATAAGAAGAAGAAAGATTTATAAATGCGCAACATAGTGCATAGTATGATCTCTGCACTTTAAGATTTCGGCTCAAGTGATGTGGACACCGGTAGTGATGAAGATGAAGAAGCTATGGCAAATATGTGCTGCATGGCGAGCAAGTCAAGTTCAAGCTCCGAGGAGACAGAACACAACAGCGACGATGAAGAGGTATGTCCCACTTCCGAAGAAATGTGTGATGCTATTTCCCGTGCCACTGTTATATTAAAGAAAAAGGATAAAAAACTTAGGAACAATGCTGTTAAAATTGAATCACTAGAATCTGAAATTAATCGTTTAAAACTTTGATTCCTAGTGATGATTCTTGTTCCTCGTGTGATTTGATTTATGAACAATTATCCTCTTTAAGAAGTGCACACGCATCTACACTTGATAAACTTGAACTTGAAATTGAAAAGAACAAAGAGCTTGCTGCACTTAATGATAAAAAATTTGAAAGATGCTTGTTGTTCTACAATTGATTTGCATTGTTCTTCATGTGATGATCTGAATAAGAAACTAAATGACGCTATGAATGAGATTTCTATTTTGAACAATGCTTTACGTGTGCATGAAGTTAAATATTGTTCAAATTGCAAACTAAAAGGAAAAACTTCATGTGAAAACTGCTTTGATCTGTCCAATAAACTTGATGACATGCATAGGACACTAGATCGGTTTTCTAATGCAAATAAGAACCTAAACTTGCTGCTGAATTCTTCCAAGTCTTGTAATGATAAAACTGGTTTAGGTTTTAATTCTCATGCTCATGCTAAGGCACACCCACCTAAAGTTGTAAAGTCATTAGGAAGCGGCTTGATTCAAACAGCTCCTAGACAAAAAGAGGTGATTTTCAAATCTGCAGGAGTACTGTCCCATTCGAGTTCTAATAAACGTGTTGCTTGCTCATCTAGACATGATAATAAGGTTATTTTTCATTGTACCTACTGTGGTAGAGATGGTCATGTCATGGATTTTTGTTATAGACTAGCTAAACACGATAAGAAACAAAGAATACTTGCTAGATCACATAACAACCAAGCAAAATCTGCTAGACCGAATGTTCGGAGCTTGCAACCTGCTGTAATGAGTCAAGAACTTGCTCCCGGACCTACTGTTTTTTGTGCTACATATAACACATCTTCTAAGTCAGTAGTTGGGAACAAAAATTTTCGATGTTTGGCTCATAAACCTGCTGTACCTTCTCAGCTTTCGCGTGTTATTCCTGCTGGACGTCGTGTGACTCAGTACTGGATTCCTAAAAGTCTTTTAACTAACCCCA
Source organism: Neostapfia colusana (assembly GCA_030760725.1). Classification (NCBI taxonomy): domain Eukaryota; kingdom Viridiplantae; phylum Streptophyta; class Magnoliopsida; order Poales; family Poaceae; genus Neostapfia; species Neostapfia colusana. Next base: position 35,400,049 of record JASWHV010000003.1, read on the forward strand.
GTATTGAGTCATCGACATATTGTGCTGCTGTGTAGGTTTCACGTTTGAGGAAGGAGAACATTTGGATTGTGGATTCAGGTTGCTCACGCCACATGACCGGTAACAAAGAATGGTTCTCCTCTCTCTCTTTTGTGTCACGTGTAGAAAATGTTACTTTTGCCGATAACTCTTCTACTCCCATAATTGCTAAAGGTTCGGTTAGAGTAAACAATCTCTACACTTTGAAAGATGTGGCACTTGTTAAAAATTTGAAATACAACTTGCTTTCGGTTTCACAATTGCTAGATGAAAATCTAGAGGTTAGCTTTGCTAAAAATTGCTGCAAGGTTGTAGATTCAAAAGGTGAGCTTTTGTTTAACATGTCTAGGTTTGGAAGAGTTTTTAAAGCTGATTTTGATTTGTCAACTTCTAAGCATCGGTGTCTAGTTGCTAATGATACAAAGGATCTATATTTTTGGCATCGTAGACTTGGTCACTAGGCTTTGATCATCTCACTCGTGTTAGTGCTCTCGATCGCATACGTGGGCTGCCGAAGATTAAAAAGGACAATGATATTGTGTGCTCTTCTTGTAGACATGCTAAGTTTGTTGCAGGTTCACATGCTCCTCTCACAATGACCATGACAGATGAACCGGGACAACTTTTACATCTTGACACAGTAGGTCCGGCACGTGTTCAATCCTTCGGAGGTAAATGGTATGTGCTTGTGATTGTTGATGATTATTCCAGATATTCTTGGGTTTATTTTATGGCATCTAAGAATGAAGCTTTTAGTCATTTTAGAACATTATTTCTTAGATTATTTATTGATCACCCAGGATCATTAAAAGCAATTAGAAGTGATAACGGAACTGAATTTAAAAACCAATCCTTTGATCACTTTTGTGCTGAAAATGGAATAGATCATCAATACTCTTCACCCTATGTACCACAACAAAATGGTGTCGTAGAAAGAAAGAACAGGACATTAGTTGAGATGGCTAGGACTATGCTTGATGAATATCAAACTCCTAGGAAATTTTGGGCTGATGCAATTGCAACCGCTTGTTATGTCTCCAATCGTGTTTTCTTGCGTGCTAAGCTTGGAAAAACCCCATATGAGCTCCGGTTTGGACATAGGCCTAGTGTTACACACTTTAGGGTTTTGGGTTGCAAATGCTTTGTTAAGAAACATGGTAATCTTGATAAATTTGAAGCTAGATCTGTTGATGACATGTTTCTTGGTTATCCATCTCATACTAGAGGCTACCGTGTGCTTTTACTTGACACTAACAAAATTGTGGAGACTTGCGAGGTTTCTTTTGATGAAGCTAGCCCAAGTACTAGCTCCGATATTGCAGGTCCGGATCCATATCCGCAGGGGAGAGTATTTTTATTGAAGAAGATGAAGAAGTGGTGTTGCTGCCCGAAAACTCGGAAGTAAATAACGATCAAGCTGCTGATTTTGCACCACAACCAGCACCAACAGTCACTACTGCTGGTTCGGACCTTCCTCCATCAACAAGCTCTCCTAAGCAAAGGTCCGAACATGAAGAAGAAGGTGCTTGTGAAGTGTGTACTCCCCTCCGAGTACTCAAAAGTCATCCTCCACAACAAATCATTGGAAGCTTGCATGAACGAGTCACTCGGTCCAGGTTTTGCGATCCAAACTCTCATGCTCATTCTGCTTTTGTTGCTTCTTTTGAACCAAGGATATATCACACGCACTCACTAATGAATCTTGGATTAATGCCATGCAAGAAGAGTTAGAAAATTTTGAAAGAAATAATATTTGGAAACTTGTACCTCCACCTCAAGGTCACACATTAATTGGAACAAAATGGGTATTTAAAAATAAGCAAAGTGAGGATGGGGTTGTGGTTAGGAATAAAGCTAGGTTGGTTGCTCAAGGTTTCACTCAAATTGAAGGTCTATATTTTGATGAAATATTTGCTCCTGTTGCTAGATTAGAAGCTATAAGAATTTTATTAGCATTTGCTGCATCTAAAGGTTTCAAGTTATATCAAATGGATGTTAAAAGTGCTTTTCTAGTGGCTACATAGAGGAGGAGGTTTATGTTAAGCAGCCACCGGGTTTTGAAAATCCAAATTTTCCTAATCATGTTTACAAACTGGCCAAAGCCTTGTATGGTCTAAAACAAGCCCCTAGAGCATGGTATGATAGGTTAAAAACATTCTTACTTGAAAAGGGGTTTACCATGGGCAAGGTTGATAAAACTCTTTTTGTACTTAAGCATGGCAATGACTCATTATTCGTTCAAGTGTATGTGGATGATATTATCTTTGGTTGTGCTTCTCATGATCTCGTGTCCAAGTTTTCAGCTATGATGAGTTCAGAATTTGAGATGAGTATGATGCGAGAACTCACATACTTTTTGGGGCTGCAAATCAAGCAAACAAAAGAAGGAACTTTTGTGCATCAAACTAAGTATACAAGTGACCTTCTTAAGCGCTTCAACATGAACAAATGCAAGCCTCTTCGGACACCAATGGGAACAGCAACAACACTTGAACTTGACGAAGATGGTGACCCGGTTGATAAAAAAGAATACAGAAGTATGATTGGATCACTTTTGTATCTCACGGCGTCAAGACCGGACATACAATTCAGCGTATGTCTTTGTGCACGTTTTCAAGCTTCTCCACGTGCTTCACATCGCCAAGCCATCAAAAGGATTCTCAGGTACCTACATGGAACTCAAGAATTTGGCATTTTTCTTCCTTCTTCCTCAACCGTTTCTTTGAAAGCTTTTTCAGATGCTGATTTTGGGGGTTGTAGGATTGATAGGAAAAGTACTTCAGGTGCTTGTAATTTTCTTGGTAATTCACTTGTTGCTTGGTACTCTAGAAAACAAAGTTCAGTTGCACAATCCATGGCCGAATCTGAATATGTAGCTGCGGCTAGCGCTTGCTCACAAATTCTTTGGATTGTTCAAACACTTAAGGACTATGGGGTTGATTTAGATAGTGTTCCACTGTTTTGTGATAACACTAGTGCAATTTGTATTGCTAAAAACCCCGTGAAACACTCTAGAACTAAGCACAATGACATTAGGTATCACTTTCTTCGTGATAATGTTGAAAAACGAAACATTGTGCTTCACCATGTCGATACCGAACAACAATTGGCTGATATTTTTACAAAACCTTTGGATTTCACTGGTTTTTGTTTCATTCGTAGTGAAATAGGGGTTATGCATCCTCATGGCTTAAATTGAGGGGGAGTTTTTGAAACTTTGAAAGTCTATGTGTGAATCTGAAACTAAAATAATATGAGCATAGTATTTCATACATATATGACTTTGTGATTCCTTTTACAGGCTGAAAGTTCTTACTACATTACTCATGTTATACATTTTGTAGCTTTTGCCACGACTAGTAATTGGAATAATTACTTACAGTAAATCTGGTCATGATCGAACTTCCTTGCTGTTTTGAACTTGTTGCGTGCTCACAAGTGCTTTTAATCATAAAAAATTAATCAAGTGATCAGCTAACATGTTGAGTTTTCAAATAAAAAATTGAGAAAAGATCAAGAGAATATGCATGCATCGCACTTCTTCTTTTGAGATTGCTTATCATTGCACTAAGATATGAACTTGGAAGGAATTGTGTATGACTAAAACCATGTCCTTAAGCTTCTGATTGTCAAATGACATAGGCTTGGCTTGGTTGGTTAGAATAAGGCTGATGCGGCATATAATCTCTTGCAAATATCATATGATCAACTTTGTGCCTTAAATGATTATGAATAATAAAAATGCAGCAACAAGTGTCATGTTTTCAGGTTTTGAAATAGTTGAGTAATGGAGATCATGACTTGCTTAAACTGAAAAATACATTTGATCTCTAGCATGGCTTACACTACTTTATGTATCTCATTGATGTGATAGTGTAAGTAACCTGATAGTATGACTTGGATGAGCTTTGTTTTGTATGTATATGTTATAATATGCTCATAACATTTAAAAATTTCTCTTTTGAACCTTGCTGAATACATTGTCAAAGGGGGAGAAATATGTATAAGGAGAGATTTTTTTTACACTTTGCATATGTTATACATTTTCATCCTTCTCTGATTTTAAAAAATGGGGAGAAATTAATAAAGGGGGAGAAATAAGTTTTCAAACCTTTTCAAAACTTTTCATAAGCCAATGTTCGGATTTTAATTGGTGTTGCCAATGCATTCATCAAGGGGGAGATTGTGAGACCTATGTGTGTTGAATACATTGGCAATTAGGATAAAAGTTAGCATTAACATTCAAAGTTTTGAATATTGCCAAGACATTCTTCTGTGGCAAGGTCCAACAAGTTCTTTGTTGGGTCCGCCAAGTGTCAGCAAGGTCCAACGCAAGGTCCGGAGAGCTCCTGCAAGGTACGAAGAGCTTCTGTGAGGTCCAGAGCTTGTTTTTAGGGAGCTCCCGTGAAGTTCAACTCGTAGAACTGCAGCCCCTTGTTTTTGCTTTTAACTCGCAATGTTTCAAACTTGCTTTATGGGAAGGTTTGCTTAGCATAATTTGCTAAGTTTTTGGTGTGTTTTGGTGGTTATGGCTGTTATCATTTGATATGGTTTGCAACATGCTTATGTGACATGCTCATGTAAGGTGTTGTGGTTTTCGAACTAACGTGAGTAAAGTCGAGGACTTGTGCTCGGAAGAATTGGTTGTTTATTCATGTGCAGGTGTTGCTTGAGTTCAAGACATGGCTGGTGACGGGATCCTTGGACTAGCCTCAGGGAGGAGATGAGGTTCCAACAACCAAGTTCGGGAGGAGCTGTGGTTGAGTTGATCGGGAGGTCGCGCAGCATGTTTGGATTAAGGGCAGTGCATATGAAGGTTGCGTGTACGTCGTTGGAAGGTGTTTGCACGTGTGCAAGGAGTGCATTGACGTGGCAACATTGTTCCAAGGCGTGATGAAAAGAAGTGGACATAATGAATTGGTCGGAAAGGTCCAACCGGCTGGATTGCGTACTCAGGCTGAGGCTGAGTCGGATATGGCTCAAATATGGAAGATTTGAGTTGGTTATGATAGGATTTCGTGCTAGGCACGAAGTTGAGTTGTTTTAGGAATGTTTAGGACGTTCCTAAGGTGTTTGGAAGTCTCACGATTGCTTCTATCTGCGAATAGGAGAGTCCTGAGCAGTTATTGTAAGTTAGGATGAGTCCAATTAGGAGTAGGAGTCCTAGATTGGAATGTTTAGCCTGAGGGCTGGCTATAAAAGCAAGGGAGGCCAGAGCTCTCGTGGGTAGAGAACTTTGGGCTGTTCCTCTTGTGTTCCTATTGAATAAAGTTCATAGTTTCGAGGAGCTTTTGTGCCTTGTTCGTCCGACTTGTTTTTCGTCAAGTCTTTCTCGCCGAGTTTCTGGACAGACCGACGTTGCTTCGGTGTTTCGTTCATAACTCGAGTTTTACAGATCCGATTGACGTGATTGTTTTTGGGTTGTCTTCACAACTCAATTATCTATCATCTGTGAAACTTTAATGAGCTTCGGATCTGTATTTTTTGAGATACACGAGTTTCTTTGCAGCGTTGCAGATCTGTTTTATATCGGGTAGAACAGATTGATCTTCGTTTAATGTTTTGATCGTATCTCAAGTTTTATTTCGTGTTTTCAAGTGATTCTTGTTGCATTAGATCCGTGACTTGATTCTCTACCTCTCTACTTGATTTGTCACGGTTGAACACGTTTGAAAATACTTGAACACACGGTGTCTTTAACCGATTGATTTTTTGCTGAGGGGTTTTTGTTGTTTCCGCTGTGAAAAGTTTTAATCTACCATTCACCCCCCCTCTGGAAGCTTTTCACGTGCTCTTTGATCCTACACTTCTCATGGTTCTGAAGTTGGCGTGAGCCATATGCGACCACATGTCCTTCCTGCATCAACACGCTGCCGAGCCTAATACCGGACGCGTCACAATACACGTCGAAGGGCTTTGTTGTATCCGGTTGAGCTAAGACCGGGGCTGTTGTGAGATGCTTCACCAGTGCTTGGAACGCTCCTTCACACGCCGTGTTCCAAACATATTTCGTTCCCTTCTTCAGCAATTCTGTCATCGGCTTAGCGAGCTTGGAGAAACTGGGAATAAATCTCCGATAGTATCCCGCTAACCCGAGGAAGCTTCTGACTTCATGAACTGAAGTGGGGGCTTTCCATTTCAGCACTTGCTCTATTTTGCTTGGGTCAACCGCAATGCCTTCTGCTGAGATGATATGTCCCAAGAATGGAACTTGGCGTAGAGCTTGTGGTCTCGTAATTGTTGAAGAACGATCCTCAAGTGTTCGGCATGTTCGGCTTCTGTCTTGGAGTAAACCAAGATATCATCGATGAACACTACCACGAACTTGTCCAGCTCCTGCATGAACACCGAGTTCATTAGATACATGAAATGAGCTGGAGTGTTTGTGAGACCAAAGGACAAGACGAGATATTCATATAATCCATATCTCGTCGTGAAGGCCATCTTGGGATATCCTCCGCCCGGATCTTGATCTGATGATATCCAGAGCGAGGGTCCATCTTGGAGAACACACTTGCATCCACAAGTTGATCAAACAATATGTCGATGCGGGGCAGTGGGTACTTATTCTTGATGGTGATGGCGTTGAGCGGCCGGTAATCCACACACAGCCTCAAGGTTTCATCCTTCTTCTTTACAAACAGCGCCGAGCATCCCCAAGGCGAGGAACTTGGCCTAATGAAACCCTTCCTCAACAGATCATTGAGCTGTTCTTTCAGTTCAGCCAGCTCATTTGGAGCCATTTCATATGGTCTCCGTGATATGGGCGTAGTCCTGGGTGCACGTTCAATCTTGAACTCGACATCCCACTCAGGTGGCATGCCCGGAAGATCATCCGGGAACACGTCGGGGTACTCCCGGACTATGGGAATGTCCTCCAACTTGAGAGCTTCAGTATTGTTGATCGCTGAAACCTCCCGGACTGGATTATCTAATAAGAGGGACTGAGGACGATGTAGTGGGGAGTTGAGGTGAACCGTTCGTGCTAAAGTTTCTAGGACAGCGCCATGGTAGCTTAGCCATGACACTCTCAAGATTGCATCAATCTTCTGCCCCTCAAGGATAATCATAGTGGTGGGATATATCTGTGGGGACCACCCCGTGGTTCACCCTCTCCAGGATTGCATAGGGTGGTGCCGTGCGATGCGGCAGCCAACAGCACACACGAAAAGAATTAAAGAACAACATACAAACTTTTATTTGATATAAAACAGCGGAAGTCTTTTTACAAAACTTACTTATACAGCGGAAGTATACATAAGTAGCCTCTCATCCTAACTATGCAAAAGTGCAGCCGTCGAGCCCGGGGACGCTACACACTAGCAGCATGGAACCGGAGATCACGGCGGCATACAGGGCTCCAGCAAGGCCGTGTACCCCGACGGGGGCATCGCCTCATCCTCGGACCCTTCCTCATAACTCTCACCTGCACACAGCTCAAAATATTGCAACCGTGAGCACGATGGCTCAGCAAGTCTTAACCGTCAACCCTAGGCATGGAACTCTACGTGGAAGGATGTGTAAGGCAGGAAAGGACTTTGCAATAAATACACGCCTACATGTTGATCCTTATTTTCAGTTTTATAGCAACAGTTTATTGAGCCTTAGGCAGCCCTCAAATCGGAAGTCCACAATCAAACAAGAAACGCTTTCCCCTGATGTGGAGATGCCCGAAGTGGAATATAAACTTAATTAGCTCTATATCTACAGCATACAATGTTTCAAGACAATTATAATTCAATGCAGCATATTCAGTTGGCTTATGTCAGTTCTTACTACGTCACAGCGCAGTGAACAAGCGGGTACTCAAATAACCGCGAGGGACGGTGATTGCAATCAAGACACACCCGGATAACACGTCACATACACCCACTTTCAGAAGCGTGATTCCACACCCCTTCCTACTCTGTTGTATGCAACGACCTTTCAAAGGCAACCCAAATGCCGAACCGGTCCATCCGTAACGGGCAGGAGGTCCCCGCGTGGAGCGTGACTGTGCCCACCGGCAGATTTACACCTTGCTACCCTCAACCCACTCCTATTTACGGTTGGGTAAGCCTCGGCACCCAGGTTAACCAATTACATCGGTTTCCTGGTTCCCATATGCCATTATGCATCCGGTACTGTTCGATACTTGTCCAGCAGGGCCGCACACGGACGGTCCTCAACCGACGCCAACAGGGCTACGCACGTGAGACCTCTGCTCACTGCATCCTATCCCCCCCCTGCTGGGTCTCATTTTCATAACTTAAGCCATTTTCTACCTCTTCTCATTCCGGGTGATAAGTACAATCTCACGAGTAGCTTCCAACGACTCGACTTCTACCGAGATCCTAAACATTAGCATGGCATTCTCTACTCGCCGAGTTTGTAAACAACCCAACCCTTTGTAGGATTTAAAAGGGTATGCAAGTGGGGTTTCAATCACCCTAACTCTAATGCAAGCATTCACCCTAGACATAAGTGATACAAATAAAAAGCTTTATAAACGGTACTTAAGTGCAAACCGGGGCTTGCCTGGTTGCGAGTTAAATGAGAAGTCAGCTTCTGGTGGAAGGACGTCCAAAGGCTCCGGTGCGTCCCCAACTTCGGTCATTATTATGAAATGTAACAAAATATATGTATAAGTATTAAGGAGTTATAAGAATTGGACTTCTATTTATAGCTACTGCTATTTAGATTCCTTAATTGGTTTTGGGATTTTACAGAGGATACTAAACTCTCTAAGGATGATTTGAGCCAAATTTGGAGACATGTCATTGCACAATGTAGTCTTTAAAATATCTACAAGTACAATGCTTCTCTGAATTTTGAGCTCAATTCAGGAGCTTTGACATAGCTAGTAATGGAAGATCTGATTAGGTAAGTCTCCATGGTTCTAACAAAATTTGTTTCACCATTTTTGGAGCTACCATCAGAGAGATATGAATTTTTGAACTTGAACAGGAGTTCTGAAAAAGCTTCTGTTTAAATTTGAATTTCCAAATAAAGGCTGAACTTGGGAAGGCAGTTTAGCCTAGCAAATGATCTCCAATGAAGCCCAAATTTTTACAGGAGATCAGTAACTATGGATAGGACTAGCTGCCCAAATTTGGGAATATTTCATAAAGAATCGCTCCTGTAATAGATCCCTAAAATATTTACTAAAAACAATTCTACAGAAATTCCTCGGCATTTTCATAGTCTAAAATTGGTTTCTCTGTGAAGTACTCCTTATGAGGATTCCAACAAAATTGGTCTCACTCTTTTTGGTGTTTTCTACACAAAGTTATGGGCTTGTAAAGATCAGCTAATTCCTGGAATTATTTCTCTAATAGAAACATCAAATAATTGGGCTGGGCCCACGGTTTTAAATCGGACCAGTGAGATTTCGGCAACACTGGGGGCTACGGTGTTTAACCCGTGCAGCCACAGCCGATCCCGAGCCGCACCCCGATCCGGCGCCTACCTGGTGCCACTGACAGGTGGGGCAGGCCCCCACCTTCTTCTACCTCGCGCCAACAGAGGAGTCCGCGGCGGTTGCTCCGGCGAGGGTGGCGGGAACGGCTCTCCCGGCCATCTCCCGGGCCTAAACTCGCCGCTCCCCCATAATTGATCGTGCTGAACACTTTGGGAGGGTCATCGGCAACCGTAGTTCACCGGAAACCACCGCGCACCGGTAACAGCAATGTTTTCCACTCCGGCGAGGTCGGGAGCCCTCATACCTCCACCAAATGATCGGTTCTCGGGCTCTAGAGCACCAGTGGAGGGAGTAGAAGCTCGACATGGGGTCTAAACTGATCGAGGATCGCTGGAACCCTATCGGCACCGTGCGCCCGAGGTGGTCCGGCGGTGCGCCATGATCAAGACGTGAAAATTTTCCCTCTACACCCCATGTCAAGGTCTAAAATCGAGGGAGGATGTGCGCCAAGTAGTTAGGAATCTTCGTGCACAGTTTTAATCAATGAGAACATGAATTATCAACGAATTTGGCAAATTCCTACCTCGGGGTCAGTTTGTACTGTCCGGGAGAAAAACCCGGAATTCTTCTGCTGTGATCAACGTCAAGGGCTGAGCTTTGGGCTCGAGCAGCTGGGGTCGAGGATGCACCGAGGAGATGACTTGCCTTGCCGTGATCTTGCTCGGTGTGAGCTGTTTACGGTGACCTCCCTCGGTTCTTCAACGTTCACCCGAGGATCAAGGCTAATTTGCCAATTTCTGGAGCAATCACGCTCGCGACAGGGAAGGAGAGGTGCTGGATGGCTAGAGCACTGGTGGGCGCAGATCTTCGCTGTGGGGCGCTTGAGCAACCAAGCTCAGTAGCTGCCGCGTGATCGGGAGGAACGGCGGCGGTGTTCTGGGCGAAAGAAACGGCTGAGGCGCGAGTTATGGCTGGGGGAGAAGTGAAACAGCTCAGGCGCACCACTTTCCGTGATCCAACCAAGCAACCGAGGCAGCAGGAGGTGGCGCGGGCTCTCCCTCGGGCGCGGGTTCAACCGAGAGCTGGCGCGCTCTCGCTGTTCGACCGCCGTCGGCCGAGGCGGTAGCTCCTGTGGGTGGCTGTCAAATGGGCCCCACCTCCCCCCTTTGTTTAGTCAAATTTTTCTGATATTTTTCATCCAGCAACTCAACATTAAAGGCTTTACTTCCCCCCAAAGTTAAGTTTGAATTTGCTGAATTCAAATTGTTTGAATTCTGGTGTAGAATTTGAATGGGGTTTGATCATTTGAATTTGAAAAGGAGTTTGAATTCTCCACTTTGTATTGCCTCAAAAATATAGCAAACCAGCTCCAAAGTTTCCAATTTTTGGCATGGCTGCTTATTAAAAGGTGGGGAACACATTTGTTAAACCCAACTTTCAAATTGAGGGAATTGGAATTTGAAACTGAATTTGAAATTCAGATTAGAGGGCTTTTCTTTTTAATCCCAAACAAATATGAAAACTCCTCCAAATGAGCTGAATTTTGGAAGTTTGAATATTTGGAATACGAAGATCCAAGCGGTGCATTTAGATCTCCATGTTTGGAAGTTTTGGGAAGTTTAAACCCTCACTTTGAACTTACACCATTATGATTCAAAGTTTTAATTCCCCTCATTTTTCATAAGTGTACATGAGCTGAATTTTCTTGCTACCACTTTTGGGGATTTTACATCCCTCACCCCTTAAAAAGAATCTCGCCCCGAGATTCCAAAGGAAAAGCAAAGTGGAGAAAACCTTACCGGGTATATGATGATAGCAAGTCCGGATAATACGTTTGTAGATAATCCTCGCTTTCCCATGTCGCCTCATCAGCGGTATGGTTACCCCACAAGACCTTGTAGAACCATAAGGTCCGGTTTCTTGTGGCACGAGTCTTTTCATCGATGATCCGGATGGGATACTCCGTGTACGTGAGGTCCGGTTGAAGAACTTCTATGTCTTCTGTGCGGATTTCAGCAGAGGGTTTGAGGCACTTCCTCAGCTGAGAGATGTGGAGGACGTTGTGAATGCCTGCGAGCGACGCCGGTAACTCTAGGCGATAGGCCACGGGTCCGCATCTTTCAATGACGGCAAACGGAACAATGAACCGTGGCGCAAGTTTACCCTTCACTCCGAAACGGTGAACTCTCTTCATCGGAGACACACGGACATACACATGGTCTCCGATGTCAAAGTGGAGGGAGCGGCGACATTATCCGCATAGCTCTTCTGACAAGATTGAGCAGCCTTGAGATTGGCTTGTATTACTCGCACCCGTTCTTCAGCTTCATTCACAAGTTCAATGGCGTAGATGACTCGCTCGCCGGACTCGCACCAGTTAAGGGGTGTGCAACATTTATGGCCGTAGAGAGCTTCATACGGCGCCATCTTAATGCTAGCTTGATAGCCATTGTTGTAAGAAAACTCCGCCAACGGCAAGTGATCGTCCTAATTCTTGCCGTGGTGGATGTCACAAGCGCGTAGCATGTCTTCAAGCACTTGGTTCACCCGTTCAGTTTGACCATCTGTCTGCGGGAGATACACAGAGCTTCGGATCAGTTTGGTCCCCAATGATGCGTGCAGCTGTTCCCAGAATCGAGAGACGAACAGCGCACCGCGATCTGAAATGATGGAGCGGGGAACACCGTGCAAACACAAGATCTTTGCAATGTACAGCTCCGCATATTGCTTGGCCACGTACTTTGTATGTACGGGGATAAAATGAGCCGACTTGGTTAGTCGATCGACTATTACCCAAATCAAGTCATGTTTGTGAGATGTGAGAGGTAAACTGAATATAAAGTCCATTCTAATATCCTCCCACTTCCACGCCGGAATATTCAATGGTTGCAGCTGTCCGGCTTTACGCATATGGTCGGCTTTCACACACCGACACATATCACATTCAGATACGTACTTTGCGATTTCTCTTTTCATCCGTGTCCACCAAAACCTGGTTTTCAGATCTTGGTACATCTTGTTGCTGCCCGGATGAATAGAATACTTGTACAAATGAGCTTCATCCAAGATTTTCTTCCAAAGCTTCATGTCACGGGGTACCACTATACGGTCTTTAAACCATAGTGTACCGTTGTCATCTCTTCGGAAGCATTTCATTTCGCCATTCTTCATCCTTCTCCGAATGTGCAACATTCCCACGTCTTTCTTCTGCGCTTCCATAATCTCCTCTCGTATTGTAGGGATGAGAGAAAGATTATACAATTCCCCATATGGAAGCAAGTACAGACTTGGCTCCTCCTCTTCAAGTGAGGTGATGGACAGACTGTTGACATGGGCTTTGCAGCTTAAGGCATCGGCAACCACGTTTGCCTTCCCGGGATGGTAGTGAATCTCGATCTCATAGTCTTTGATCAGTTCTAGTCATCTCCGTTGCCGCATATTCAACTCCTTTTGAGTGAAGATATACTTCAAACTCTTGTGGTCGGTGTAGAGGTGCACTAAGTTCCCAAGCAAATAGTGCCTCCACATTTTTATAGCCAACACCACAGCAGCGAGCTCAAGATCATGAGTCGGATAGTGCTGCTCGTGGTTACGAAGTTGACGTGAGCCATAGGCGACCACTCTTCCTCCTTGCATCAATACACAGCCAAGCCCGATACCGGACGCATCACAATATACGTCGAAGGGCTTGGTTGTATCCGGTTGAGCTAACACCGGGGCTGTTGTAAGATGCTTCACTAATGCTTGGAAAGCTTCTTCGCAAGCTGAGCTCCAAACATATTTGATCCCCTTCTTCAACAGTTCAGTCATCGGCTTGGCAAGCTTGGAGAAATTTGGTATGAATCTCCGATAATATCCTGCTAACCCGAGGAAACTTCTGACCTCATGGACTGATGTGGGGGATCTCCATTTCAGCACTTGTTTGATTTTGCTTGGATCAACTGCAATACCTTCTGCAGAAATAATGTGACCAAGGAATGGCACTTGGCTGATCCAAAACTCGCACTTGCTGAACTTGGCATAAATCTTATGATCTCTTAGTCGTTGAAGTACGATATGCAAGTGTTTGGCGTGTTCTTCTTCAGACTTGGAGTAAACCAAGATGTCGTCTATGAACACCACCACAAACTTGTCCAACTCCGGCATGAATACTGAGTTCATGAGATACATGAAGTGTGCCGGGGCGTTGGTGAGACAAAAGGACATGACGAGGTATTCATACAACCCATATCTTGTTGAGAAGGCCGTCTTCGGAATATCTTCCGCTCGGATCTTGATTTGATGATATCCGGAGCGAAGGTCCATCTTTGAAAATACACTTGCACCCACAAGTTGATCGAATAATATATCGATGCGGGGCAGTGGATATTTATTCTTGATGATGACGGCGTTGATAGGTCGGTAGTCCACACACAACCTCAAGGTTTCATCCTTCTTCTTCACAAACAGCGCCGAGCATCCCCATGGCGAGGAACTCGGTCGAATGAAACCCTTCTTCATCAAATCATTGAGCTGCTCCTTTATTTCAGCTAGCTCATTCGGAGCCATCTTGTACGGTCTCCGTGACATCGGCGTTGTTCCAGGTACAAGTTCAATCTTGAACTCGACATTTCTTTCGGGTGGCATGCCCGGAAGATCATCCGGAAAGACATCCGGGTATTCACGGACCACACGAATATCCTCAAGTTTCGTGGCTTCCGTGTTATAGGTGGCTGGAGCTTCTTGAACCGAATGGTCAAGAATAAGAACATGTGGTTCATGGAGTGGAGAGTTTAAACGAACCACACGTGGAATGATGTCAAGAACAGCACCATGGCGATGTAACCATGACATTCCTAAAATGACATCAAGTTTTTGACTCTCTAACATGATTAGAGAAGTCGGATATAGATTTCCACCAAACTGTAATGGTGCTCTATAGACCATTCTATCAGCTGCTATTTTTAGAGAGCATTTTTGGTCTGCCCTGTTTCTTGACAGTACCTACTCATCTGAGATTTCCACCCATTGGGAGGGAGATTTTGTTCTGGAGCTCCACAGAAAAGTTGTGGAGGACTTCTAAACCTTTCCAGAATGGTATCCCACACCTCCATTGGTTCAACCAATATTAAGTTATGCCCTGTTAAAAAATCAGCAACATTTCTGCCGAAACCAGGGGAGATTATTCCTAAGCTTTTGAGATTGAACCTATACTCCCAATTAACTCTTAGTTCAATATAGGAGTTTACTAACCCCTAAATGAAATCCTAAACTTCATTTTGACTCTTTTCTTTGAAAATAAACTTTTATGCAGTCTCGGTACTACGTTTCCTTACCAAAGAAAAATCCTAAACCAGTATTCCGGCATATACGTGTCAAATGGTGGAACTAAAGTCGTCACTCACAAACGGTTACTATACCTCATGCACTAACATGGTTAATGTGCCTGCAGAAGAACACACAATAATGGTGCACACAATGGTTTATGACATTTCAGGCAGTTCCATATCATAATAAAAACATACGGTCCGTTTCATTGACATACGGACCGTCCTTGAGTCAAGCCACGTCTCAAGGTACATGGTCGTGTTTTCACACCACACGACGGGGAACCCGAGTAGAGCGCGAACGGGTCGTCGCGGTTGGGAATTTTATCAACCCAACGGATACCACCTACTGCCTCATGACCGTTGAGGCACGCCGATGGCGAGCGCTGTGTGGCGGACCAGGATCCGCCCATCCAGGATCGCAGAGGGTGGTGTCGCACGATGCGACACCTGACAGCACACGTCATAAGAACACAATATATTACATGGGAAAACAACTGAACTGTACAAAGTAGTACAAACTGCAGTTGCAAAATATTATTTATCTTACACAGCGGAAGTCTACACTATACAACTCACGCCCGCCTACCTAGCAAAAGTCGGTTGCCCAGCCCTAGGGCAACCCACACTAGCTGCACTCTTAAGCTCAGCGTGGCGTGTACGGCTCCCACTCAGCCATGGTCCCCGACGGAGGGTAACCCTCGCCGGTGGACTCATACTCCGAGTCCGTGGGTGGCTTCTCACCTGAAAAGCACTTAAGCAGCAACCGTGAGCACGATGGCTCAACAAGGCTTAACCGACTCTCCTAAACATGAAACTCTACATGAGGTGTACAAGGACATAGGATGGTAATATTGCAGCAAATGGACACGCCTACAAGTTCATCCTTAGTTCAGCTTTTAGCAACAAGTTAACAGTTCAGGAAGCTGAAATTTAGTAAGCAATATTTGGTGGCAAACATGTAGCAATACAATATTATATCATATCAGCAATATTGAATCAACATATTTCATACATTAAAGTACGTCACGACTCAGTGACCAAGTGGTACTCTTCACTGTGAGGGACGGCGAATCGACTCGATATACACCTGCAGGGAAACCCAAAGAGCACGTCACGTACGCCCACCCGTGGAGCTGCACAGCACACTCACTCGATGTCGTACGGGACAACCTTTCACCCAACAGCCCAAACGTCGAACCGGTCGCACCGAAATGAGCAGGAGGTTCCCCACACGGAGCACCTCTCTATGCCCGTTGGCAGATTTCCACCTTGCTGCCCTCAGCCTACACCTATAAATCGGTGCGTTATGCCTCGACGCCTGGAGGTTTAGGTTACATCGGTTTATCGGGGCCCATATATCCGATATGCCTTCGGAACGTTCAAACTTGATCAGCGTGGGCCGCACACGGATCGGTCCTCAATCGACACGGACAGGGCGGCGCACACAAGACTTCCTCTTGCTGCGCCCTAGCCCCTGCCAAGTCTCATTTTTATTAATAAGGTGATCTCACATCGCTCGAACCAATCCCGTGTGTTCCCAAGCCTAAATTCGCGAGTAGATTCCAACTACTCGACTTGTACCGAAGCCCTATGAATCTTTAAGCATAGCCTATCTACTTGAGGTCTTAGACACTACCCTCACTCTTATGGTAAATTTCTGGTCATGCAAGTGGGGTTCCATCCATCCTATACCTAATGCACATTCACACTTCATATGACACATGTAAACAAAGTAAAACTTATAAAAGGTTAATGCAAACCGGGGCTTGCCTTGTTGCTGCAGGTCAGAGGTTAGTTCCTCTTCCGGAAGTAGGAAGTCGAGAACTTCCGGAGCCTCCTCGCCTTCAGCGACTACACGTTAATAAAATACTACATGTAAATTTAAATGCAAAGTGCATACAAGTTTGTTGTAAGGATACTGCTATTAGTTCTAATAACCAGTTCTAGCAACTGGAACTCTGTTTAAGAATTTAAAGATGAACTGGTGTTGGTGGTTTGGCTTAGACTTAATCACATGGTTAAGTGCTAAGTGGTTTTCCCCCTTTTCCATATTAATCCCTCAAGTGGTTAAACAGGACAGGGGTGATCCAAGCTCCAATGGAGCTGAGAATTTTTGTGTGAGTCCCTTGTCACAAGAAAACCCTCTGGACCAAACATTAGCACTTTTCACTGAGTGGTTTGCTCAGAATAATTCTTTTAGCAAATAAGCAAAGAAGAATTAATTCTGAGGTAACACCCCTGTTCATGCCCAACTTAGTGAACTACAATTTAAATTATAGCTCATAGAGTTTGCATGAATTTTCCTATCATTTTTGGAGCTAATATTTGCCCAGAACAGAATTTCCAAGTTTTGGAAATTCTCTGAAAATGTTTCTGGATTCAAATGAACACAACACCTTCAAATTTGAATTGCTCTGACCAAATCAACTCCAAATGGTCTGAAACTTTTACAGCGGTTCC
This sequence comes from Neostapfia colusana, assembly GCA_030760725.1. NCBI lineage: Eukaryota > Viridiplantae > Streptophyta > Magnoliopsida > Poales > Poaceae > Neostapfia > Neostapfia colusana. The sequence goes on from JASWHV010000003.1 coordinate 35,417,236, forward strand.
CTAATGTCGTAAAGAACATTCTGGCAAAATTTGGAGATTTTTGGATGAACCGAACTCCCTCTAAAATTCTTTTGCTGAAAAGATTTAAAGAATTTTCCAGAATTAAATATTAGGTTTCATACAAATTGAGTTGCATATTTGGATATAGCTATGCAAGATGAATCCAACCCAATTTGAATCACTAAATTTGGAGCCTCCTAGCAAAAGTTATGGGGTTCTAAAGTTTGAACTAAATCTGAAATCCTAAATAAACCGGGAAAATTTTAAACTCTGACCGTGGGCCCGACCCACACGTGTCACCGCTGGAGCTGTGCCACACGGGGCTACAGACCCCATCCCGTGCAGTCACACTTGATCCCGGTGCCGCAGCAGATCTTGGTTTTAAACTTTCTGTCGCTGACACGTGGGGCCCGCGTGTCGTCTTCCTCCTCGCGTTCCCGCGCCCGCGCGCCGCCGGGCTCGCCGGAGACACGCTGATATTTGCCGCCCGGACGACTCTCGAGCTCTCCCTCACCGTCAGGGCCTAGTTTCGTGCGCTGAACACGATGGCACCGACTGCTCCGGCCGGCGGTGGCCCTAACCTAGCCGGTGACGGTGCTGCGGCTCGGCAACCCTTCGGTCACGTCGCCCGGACAGTTTAGCCTGCCAAAACATCGGTGGATCGGAGCTATAGCACCAGTGGGTGCTAGGGAAGCTCGTCATAGTGGTGAAACCGCCCGGAGAGGGCTCTATCCTAGGTCTCATCGTGAGCCCGAGCCTCCGTGCCTCCATTATCATAACAAAACCTAGAAATACCCGACTTACGTGCGGTTTCAAGCCAGGGACGTGAGGGGCTAACGAGCGTTGATGAGTGACGGACCTGTGTGCTAGTTTTCATGACCTAAGAACAAAGGTGGCGAGGGAATTCGACGTTACCATGCCGGAAGGCCCGTTCGTGCCCGCCGGAGAACTTTCTCCAAATTCGAGCTCTATGGTCCAGGTCACAGTCTGAGCTTCGGATACGAGCACCACCGGTCCCTGACGCGTCCGAGACCGTCCTTGCTCAGCCGTGAAATGTAAAATCCCCAAAAGTAGTAGCAAGAAAATTCAGCTCATGTACACGTAGGAAAAATGAGGGGAATTAAAACTTTGAATTATAACGGTGTGAGTTCAAAGTTGTGAATCAAACTTCCCAAAAACTTCTAAACATGGAGATCCAAATGCACAGCTTGGATCTTCATAGTCCAAATATTCAACCTTCCAAATTTCAGCTCATTTGGAGGAGTTTCAATATTTGTTTGGGATTAAAAGGAAAAGCCCTCAAATCTGAAGTTCAAATTCAGTTTCAAATTCCAATCCCCTCAATTTCAAAATTTGGATTCACAAATGTGTTCTCCACCTTTTAATAAGCAGCCATGCCAAAAGTTGGAAACTTTGGAGCTGGTTTGCTATATTTTTGAGGCAATACAAAGTGGAGAATTCAAACTCCTTTTCAAATTCAAATGATCAAACCCCATTCAAATTCTACACCAGAATTCAAACCATTTGAATTCTGCAAATTCAAACTTAACTTTGAGGTGAAGTAAAGCATTTAATTTGGAGTATCTGTGGTGAAAAGATCAGTGAAAAAGTTGATTAAGAAAATGAGGTGGTGGGACCCAGCAGTCAGTCTCACAGTTTCATTTTCCTCTCTGGTTTTTCCCTCGGGCGTTCACCGAGCTGCCACCGCGCTGTGATTTTTCCTCCACCGAGCAGCTTGCAATGACTTCCTCCCGAAGGCAGCATCGTGCGTGGTTTATCCAGAGCTAAAGCAGCAGCACGGTGGAGTTTCTTCTCTTCTCCACAGCCTCTGCTCGAGCTCCTCCGAAGAGAAACACAGTGCGCCCCTCTCTGTGCTCGTGGGTCAGCAGCCCTCCACCCCTCCCAGCAGTGGTTGATCACCCCAGGAGCTGCGCCAGCGACTCCTCAACGTGTTCCACCGCTCCTCAGCTCATCCCCGAGCTCCCCTCGCAGTGCCCGAGCCGTTCTTCACCGGGAGAACACAGAGCACGTCGCCCCTCACTGCTCCTCACGTTCCGGCCGCTCCAACTCCTCTCCTGCACGTCCAGCACCTCCCTAAGGTGCGCCAAGGTGTGTAGATCATACTACCGCAGTCCCCTTGCCTTTCCCCATCACTATCTCGCTGGAATTTGGATTTTGGCGCCGGTACACGTGAAGAACCGACCCACACCAAAACTGGAAATTCGTCCAACGCGGTTGATCATCGGTTCTACAATTGAAGCCACAGAAACTAGGGATCCTAGCGCCCTCCCACGCCAAAGCACAAATCAAACCGTCCACCACAGGCCCCGGGCGACGAGAAATCACCGGCGGCGGCAAAAACGGGTCGGTCCTCCGGTGAACCCTATGTTACAGCCATTTGCTGCAAGGTTTAGCCTGCGTTCCTTGTTCCCCGATCATTGGTGATGCTTTAGGGCAAGGTAGCTCGCCAGGAGAAGCTTCGGACGCGCCAGAACGCGTTGATGCCGAGCTCCCGAGCCGCCCCACCGGTGCCGGACTGTTTTCGGCCATTTTCATGCGTGGAAACCTTGCCCGGCAGCTGCGCCATGTTCCCAGGAGCATGTAGGGCGAAACCGGAGCTAATTTGGTGGATAAATGAGGTAGAACGAGCCATGCCATGATTTGAACTGGTGTGCACGCGCGCCACTGGCGGGAGGTTGAAGAAGGACCTGACCAGTGGCCCCCCCTGTTAAGTCTCTGTGTAGATTTTAAACAGAGAGCTATCACAGTTTGAAAAATTCATAACTTTGTGTATACAGCTCCAAAAAGGGTGAGACAAATTTTGTCTGAATCCTTAGGAGAAGTACTTTACAGAGGAACAAATTGCATGCTATGAAAATGCCCAGGAATTGCTGTAGAATTGTTTTTATTAAATCCTTTAGGGATTTATTACAGGAGCAATTCTTTATGAAATATTCCCAAATTTGGGCAGCTAGTCATTTTCATAGTGCCTGATCTCCAGTAAAAATTTTAGGATTTTTGAAGCTTATTTGGAGGGCTTAATCAGTAGGTTATCTCAGGATTAAATAAATTAGCTAAAAATCATAGCTCCATAGCTCCAGAAAAATGTTTCAACCTTCATAGCTCCATAACATTCTGTAGGGATGTCCAAAATTTGTGAAACAAATTTTGTTGGATTTCTCTCAGTCATTACTTTGCAGAAATGCAAAGAAATTGATCTGAAGATCTCAGGATATTTCTCCAAGATTCATCAAAGTTAAATCTTTGGGAATTTAGTCCAGAATGTCTCTGTTATGGAATTTCTTCAAATTTGGCCAGGAAGTTCCTCATGACATTACTGATCTCCAGTAAAAATTTGAGCTTCATTGGAGTTCATTTGCTAGGTCCAATTACCTTCCAAAGTCCAGTCTTTATTTGGAAATTCAAATTTAAACAGAAACTTTTCAGAACTCCTGTCCAACTTCAAAAATTCATATCTCTCTGATGGTAGCTCCAAAAATGGTGAAACAAATTTTGTTAGAACCATGGAGACTTACCCTAATCAGATCTTCCACTATTAGCTATGTCAAAGCTCCTGAATTGGGCTCAAAATTCAGATAAGCATTGTATTGTAGGAATTTTAAAGACTACATTATGCAATGACATGTCTCCAAATTTGGCTCAAGTCATCCTTAGAGAGTCTAGTATCCACTGAAAAATTTCCAGAGCCAATTAAGGATCCTAAATAGCAGTAGCTATGAATAGAAGTTCAATTTCTATAAACCTTTAATACTTACACATGTATTTTATTACATTTCATCATAGTGACCGAAGTTGAGGACGCACCGGAGCCTTTGGATGTCGTGCCACCTGAAGTTGACTTCCCCTTTAACTCGCAACCAGGCAAGCCCCGGTTTGCACTTAAGTACCTTTTCTAAAATTCTTTATTTGTATCACTGATGTCTAGGGTGAATGTTTGCATTAGAGTTAAGGTGTTTGAAACCCCACTTGCATAACCTTTTAAATCCTATGAAGGGTTGGGTAGCTTACAGAGCCGACGAGTAGACAAGGCCCCGCTAATATGCCTAGGACCTCGGTAGAAGTCGAGTAGTTAGAATCTACTCGCGAGGTAAGGTTTATCACACGGTTTGGTCAGAATAGAAAATGGCTTAAGAGTGGTAAAAATGAGACCCAGCAGGGGGGGGGGGGTAGGAAGCAGTGAGCAGAGGTCTCACGTGCGTAGCCCTGTTGGTGTCGATTGAGGACCGAGTCGTGTGCGGGCCTGCTGAACAAGTATTGAACAGTACCGGATGGCATACTGACATAAGCAGGAAACCGATGTAAATGGTTAACCTGGGTGCCGAGGCTTACCCAACCGTAAACAGGAGTGGGTTGAGGGTAGCAAGGTGTAAATCTGCCGGTGGGCACAGTCACGCTCCACGCGGGGACCTCCTACCCGTAACGGATGGACCGGTTCGGTGTTTGGGTTTCCTTTGAAAGGTGGTTGCATACAACAGAGTAGGAAGGGGTGTGGAATCACGCTTCTGAAAGTGGGTGTATGCAACGTGTTGTCCGGGTGTCTCCTGATTGCAATCACCGTCCCTCACGATTATTTGAGTACCGCTTGTTCACTGTTTCGTGATGTAGTAATAAGTAAAGTAAGCCAGTTGAATGATAATATGCTGTGATGATAGAGTAATGTTTTGGAAACCATGTTTGCTGTAGATGTAGAACTAATTAAGTTTACTTTTCGCTTTGGGCATCACCACATCGGAGGAAAGCGTTTCTTGTTTGATTGTGGACTTCCGATGTGAGGGCTGCCTAAGGCACATGAATTTGCTGCTATAAAACTGAAAGTAAAGATCAACTTATAGGCGTGTCTTTGTCGCAAATTCCTTTTCCTATCATACACCTCCCTGCATGTAGAGTTCCATGCCTAGGTCAGACGGTTAAGCCTTGCTGAGCCATTGTGCTCACGGTTGCATTTGAGCTGTATGCAGGTGAGAGCTATGAGGAGGGTTCCGAGGATGAGGCGATGCCCCCGTCAGGGTACACGGCCGAGATGGAGCCCTGCACGCCGCCGTGATCTCCGGTTTCATGCTGCTAGCGTGTAGCGTCCCCGGGCTGGACGGCTGCACTTTTGCATAGTTAGGATGAGAGGCTACTAATGTACCTTACTTCCGCTGTCTAGTTATATTTTGTAAAATACTTCCGCTGTTTTATATCAAATAAAAGTTTGTATTTTGTTCTTTATTCTTTTCGTGTGTGCTGTTGGGTGCCGCATCGTACGGCACCACCCTATGCGATCCTGGAGTGGGTGAACCACGGGGTGGTCCCCACAGTCGTTGTATCAGAGCCGCATTTGGGAATAGCACGCTCGAAAAGAGCCTATTTTGAAAACTTAGAAGTAGTCGAGTGAGGATTAGTCATTGAGCCCACATAAGGTCTATGATAGTAGTAGTTACTAAGGTGGAAAAGCTAACTTATGTGTTATACATTCCGTAACGACGCTCCGACGTCAGGTAAGAGGTAAGGTACGCCACCGCAGGCGGATCAATTGCGGTAACTCCCCATACGAGTAATAGTATGGTATGGTATACCGTGGCTTGGCACGGTAGTGAATATGAGTCTCTGAACCTCTCAATGGTTCTGAGAGCATATGAAAACGCTGATCTCCAGCGTGCTTTAGGCAAAAATGAGAATACCCCATCGTGTGGTAAGCAACACGATAGTATGCAACTCTTGAACGTTCAATGTTCAAAGGGCCATACGCAGCGCTCGCCATCGGCGTGCCTCAACGGTCATGAGGCAGTAGGTGGTATCCGTTGGGTTGATAAAATTCCCAACCGTGATGACCCGTTCGCGCTCTACTCGGGTTCCCCGTCGTGTGGTGTGAAAACACGACCATGTACCTTGAGACGTGGCTTGACTCAAGGACGATCCGTATGGCAATGATACGGACCGTATGTTTTTACTATGATATGGAACTGCCTGCAATGTTAAAACCTTTGTGTGCATCATTATTGTGTGTTTTTCTACAGGTACACTAACCACGTTAGTGCATGACGTGTAGAAACCGTTTGTGAGTGACGACTTTAGTTCCACCATTTGACACGTATATGCCGGAATACCAGTTTAGGATTTTTCTTTGGTGAGGAAACGTAGTACCGACTGCATAAAAGTTTATTTTCAAAGAAAAGAGTCACAATGAAGTTTAGAAATTCATTTAGGGGTTAGTAAACTCCTATATTGAACTAAGAGTCAATTGGGAGTATAGATTCAATCTCAAAAGCTTAGGAACAATCTCCCCTGTTTTGGGCAGAAACTTTGCTGAACTTCAACAGGGCATAACTTCAGATTGGTTGAACCAATGGAGGTGTGTGATACCATTCTGGAAAGGTTTTGAAGCCCTCTACAATTTTCTGTAGAGTTCCAGAACAAAATCTCCCTCCAAAGGGATGAAAATCTCAGATGAGTAGGTGCTGTCCAAAAACAGGGAAGACCAAATGCTCTCTGGAATTTTCTGTATTTCAACCAAAACACTTAGTTTCACCGTTCGACGTCCAGTGGCTGTTGTAAAACAGCGAGTTGGAGTCGAAGGGTTTATGCATTTGACACATCACTTCGAGTTAGTACATGTTTGGGTCGAATACAATAGCGAGGAATTGTGCATGCTAACACAATTAACATCCCGTGGTGACCCCGATGGTCGAAATGAACTTTTAACCCATAAAGTTCAATACTTTGGAACTCGTTCGTATGACACGGTCCAGGGATGTATATGGTGCATAAGTTTATACTTTATCCATATGTGTGATTGTTATGCGCATTGTTTATCCCATTCTCGCATTAATATTGTATAGGCTGGATGAGCTAAACCCACATGTGCTGATCGTTTGAATGGTATGAATGCAGAATGGTGCGGACACGTTCAACGCAAGAGGAGGGAGGTCCGAGTCAAGTTCGTGGTGATGACTCTCCACCTCCGGAGCAGACCACGACGCAGCAGCAACCACCTCCTCCACCGCCAGAACTTCCAAGGAATCTTGCAGAGGTTCTCGCCGCAGTGCTCGGATCGCGCGACGAGCAAACCGAGTTACTGCAGATGTTGGTGCAGCAGAATGCGTCCCATCAGGGAAGACGCCAAGACAATGGGCAACGCCAGCCCCAACAAAGCTCGTATTCAGAATTCATGGCGACCCATCCACCGGTCTTCACGGAGGCCGAAGAACCTTTGGAGGCGGACAGCTTTATCCGCGCTCTGGAGGCAAAGTTCGGGCTGCTACGATGCACCGAACATCAGAAGGCGCTGTACGGAGCGCAACAGCTTCAAGGAGAAGCCGGTACCTGGTGGGCGAACTACACCGCCTCCTTACCGGCTGGCCATGCCGTCACATGGACGGAGTTCCGGGAGGCGTTCCGCGCCTATCACATACCTCCCGGTGTGATGGAAATGAAGCTCCAGGAGTTCCTGGCGCTACGACAAGGCGAGAGGAGTGCTCATGAGTACTCCAGGTTATTCAACCGGCTGGCGCAGTATGCGCCAGGATTTGTGGGCACGGAAGCCAACAAGCGCAATGCGTTCTTCCGGGGCCTGAACTCCAAGATGAAGGTCCATCTCGCCCAGAGCAATCGCGGCACATTCAACGACCTAGTTAATGCTGCGATTCTACAGGAGAATGCTCAGCGCGAGCGCGGTTCTGACAAGAGGAAACGCAGCGCGCTGACGAGCAGCAGTGGTGGAATGCCACAGAAATACCGCGTGGTATATCGTTCACCATCCGGTCAGAGATGGCAGCCACCGGCGCGACCGCCTCAGTTTCGCGGTCGGCAATATAATGCGCCGGGCTTTCGACCGACGTATCCACCACAGCAACAGCAGCAGCAAAGGATGGTCCCGCGTGCGCCCCAGTTTCAACAGCGTGCACCAGGATTCCGTCCTCAAGTCGGCGGGACCCCGACACCTTACACGTGCTATACGTGTGGCCGTGTCGGGCACATTTCGAGGGACTGCCCCGAGCCGCGACAGGGCAGGGGTGCAGCACCATATCAGGGTGCTAATCAGCCCCGCAATCAGCCCAAGAAACCAGCACCAAAACCCGGCAACGTCCACCACTTAGCTATCGAAGACGTACCGGAAGGCAAACCCGTCCTCGCGGGTACGTTCTCTTACCTGGATCACCCCGTAGTCATACTTTTTGACTCCGGTGCCACCCATAATTTCATAAGTCAGTCTTATGTTATTAAATATCAACTGCCTATCATTCCCACAAATAATTCATATTTGATATGTTCTCCGGGTGGGAAAATAACAGCTGATAGAATGGTCTATAGAGCACCATTACAGTTGGGTGTGAATCTATATCTGACTTCTCTAATCATGTTAGAGAGTCAAAAACTTGATGTCATTTTAGGAATGTCATGGCTACATCGCCATGGTGCTGTTCTTGACATCATTCCACGTGTGGTTCGTTTAAACTCTCCACTTCATGAACCACATGTTCTTATTCTTGACCGTTTGGTTCAAGAAACCCCAGCCACATATAACACGGAAGCCACGAAACTTGAGGATATTCTTGTGGTCCGTGAATACCCGGATGTCTTTCCGGATGATCTTCCGGGCATGCCACCCGAAAGAGATGTCGAGTTCAAGATTGAACTCGTACCTGGGACGACACCAATCTCACGGAGACCATATAAGATGGCTCCGAATGAGCTGGCTGAACTAAAGGAGCAGCTCAATGATTTGATGAAGAAGGGCTTCATTCGACCGAGTTCCTCGCCATGGGGATGCTCGGCGCTGTTTGTGAAGAAGAAGGATGAAACCTTGAGGTTGTGTGTGGACTACCGACCTCTCAACGCCGTCACCATCAAGAATAAATATCCACTGCCCCGCATCGATATTCTCTTCGATCAACTTGTGGGTTCGAGTGTATTTTCCAAGATGGATCTTCGCTCCGGATATTATCAAATCAAGATCCGAGCGGAGGATATCCCAAAGACGGCCTTCTCGACGAGATATGGGTTGTATGAATACCTCGTCATGTCCTTTGGTCTCACCAACGCCCAGGCACACTTCATGTATCTCATGAACTCAGTGTTCATGCCGGAGTTGGACAAGTTTGTGGTGGTGTTCATAGACGACATCTTGGTTTACTCCAAGACTGAAGAATAATACGCCAAACACTTGCATATCGTACTTCAGCGATTAAGAGACCATAAGCTTTATGCTAAGTTCAGCAAGTGCGAGTTTTGGATCAGCCAAGTGCTATTCCTTGGTCACATTATTTCTGCAGAAGGCATTGCAGTTGATCCAAGCAAAATTGAACAAGTGCTGAAATGGAAGTCCCCCACATCAGTCCATGAAGTCAGGAGTTTCCTCGGGTTAGCAGGATATTATCGGAGATTCATACCAAATTTCTCCAAGCTTGCTAAGCCGATGACTGAACTGTTGAAAAAGGGGATCAAATATGTTTGGAGCTCAGCATGTGAAGAAGCTTTCCAAGCATTAGTGAAGCATCTTACAACAGCCCCGGTGTTAGCTCAACCGGATACAACCAAGCCCTTTGACGTATATTGTGATGCGTCTGGCATCGGGCTTGGCTGTGTATTGATGCAAGGAGGAAGAGTGGTCGCCTATGGCTCACGTCAACTTCATAACCACGAGCAGCACTATACGACTCATGATCTCGAGCTTGCTGCTGTGGTATTGGCCTTGAAGATGTGGAGGCACTATTTGCTTGGGAACTTAGTGCACCTCTACACCGACCACAAAAGTCTGAAATATATATTCACTCAAAAGGAGTTGAATATGCGGCAATGGAGATGGCTAGAACTGATCAAAGACTATGAGATCGAGATTCACTACCATCCCGGGAAGGAAAACGTGGTTGCCGATGCCTTAAGCCGCAAATCCCATGTCAACAGTCTGTCCATCACCCCACTTGAAGAGGAGGAGCCGAGTCTGTACTTGGTTCCATATGGGGCATTGTATAATCTTGCTCTCGTCCCTACAATACGAGAGGAGATTATGGAAGCGCAGAAGAAAGATGTGGGAATGTCGCACATTCGGAGAAGGATGAAGAATGGCGAAATGAAATGCTTCCGAAGAGATGATAACGGTACACTATGGTTTAAAGACCGTATAGTGGTACCCCGCGACATGAAGCTTCGGAGGAAAATATTGGACGAAGCTCATTTGTCCAAGTATTCTATTCATCCGGGCAGCAACAAGATGTACCAAGATCTGAAAACAAGGTTTTGGTTGACGCGGATGAAAAGAGAAATCGCAAAGTACGTATCTGAATGTGATACCTGTCGGCGGGTGAAAGCCGACCATATGCGTAAAGCCGGACAGCTGCAACCGTTGAACATTCCGGCGTGGAAGTGGGAGGATATCAGCAGGGACTTCATAGTCGGATTACCTCTCACGTCTCACAAACATGACTCGATTTGGGTGATAGTTGATCGGCTAACCAAGTCGGCTCATTTCATTCCCGTACATACCAGTTACGTGGCCAAGCAATATGCGGAGCTTTATATTGCAAGAATCTTATGCTTGCACGGTGTTCCCCGCTCCATTATTTCAGATCGCGGTGCGCTGTTTGTCTCTCGGTTTTGGGAACAGCTGCACGCATCATTGGGGACCAAACTGATCTGAAGCTCCGCGTATCACCCGCAGACAGATGGTCAAACTGAACGGGTGAATCAAGTGCTTGAAGACATGCTACGCGCTTGTGCCATCCACCACGGCAAGAATTGGGACGATCATTTGCCGTTGGCGGAGTTTTCTTACAACAATGGCTATCAAGCTAGCATCAAGATGGTGCCGTATGAAGCTCTATACGGCCAGAAATGTCGCACACCTCTCAACTGGTGCGAGTCCGGCGAGCGAGTCATCTACGGCATTGAACTGGTGAATGAAGCTGAAGAACAAGTGCGAGTGATACAAGCCAACCTCAAGGCTGCTCAATCTCATCAGAAATGCTATGCAGATAAAAGACGCCGTCCTCTCCACTTCAACATCGGGGACCATGTGTATGTCCGTGTGTCTCCGATGAAAGAAGTTCACCGTTTCGGAGTGAAGGGTAAACTTGCGCCGCGGTTCATTGGTCCATTCACTGTTATTGAAAAATGCGGACCCATGGCCTATCGCCTAGATTTACCGGCGTCGCTCGCAGGCATTCACAACGTCTTCCACATCTCTCAGCTGAGGAAATGCCTCAAACCCTCAGCTGAAATCCGCACTGAAGACATAGAAGTTCTTCAACCGGACCTCACGTACACGGAGTATCCAATCCGGATCATCGATGAAAAGACTCGTGCCACAAGAAACCGGACCTTATGGTTCTACAAGGTCTTGTGGAGTAACCATACCGCTGATGAGGCGACATGGGAAGCGAGGATTATCTACGAGCGTATTATCCGGACTTGCTATCATCATATACCCGGTAAGGTTTTCCGCACTTTACTTTTCCTTTGGAATCTCGGGATGAGATTCTTTTTAAGGGGGGAGGGATGTAAAATCCCCAAAAGTGGTAGCAAGAAAATTCAGCTCATGTACACGTAGGAAAAATGAGGGGAATTAAAACTTTGAATTATAACGGTGTGAGTTCAAAGTTGTGAATCAAACTTCCCAAAAACTTCCAAACATGGAGATCCAAATGCACAGCATGGATCTTCATAGTCCAAATATTCAACCTTCCAAATTTCAGCTCATTTGGAGGAGTTTCAATATTTGTTTGGGATTAAAAGGAAAAGCCCTCAAATCTGAAGTTCAAATTCAGTTTCAAATTCCAATCCCCTCAATTTCAAAATTTGGGTTCACAAATGTGTTCTCCACCTTTTAATAAGCAGCCATGCTAAAAGTTGGAAACTTTGGAGCTGGTTTGCTATATTTTTGAGGCAATACAAAGTAGAGAATTCAAACTCCTTTTCAAATTCAAATGATCAAACCCCATTCAAATTCTACACCAGAATTCAAACCATTTGAATTCTGCAAATTCAAACTTAACTTTGAGGTGAAGTAAAGCATTTAATTTGGAGTAGCTGTGGTGAAAAGATCAGCGAAAAAGTTGATTAAGAAAATGAGGTGGTGGGACCTAGCAGTCAGTCTCACAGTTTCATTTTCCTCTCTGGTTTTTCCCTCGGGCGTTCACCGAGCTGCCACCGCGCTGTGATTTTTCCTCCACCGAGCAGCTTGCAATGACTTCCTCCCGAAGGCAGCATCGTGCGTGGTTTATCCAGAGCTAAAGCAGCAGCACGGTGGAGTTTCTTCTCTTCTCCACAGCCTCTGCTCGAGCTCCTCAGAAGAGAAACACAGTGCGCCCCTCTCTGTGCTCGTGGGTCAGCAGCCCTCCACCCCTCCCAGCAGTGGTTGATCGCCCCAGGAGCTGCGCCAGCGACTCCTCAATGTGTTCCACCGCTCCTCAGCTCATCCCCGAGCTCCCCTCGCAGTGCCCGAGCCGTTCTTCACCGGGAGAACACAGAGCACGTCGCCCCTCACTGCTCCTCACGTTCCGGCCGCTCCAACGCCTCTCCTGCACGTCCAGCACCTCCCTAAGGTGCGCCAAGGTGTGTAGATCATGCTACCGCAGTCCCCTTGCCTTTCCCCATCACTGTCTCGCTGGAATTTGGATTTTGGCGCCGGTACACGTGAAGAACCGACCCACACCAAAACTGGAAATTCGTCCAACGCGGTTGATCATCGGGTCTACAATTCAAGCCACAGAAACTAGGGATCCTAGCACCCTCCCACGCCAAAGCACACATCAAACCGTCCACCACAGGCCCCGGCGACGAGAAATCGCCGGCGGCGGCAAAAACGGGTCGGTCCTCCGGTGAACCCTATGTTACAGCCATTTGCTGCAAGGTTTAGCCTGCGTTCCTTGTTCCCCGATCATTGGTGATGCTTTAGGGCAAGGTAGCTCGCCAGGAGAAGCTTCGGACGCGCCAGAACGCGTTGATGCCGAGCTCCCGAGCCGCCCCACCGGTGCCGGCCTGTTTTCGGTCATTTTCATGCGTGGAAACCTTGTCCGGCAGCTGCGCCATGTTCCCAGGAGCATGTAGGGCGAAACCGGAGCTAATTTGGTGGAGAAATGAGGGAGAACGAGCCATGCCACAATTTGAACTGGTGTGCACGCGCGCCTCTGGCGGGAGGTTGAAGAAGGACCTGACCAGTGGGCCCCCCTGTTAAGTCTCTGTGTAGATTTTAAACAGAGAGCTATCACAGTTTGAAAAATTCATAACTTTGTGTATACAGCTCCAAAAAGGGTGAGACAAATTTTTTCTGAATCCTTAGGAGAATTACTTTACAGAGGAACAAATTGCATGCTATGAAAATTCCCAGGAATTGCTGTAGAATTGTTTTTATTAAATCTTTTAGGGATTTATTGCAGGAGCAATTCTTTATGAAATATTCCCAAATTTGGGCAGATAGTCATTTTCATAGTGCCTGACCTCCAGTAAAAATTTTAGGATTTTTGAAGCTTATTTGGAGGGCTTAATCAGTAGGTTATCTCAGGATTAAATAAATTAGCTAAAAATCATAGAATTGATTTCCAGAAAAATGTTTCAACCTTCATAGCTCCATAACTTTCTGTAGGGATCTCCAAAATTTGTGAAACAAATTTTGTTGGATTTCTATCAGTCAGTACTTTGCAGAAATGCAAAGAAATTGATCTGAAGATCTCTGGATATTTCTCCAAGATTCATCAAAGTTAAATATTTGGGAATTTAGTCCAGAATGTCTCTGTTATGGAATTTCTTCAAATTTGGCCAGGAAGTTCCTCATGACATTACTGATCTGCAGTAAAAATTTGAGCTTCATTGGAGTTCATTTGCTAGGTGCAATTACCTTCCAAAGTCCAGCCTTTATTTGGAAATTCAAATTTAAACAGAAACTTTTCAGAACTCCTGTCCAACTTCAAAAATTGATATCTCTCTGATGGTAGCTCCAAAAATGGTGAAAAAAATTTTGTTAGAACCATGGAGACTTACCCTAATCAGATATTCCACTATTAGCTATGTCAAAGCTCCTGAATTGGGCTCAAAATTCAGATAAGCATTGTACTTGTAGGAATTTTAAAGACTACATTATGCAATGACATGTCTCCAAATTTGGCTCAAGTCATCCTTAGAGAGTCTAGTATCCACTGAAAAATTCCCAAAGCCAATTAAGGATCCTAAATAGCAGTAGCTATGAATAGAAGTTCAATTTCTATAAACCTTTAATACTTACACATGTATTTTATTACATTTCATCATAGCGACCGAAGTTGAGGACGCACCGGAGCCTTTGGACGTCCTGCCACCTGAAGTTGACTTCCCCTTTAACTCGCAACCAGGCAAGCCCCGGTTTGCACTTAAGTACCTTTTCTAAAATTCTTTATTTGTATTACTTATGTCTAGTGTGAATGTTTGCATTAGAGTTAAGGTGTTTGAATCCCCACTTGCATAACCTTTTAAATCCTATGAAGGGTTGGGTAGCTTCCAGAGCCGACGAGTAGACAAGGCCCCGCTAATATGCCTAGGACCTCTTGCATAACCTTTTAAATCCTATGAAGGGTTGGGTAGCTTACAGAGCCGACGAGTAGACAAGGCCCCGCTAATATGCCTAGGACCTCGGTAGAAGTCGAGTAGTTGGAATCTACTGGCGAGGTAAGGTTTATCACATGGTTTGGTCAGAATAGAAAATGGCTTAAGAGTGGTAAAAATGAGACCCAGCAGGGGGGGTAGGAAGCAGTGAGCGGAGGTCTCACGTGAGTAGCCCTGTTGGTGTCGATTGAGGACCGAGTCGTGTGCGGGCCTACTGAACAAGTATCGAACAGTATCGGATGGCATACTGACATAAGCAGGAAACCGATATAAATGGTTAACCTGGTGCCGAGGCTTACCCAACCGTAAACAGGAGTGGGTTGAGGGTAGCAAGGTGTAAATCTGCCGGTGGGCACAGTCACGCTCCATGCGGGGACCTCCTACCCGTTACGGATGGACCGGTTCGGTGTTTGGGTTGCCTTTGAAAGGTGGTTGCATATAACAGAGTAGGAAGGGGTGTGGAATCACAATTCTGAAAGTGGGTGTATGCAACGTGTTGTCCGGGTGTCTCCTGATTGCAATCACCGTCCCTCGCGGTTATTTGAGTACCGCTTGTTCACTGTTTCGTGACGTAGTAATAAGTAAAGTAAGCCAGTTGAACGATTATATGCTGTGATGATAGAGTAATGTTTTGGAAACCATGTTTGCTGTAGATGTAGAACTAATTAAGTTTACTTTTCGCTTTTGGCATCACCACATCGGAGGAAAGCGTTTCTTGTTTGATTGTGGACTTCCGATGTGAGGGCTGCCTAAGGCACATGAATTTTCTGCTATAAAACTGAAAGTAAGGATCAACTTATAGGCGTGTCTTTGTCGCAAATTCCTTTTCCTATCATACACCTCCCTGCATGTAGAGTTCCATGCCTAGGTCAGACGGTTAAGCCTTGCTCAGCCATCGTGCTCACGGTTGCAATATTTGAGCTGTATGCAGGTGAGAGCTATGAGGAGGGTTCCGAGGATGAGGCGATGCCCCCGTCAGGGTACACGGCCGAGACGGAGCCCTGCACGCCGCCGTGATCTCCGGTTTCATGCTGCTAGCGTGTAGCGTCCCCGGGCTGGACGGCTGCACTTTTGCATAGTTAGGATGAGAGGCTACTAATGTACATTACTTCCGCTGTCTAGTTATATTTTGTAAAAGACTTCCGCTGTTTTATATCAAATAAAAGTTTGTATTTTGTTCTTTATTCTTTTCGTGTGTGCTGTTGGGTGCCGCATCGTACGGCACCACCCTATGCGATCCTGGAGTGGGTGAACCACGGGGTGGTCCCCACATGAAAGGCCCTCTGTTGGGCTGTCACCGTGAGCCGAGTGGTGGCGGTTTCCTGGGCGTTGCTCGGAAACGTGGAGCTAGGGCTGGGGAAGGGCCGAACTCGACTACTCTCGTGCCGAGGAGGTAGAGGACGAGCAGCTGGTGTGGTTTTGTGGCTAGGAGAGGCGCTGCTCGCGGTGAATTTCTGGGTTCTCGATCGAACGAAAACGGCGGCGAGCGTAGCGCTCTCTGTTCGTGCGTAAAGGACCCGAGCCTCGGTGGTTTCATGCTGTGGGCGACCGACCGCGTTGGGGTTGATCGATCCGGGAGCAGCTCGCCAGCTCGGGCAGGAGACCAGGAGGTGGCAGCGCGAGGGGGTCTGGCGCCGGCGTTCCCGTGCGCTGTCTCGGCCGAGAGAGGAAAAGATCAGAGGGAGACTTCTCTGTTAAGTCTACTGACAGGTGGGACCCCCCCAATTCTTTTTCCAATTTTCTCAATTCTGTTGTGCCAAATACTCTCAGCTACTCACAATTTAATGTGAGACTTAGTCACCAAGTCTTAGTTTAAATTTGAATTCTCAAATTTGAACTGTGTTTGGCTAAATTTGCTGCATGTTTAAACTGAAATTCAAATTCAGTTTTGAATTCTTGCAATTTTAGCTCTTGACAAGATGAACTCCAATGAGGATGAAAATTGGTGGGCTTACTCAGAAAAATGTGGTGAGTTTGAATATGAAGCTAACTTTTGAATTTGAGTGATGAAAGTTGCTGCAATTTGAATTTATATTCAAATTGGCCTCTTTTTCAAAAACCCCCAAAAGTGCCTCAAAAAGTGTTGGATTTTTCATGAAACTTGGACTGAACCTTCCCAAGACTTTTAAAGTTCTAGGGGTAAGCTCAACCTCTCATGTTCATGTGTACAAATCCCTCTTTGTGAAAATAAAGGCTTTCCCCTCTAGTCACTCTTTTGATGGAGGTTACTAGCTCTTCACAATATTTCCTAAGATATCCACAATAAAAACTGTGGTGTTGTGAGGTGAAGAAAAAGTTTTTGCAAGTCCCTTTTCTTGGGCTTTTACACGCTGCGTATGGCCCTTTGAACATTGAACGTTCAAGAGTTGCATACTGTCGTATTGCTTACCACACGATGGGGTATTCTCTGTAAAAGTCCCCAAAACTTGTAAATAGAAAACTTGAGCTATGAATAAAGTTTAGTTTGAATACAAGAAATGGGACTTACAAAAACTTTTGTCTACTCATGAATGTGTTGGCATGTGCAATACAACTTGAATTTCAGTTTGAACTAAGAGGTGCACTTCAAAAAGAAGAAGGGCATTTTCAAAAGAGAAAAATTCAAAACTGTTGTTTAAAAAAGTGTATTTGCAATAGCCAACTCAAGGATCAGAGGACATATTTGAATTCCTCAGACCCCAATTAGGAGGGAGCCAAGTTTTGAGCAAATTTGGAGGTGCTTTGATATGAATATCTAAGGAACTTGTAAATTTCATCCAAATTTGAATTTAAATTCGAAACTGAGGCACAACTGGTCAAATTTCCGAATAACTTTTGAATTTGGATCCTTCATAGGTGAATTTACACTGTGCCAAAGTTTAGAAGATCTTTTGGGGAGGAGCAGGGGTGGACCCACCTTCCATTGAGACATATAGACTTGCCCCTTAAGTCTACTGTTCAGTGGGGCCCAATTGTCTGTGAGAAGGAAATGGGTCTCTGTTTCTCCTCTGCCGAGCGCTCGACAGCAGCAGCTCAGCGGCGACAGCGCACGCGCCGTGGCTTCCCGGCTGTCTCCACGAGCGAACCACCTCGGTGGAGATCGATTCACGTATCCCTGCCGACCACAGCACCGGTCATACGCTCCTCGCATCTATAGCGCTCTCTCTCACTCGAGTACTGCCCCCCCCTGGGCGATTTTTCCTCCGACGGCATGCACCCGAGTGATTCCCCACTGGCCGGTTGCTCCACGCCGCTGCACGCCACGCTGAACCTCTCCACAGCATCGCCAGACACCACTGAATGTGGCTGACGCAAGAAACTGGCGCTAAACCCGCGGGAACATCGGCATCGAGCGCGGTTTGTCTCCACGGCACCGGGTGAAGCTGCCGGGACAAAAATCCGTCGCCCAGCCACCCCAGAGCCTCTCCTCTGCAGTTGCAAAAGCAAAAAGGTTCGCCTATACCTCTGCTCACTTCACCGCAACTCCGGCTGCCTGTCTTGGACGGTGCTCGCTGGAATTTCATTTCTTCCGACGACATACGATAATAACCGAGGGGAGAAACTCAGCAAATTCGTCTCACGCGTCGAACTGCTCATCACACAATGTAGCATACATCTTCCAGACCTCCGTGCACGTTCATAGGATCAAGAACCACCGAGGACCATCGAGCAAAGCCGCTGTATATCAAATTTTTCGATTTTCACCGGATTTTGACCTAGCCCGACGGTGAGGTCATACTTCCGGCGAGTTTCAGCGAGATTGGCAGTTGGTTCTGTGTTCTCGTCGGTGCGGTGGTGCTGTACGCGAAAACGGCTACGTGTTTAGTGCAGTATAACGCCCTAGCGACATCGCCGGAGTTGCCCCAGCCGCTGTCGCCGTCGCACCTAGGTTTCCGGCCATCGTCGAGGTGAGATAAGCGCGGCAACGTGTTCCTCGCACGAGAATACGTGGGGGCGAAGAGATCCAGGAAGTTCCGAGCACCGGAACCCACTCCCGGCGAGAGCTCCAGCGAGCTCAGCGGCGCGGGAGCGCGGGCGGCTGGAGGAAAACGAAGACGGGGGCTGGCCCACGCGTCAGCCTCGGTTGCGAGAGAATAGATCTTCTGTGGCCGCAGATCTGCCTCTGGCAATGCAGGAAATACTCTGTGGCCCGTGTGGCTCGTGTTTCAGCGGTCGACACGTGGCCCTGCGGCCCGCAGTCAGGGTTTAAACAATTCTCGGTTTAATTTGAATTCCAAATTCGGTTCAAACTTTATAACCTCATAATTTTTGCTAGGAAGCTCCAAATTTAGTGATTCAAATTGGCTTGGATTCAGGGTGAAAATAAATATCCAAATATACAACCCAATTTGCACGAAAACCAATAGAAAATTCTGGAAAATTCTTTAAAACTTTTTATTAAAAGAATTCTAGAGGAAGTTTGGTTCATCCAAAATTCCGCAAATTTTGCCAGAAGATTCTTTACGATATTGGGAGACTCCTGTAAAAGTTTCAGATCATTTGGAGTTGATTTAGATAGGGTAATTCTAATTTCAAGTTTCTGTATTCAAATGAATACAGAAACATTTTCATAGAATTTCCAAAAACTTGGAAATTCAGTTCTAGCCATTCCTTAGTTCAAAAAATCCTAGGAAAATTCAGGCATACTATCTGATCTATGTTTGAAATTATGATTCACTTGAATTTGCATGAAAGTGAAAATTTATTCAGAAATTAATTCCTCTTTGCCTAAATGCTTAGGGAATTGTTCTGGGTGATCCACTTAGTGAAATATTCTGAATTTTGGTCCAGAGGACTTTCTTGTGACAAGGAACTCACAAGAAAATTTCCAGCTCCATTGGAACCATGGATCAGTAGTGTTCTGTTCAACCAATTAGGTGATCACCACCCAAGTGATGAACCTCACTCCTCACTTGATGATAGTGCTTAGACACACACCCAAACCACCACCCCCAGTGTCATTTTAAATTCTTGAACAGAGTTCCAGTTTTAAACTTGGCTTTAGCATTTGTTAGCAAAAAGTTTTACAATAAACATGTATGCATGTTCATAACGTGTAGTGTTTAAACGTGGAAGAGTGGAGGAAAGGTGAAGCTTGAATCAAGGAGCAAGAAAGCCAGTGGTTAATATTCAAGTCATCATCAGCAACTGACTTCATCTTATCTGACTTTAGTCACCTGCAAAACCAAGGCAAGCCCCGGTTTGCATTTAAGCTATTTTATAAAGTTTTTCATTTGTTCACTACTATGGGTCAAAGTTTGTATGTGCATTAGGTCAAGTATGTTTTATACTCCACTTGCATAACCAAACATGAACCCTGAGGTCAAGGGTAGCATTGTGTCATCGCTGTAGAATAAGGCCATGCTAAATAGACTACGGCATCCGGTAGAAGACGGGTAGTTGGAATCTACTCGCGAGCTATAGTTTAGAATATCATATGTGTGGTTGGGAAAGGAAGCAACCTAAAGTTTACATTTCTAAAGATGAGACCGGGCAGAGGGGTTAGGCAGCGACAAGACGAGGTCTTGGTCGAGTAGCTCTGCCTGTATCGGTTAAGGACCGATGCGTGTGCCGCGTCCAGGAGCAAGTATTGAGTTGTGTACCGGATGCTTACTGATATATGGGAACCAGGAAACCGATGTACCAGGTTCACTGGATTGTAGAGGCATACCACATCGTCTCGTTAGACCTATGAGCCCGAGACGGCGCGACCGGTTGTACAGTTTAGTGTCCTGAGAAAAGTTGCCACATACGACGTAATGAAGGACGCTAGAGTTGGGTCTTCAGAGAGTTAACCGGGTAGTGTTTGATTCGAATCACCGTCCCTCGCGGTTATTGAGTACCGCTTGCTCCCATGTTGTGACGTAGTAATCAACTTGTGTGGGAACAGTTTGCAAAAGTATAATTGCTGCTATAATTATGTTAAACTGCATGAGAACCTTGTTTGAAGTAGAGATAGAGCAAACTAAATTTATTTTTCACCTTGGGACAAGTAACATTGGAATGAAGCGTTTCTTGTTTGATTTTGGAGTTCCAATGTTGCTGGGCGCAAGGTCACTACTATTATGGCTAAAATCTTATAGTTAAGGATGAACTCGTAGGCGAGTCTTTTCGCAAGTGACAGGTTTAAGTCATAGGTTACTTTCATGTAGAGTTGCATGTCTTAGGAGAGACGGTTAAGTCTTGCTGAGCCTTTGTGCTCACTCTTGCTATATAAGTTGTTTTGCAGGTAAACTTTGACGCTATAAAGAAGGTTGTCCGGTGAGACTCGGGAACTTCCAAGTCATGTCACACTTGGAGAACCTAGCCGCTGCCATATCTTCGTGTTGCTAGCGAGATGAGTCCGCGGGCTGGACCTCTACTTGAGTGCTTCTTAGATACTCGACGTGAGCTGTTATAGACTTCCGCTATAGCTATTTTATGTATATTATTTACAAAGAACAATTTGTAAGCTTCCGCTTTTGATTTATGTAATACATCGTTCCTTATATGTGTGCTGTTCGGTGCCGCATAACACGGCACCACCCAATGCGATTCCCGGGCAAGGTGCCCCGTCCCCGTGAACATGATCGGGGCGGCGGGGTCACGTCAGCGTGGTATCAGAGCCGCATTGGTAATAGCACATGGAATAAGGATCGTATTACGACAAAAACTTGGATACGGTGAGAAAACGGTATTAGGCCCACATAAGGACTATAGTAGTATAGTTACTTAAGTGGCATGACTAATATACTTGTTATAATTCTGAATTTTGATTATGTAACGACGCACCTACGCTCAGGTAAGCATGGTAAGGAACGCCACAGAAAGCGGTTCAATTTCGGTTAGCTCCCCTGATGAGGAAAGTGGTTCAGGGATAGGTCTCACAGCTTGGTGTGAGACGTCAATATGAAACTCTTGAACTCTTCATGTTCCTGAGATCATATGAAACGCTGATCCCTAGCGTCCATTAGGCAAGAAAGTGGAGACCCCACCGCGTGGTCAGTAACGCGAGGGTGTGTTCGTCTTGAAATTGCCCAGGAGGACATACGCAGCGCTTGCCATCGGCGTGACCTGCAGGGCAGTAGGTGGTATCCGTTGGGTTGATAACATTCCCAACCATGACGACCCGTTCATGATCTACTCGGGTTCCCCGTCGTGTGGTGTTGAAACACGATCACGTACCTTGAGACGTGACTTAACTCAAGGACGGCCGTATGGCAATGATACAGGCGTTTGTATTTACTTTCAATTATGGAACTGCCTGAAATGAAACAACCTTTGAGTGCACCACTATTGAGTGTCTTTCTGCAGGTACTAACCACGTACGTATCCTGTGTAGTACACGTGTGCGAGAGACCGTCTTAGTGCCACAGATAATACGTATATGCCGGCATAATCCGGTTAGGATTTTCTTTTGGTGAGGTAACGTAGTACCGATATGAGTCTTACGGTGCATCGACACCGTACTGAACATATAATCCTCTTCCCTATGAAGAAATGATTCATGAATTAACTTTCGACTAAAAATGGAAGTTTGAAACAAGTATTAGTTACTAAACTCTTATTTTGAGCTAAGACTCAAATGAGGGTACAACTAGGCGTCAAAATTTTCAGAAACAGAGTGCTTTGTTTCTGGCAGGAATTCTTGCTGGATTTTAACAGAGCATAACTCTGAGTAGAATTAACCAATTAAGGTGTATGATACAGTTATGGAAATATTTTCAAGTGCTCTACAACTTATTTGTAGACCTCCAGAGCAAATTCACACTTTAGGTTGGTGAAAAGTCCAGTTGAAAGAAAACTATTCAAAACCAGGACAGTAGCAAAAACCACTATGGACCTTTATTTTTTAAGCCATAACTTCCTGTAGAAAAATCTTTAAGAAGCCTATAAGTACTTGCTGGAAAGCTACTGAAGTTTACTAAAACGTTGGTATTGAACTCAAGTCAAGAATCTGTTAATAACTTGAGTAAAATTTAGAGTTTGTGTGAACTGGTCAGGGTAGTCCCACTGATTAGTTTGGCGTACTTAAGATTTGTTTAAGCATGAATGTGGTTATGCTTTCATAAAGTTCATGACATGTTCATGTTTTACTTATCTTTACTTACTACTGAGATAGAATTTTGATTGACTCAAAATTTTGTTTCGTGCAGTATGGTACGCACACACTCTCAAATGGAGATTGGAGGTTGAAGTCGAGGTGCGAATGACTCGACTTCATCACAAGAGCCATCGCCAACCGGATTGGCTGAAATTATGGCGAAGATGAATGAAACTCTCCAAACTCTAGTTCAGCAAGGCATAAATCGAGAAGCTCAACGTCACATGCCAACCCAGAGCACGTATCTGGATTTCTTGGCGACACAACCGCCGGTATTCTCTGAGGCGGCTGACCATTGTGAAGCAAATCACTGGTTACGTGTCATTGACTCCAAGTTTTGGTTGATCCAATGTGATGAATTCTCGAAGACTCTATATGCCGCTCAGCAGCTTCACGGCTTTGTTGGAGCATGGTGGGCAGAATACCTTGCGGTCCAACTAGCCGGGCATCGTGTCACATGGGCGGAGTTCCAGACTGCATTTCGTGCTCGTTTCATCCCTGCGGGCATAATGCAAACCAGTATGGATGAGTCTGGAGTCTGAAGCAAGGGGACATGAGTGTTATTGAGTATGCAAAGAAATTCAATCGCTTAGCTCAATATGTCCCTGACTATGTGAAGTCACCATCTTTGAAGGGTTATCATTTCTACCGAGGGCTGACTGCTAGGCTGCGATGTGAATTGGCCCAAGTTAGCCAGGAGAATTTTGATGAGTTTGTGAGCTGTGCTATCGCTCAAGGATATTATTCCAACCTCTACCTCAAAGAAAAGAGGGAGAGGGACTCATCACAGGATGAAGACAATCATCTACCTCAGAAGTATCGGTTGGTAACCCGTTCACCTTCCGGTCGAGAGATTCCACAAGAGGTGCAATCATTCTGGGAGTGTGACGACTCTTCTACTCCACAGAGGTCTTATTCACCTCTGCCGCAGCAGCAAATTATTTCTTATGTACCTCAGTATCAACAAGGTGCACCAGAATACTTTTTCCCTCAAGAGGTTGAATATGATCAAGGTGATTTCTCAGCTGAACCGAGTGCTGTCCCACTTCATATTGACAATGAACTCAATGTCAATGAAGCAAATGAACCGAGCAGCACCATTATGTCTGCGGGTCCAGTTCAAAAAAATGATCTTGGACAGCCAAGAAAAGCTATGTCAAAAGTGGGGACGGTTAATTATGTGTCAGTCGATGATCTGCCAAAGGGAGGACCTGTTCTTGCCGGCAGGTTCACCTTAAATGACAAGTCGGTTGTCATTTTATTCGACTCTGGTGCGACACATAACTTCATTAGCAGGGCAACGGTGATCCGGGATCAGATATCCACCACTATCACAAAAGGTTCTTACCTTATTCACTCGCCAGGTGGAGACATATCAACTAATGAAGTCCTCTCTCGAGCACCACTCTGTTTGGGTGGAAAAATTTATCCTACCACCCTCATTATTCTCGAAGACCAAGGGATCAATGCCATATTGGGAATATCATGGCTGACCTTCCATAAGGCTGTTCTGTACATCGAGAACAGGAGTGTTCACTTGGACTCTCCACTTCACGGGCGTCAAACATTGTATCTCGGCGAAGCGGTTTTCAAAGACCAGGAAGTATGTAATGCCGAGGCTTGCAAGTTAGAAGACATTCCGGTAGTCCGTGAATATCCGGACGTGTTTCCCGAAGATCTTCCAGGCTTACCACCTGAGCGCGAGGTGGAATTCAAAATAGAGTTGATACCGTGAACTACGCCGATCTCTCGGAGACCATACAAAATGGCTCCGAATGAATTAGCTGAGCTGAAGGAGCAACTCAAAGATCTGATGGACAAGGGGTTTATTCGTCCAAGTTCATCACCATGGGGTTGCTCAGCTTTGTTTGTGAAGAAGAAAGATGAGACGCTGAGGCTATGCGTCGATTATCGTCCTTTAAATGCTGTGACAATAAAGAACAAGTATCCACTACCAAGAATTGATATCCTCTTCGATCAGCTAGTGGGTGCTAAAGTCTTCTCCAAGATGGACATAAGGTCAGGATATCATCAAACCAAGATTCGCGCGGAAGTGTCACACCCGGTTTTTCCGAAGAAACAACCAAGTGAATATCACATGTATGCCAGGATCATTTTCTCATACATGTGATGACAAATAGTGAAGCATCATTTATTACAAGCCAGGTGTCGAATATAAGTAAGTCTTACATAGTAAATGTCTCGATGGACAATAATAAGTTCATCACAAGTAAATAAACTAGCAGCGGAATATTATTCTTTAGGGCTCCATCACAGTCGTTGCCCGGGGGTCTCCATGAACCTAGAAACCTTCTTCGGGTCCAAAGTCTTGGTCATTATACACCACCTCATTATCTTGACCTGAGCAGCAATATAAACCAACAGAAATACAAGGTTGAGTACCAATGGTACTCAGCAAGTGTGGGAAAATTATATCATGCATGGCTAGAACAAGGAGAGGTTGAACTCATGGTTAAAGCACTACGCAATTAATACCTATCACCTTAGCTTATTAAGCACCTACATTACTACACAGGTGAAATGGTCCCAATCTCCCAACCCATTATCATAATCCAATAACCATAACATCATTTCCAATGTTAAGCTCCCCGCTTAACTTTCAAAACCATCAATTCCTCTAATCATGAATAAGTCCAGGCCGCTCTTAACCGTGAGCACGGCTGTCAAGACAGTTTTGACTCTGCAGAGTTTGTACCACGGTACCCACAAGTAGTGATTTCATCCCCCGTTGCCGGGTGGACTAAAAGAACCTCCATTATGCCAGTGGCTACGATCCACATTCACACTTCCCAGGTGTGCGGCCAAGAGATCACTACGAAGCCTTTACAAAGGGATTCCCGACGAGCGTGGGCCCACTGAGGTTTCACCCCTAACAGCATACAAGAGGCTCCAACCCCGCTGCAGTAGCCCCCTCTTGAGCCTTGCGGTTCATATGGTAGTCCAGCTGACACCTACTCCCCGCACCATCCAACACACCCATACTACGCCGGGGATACACCTAATTAATTGGCCAAGCTGCCCCATCTCAGCATGTGGTTGGCACTGTAAAGCCGGGTTACATGCTCCATGAACCGGTCCTTAGGATCCAGGCAAGTACTAAACACAAACCCAAGTCTCGTGCACCCAGCACACAACCAAAACATCCAACTTGCCTTGATCCCTACCTCTACATAACTCACAATGTCTCATTCAAGAGTATGGTAAAATAAACTGATGATCTCATATCCCAAATATCCCATTCTAAGCATTGCTAAGCATATGCATGTATATAAATGACATGACAAATTAAATCCCAACCCAAGCTTCAAGGAAACAAGGTAATGCAATTCTAGGGAAACTTTCCTAGCATGGGTTTCATATTTCATTTGACAATGCAAATAATTCTATCTACACATCCTAGCATAGGATCAAAGTGGTCAAGGACACTTGCCTCCTTCTTGCTGCTCTTGAAATGGGTAGTCCTGGTCTTGGAAAGGAATAACTTGCTCTTGAGCAGGTTCTACATCACACCATCACACATAGCAAAAGAAAAACAACAATCCATAAGACATAGTTCACACTTCCACTTCATACAAACCACACATTCATATTTATGAAATTCATTCACCATTATATGTGTTGTGGTTACTCTATGTGTGTTGATCTGTGGCTTGCATACACTTTTATTTATATGTATATGATTCCTACTTTGGTGTTCATATTTATACTTACATACTATATATATATATGTGTGTGTTTCAGTTTTAAATAAATTCCTTATATTAAACTACTACACCTTTTCACTACCAAGTATGTACGAAAAGTATTTTTCTTCTCCATATGTGCCTTCAGAATTTCTACCAACCCTAAACTAAATTCTTTGGATTTTAGAAACTCCATTTATCATTTGCTAGTTGCTATATTTTCAAATTTATTCTCCTATGCATAAATGTGTATTTTATTATGAAATTTGTAATACACATCATCTAAACAGAATAGGTTCTGGTCCTAAATAATTTAATAACATATTTTGACCTTTGCCTCTGATGTAAACTATTTTATAATTATTTTACCTATTTTCTATAACTATTCTTTACTTAAAAATGTGTCCCTAAATGTGAATAATAAATTAAACAGATTCAATTCTGTCCAAAATATGTTTTTATCTCACTCCAAAATTTTCTAAACACTGAGAAAGTCTTTAACTTAATTTTGACAATATGTTTGTCCCACTTTTTAATTTTTAAACACTAGTTACATATCCAATTTTCTAAATTAAATACTAAAAAGGGTTAAAAAGTAAACTCACCCCATTACAGGGTCTATAATATTATTTTCAGAATTTCCAGGGGTCTAGCTACACTTATCAGAGGTGTTTTTCCTAATTTTTATTAAGTCCAGGGGCTAAAACTGATTTTTAAATGAATTTACATGATTTTCTGGAGTTCCAGGGGCTAGATCTGAAGTTTCCGGGGCTAGCTCTTAATTCCAGAGAACCCCAGGGGGTAGCACGTAAGAATTCCAGTCTTTATAATGCGGGGCTGACGTGGACCGTCCGATTTTAAACCGACGGCTGAGATTATAACATCGAACCGGTACGCGGGGATTTAAACCCTACTGTGCGATTTAAAATAAACGGCGCACAAGCGGCCACGTCGCTCTGATCGAGCGCGGGCGGCGCTGCCGGCGGC
Organism: Neostapfia colusana; assembly: GCA_030760725.1. Classification (NCBI taxonomy): domain Eukaryota; kingdom Viridiplantae; phylum Streptophyta; class Magnoliopsida; order Poales; family Poaceae; genus Neostapfia; species Neostapfia colusana. The sequence goes on from JASWHV010000003.1 coordinate 35,444,563, forward strand.
GCACGGCGGCGGGAAGCGGTGATCTCGCCGGAAAGTTTCGGATCCTCGAAAATTCTGCCTAGAACTGTGATCTTGTGGCATAGATCGGTAGAGGGGAGGTCAGGGATCTCACCTCGGGGGTTTTCTCGAGCTCGGGGGTCCTGGAAAGTGATCGGTGGCGAGGTCCGAGGCAAAACCACGGCGAAGCTCGTTGGCGCTGGATTTACACCGTAAGTCTCCGAGTTTTCTGCACCTGCAAAGCTCCCCGGAGGCGGTGGATCAAGACCAGCGAGTTAGATCAGAGTTTCCAAGCTTAGATCGGCCAGAATTCACCGGCGAAGTCTCGGTGCTCACCGGAGTAAAAATCGGCGATCGCGTGAGAAAAACTGATCGGAACTGGGGTTTTTATAGCCGGGGGAGGGCGGTGGGTCAGTTGTGATCGAGTTGGATTCTTCTGGGACCGGAATTCGGGCTGCGGGACGGGTTTTCCGATCGGTTAAGATCGCGCGCGCTCGGGGAAAAGTCCGGGGTCGCGGGGCTAGGGATGACAGGCGGGTCCCACCCGTCTGTGAGAGGCAGCGCGGCGCGCGCGGGGGCGGGCTGGCGCGGGGAAGCTGGGCCGGCTGGCGGGTTTCGGCCCACTGGCCGGTTTTTTCCCGTTTCTCTTTTTCTTTTTCCATTTCTTTTCTGTTTTGAGTGTAATTTGAATTCCAGTTTGAATTTGAATTTTTGCAAAACATGCAACACGTCCAAAAAATTTTAAATTCCCCTCTGAACATGGTTTAGTGTTTTGAATCAAAATTTTGGGGTGTTACAGGAAGATATCCCAAGAACAGCATTCTCGACAAGATATGGGCTTTATGAGTATCTTGTCATGTCATTTGGATTGACCAATGCCCCGGCCCACTTTATGTATCTTATGAACTCGGTGTTCATGCTGGAGCTGGATCAGTTCGTCGTGGTATTCATCGACGACATCTTGGTCTATTACAAATCTGAAGAGGAACACGCTAAACATTTGCATATTGTGCTTCAACGCTTGAGAGATCACAAGCTCTATCCAAAGTTTAGTAAATGTGAATTCGTGATCAACCAAGTGCCATTTCTTGGGCACATTATTTCAGCAGAAGGCATTGCTGTTGATCCAAGCAAGATTGAACAAGTGCTGAAATGGAAGTCTCCAACATCAGTCCATGAAGTTCGTAGCTTCTCGGGTTTGGCGGGATATTACCGGAGGTTCATCCCGAGCTTCTCAAAAATCTCCAAACCTATGACGGAGCTATTGAAGAAGGGCATTAAATATGATCGGAGCAAGCCATGTGAGGAAGCTTTTCAAGCGTTGGTGAAACACCTCACAACAGCCCCCGTTCTAGCTCAACCGATACAACCAAGCCATTTGATGTTTATTGTGATGTGTCCAGCATCGGAGTTGGTTGTGTACTCATGCAATGAGGACGCGTGGTCGCATATGGATCACAGCAATTACGGAATCATGAGCAACATTATCCAACTCATAATCTCGAGCTTGCTGCCGTGGTACTAGCTTTGAAGATGTGGAGACATTACCTATTGGGAAATCTGGTTCATCTCTACACCGACCACAAAAGTTTGATGTACATATTCACTCAGAAAGGGTTGAATATGTGACAATGGCGATGGTTGGATCTGATCAAGGACTATGAGATTGAAATTCATTATCATCCGGGCAAGGCAAATTTGGTTGCCGATGCACTCAGCCGGAAGTCTCATATTCATAACCTAACCATTACGCTGATAGAAGAGGAAGAACCAAGTCTCTACTTGGTTCCATATGGAGCTCTACATAATCTAGCTCTCGTACCCACAATAAGAGAGGAGATTATGGAAGCTCAAAAGAAAGACAAGGGCATGGCTCATATCAAGAGGAGGTTGAAGAACGGGAAGATGAAATGTTTCCGGTTAGATAATGAAGATACCTTGTGGTTCAAGGACCGGATAGTCGTACCCCGTGATATGAGGCTGCGGGAGAAAATTCTGGATGAGGTTCACCTATCCAAATTTTCTATTCATCCTGGCAGCAATAAAATGTACCAAGACCTCCGAAAGAAGTTTTGGTGGACAGGTATGAAACGTGAAGTTGCAAAATACGTTTCAGAATGCGATACGTGTCGAAGAATTAAGGCGGACCATGGGAAGAAGTTGGGCCTGCTGCAACCGCTCCAAATACCGGCATGGAAGTGGGAAGACTTGAGTATGGATTTCATCGTTGGGTTGCCGATGACCTCCCACCACCATGACTCGATTTGGGTAATCATTGATCGACTAAACAAATCGGCACGTTTCATTCCGGTGCATATCAACTACAGCGCCAAGCAGTATGCAGAGTTATACATAGCACGAATCTTATGCTTGCATGGAGTTCCCCGTACCATTGTCTCTCATAGAGGATCGCTGTTCGTGTCCCGCTTCTGGGAACAGCTACACGCATCCTTGGGAACTAAACTGATTCGAAGCTCCGCGTACCACCCTCAAACTGATGGGCAAACTGAGAGGGTGAATCAAATCCTTGAGGATATGCTAAGAGCATGTGCCATCCACCACGGTAAGAGCTGGGATGATCACTTACCGTTGGCGGAGTTCTCATATAACAACGGGTATCAATCAAGTATCAAAATGGCGCCTTATGAAGCTCTCTACGGCCGGAAGTGCCGCACACCCTTGAACTGGTGTGAATCTGGCGAGAGAGTGATTTACGGGATTGATCTCGTAAATGAAGCTGAAGAGCGGGTACGACTTATTCAAGCAAATCTTAAAGCCGCTCAATCCAGGCAAAAGAGCTATGCGGATAAGAGACATCGTCCTCTGAACTTTCAAGTTGGAGACCACATATATCTCCGCGTATCTCCTATGAAGGGCATTCAACGATTCAGAGTGAAAGGGAAATTAGCTCCACATTTTATCGGTCCCTTCGCCATCATTGAAAGGTGTCGACCCATGGCATACCGTTTGGAGCTACCGGCAGCCTTAGCCAAAGTTCATAACGTCTTCCACATATCTCAGTTGCGGAAGTGTTTGAAAGTGCCAATGGAGGTTCTCATGGGAGACATCGCAGATTTGAAGCCGGACCTCACTTATGTTGAGCGACCAACCCGGATAATTGATGAAAAGACTCGCGAGACCTGAAACCGGACGCTGCGATTTTTCAAGGTGCTATGGGAAAATCACACGTCCGACGAAGCTACATAGGAAAGCGAGAAGTATTTGCAGCGCAATCATCCCAAATTGTTAGAGGCTTATATGTAGTAGTAGTCCTATCCACCTTGTCCTTAATCTTGAATCTCGGGACGAGATTCTTTTTAAGGGGGGAGGAATGTAAAAGTCCCCAAAACATGTAAATAGAAAACTTGAGCTATGAATAAAGTTGAGTTTGAATACAAGAAATGGGACTTACAAAAACTTTTGTCTACTCATGAAAGTGTTGGCATGTGCAATACAACTTGAATTTCAGTTTGAACTAAGAGGTGCACTTCAAAAAGAAGAAGGGCATTTTCAAAAGAGAAAAATTCAAAACTGTTGTTTGAAAAAGTGTATTTGCAATAGCCAACTCAAGGATCAGAGGACATATTTGAATTCCTTAGACCCCAATTAGGAGGGAGCCAAGTTTTGAGCAAATTTGGAGGTGCTTTGATATGAATATCAAAGGAACTTGTAAATTTCATCCAAATTTGAATTTAAATTCCAAACTGAGGCACAACTGGTCAAATTTCCAAATAACTTTTGAATTTGGATCCTTCATAGGTGAATTTACACTGTGCCAAAATTTAGAAGATCTTTTGGGGAGGAGCAGGGGTGGACCCACTTGCCATTGAGACATATAGACTTGCCCCTTAAGTCTCCTGTTTAGTGGGGCCCAATTGTCTGTGAGAAGGAAATAGGTCTTTGTTTCTCCTCTGCCGAGCGCTCGACAGCAGCAGCTCACCGGCGACAGCGCACGCGCCGTGGCTTCCCAGCTGTCTCTAAAAGTGCATCTAGGGTATCCCTTGTGGGTTTTGGAGAATTGATGACAAGCATATGAGATCCTAATGAAATTATTGAGATGATTGCAGGACAAACAAAGTGAACTAGCTCGGTGCACACAAAAAGGTGAAAATAGAGTGGTGTCCGAAAAGGAAGACTTTAATAGAATTTAGAAGAGCAAAGTAGATTTAAATGTATAGGGTGTGTGTGAGAGACACATCCCAAGAGCTCATGACTTTGCGTAAGGGTAAGGGGTTTAAAAATCAACTAAAATCCACTGGACACCGGACTAGTCCGTTCATGGATCAGACTAGTCCGTTTAACTTTCTGGAAGTCGCAGACATAGTGCACCGGACTAGTCCGCCTTGTGAACCGGACTAGTCTGGTCAGCTTACTAGAATGCACCGGACAAGTCCGGTTTTAGACCGGACTAGTCCGCTCATGTTTCTGTTGTCCTCTTTAGAGGACTGCGGACTAGTCCGTCCATGGGATAGGACTAGTCCGCTAAACTTTCTGGAACCCCACTTCACATAGCACCGGACAAGTCCTATTTTAGACCGGACTAGTCCGCTTAGCCCACTGGAAGTAGACCGGACAAGTCCGAACATACACCAGACTAGTTCGGTATTAGGTTTTACAACGTTAACTTTTTTGGAAACCATATAAATTGGTGATCCACGGCCTTCCAATATGAAACACGACTCACACTGCTAGAAACTCAAACCCTAGCGCCTCCACCTGTCCCAAGAGCCCCAAAACACATCCCCCAACACATCTAAGTTGGGAAAAAGGTGAAAATCAATTAAACACTTGGATTTGGGATTGGGAGATCGTCGTTCCTTCGTTGTGAGCTCTTGGGGTTTGATCTCTCTACACTCATATTCTGCATTGTAATCTTTTTGAGTGTATTTGATCGCTTTTTCATTGTAATTCTCGTGGGAGCCCTCAACGTGTGAGGTTGCCCCCACAAACTCGGTGATTACCTGTACTAGTGGAGTCAAGTCGGCCTTGTGTGGTGACTTGAAGAGGGAAAGGGTTAGAGACCCGGCTCTGTGAGAGCTTCCTCAACGAGGACGTAGATCTCTTGGTGAGAACCTCGATAAAATTTGTGTCTCGCGTGCCTCTTTATTTTTGTTGATTAGAACATCTAGTTGCTAAACTTCATAATTTGAATTGCCAAGTTTCATTCACGGGCATAATCACACCTCACATTGTAAACTCAAAATAAAATAACCGTTGTTCTTATTTCCGCTGCTAAACAAGTTAATTTTCCTGAACAACACTTAATACAATCTACACACTTCAGGCACACCGGACTAGTCCGCTCAGACAACCGGACTAGTCCGGTCAAGCAAGTTTTTGACAACTACATTAAGTGTGCAGGAAACTCTGTAAGGCCTATTCACCCCCCCTCTAGGACACATTAAATTGGTATCAGAGCAAGGTTCTCCACCAACGAGACTCACATCTCAGAGAGATCAATGGCCTCTGAGAAGAACAACGATATCCCGAAGACGAACATCAACGATGAGGAGCAAGAAGCCAAAGCCTTCGATGTGCTGAAAGAAAGTCCACATGACAATGAAGAAGTGAGACAGCTAAAGGCACTACTAAGAAAGAAATTAATGGCACAAAAGGGAAAAGAGGAAGAAAAGACGATGGGGAGTGGTCATCATGACTACTCCTAATATCCTTACAACTACAACCGTCTCAATTAAAATAATCACTATCTCTCCATTCCTATGGGAAGGCCCCCGCAGTTTGACGGAAGTGACTATACCATGTGGAAGTACAACATGAAAATGCATCTAATATCCTTGAATCCTAGCCTTTGGCATATTGTCTGCACAGGTATAGATATCCTAGACACGGATGAAGAACTCACTCCGGAACAAGAACAAGAGATTCACACAAATGCACAAGCCGTTGCAGTAATCACATCGTCACTGTGCAGGGAAGAATTCACCAAGATCGATGGACTAGAGAGTGCAAAAGAAATCTGGGATACACTCAAAACAGCTCATGAAGAAAATAGGTCTGTACGTGAAGCCAAAATTGAGATGCTTGAAGGAGAGTTGGGGAGATTTGCTATTGAAGATGGCGAATCACCTCAAGACATGTACAACCGGATGAAGGCACTCATCAACAAAATCCGTGCCTATGGAAGTAAGAAATGGACTGATCACGAGGTGGTCAAAAGGATGATAAGAGCCTTCATGCCAAGAAACGTCACACTTTGCTCAATGATTAGAGAAAGCCCCGGGTTTCACAAAATGACTCCCGATGAGTTATTGGTGAAGATCATAAATCATGAAATGATGGAGAAAGAGGCTCAATACGTCAAAGACTTAGCTGAGCTTACCTCTTCCAAAAAGAAAGAAGTTGCTCTCAAAGCAACATGCAGACCCAAACTCAAAGAAACCCGTGAAGACCAAGATAACGGAGATACAAGCGACGTGAGTACCGATCTAGATGATGAGGAACGGGTACTCTTTATCAAAAAGTTCAAGCGCATGATGAGGAGAAGCCATGGCAACAACTCAAATGAAGGGAAAAGAAGGATAAAGGGAAATCCAAGGCTCGACGTACTTGCTATAATTGTGGAGAGTACGTTCAATTCATGGTGGACTGTGCTTATGAAGAAAACAATAAGAAGAAGGAAACAAAAGCACATGAGAAGAAAAATTTCAGAAAAAGGAGACAAGCTCATCAAGCTCACATTGGCAAGGAGTGGGACTCAAACGATGTGTCCTCCGCCGATGAAGAAGAGGAGATGGCCACCATTGCCGTTAAGAAACCCACCATGAGAGCTACACCCTTCCCAAACATGGGAGGACGGGATATGAACAACCATACTTTCCTTATGGCTAAAGAGGCAAGAAAAAGGTTCGACTTACTCCTCGTGCGTTAAATACCTCTATTGACGACTTTGATAGCTCTAGTGATAATGAAGAAATGTTTAGAGGATTAAGTAAAATTGCTTTAAATAAAATGGAAATGTTGTCGAACAAAATCTTTGAAAAGGAGGAACTTGTCAACCGACAAGAAGATATGATCATCCATGAAAGGAAGAGATATCAAGAAGTTGAAAAAACTTCTTGAGCTTGAAAGAGAGAAGAACAAGTCACTTGAGTTTGAGCATGTGACACCCTCATCTCGGGTGTCAGCATATGTTCGTATCCTATGAAACGTAAACATTTTAATGGAAAATAGGGACAGAAAGAGTTATCAAAAGAATAGCCAATAAAGCCCTTAGAGTGCGTCGAAGGCAACTTCCGCGGCCAGCAGGCCACGTGGCGTGATCGGAGCTCATCCCTGCGAAGTGGGGAGAGGCCGCCGCCAAGCTGGCTACGTGGCAGGCTCGGGACTCATCTCCGCAAAGGGGAGAGGTCCGATCCTGTGGGACACATGTTGCCCACGGAGCTAGCCTCTGCGAAAGAAGCAAAGGCATTTCCGCAGGACACGTGTCATCCTCAGAGCTAGTCCTCGCGGAAATCAGAGGACTATCCGCGCGGGGTACGTGTCAATCTCGGAGCTCACCTGCGAGAGGTCCTGTTCTATTGGACACGCGTCGACCGCGGGGCATGTCCCTGAGGAAAGAAGAAGAGGAAGACCGGCGCCAACACGTGGCGTGCGTGGAGCTCATCTCCGAAGAAGAGGAAGGTCTCGCTTGTGACACACGGCACACCCGGAGCTCATGTTTGCGGGAGAAGAGATACCAGGCCCGGAGGACACGTGGAACTTTCGGAGCTCTTCACCACGGAAGTAACGAGTCTGGAGCGGTTTTTACGCGTAAAGATACCGGTACGCAACGGAAACCGATCTAAACTCCACGATGTTACCAAATATAAGACGTCAGGATCTAACAAAGATCTGAAAAAGACTCTTATTCTGGATCCAATCAGATTAGGACTTTTCTCTTCCCGATTATTAATAGAACCCAAAACCTCTGGCCGAAACCACGAACTTCTCTTTCAACTCCTGAGCCGACGACTTAGAGCCCTAGCCCTAAATCGCCGAGCAAAACATCGCCGAAGCACAACAAGGGAGATCATCGGAGGAGGACCTCGAAGACAAAAAGAACGTGAGGTAGGATTTCAATACCACCTTACGACGTCATGGTGTTCATCTCTTTGCGTCTGTTCTTTGATTCCTTTTGAACAGAAGCCTTTTCATGGGCAGAACACTCGATGATCAGTTTGATCTAAAGACAGGATCATCGCCCCGTTCGTCTTTGATCTGAACACCTCTGACCATGCAAGCCATGCAAGAACACGTACAAATCAATCTAATAAAAGACTAATCATAGGATAGCATGCATGTACATCATCGCATCTAGTTTAAGGATTGTGCATGATATTGATTGCTGTGAATCTTGTATGCACATGATCCTACATAGCGGGACAAGCTCAGGGACGTGTCTACGACGAACTGCAGCAACCAGGTTTTGAGATCCAAGAACAACCGGAACCGCAAGAACAAGGCAAGTGCTCCTTGACCATGTTGATCCTATGTTTTGGGTAAAACTGTTTTGTTTTGCGAAAATGTGTGCGTGCTGAGTCAAACATGATGGGAAACCGTTTTTTATAGGAGTTTACTAGTTTTGGTTAAACCATCCTTGTCGCTTGGGAAGTTTATGAGTCGGGTATGGTTTTTGCTTTATGCTTCGCTGAGTCCATGGGATTGGGAAGCGACATAGATGTGTCTAGCTAAGTGCACTCGTAATGATAATGAGAAACTGATGAGGTTAATGAACATGGATCGGAGGGAGATCTAGGCAAGCCTGGTTTGTGAAGGAGGTAGCATGAGATGGTGGTTTTACTTGCCGTACATCTAAGGACCGGTTCATGCATGCACATGCCAGGATAACAGTGCCACCACAAGGCCAAGTATGGGTGCGGCTTAGCTGAGTAATTAGGTAAGTTGCTAGAGTGTTATGGACTGTGGAAGGCGCGGGGAATGGGAGTCGAGTGAGGACTGCCCTGGGAACTGCATGGCACAAGAGGGGGCCCGTGGGTGGGAGAATTGGAGATTCTAGCCTGCCGGTGAAACCTTAGTGAGTCCATACATCTAGTAACCCCTTTGTAAAGGCTATTTTGTGATCTCTTGACCATACACCGACAGTTGTGTACTGGTATAATGGAGGTTCTGCAGTCGCCGACGGGTGACGAAATCACAAACTTGTGGGTAAAGAGGTGCAAACTCTGCAGAGTTATTAAAACTATCATGATAGCCGAGCTTACGGTCACGAGCACCTGGCTAAACTGCCATGATTAGATGGGATGTTTACTGGGATGGTTATTGGAATGGTCATTGGGAAGGTTCTTGGTTATGGATATTGATTGTGGTTCGGTTTGAGATTGTTGAGTCCGGATGATGAGATGTTTGCATGACTGGTGGGTCATAACATGAGATTGGTCTCAGTGCGAGACGAGGTTGTTTTATGAGATGAGATGGTAGCAAATACGAGGAGATATTCGTGAGTATGAGTAAAGGATTGGTTAATGTTCGGATGGAACATGGGAAGTGATGGAGGTATGTTGGTAATTTAATACATGCTGGGACTACATTCATCTAAAGTTAAGTTGCTGTTTTATCATGATTTTATAAATTTGCTTTTATGCAAATAAGCCTCTTATACCTACCTTGTTTATGAGCTGCATATCATGTGTTATTCCCGCACTTGCTGAGTACATCATTGTGCTCAAACTTGCATTATTATTTCTTCATCAACAGCAAGAGAAAGCTACTATGAAGATCAAGTAGAGCATTATTGCGTGTTATCTGTTCTCAACCTTGCATGTGGAGGGAGTAGAGATGGAGCCACATCTGCTTAGTTTTGCTTCCGCATTAGTTTTTGCTTCCGCATTTAAATAAAGATTTCTGCTGCGTAGAAATAAGACTTCCGCTGTGAGCATGAGTCCAAGACTCGTGAGGTGATTGTAATAAACTCTGTTATTCGTGGTAATATATAATCTGAATTCAGTTTGTGGAACGTATGTGTATGTGTGATGAACATCCTGGGCACACATATGCATTAGTTCTCGGTTCCGTGGTTTTCCACAGAATTGAGGGCGTCACAGAGCTAGCCTTGTGTAAGGAGACTTACTCAAAGCTAGAGGACTCACATATTGCAATCAAGGATGAGCTTGCTAACTTGTTAAGAGTTAACAAGATCCTTGAGGTGCAAGTTGAGTTGCTGAAGCAAAGTGACTCATCTTCCTCCAAGAGCTCTTCCTCCAAATATATGAGTTCGACAATAATTGGAACCTGCACATGCTCTAGTAAGAAAAATATCATTTCTAATACTTCAACTTCTCATGATATGCATACTTCCCAAAACGGCATCTTTGATAAGGAGAAGATCAAATATGCACGTAGTGCATATATGGTCACTAGACCTCCCAACGTCAAAGATGGTCTTGGGTTTGACAGGAACAAACACATGTCCACTCTTAATCATGCAAAGAAAAGAATCACCTTTGTTAAGGAAAAATCACATAAATCTGATTTACAAATATTGTTTCGTATATTTGATGCTTCCTATGTTCTTATGAAAAACAAATATGGAAAAGTTATTGCTAAATACACCGGGCCACGCCACAGGAACTCGAAAACTTGTGTGTGGGTGCCCAAGACTCTTCTGACTAACCTGAGAGGACCCAAGCAAGCTTGGGTACCTAAAACCAAGGAATAATTCTGTTTTGCAGGCTTACTCCTCCGGTGGATATAAGTGGGTGCTAGATAGCGGATGCACAAATCACATGACCGGAGAGAGAGATATGTTTGTGGAGTACGAGTACAATGAGGATCCAAGTGAAGGCATATACTTTGGAGACAACAGCCAAGGAAAGGTCCTTGGTAGCGGTAACATTGAAATATCTCCTCAACACACTTTATCTAATGTTTTACATGTAGACTCACTAGATTATAACCTTTTGTCAATATCTCAACTATGCGACAAAGGTTATAACTGCTTATTCACTAATGAGGGTGTGACCATTTTTAGAAGAAGCAATGGCTCGATTGCATTCAAGGGAATGTTGAATGGAAAGCTTTATCTTGTTGATTTTAACAAAGATAAGCCGAACTCAACACTTGCTTGGTTGCTAAGACCAACATGAGATGGTTGTGGCATAAACGGCTAGCCCATGTTGGGATGAGAAATCTGCAGAAACTTCTAAAAGGTGGTCACATCCGAGGTCTAAAGGATGTGGTTTTTGAGAAAGACAGGCCGTGCAGCGCTTGCCAGGCGGGAAAACAAGTCGGAGCACCACACCCCGCCAAGAACGTAATGACCACTATAAGACCACTGGAACTTCTTCATATGGATCTATTTGGTCCAATTGCTTACATAAGTATCGGCGGTAACAAATACGGTTTAGTAATTGTTGATGATTTTTCAAGATTTACCTGGGTATTTTTCTTGTATGATAAATCAGAAACTCAGGGAATCCTCAAGAAGTTTCTGAAAAGTGTCCAGAATGAATTCTCATCAACCGTGAAGAAGATCAGAAGTGACAACGGGACAAAATTCAAGAATACACAAGTTGAAGAGTATCTCGATGAAGAAGGGATAAAGCATGAGTTCTCGGCACCCTACTCTCCTAAGCAAAACGGGGTGGCCGAAAGGAAGAACAGAACATTGATTGAAATGGCAAGAACAATGTTGGACGAATACAAGACATCAGATCGATTTTGGGCAGAAGCTTTGAACACCGCTTGTCATGCCACAAATCGGCTGTACCTTCACGGACTACTGAAGAAAACTCCATATGAGCTCCTTACCGGTAAAAGCCTAATGTTTCTTATTTCAAAGTCTTTGGTTGTAAATGTTTTATTCTGAACAAGAAACCGAGGGCTTCGAAGTTCGCTTCAAAGTCCGATGTAGGGTTCTTGCTCGGCTATGAATTGAATGCCTACGCCTATCGTGTCTTCAGCAAGGTGTCCGGTCTTGTTGAAGTAGCACGTGACGTAGTGTTCGGATGAAACTAACGGCTCACAAGTGGATCAAGTCGATAAGTGTATGCTAGATAAAGAGGAAGCTCCATGTGAAGCGCTTAAGAAAATGGCACTTGGTGATACTCTACTACAAGAGCAAACGCAAGACTCAAATGCACAAGGTGAACCACAACAAGGAAGCAATGATCAAGGGGGAGCTTTTACACAAGATCAAGTGGAGGAAGATCAAGAAGACCAAGATAATCATGGAAGCAATGATCTAGGGGGAGACAATGAACATGAAGATGATGAAGAACAAGCAGCTACACAAGTTCCTCACCCAAGAGTACATCAGAGTGTGCAAAGAGACCATCCTGTCAACAATATCATTGGTGACAATGCTAAGGGAGTAACTACTAGATCTCGCGTTGCAAATTTCTGTGAATACTATTCTTTTGTCTCTTTTCTAGAACCATACAGGGTAGATGAAGCCTTAAGGGATCCAGACTGGGTGATTGCAATGCAAGAAGAATTGAACAACTTCAAAAGAAATGAAGTGTGGGAGCTGGTGGAAAGACCAAGGGCGAACATCGTTGGAACCAAATGGGTCTTTCGGAACCAGCAAGATGAACATGGAGTAGTAACAAAAAATAAAGCGAGGCTGGTGGCCAAGGGTTATTCTCAGATCGAAGGTTTGTACTTCGACGAAACTTTCGCTCCCGTATCTAGACTTGAGTCCATTCATATTTTATTAGCATATTCTACTCACCATAATTTTAAGTTGTATCAAATGGACGTCAAAAGTGCCTTCCTCAACGGTCCAATAAAGGAGGAAGTTTATGTGGAGCAGCCACCAGGATTCGAAGACCAAGAGTATCCTAACCACGTCTATAAACTGCGTAAGGCTCTCTATGTCCTCAAACAAGCTCCTCGAGCTTGGTATGAGTGACTTAGAGATTTTCTAACTCAAAATGGATTCAAAATTGGTAAAGCTGACTATACACTCTTCACTGAACATTTTGATGATCATCTATTTGTATGTCAAATTTACGTTGATGATATTATCTTTGGATCCACTAACAAGTCTTTCTGTGAGGAATTTAGCAAAATTATGACAGATAGGTTCGAGATGTCGATGATGGGCGAATTGAAGTTCTTCTTGGGATTCCAAGTGAAGCAACTGAGAGAAGGCACATTTATAAGCCAAACCAAATACACACAGGACATCCTCAAGAAATTCAATATGGACAAAGCCAAGCCCATCAAGACACCCATGGCAATCAACGGACATCTCGACCTCAATGAAGAAGGTCCAAATGTGGACCAAAAGGTATATAGGTCAATGATCGGCTCCTTACTTTACTTATGTGCATCTAGGCCAGATATTATGCTTAGAGTATGCATGTGTGCAAGGTTTCAAGCCGCACCTAAAGAGTGTCACTTAATAGCTGTAAAAAGAATCCTAAGGTATCTTGTGCACACACCTAACTTGGGGCTTTGGTATCCCAAAGGATCCAAGTTTAACTTGATAGGTTATTCCGATGCCGACTATGCAGGATGCAAAGTCGATAGAAAGAGCACTTCAGGGACTTGTCAATTTCTTGGCAGATACCTAGTTTCTTAGTCATCTAAAAAGCAAAACTCTATTGCTCTTTCAACAGCGGAAGCAGAGTATGTTGCAGCTGGTAGTTGTTGTGCACAACTACTTTGGATGCGACAGACTCTTAGAGACTACGACTACAATCTAAATCATATTCCGCTTCTATGTGATAATTTAAGCGCTATAAAAATTGCACACAAACCAGTAGAGCACTCAAGAACTAAGTACATAGATATTCGTAATCACTTTCTTAGAGATCATTCATTAAAAGGTGACATTGAAATTTCACATGTTAGAACTGAAAAACAACTAGCAGATATCTTTACCAAACCATTAGATGACAAAAGGTTTTGTGAGCTAAGAAATGAACTTAATATTCTTGAATCTTGAAACGTGGCTTGAAATGTTGCATACCTGGTTGCAACCTCAAATGTTACATTTTATTGTAAAAACTGCTCCTCATCTCTTTTTCTTCTAAGAAAACTATTTTAATGAAGAAATCTTGTGAAATATGACCACTGTTTGATTGTTGCTTGCCTACTGGTCGTAATTACCAAGATTATTTGCAAACATTAGTGTCCTTGGATCACTTTTAAACTTTACTATCTGCATCAAGTCTGTTGGAACCGGACTTGTCCGGTTGCCAACCGGACCAGTCCGGACAGACGATATAGTTAGGTTAACTCAAGGGCACCGGACTAGTCCTCTACCATGACCGGACTAGTCCGGTCAGTCGCATATGTAAGCGTTTGGCTGGCCCAGACCCCTCCTTCTCCACTCATAAGCATTTGGTCTCCCCCCTCTCCTAAACCCTAGCTCCCAAAGTGATTTTCGGGTTGAGCCCTCAAACTCGAAGTTTTCTCCGTGGAAAATCCTATAGTCGACGAGTGGATTCTCCTCTCCGTTCTCATCCGGATAGATTCTTGCTCCTTCAATGCGATAATTCTTGGTAAATCCCCCCCTAAGACCTAACTCTCAAACTTTTCTAATCCTAGCTCGTTTCCTTTGATTTCAAAAGGATGTACATTGCCTCCATAGATGTATTCCTACCACTTTCCTGTCTTTGTGTATTTAGATAGGAGATTTGATTCAAATGGAAGCGTTAGGGTTCTTATGCCAGGTTGGACTAGTCCGGCGCACAGATGCGGACAAGTCTGGTGCACCGGACAAGTCCGCACTCTGAAACCGGACAAGTCCGGTCTCTGACAGTTGAACCCCTACATTCCTATTTGAAGTCGATAATAAGTCCATTCGTATCTAATGCTTGAACTCCTTATCAGGCACCATGTCTTCAGGCTCAGATGACAGCACTTTCCACCTTGATGAAGAGGTTCAACGTGAAAGAGTGAGGAGAGCCAACAAGGGAGTGATGAAGAAAAGACATGATGTCAATGTCCACTCTCCACCTTCCGATGAAAATTTGCCTAAGAAGAGGAAGGTGATTTTGAAGAAGCCTCGAGGAAAGGCTATTGCCGAGAGCTCCTCGGGACCTAAGAGGGCTCCCAATAAAGGGAAGGGGCTTGCTGGTGGCCCCATCGGGCCTCTGAAAATGAAAAATCCCATTCATCGCAACAGGCAACTTTCGAATAATGATTACACTGGAAAAGGGGGTGAACTAGCTGACAAGTTCAGAAAAGTAGAAGTGTATAATCAGCCCAGAGAGTCAGCTGACACCAAATTTTGGAGTAATTTCCATGCTGACTACTATGAACATGTGTACCGGATGATGAAGCATCCAGTTGTCGAAAGTCAGTGGGTTGATATTGCTTATCTTCAGTCCAAGAGATGTCAAGCTTTTCAGGAGATTGTGACAGCCCTCAAGCTTCACGGGCTGAAAGACCTATTCTCCTTCCAGTGTGACTGGAATGATGAAGTCATCACGCAATTCTACTGTACTCTCTACTTTGCTCGTGATGACAACGACAGGATGATTTGGATGACACATGGGTCTCAGTACACTGTCACCTATGAAGAATTCGCAAGAATCCTTCATCTTGAGCATACCTTGGACAATGAACTTGTAATTCACAACCTGAAACCACTGCAGAAAGATCAGCTGGACTTTCTCTATGATACACGAATTCCATTCAAGCCTCCAACCACTAAATATATGAAGCCTTTCTTTGTAGTTCTCAATCGGATATTGAGGAAGACTATAGCTCCCAAAGAGGGAGATGCAGGGACTGTTCAGGGCACCCTCAGAACCTTGATGAAAGTCATAAGCAAGAAGAGGACATTCGATGTGTTTGAGTACATTTACAATGACATTGTCAATATCTCCATTAATCCCATCCGGTCTTGCGGCTATGCACCCTACACAATGCTCATGATTGAAAAAGTGACAGGACTGGAGTTCATAAAGGATGTGCCTCACACTAGACTTAGGCCCCAGAAGCCCACTATATATTTTGCTCCTTCTGCTCCTGTCTCACCCGGAGAAGAAAGAAGGTCCAAGAGAGCTCAAGAGGAGACAAGATCTGAGGCTGCAGCTACAACTCATGCAACCTCATCTACTCGTGAATCCTCAAGTGGCATCTTCAAGATGCTATCTTCTATCTTTGCCTCTTGCCGCAAAGTTGAAGTTAAGCAACATGAAGAGAGATTGGCCAGGAAGAAGCATCAAAGATATGTAAAAGCCAATATCCAGGCCATTTGTGCCAAACTGGAAATTGAGCCACAAGGGTCACTTGAGGTTTCTGAGGACTCAGCTGAAGACATCACTGAAATGCCAACTTTCACTGACCAAGAGTTGAGCTCCCTTGGGTTTGGTGGTGGTTCAGCTGCTAATCCTCTACATGGTCAAGATGATGAAGATCAAGGTGAAGAGGATGATGAAGATAGGAGTGAGAGTGAAAGTGGGAACGGCGATGAGTGATTCCACTCGATTTTTCCCTTTTTGGTCCCTTGATGCCAAAGTGGGAGAGATTGAGACTAGAATAGCTATCTAGGATAAGTTATTAAGGACTTGTGATCGAGGACTTGTACTTATTTTTATAACTATTGTAATTTGACCATTCACCTTATGTGTGATGCTTCATAGTATTGTGATGCTTACATCTATGGTTGTTATCTTTTATCCTCGTTCATCACATTCTTGTTGATCACACAATTGTTAGGCACCCCACCATAAGGTGTGCGTATATGAGAGAAGTTTTTCTTATTAGTTATTCATTATTCTCATATATGCACACTTTATGAAAAATCAATTTTTTCTTCTTAATTGTGATATCTCAAATGGTTGTCATCAATCACCAAAAAGGGGGAGATTGAAAGTGCATCTAGGGTATCCCTTGTGGGTTTTGGAGAATTGATGACAAGCATATGAGATCCTAATGAAATTATTGAGATGATTGCAGGACAAACAAAGTGAACTAGCACGGTGCACACAAAAAGGTGAAAAATACAGTGGTGTCCGAAAAGGAAGACTTTAATGGAATTTAGAAGAGCAAAGTAGATTTAAATGTATAGGGTGTGTGTGAGAGACACATCCCAAGAGCTCATGACTTTGCGTAAGGGTAAGGTGTTTAAAAATCAACTAAAATCCACTGGACAGCGGACTAGTCCATTCATGGACCGGACTAGTCCGTTTAACTATCTGGAAGTCGCAGATATAGTGCACCGGACTAGTCCACCTTGTGAACCGGACTAGTCCGGTCAGCTTTGTAAGGGCCTCAGTTTTGGCACAAATTTGAAGTATTCATCACCACACCACACACCTCATTTGAGGAAAGATGATGAACACAAATGAACAGCAAGTAACCACCATCAACATGCTCATTAGAGAACAAACTCACATATTGCAAAAGTAATATTTCCCACATGTGATATAGGTGGGCTGGACATATGAAAACTCATACACATTGCTAAGGATGTCCATGCCAAGTTTCACCCAAATTCAAAACCTTTTTGAGGTCATTTTGGGTATAGATAGAAAGAGGGCAGTTTGAAACCACATTCAAATTCAAACTGTTTTTATCCCATGAATTTAAAAGTGGGAGGCATATTCTTATTCAGCACATTTTTGTGAGCTCACACACCAATTCTCACTCCATTTGGAGTTGATCTTGACATGAGCTAAGTGGGACAAATTCAAACTTTATTTGAATTCAAAACTGAACTTGTGCTGAAATTCACTCAAACCAAACCCAATTTGAATTCTATTCAATTCAAATGGCTCAGGGGTGAATAATTTGAATCACCAGGGGTATTATGGGGCTCACTGTTTACAACAGTGATTAGGAGTAAATTTCAGAGGTTAAAACCCCAGGTGGGACCCACATGTCATAGAGGGAAGAAGGAGAAACTTGCACCCAAAGTCAGAGTCTCGGTGGGAAATTCCACCGAGCAGTTGTCGGCTGTGCCACCGAGCAGCTACCGGCGCCACCAGCTGCTTCCCTCTCCGCGCGCTGGCGCCCAGGACGGCTTGCTCGCGCCCCCACGCGACCGGCACCGCCTCAGCCGAGCAGGAGTCAGCCGGCTTTATCTTCTCACGGGCAAACCCGAGCAGCGGCATTGTTTCTCACCGCAGCTCTCTGCTCAATCGGGAAAACCAGCAAAACCATATCCTCCTTCGTCCCTGAGCTGCTAGACAGCCACCTGAGGTCGCACTCCACCTCCCCAACGCCAGAAACCCCGAGCTCCGACCTCCTTTGCCCGAAAACGATCGCCACTGCGGTGACCTAGCCTCAGCCGAGAGTCAGGCGTCTGTGGGCAGCGTTCCACAGGCGTTTTCATGGTCCAGCGAGAGAGGCAACAGGAGCATGTGACCACCGTGCTGCTCTCCTCCAAGTTTGGAAGTCAGAGAATTTAAAGTTTTTCCTCCGGCGACCATAAACCGAGCTTCCGGTACGGTTTCTTTAAATTCTCGCTCTATGATCTTTTGGAGGTCATCAAATCTTGCACATAGACACTGGAATAGCCGGCGATCAAGTTCTTTTCTGCATCCGTAGTGTGAAACTGTCTAGGAGTGACGAATTTCGAGCTCGATCGAGGGCGTTTATGGCGGGCACGATGGGTCACACGGTGCCGACCGACTTGCCGCCATCCCTGAACCCTTTTGACACCTTGTCGAGCTTCCTAGAAGTCCACCGATGCTGTAGGGCCGTTTGTTCGAGGTGTTGGCGGGAATAGAAACCACGGTCGACGGTGCCGAACCTCAACCGAGGCCGCGGCACGTCGCCGAGCTATTTCCGGTCACCCCCAGCCCGACCTGACACCACCGACGTGTTCCTCGACGTCGACAACCCCCTAGCGTCGAGTTTCAGACCATGGGAGGTCCGGCAGCGGCGAGCCGGCGAGCCCCGAGTCTGCTCCGGCGAGGTCGGCGGCGCGGGAGCGAGAGAACGGCGGGAGGAAGACGAAGCCGGCTGGCCCACGTGTCAGCGGCTGAAGAATTTAAATCGGGATCGGGTGTGGCCGGGGATCGGCTGTGCTGGCGCGCAAATACCCTGTGAGCTCCGGTGTGCCGGACACCTCCGCGCTCAACACGTGTGGTATCCCCGGTGTGCCAGACACCTCCGCGCTCGACACGTGTCCCCGCGGGCCCCGAGAGTTTAAACTTTTCCCAATTTTCAGAATTCTTCCAAACATCAAATCCTCATAACTTTGGCTAGAGAGCTCCAAATCGAGTGAACCAAATTTTGCTGGATTCAGCTTTCTGAGCACTTTCCAGAAAATAAAGTTTCACTTCATGAAAACCCTTGTTTCTCCAGAATTAATTCCTCAAAATTTAAACTGTTAGGAATTTTAATTGGAGAATCCTGGGGAGGAAAATCCTGAAATTTTGCTGCGATGTTCACCAAAATATCCCTGAACTACCATAAAAATTTCAGACCCATTGGAGCTCATCTAATCTACCTAATGGTGTGATTAGTGAAACTGTTCCAGAGAAAGTAGAAAATGTTCAGAAACATTTTCAGGATTTTCTCTGCAATTGTTTAGCTCATATCTTTAGCTAGAAACATTCAAATTAAATGAGACCAACTCCATTAGAACCCTCTGAAGATATAGTTTTCAGAAAGTCATAGTTTGTTTCATGAAAATCCTTAGAACACCCTAAAAGCCTTCAATTAAGGTCAAGTACATAATTAATTGTGGAGGGCTCAAATGAGCTTTGCTGCAACTAAAACTTGACCAAGTCTTTTTTAGGTTGTAACCAAGCCACAATAAAAGTTTCACAGTCATAGAGTCTGTCTAGTGGGACTTATAAGCTTCACAAATTCAAACTTAATACAAATGCATTCAAATTAATACATGTACCTCTTATATCATGTAGTCGCTAAGGTCGAGGAGGAACCTGAAGTCCTAGACTTCGTTACTCCGGAGGAACAGCTAGCCTACGACCAAGAGCAACAAGGCAAACTCCGGTTTGCATTAACCTTTTTACAAATTTTTATTATTTTGAGCACATACTTGTTTACTTTATTCTTTGCATTAGGGTCTTGTTTGGAAGCCCCACTGCATAGCCAAGAGAACCATGGGTTGGTATTAGGATTGCAAACCCCGTTAGCTACTGCTTTGCTATGATAGAGTAGGATTCAGTACAAGTCGAGTAGTTGGAACTACTCGCGAGCATAGGCTAGAGGCACTCGACTCGGGTAGTGATAGCACATGAAAGACATGGCAAGAAAATGAGACCGAGCGGAGGGTAAGGGCAGCAGGACTTTGGGGCCTGTGTGCTGTAGCTCCGCTTGTGTCGATTGAGGACCGAGCCGTGTGCGGGCCTGTTGAACAAGCTAGAACAGTGCCAAAGACCTACCGGCTATATGGGAACCGGGAAACTGATGTAACTCGGGTAGCTGGGTATTGAGGCATTGCCCGTCGTTCAGAGGGTAGGTTGAGAGCTTGAGGTGTAAATCGGCTGGCGGCACGGAGATGCGCGTGCAGAGACCTCTTGCTCAGGATGATGGGACCGGTTCAATATTTGGCTGACGGGTGAAAGGTGGTTGCGTACGGCGTCCGTGATGGTTGTTGTAGGCAACATCGAGTACGGGCGTACGTGACGGGTTGTTCGGGTAACCCTGCAGGTGTAAATCGATTATAATCGCCGTCCCTCGCGGTCAGTGAGTACCACTTGTTCACTGTACCGTGACGTAGAAAGAATAGGCTAGTTACATGTTAAAATGTTGCTGATTGAAAGATGGACTTGATTGCTAATGACTTGCTGTAGTTTACAGCTAACTAAAGTTCTTTTTAACTTTGGGCAAAGTACATGAGAGAAATGCGTTTCTTGTTTGATTGCGGCTCTCTCATGTGCCTTAGCAGAAGGTTCTCCACCACCTGCTGCTAAAACTTGAAAGTAAGGTTCTACTAATTAGGCGAGTCCTTGCAAATAATTTCTACCTCATGTAACCGATCACCCCTCATGTAGAAGTTCCATGTTTAGGTGAGACGGGTCAGACTTGCTGAGCATTCGTGCTCACTGCTTGTGTTTGAAGCTTTTGCAGGGTTCTATGAGGAAGGGACTCCCTAAGAGGAGACATAACCCCAGGAGGGGAACCCCGTCGAGTGGGAGTCGTGCACGCCGCAGAGTTAGTGTGCGTGTGTGCTAGCAAGGACACGTTCAAGGGCTGAACATGCACTTGATGCTTAGTCTACGCCCGCGAGTGTAGACTGAACTTATTTTGATGTAAACATGTTCATAACTTATTTATGTAATAAAATTTCGCTTCCGCTTTGTACCTTTGACATGTGTTATACGGTGCTGTGCAACGCAGCACCCCTCAGCGTGATCCTGGCTCGACAAGACCAATGGGATCGTGTCAGCGTTGGTATCAGAGCTCGCTTGAGATTTAACACAGTACAAAGGTCTTCTTTTTCAAAAATCCAGTGAGGAACGAGTTAGTAGCCCGTATAAGGATGTTATTAGCATATAGAAAGTGGCATATTAACCTATTTGTTATGTCGGAAAATCGTGCATCTCGGGACGTTCATGTCTTGGGGGGTGCACGTAAACGCTGTCCACCAGTGCGCACAAGCTGAAGAGTGGAGCTCCACGGGTGGCAGGTAACCCGACCCGCTTTGATATCCTCTACGACTCTTCATGTCGTTTGGGGTATTCGAGCAACGTCTATCCCAGGCATACAGGGTGCAACTTGGGAGACCCCGTCACGTGGTCTGAAACGTGAATACGTAACTCAAGGCGTGTTTGGCTTGAGAACATCCGGGCGAGTGATGACGGCCGGGTGTACGAACTGTATGGATTCCGGGCTCGGTGTGCAGCCGAGTCTGACGATTGATTGAGTTTCTGCAGGTAGCCTGACCACGAAACGGTATACGTGTAGCATCCTTGTGCGAGTGACGTTTAGTGCCACTGAATTAACGAAGCCAGCTAAGTCCGGTATATGTTTTTCTTTGTGAGGACGTAGTACCGACATAATCTGGTGACGCATCGACGTCACACCCCAACTAAATGAACAAATTCATTTAAATCTTCAAGGTTTTGACCCAAAGCAGTAAAACTTGATGTAACTCCTTCCCTTGAACAGGATATTCAAAGTTAACAAATTTTCAACTTATAGGTTGTTAAGGACAGAGCACTCTGTTTTCAGCTGAATCAAGGCTGGAGTCGATCAGAGGTTAGAGGGTGAGTTCTTTCGAGGCTGAGGTCATATTACACATTTCTGGAAACCTTTGGAAGAACTTTACAACTCTTCTGTTGAGGTCCAGAGGTGTTTCATCTCTTAATCACTCGAAAAATGCAGTAGAGTTGAAACTGTCCAGAAAACAGGACAGAGTAAAGACTCTCTGTAGACTCCCTGTAAATTAAGCATAACTCCCTGCATAAAAATCCAAAAATAAAAATGAGGTAGTTCTGGAAAGCTTATGGGATAGGTTACAACTTTGTAACAGAAAGTTTTGTCAGATTAGGAACATAATTAACTGAGATTCTTGGATCAAATCAGTACCTAAAGCGGGGAGGTGCTGTCCAATTTTCTCCAGAAATCCTGTTAATTTGACATCTCATAACTTTTGAACCAGGGCAGATCTTAGGCCAAGCAAATACTTTCTGGAAAGCTACTGAAGTTAGCCTTAACTTTGATGTTTAGCTCCAGAACTGGTTTTGCCATTAACATGGCCTAAATCAGGTTGAAATGGAAACTGGTCAGGGCTGTCATGGGAACAGCAGATCAGCAGTCAAATTTGTTTAAAATTTGAACTATGTTTCCAAGTTTTATGGGTTCAATGACATGTTTTATGTTATAACTCAGAGGTTTACTGTTTAAATAAATATTTGACATTTCTCAAATATATTTTTACAGATGACAGCAGATAAGCAATTGGAGAACGGGTGGGTGATGTCCCACTGTTCTCACCGTAGCGGCTACCCGGAAGCATTGTGGCAAATGTTCCAATATTTCGGGTACAACCAGATGCCGCAATACTTCACCAAGGAAGGAGGCAAAGAGGGGAACAAGACGTGGACAACCCATGTCGAAATCCCCGCAGGACCTACGCCACCCGGTTGGGTGCCGTTCACCGTCACGGTCAGAGGAAGACAACCGGAAGGGATGTGGCAAGTGGCAGCCCGTGACACAATGTCACGTTTCTGCCAACTACACGTGTAGGCTATGGAGGGCACTCCATACGCACTCGTTCCGGTGGAGGGACGGGCTCAGCATGTGTGGGAAAATTTCAGCAAGCATGATGGTCCCAAAAGCGCCATTATGCTTAGAGGGTAGAGTTTACCCCACGTCTCTCATTATTTTAGAGGGACAGAAGGTCGATGTCATCCTAGGGATGTCGTGGTTAACCCGCCATGGCGCTGTTCTAGACACCGTCCTTCGAGTCGTGCACTTAAACTCAGAAGTGCACGGGTCTCACTCATTATTTCTGGACAGTCCAGAAATAAAACTTCCAAGTGTCTATCAGTCCACAACTATCCGATTGGAAGATATTCCAGTAGTTCGAGAGTTCCCTGACGTATTCCCGGATGATTTGCCGGGAATGCCGCCCGATTGAGAGGTGGAGTTCAAGACTGAAATTGCACCGGGAACCATGCCAATATCCCGAAGGCCGTACAAGATGGCGCCCAAGGAGTTGGCTGAACTGAAGACTCAGCTCACGGACCTCCTGGAGAAGGGTTTTATTAGGCCGAGCTCCTCGCCATGGGGTTGTTCGGCGTTATTTGTCAAGAAGAAGGATGAGACGTTGCGGCTTTGCGTTGACTATCGTCCATTAAATGCCGTAACCATCAAGAACAAGTACCCGTTGCCACGGATCGACATGTTGTTTGATCAGTTGGTCGAAGCAAAGGTCTTTTCCAAAATGGACATAAGATCCGGGTACCATCAGATTAAGATAAGGGTTGAGGACATTCCGAAGACGGCTTTCTCGATGAGGTACGGACTTTATGAGTACCTAGTCATGTCCTTCGGCCTCACCAATGCTCCAGCTCATTTCATGTACTTGATGAACTCGGTATTCATGCCGGAGCTGGACACGTTTGTCGTGGTCTTCATCGACGACATCCTGGCTTTGCGTGGACTATCGTCCATTAAATGCCGTAACCATCAAGAACAAGTACCCATTGCCACTGATCGACATGTTGTTTGATCAGTTGGTCGAAGCAAAGGTCTTTTCCAAAATGGACTTAAGATCCGGGTACCATCAGATTAAGATAAGGGTTGAGGACATTCCGAAGACGGCTTTCTCGACGAGGTACGAACTTTATGAGTACCTGGTCATGTCCTTCGGCCTCACCAATGCTCCAGCTCATTTCATGTACTTGATGAACTCGGTATTCATGCCGGAGCTGGACAAGTTTGTCGTGGTCTTCATCGACGACATCCTGGTATATTCCAAGTCAGAGGAAGATCACAAGAAACATCTGCGTATAGTTTTGCAACGGCTGCGGGATCACAAGTTATACGCAAAATTCAGCACATGCGAGTTTTGGATATCGCAAGTGCCTTTCCTCGGGCATATCATCTCAGCGGAGGGTATCGCTGTGGACCCGAGCAAGATCACTCAAGTGCTGAATTGGAAATCCCCGAGAACTGTTCACGAGGTACGGAGTTTCCTCGGACTCGCGGGATATTATCGGAGGTTCATTCCGAACTTCTCGAAGATTGCCAAGCCAATGACAGAGCTGCTGAAGAAGGCTACCAAATATGTTTGGAGTCCAACATGTGAAGCAGCATTCAAGGCTTTAGTCAAGCACCTGACATAAGCACCGGTTTTGGCGCAGCCAGACACAACAAAACCGTTCGATGTGTACTGCGATGCATTTGGCATTGGGCTCGGATGTGTGCTGATGCAAGACCGAAGAGTGGTCGCGTATGGATCACGGCAACATAGAAACCACGAGCAAAATTATCCAACCCACGATTCGGAGCTCGCTGCCGTGGTACTCGCACTCAAAATGTGGAGGCACTACCTACTCGGTAACCTCGTACATTTATATACCGACCACAAAAGCCTCAAGTACATATTCACTCAGAAGGAGCTGAACATGAGGCAGCGAAGATGGTTGGAATTGATAAAGGATTACAAAATAGAGATCCATTATCATCCAGGCAAGGCAAACGTAGTGGCAGATGCGCTGAGCCGCAAGTCACACGTCAACAATCTGACCATCACACCGTTGGAAGAGAGCGAACCACCACTACATGTGATTCCACACGGAACTCTCTACAACCGAGCTTTGATCCCCACCATCCGTGAAGAGATAGCGGATGCTCAGAAACATGACAAGGGCATGTCGCATTTACGGAGACGTGTAGACAGTGGGGAGCTGAAATGTTTCCGGAAGGACGGAGACGGCGTCCTATGGTTCAAGGACCGGATCGTCGTACCCCGAAACCCGGAATTACGAAAGAAAATCTTTGATGAGGCTCACTTGTCAAAGTTTTCTATTCACCCCGGCAGCAACAAAATGTATCAAGAGCTCAGGAGCAAATTTTGGTGGACACGGATGAAATGGGAGACTGCAAAATATGTGTCCGAGTGTGATACATGTCGAAGGGTGAAGGCAGACCATATGTGGAAACCGGGACTTCTACAACCACTGGGCGTTCCTGCCTGGAAGTGGGAGGACGTGAGCATGGATTTTATCGTCGGTTTACCCACCACCTTGCAGAAACATGATTCTGTGTGGGTGATAGTCGATCGGCTCACCAAAGTTGCCCATTTCATCCCGGTCAACACCAACTACAACGCCAAGAAGTACGCTGAACTGTACATCTCACGGATCCTATGCTTGTACGGCGTACCCTGTACCATCATATCGGACCGGGGCACTTTATTTGTGTCCCATTTTTGGGAGCAGCTGCACGCTGCCTTGGGGACAAAGTTGATCCGTAGTTCAGCATACCACCCGCAGACAGATGGGCAAACCGAGCGGGTAAATCAGATTCTAGAAGACATGCTACGAGCTTGCGCTATCAACCACGGCAAGAATTGGGATGATCACATGCCGTTAGCCGAGTTCTCATACAATAATGGGTACCAAGCCAGCATCAAGATGGCACCTTACGAGGCGCTATACGGTAGGAAGTGCCGCACACCATTGAACTGGTGTGAGTCTGGCGAAAGGGTAACCTTCAGGATTGACCTTGCCGATAACGCGAAAAAAAGGGTTCGACTGATTCAAGCGAACCTAAAAGCCGCCCAATCCCGTCAGAAACAGTATGCGGATCGGAGAAGACGCCCATTACAATTTGAAGTTGGGATCACGTATATCTACGGGTGTCTCCAATGAAGGGCGTAAAAAGATTGGGGGTGAGAGAAAAGTTAGCACCCCGATTCATCGGTCCATTCCAGATTACCGAAAGATGTGGATCAGTGGCATACCGGCTGAAATTACCAGAAGCACTTTCCGGTGTGCACGACGTCTTTCACATTGCCCAGCTGAGGAAGTGTCTTAAGCTATCAACTACCGTTCAGCTGGAAGATATTGAGGAACTGCAACCGGATCTTACCTATCGGGAGGAACCGGTGCAGATTATTGATGAAAAGGCCCGAACCACACGCAACCGTACGCTGTGGTTCTACAAGGTTCTATGGAGTAATCACTCCATGGATGAAGCAACATGGGAGAGCGAAGAATTTCTTCGCGCTAACTACCCCGACTTTTTCACGTCGCATATCCGGTAATTTTCCACCGTCATCTCTCTCATTTTCACCATATAATCTCGGGACGAGATTCTTTTAAGGGGGGAGGAATGTAAGGGCCTCAGTTTTGGCACACACTTGAAGTATTCATCACCACACCACACACCTCATTTGAGGAAAGATGATGAACACAAATGAAGAGCAAGTAACCACCATCAACATGCTCATTAGAGAACAAACTCACATATTGCAAAAGTGGTATTTCCCACATGTGATATAGGTGTGCTGGACATATGAAAACTCATACACATTGCTAAGGATGTCCATGCCAAGTTTCACCCAAATTCAAAACCTTTTTGAGGTCATTTTGGGTATAGATAGAAAGAGGGCAGTTTGAAACCACATTCAAATTCAAACTGTTTTTATCCCATGAATTTATAAGTGGGAGGCATATTCTTATTCAGCACATTTTTGTGAGCTCACACACCAATTCTCACTCCATTTGGAGTTGATCTTGACATGAGCTATGTGGGACAAATTCAAACTTTATTTGAATTCAAAACTGAACTTGTGCTGAAATTCACTCAAACCAAACCCAATTTGAATTCTATTCAATTCAAATGGCTGAGGGGTGAATAATTTGAATCACCAGGGGTATTATGGGGCTCACTGTTTACAACAGTGATTAGGAGTAAATTTCAGAGGTTAAAACCCCGGGGTGGGACCCACATGTCATAGAGGGAAGAAGGAGAGACTTGCACCCAAAGTCAGAGTCTCGGTGGGAAATTCACCGAGCAGCTGTCGGCTGTGCCACCGAGCAGCTACCGGCGCCACCAGCTGCTTCCCTCTCCACGCGCTGGCGCCCAGGGCGGCTTGCTTGCACCCCCACACGACCGGCACCGCCTCAGCCGAGCAGAAGTCGGCCGGATTTATCTTCTCGCGGGCAAACCCGAGCAGCGGCATTGTTTCTCGCCGCAGCTCTCTGCTCAATCGGGAAAACCAGCAAAACCATCTCCTCCTTCGTCCCTGAGCTGCTAGACAGCCACCTGAGGTCGCACTCCACCTCCCCAACGCCAGAAACCCCGAGCTCCGACCTCCTTTGGCCGAAAACAATCGCCACCGCGGCGACCTAGCCTTAGCCGAGAGTCAGGCGCCCGTGGGCAGCGTTCCACAGGCGTTTTCACGGTCCAGCAAGAGAGGCAACAGGAGCGCGTGACCAACGTGCTGCTCTCCTCCAAGTTTGGAAGCCAACCGTGAAGAATCCGCAGAGAATTTCCAGTTTTTGCTCCGGCAACCGTAAACCGAGCTTCCGGTACGGTTTCTTTAAATTCTCGCTCTATGATCTTTCGGAGGTCATCAAATCTTGCACATAGACACTGGACTAGCCGGCGATCAAGTTCTTTTCTGCATCCGTAGCGTGAAACTGTCTAGGAGTGACGAATTTCGAGCTCGATCGAGGGCGGTCATGGCGGCCACGATCGGTCACACGGTGCCGACCGACTTGTCGCCATCCCTGAACCCTTTTGACACCTTGTCGAGCTTCCTAGAGGTCCACCGATGCTGTAGGGCCGTTTGTTCGAGGTGTTGGCGGGTTTAGAAACCACGGTTGACGGTGCCGAACCTCAACCGAGGCCGCGGCACGTCGCCGAGCTATTTCCGGTCACCCCCAGCCCGACCTGACACCACCGACGTGTTCCTCGACGTTGACAACCCCCTGGCGGCGAGTTTCAGACCATGGGAGGTCCGGCAGCGGCGAGCCGGCGAGCCCCAAGTCTGCTCCGGCGAGGTCGGCGGCGCGGGCGCGATAGAACGGCGGGAGGAAGACGAAGCCGGCTGGCCCACGTGTCAGCGGCTGAAGAATTTAAATCGGGATCGGGTGTGGCCGGGGATCGGCTGTGCTGGCGCGCAAATACCCTGTGAGCTCCGGTGTGCCGGACACCTCCGCGCTCGACAAGTGTCCCCGCGGGCCCCTAGAGTTTAAACTTTTCCCGATTTTCAGGATTCTTCCAAACTTCAAATCCTCATAACTTTAGCTAGAGAGCTCCAAATCGAGTGAACCAAATTTTGCTGGATTCAGCTTTCTGAGCACTTTCCAGCAAATCAAGTTTCACTTCATGAAAACCCTTGTTTCTCCAGAATTAATTCCTCAAAGTTTAAACTGTTAGGAATTTTAATTGGAGAATCCTGGGGAGGAAAATCCTGAAATTTTGCTGGGATGTTCACCAAAATATCCCTGAACTACCATAAAAATTTCAGACCCATTGGAGCTCATTTAATCTACCTAATTTTGTGATTAGTGAAACTGTTCCAGAGAAAGTAGAAAATGTTCAGAAACATTTTCAGGATTTTCTCTGAAATTGTTTAGCTCATATCTTTAGCTAGAAACATTCAAATTAAGTGAGACCAACTCCATTAGAACCCTCTGAAGATCTAGTTTTCAGAAAGTCATAGTTTGTTTAATGAAAATCCTTAGAACACCCTAAAAGCCTTCAATTAAGGTCAAGTACATAATTAATTGTGGAGGGCTCAAATGAGCTTTGCTGCAACTAAAACTTGACCAAGTCTCTATTTAGGTTGTAACCAAGCCACAATAAAAGTTTCACAGTCATAGAGTCTGTCTAGTGGGACTTATAAGCTTCACAAATTCAAACTTAATACAAATGCATTCAAATTAATACATGTACCTCTTATATCATGTAGTCGCTAAGGTCGAGGAGGAACCCGAAGTCCTAGACTTTGTTACTCCAGAGGAACAGCTAGACTACGACCAAGAGCAGCAAGGCAAGCTCCGGTTTGCATTAACCTTTTTACAAATTTTTATTGTTTTAAGCACATACTTGTTTACTTTATTCTTTGCATTAGGGTCTTGTTTTGAAGCCCCACTGCATAGCCAAGAGAACCATGGGTTTGGTTTAGGATTGCAAACCCCGTTAGCTACTGCTTTGCTATGATAGAGTAGGATTCGGTACAAGTCGAGTAGTTGGAACTACTCGCGAGCATAGGCTAGAGGCACTCGACTCGGGTAGTGATAGCACATGAAACACATGGCAAGAAAATGAGACCGAGCGGAGGGTAAGGGCAGCAGGACTTTGGGGCCTGTGTGCTGTAGCTCCGCTTGTGTCGATTGAGGACCGAGCTGTGTGCGGGCCTGTTGAACAAGCTAGAACAGTACCGAAGACCTACCGGCTATATGGGAACCGGGAAACTGATGTAACTCGGGTAGCTGGGTATTGAGGCATTGCCCGTCGTTCAGAGGGTAGGTTGAGAGCTTGAGGTGTAAATCGGCTGGCGGCACAGAGATGCGCGTGCAGAGACCTCTTGCTCGGGACGATGGGACCGGTTCAATATTTGGCTGACGGGCGAAAGGTGGTTGCATACGGCGTCCGTGATGGTTGTTGTAGGCAACATCGAGTATGGGCGTACGTGACGGGTTGTTCGAGTAACCCTGCAGGTGTAATTCGATTATAATCGCTGTCCCTCGCGGTCAGTGAGTACTACTTGTTCACTGTACCGTGACGTAGAAAGAATAGGCTAGTTACATGTTAAAATGTTGCTGATTAAAAGATGGACTTGATTGCTAATGACTTGCTGTAGTTTAGAGCTAACTAAAGTTCTTTTTAACTTTGGGCAAAGTACATGAGAGAAATGCGTTTCTTGTTTGATTGCGGCTCTCTCATGTGCCTTAGCGTAAGGTTCTCCACCACCTGCTGCTAAAACTTGAAAGTAAGGTTCTACTAATTAGGCGAGTCCTTGCAAATAATTTCTACCTCATGTAACCTATCACCCCTCATGTAGAAGTTCGATGTTTAGGTGAGACGGGTCAGACTTGCTGAGCCTTCGTGCTCACTGCTTGTGTTTGAAGCTTTTGCAGGGTTCTATGAGGAAGGGACTCCCTATAAGGAGACGGAACCCCAGGAGGGGAACCCCGTCGAGTGGGAGTCGTGCACGCCGCAGAGTTAGTGTGTGTGTGTGTGCTAGCAAGGACACGTTCAAGGGCTGAACGTGCACTTGACGCTTAGTCTACGCCAGCGAGTGTAGACTGAACTTATTTTGATGTAAACATGTTCATAACTTGTTTATGTAATAAAATTTCGCTTCCGCTTTGTACCTTTGACGTGTGTTATACGGTGCTGTGTAACGCAGCACCCCTCAGCGTGATCCTGGCTCGACAAGACCAGTGGGGTTGTGTCAAGCTTACTGGAATGCACCGGACAAGTCCGGTTTTAGACCGGACTAGTCCGCTCATGTTTCGGTTGTCCTCTTTAAAAGACTGTGGACTAGTCCGTCCATGGGACAGGACTAGTCCGCTAAACTTTCTGGAACCCCACTTCACATAGCACCGGACAAGTCCTATTTTAGACCGGACTAGTCCGCTTAGCCCACTGGAAGTAGACCAGACAGGTCCGAACATACACCGGACTAGTCCGGTATTAGGTTTTATAACGGTAACTTTTTTGGAAACCATATAAATTGGTGATCCACGGCCTTCCAATGTGCAACACGACTCACACTGCTAAAAACTCAAACCCTATCGCCGCCACCTGTCCCAAGAGCCCAAAAACACATCCCCCAACACATCTAAGGTGCGAAAAAGGTGAAAATCAATTAAACACTTGGATTTGGGATTGGGAGATCGTCGTTCCTTCGTTGTGAGCTCTTGGGGTTTGATCTCTCTGCACTCATATTCTGCATTGTAATCTTTTTGAGTGTATTTGATCGCTTTTTCATTGTAATTCTCGTGGGAGCCCTCAACGTGTGCGGTTGCCCCACAAACTCGGTGATTACCCGTGCTAGTGGAGTCAAGTCGGCCTTGTGTGGTGACTTGAAGAGGGAAATGGTTAGAGACCCGGCTCTGTGTGAGCTTCCTCAACGAGGACGTAGATCTCTTGGTGAGATCAAACCTCGGTAAAATTTGTGTCTCGCGTGCCTCTTTATTTTTGTTGATTAGAACATCTAGTTGATAAACTTCATAATTTGAATTGCTAAGTTTCATTCACGGGCATAATCACACCTAATATTGTAAACTTAAAATAAAATAACTGTTGTTCTTATTTCCGCTGCTAAACAAGTTAATTTTCCTGAACAACACTTAATACAATCTACACACTTCAGGCACACCGGACTAGTCCGCTCACACAACCGGACTAGTCCGGTCAAGCAAGTTTTTGACAACTACATTAAGTGTGCAGGAAACTCTGTAAGGCCTATTCACCCCCCCTCTAGGCCACATTCAGTCTCCACGAGTGAACCGCCTCGGTGGAGATCGATTCACGTATCCCTGCCGACCACAGAGCCGGTCATACGCTCCACGCATCGATAGCGCTCTCTCTCACTCGAGTACTGCCCCCCCGGGCGATTTTTCCTCCGACTGCATGCACCCGAGCGATTCCCCGCCGGCCGGTTGCTCCACGCCGCTGCACGCCACGCTGAACCTCTCCACAGCATCGCCAGACACCAATGAACGTGGCCGACGCAAGAAACTGGAGCTAACCCCGCGGGAACCTCGGCATCGAGTGCGGTTTGTCTCCACGGCACCGGGTGAAGCTGCCGGGACAAAAATCCGTCGCCCAGCCACCCGAGAGCCTCTCCTCTCCAGTTGCAAAAGTAAAAGGTTCACCTATACCTCTGCTCACTTCACCGCAACTCCGGCTGCCTGTCTTGGACGGTGCTCGCCGGAATTTCATTTCTTCCGACGACATACGATAATAACCGAGGGGAGAAACTCGGTAAATTCGTCTCACGCGTCGAACTGCTCATCACACAACGTAGCATACATCTTCCAGACCTCCGTGCGTGTTCATAGGATCAAGAACCACCGAGGACCATCGAGCAAAGCCGCTGTATATCGAATTTTTCGATTTTCGCCGGATTTCGACCTAGCCCGACGGTGAGGTCATACTTCCGGCGAGTTTCAGCAAGATCGGCAGTTGGTTCCGTGTTCTCCTTGGTGCGGTGGTGCTGTACGTGAAAATGGCTACGTGTTTAGTGCAGCATAACGCCCTAGCGACATCGCCGGAGTTGCCCCAGCCGCTGCCGCTGTCGCACCTAGGTTTCCGGCCATCGTCGATCTGAGATAAGCCTGGCAACGTGTTCCTCGCACGAGAATACGTGGGGGCGGCGAGATCCAGCAAGTTCCGAGCACCGGAACCCACTCCCGGCGAAAGCTCCGGCGAGCTCGGCGGCGCGGGAGCGCGGACGGCTGGAGGAAGACGAAGACGGGGTCTGGCCCACGCGTCAGCCTTGGTTGCGAGGGAATAGATCTTCTGTGGCCGCGGATCTGTCTGTGACAATGCGGGAAATACTCTGTGGCCCGTGTGGCTCGTGTTTCAGCGGTCGACACGTGGCCCTATGGCCCGCAGTCGGGGTTTAAACAATTCTCGGTTTAATTTGAATTCCAAATTCAGTTCAAACTTTATAACCTCATAAATTTTGCTAGGAAGCTCCAAATTTATTGATTGAAATTGGGTTAGATTCAGGGTGAAAAGAACTATCCAAATATACAATCCAATTTGCACGAAAACCAATAGATAATTCTGGAAAATTCTTTAAAGCTTTTCAGCAAAACAATTCTAGAGGAAGCTTGGTTCGTTTAAAATTCCCCAAATTTTGCCAGAAGATTCTTTAGGATATTGGGAGACTCCTGTAAAAGTTTCAGATCACTTGGAGTTGATTTAGATAGGGTAATTCTGATTTCAAGTTTCTGTACTCAAATGAATACAGAAACATTTTCAGAGAATTTCCAAAAACTTGGAAATTCAGTTCTAGTCATTCCTTAGCTCCAAAAATCCTAGGAAAATTCAGGCATACTCTCTGAGCTAATGTTGAAATTATGGTTCGCTTGAATTTGCATGAAAGTGGAAATTTATTCAGAAATTAATTCCTCTTCGCCTAAATGCTTAGGGAATTGTTCTGGGTGATCCACTTAGTGAAATATTCTGAATTTTGGTCCAGAGGACTTTCTTGTGACAAGGAACTCACAAGAAAATTTCCAGCTCCATTGGAACCTTGGATCAGTAGTGTTCTGTTCAACCAATTAGGTGATCACCACCCAAGTGATGAACCTCACTTCTCACTTGATGATAGTGCTTAGACACACACCCAAACCACCACCCCCAGTGTCATTTTAAATTCTTGAACAGAGTTCCAGTTTTAAACTTGGCTTTAGCATTTGTTAGCAAAAAGTTTTATAATTAAACATGTATGCATGTTCATAACGTGTAGTGTTTAAACGTGGAAGAGTGGAGGAAAGGTGAAGCTTGAATCAAGGAGCAAGAAAGCCAGTGGTTAATATTCAAGTCATCATCAGCAATTGACTTCATCTTATCTAACTATAGTCACCTGCAAAACCAAGGCAAGCCCCGGTTTGCATTCAAGCTATTTTACAAAGTTTTTCATTTGTTCACTACTATGGGTCAAAGTTTGTATGTGCATTAGGTCAAGTATGTTTTATACTCCACTTGCATAACCAAACATGAACCCTGAGGTCAAGGGTAGCATTGTGTCATTGCTGTAGAATAAGGCCATGCTAAATAGACTAGGGCATCCGGTAGAAGACGAGTTGTTGGAATCTACTCGCGAGCTATAGTTTAGAATATCAAAAGTGTGGATGGGAAAGGAAGCAAACTAAAGCTTACATTTCTAAAGATGAGACCGGGCAGAGGGGTTAGGCAGCGACAAGACGAGGTCTTGGTCGAGTAGCTCTGCCTGTGTCGGTTAAGGACCGATGCGTGTGCCGCGTCCAAGAGCAAATATTGAGTTGTGTACCGGATGCTTACTAATATATGGGAACTAGGAAACCGATGTACCAGGTTCACTGGATTCTAGAGGCATACCACATCGTCTCGTTAGACCTATGAGCACGAGACGGCACGATCGGTTCTACAGTTTAGTGTCCTGAGAAAAGTTGCCACATACGACATAATGAAGGACGCCAGAGTTGGGTCTTCAGAGGCGGGCGTATGTGTCGAGTTATCCGGGTAGTGTTTGATTCAAATCACCATCCCTCACGGTTATTGAGTACCGCTTGCTCCCATGTTGTGACGTAGTAATCAACTTGTGTGGGAACAGTTTGCAAAAGTATAATTGCTGCTATGATTATGTTAAACTGCATGAGAACCTTGTTTGAAGTAGAGATAGAGCAAACTAAATTTATTTTTCACCTTGGGACAAGTAACATTGGAATGAAGCGTTTCTTGTTTGATTGTGGAGTTCCAATGTTGCTGGGCGCAAGGTCACTACTACTATGGCTAAAATCTGATAGTTAAGGATGAACTCGTAGGCGAGTCTTTTTGCACGTGACAGGTTTAAGTCATAGGTTACTTTCATGTAGAGTTGCATGTCTTAGGAGAGACGATTAAGTCTTGCTGAGCCTTTGTGCTCACTCTTGCTATATAAGTGGTTTTGCAGGTAAACTTCGATGCTATAAAGAAGGTTGTCCAGTGGACTCAGGAACTTCTGAGTCATGTCACACTTGGAGAACCTAGCCACTGCCATGTCTTCGTGTTGCTAGCGAGAAGAGTCCGCGGGCTGGAGCTCTTCTCGAGTGCTTCTTAGATACTCGTCGTGAGCTGTTATAGACTTCCGCTATAGCTATTTTATGTAAATTATTTACAAAGAACAATTTGTAAGCTTCCGCTTTTGATTTATGTAATACATTGTTCCTTATATGTATGCTGTTCGGTGCCGCATAACACGGCACCACTCAATGCGATCCCTGGGCGAGGCGGCACGTTCCGTGATCGGGACCAGGCTCTCTCATTCTCACTTTTGCCTAAAGCACGCTGGAGATCAACGTTTTCATATGCCCTCAGAACCATGAAGATGTTCGGAGACTCATATTCACTACCGTGCCAAGCCACGGTATATCCTTCCATACTATTACTCGTATGGTGAGTTACCGCAATTGATCCGCATGCGGTGGCGTACCTTACCTCTTACCTGACGTTAGAGTGTCGTTACAGAATGTATAACAAATATGTTAGCTTTTCCACCTTAGTAACTACTACTATCATCGACCTTATGTGGGCTTAATGACTAATCCTCACTCGACTACTACTAAGTTTTCAAAATAAGCTCTTTTCGAGCGTGCTATTTCCAATGCGGCTCTGATACCACGTCTGTGGGGACCACCCCGTGGTTCACCCACTCCAGGATTGCATAGGGTGGTGCCGTGCGATGCGGCACCCAACAGCACACATGAAAAGAATTAAAGAACAACATACAAACTTTTATTTGATATAAAACAGCGGAAGTCTTTTTACAAAACCTATTTATACAGTGGAAGTATACATAAGTAGCCTCTCATCCTAACTATGCAAAAGTGCAGCCATCCAGCCTAGGGACGCTACACACTAGCAGCATGGAACCGGAGATCACGGCGGCGTGCAGGGCTCCAGCTCGGCCGTGTACCCCGACGGGGGCATCGCCTCATCCTCGGATCCTTCTTCATAAGTCTCACCTGCACACAGCTCAAAATATTGCAACCGTGAGCACGATGACTCAGCAAGTCTTAACCGTCAACCCTAGGCATGGAACTCTACGTGCAAGGATGTGTAAGGTAGGAAAGGACTTTGCAATAAAAACACGGCTACATGTTGATCCTTATTTTCAGTTTTATAGCAACAGTTTATTGAGCCTTAGGCAGCCCTCACATCGGAAGTCCACAATCAAACAAGAAACGCTTTCCCCTGATGTGGAGATGCCCAAAGTGGAATATAAATTTAATTAGCTCTATATCTACAGCATACAAGGTTTCAAGACAATTATAATTCAATACCACATATTCAGTTGGCTTATGTCAGTTCTTACTACGTCACAGCGCAGTGAACAAGCGGGTACTCAAATAACCGCGAGGGACGGTGATTGCAATCAAGACACACCCGGATAACATGTCACATACACCCACTTTCAGAAGCGTGATTCCACACCCCTTCCTACTCTGTTGTATGCAACAACCTTTCAAAGGCAACCCAAATGCCGAACCGGTCCATCCGTAACGGGCAGGAGGTCCCTGCGTGGAGTGTTACTGTGCCCACCGGCAGATTTACACCTTGCAACCCTCAACCCACTCCTATTTACGGTTGGGTAAGCCTCGGCACCCAGGTTAACCAATTACACCGGTTTCCTGGTTCCCATATGCCAGTATGCATCCGGTACTGTTCGATACTTGTCCAGCAGGGCCGCACACGGGCGGTCCTCAACCGACGCCAACAGGGCTACACACGTGAGACCTCTGCTCACTGCATCCTATCCCCCCTGCTGGGTCTCATTTTCATAACTTAAGGCATTTTCTACCTCTTCTCATTCCGGGTGATAAGTACTATCTCGCGAGTAGCTTCCAACCACTCGACTTCTACCGAGATCCTAAACATTAGCATGGCATTCTCTACTCGTCGAGTTTGTAAACTACCCAACCCTTTATAGGATTTAAAATGCTATGCAAGTGGGGTTTCAATCACCCTAACTCTAATGCAAGCATTCACCCTAGACATAAGTGATACAAATAAAAAGCTTTATAAACGGTACTTAAGTGCAAACCGGGGCTTGCCTGGTTGCGAGTTAAATGACAAGTCAGCTTCTGGTGGAAGGACGTCCAAAGGCTCCGGTGCATCCTCAACTTCGGTCACTATTGTGAAATGTAACAAAATATATGTATAAGTATTAAGGAGTTATAAGAATTGGACTTCTATTTATAGCTACTGCTATTTAGATTCCTTAATTGGTTTTGGGATTTTTACAGAGGATACTAAACTCTCTAAGGATGATTTGAGCCAAATTTGGAGACATGTCATTGCACAATGTAGTCTTTAAAATTTCTACAAGTACAATGCTTCTCTGAATTTTGAGCTCAATTCAGGAGCTTTGACATAGCTAGTAATGGAGGATCTGATTAGGGTAAGTCTCCGTGGTTCTAAAAAAAATTTGTTTCACAATTTTTGGAGCTACCATCAGAGAGATATGAATTTTTTAACTTGGACAGGAGTTCTGAAAAAGCTTCTGTTTAAATTTGAATTTCCAAATAAAGGCTGAACTTAGGAAGGCAGTTTAGCCTAGCAAATGATCTCCAATGAAGCCCAAATTGTTACTGGAGATCAGTAACTATGGAAAGGACTAGCTGCCCAAATTTGGGAATATTTCATAAAGAATTGCTCCTGTAATAAATCCCTAAAAGATTTATTAAAAACAATTCTACAGAAATTCCTTGGGCATTTTCATAGCCTAAAATTGGTTTCTCTGTGAAGTACTCCTTATGAGAATTATAACAAAATTGGTCTCACTCATTTTGGAGTTTTCTACACAAAGTTATGGGCTTGTAAAGATCAGCTAATTCCTGGAATTATTTCTCTAATAGAAACTTCAAATAATTGGGCTGGGCCCACGGTTTTAAATCAGACCAGTGAGATTTCGGAACACTGGGGGCTACGGTGTTTAACCCGCGCAGCCACAGCAGATACCGAGCCAGACCCCGATCCGGCGCCTACCTGGTGCCACTGACAGGTGGGGCAGGCCCCCACCTTCTTCTACCTCGCGCCAACAGAGGAGTCCGCGGCGGTTGCTGCGGCGAGGGTGGCGGGAACGGCTATCCCGGATATCTCCCGGGCCTAAACTCGCCACTCCTCCATAATTGATCATGCTGAACACTTTGGGAGGGTCGTCGGTGGCCGTAGTTCACCGGAAACCACCGCGCACCGGTGACAGCAATGTTTTGCACTCCAGTGAGGTTGGGAGCCCTCATACCTCCACCAAATGATCGGTTCTCGGGCTCTAGAGCACCAGTGGAGGGAGTAGAAGCTTGACATGGGGTGTAAACTGATCGAGGATTGCTGGAACCCTATCAGCACCGTGCACCCGAGGTGGTCCGGCGGTGCGCCATGATCAAGACGTGAAAATTCTCCTTCTACACCCGATGTCTAGGTCTAATATCGAGGGAGGAAGTGCGCCAAGTAGTTAGGAAGCTTCGTGCACAATTTTAATCAATGAGAACACGAATTAATGACAAATTTGGCAAATTCCTACCTCGGGGTCAGTTTGTACCGTCCGGGAGAAAAACCCGGAATTCTTCTGCTGTGATCAACGTCCAGGGCTGAGCTTTGGGCTCGAGCAGCTGGGGTCGAGGATGCACCGAGGGGCTACCTTGCCTTGCCGTGATCTTGCTCGGTGTGAGCTGTCCACGGTGACCTCCCTCGGTTCTTCCACGTTCACCCGAGGATAAAGGCTAATATGCCAATTTCTGGAGCAATCACGCTCGGGACAGGGAAGGAGAGGTGCTGGATGGCTAGAGCACTGGTGGGCGCAGCTCTTCGCTGTGGGGCGCTCGAGCAACCAAGCTCACTAGCTTCGGCGTGATCTAGAGGAACGGCGGCGGTGTTCTGGGCGAAAGAAACGGCTGAGGCGCGAGTTATGGCTGGGGAGAAGTGAAACAGCTCCGGCGCACCCCTTGCCGTGATCCAACCGAGCAACCGAGGCAGCAGGAGGTGGCGCGGGCTCTCCCTCTGGCGCGGGTTCAACCGAGAGCTGGCGCGCTCTCGCTGTTCGACCGCCGTCGGCTGAGGCGGTAGCTCCTTTGGGTGGCTGACAAATGGGCCCCACCTCCCCCCTTTGTTTAGTCAATTTTTTTCTGATATTTTCCATCCAGCAACTCAACATTAAAGTCTTTACTTCACCCCAAAGTTAAGTTTGAATTTGCTGAATTCAAATGGTTTGAATTCTGGTGTAGAATTTGAATGGGGTTTGATCATTTGAATTTGAAAAGGAGTTTGAATTCTCCACTTTGTATTGCCTCAAAAATATAGCAAACCAGCTCCAAAGTTTCCAATTTTTGGCATGGCTGCTTATTAAAAGGTGGGGAACACATTTGTGAAACCCAACTTTCAAATTGAGGCAATTGGAATTTGAAACTAAATTTGAAATTCAGATTAGAGGGCTTTTCTTTTTAATCCCAAACAAATATGAAAACTTCTCCAAATAAGCTGAATTTTGGAAGATTGAATATTTGGAATATGAAGATCCAAGCGGTGCGTTTAGATCTCCATGTCTGGAAGTTTTGGGAAATTTAAACCCTCACTTTGAACTTACACCATTATGATTCAAAGTTTTAATTCCCCTCATTTTTCATAAGTGTACATGAGCTGAATTTTGTTGCTACCACTTTTGGGGATTTTACAATATCTTCCCACCTAAGCACAGTGGTGCTCTCAGAACCATCACCGTTGCTGAAATCTTTCCTCCCGGTGAGAAGATCATATAAGAACAATCGGTTGGAAAGGCTTCCAGCTGATGCTTAACCACATATGATGCACTTATGAAGTTTTGGGTTGCACCAGAATCAAAAAGTATGATGATGGCTTTATTGTTGAGAGTGAACGTACCTGCCAGCACGTTGTCTCCCTCCGGGGCGTCCTCATTGTTGAGGTTGCGAACGCCCCAAGTCCGCTGACTAACCATCTTGACCGGAGGTCAGCCTCGAGCACCGCCCTGGAACTGGGCTTGCCCGCTGCTCTGCTGCCCCTGGGGACAGTCCTTCACGAAGTGGCCCACCTGGCCACACGTGAGCAGGTGAAACGGGGCGGTCCCCCGCTGATCGGTGGATGGAAACCCGGGGCGCGTTGTGGCGGTGGAAACGCCCAGGGTACCATCTGCTGCTGCTGCTGCTGCTGTCTCGGTGGTGGAATCGGAGGTTGGAACGGAGGTGACTGAATGGATCATCCGCCGAGCCGTTGAGGTCGCGCCAGTGGATGCCACTGCTGCCGGATGGTGTCCGATACACCATGCGGTACTTCTGGGGAGCGCCACTCCCACCGCTGGGTGGAGCGCTGCGCTTCCACTGCTCAGCTGCCAACTTCCGCTGAGCGTCCTCTTGCATGATCGCGGCATTGACTAGTTCGTTGAAGGTGCCGCAATTCCACTGAACGAGGTGTGTCTTCATCTCGGGGTGTAACCCCCGATAGAAGTGCTCCCGCTTTTTCTCCTGAGTGATGTAGTCTGACGCATATTGCGCCAGATTGTTGAAGGCACGGGTGTAGTCATGGGCATTCCTCCCGCCCTGCTTCAGCTCCAAGAATTCTTGGAACTTCCTCTTCATTATCCCGGGAGGAATGTGTTAGGCGCGGAACGCCTCCCGGAACTCTTCCCACTCCACGGCATGGCCAGACGGACGTGAGGCGACATAGTTCGCCCACCACGCACCGGCGGCACCGTGAAGCTGCTGCGCTGCGAATAGAGTCTTCTGCTGCTCCGTACATTGGAGCAGCCCGAACTTGGACTCGATTGTCCGCAGCCAGTTGTCGGCCTCAAGTGGTTCTTCAGCTTCTGTGAACACTGGAGGGTGCGTACTCATGAAATCCGAGTACGACACCTCACGGGGCTCACGAGGCCCTCTGTCTTGACCCCCCCCCCCCCCCCCCGCCCCCCGCCTGGGACGTATTCTGCACGATCGTGCGGAGCAGGTCAGTCTGCTCCTCACAACCTCCCACCAGTGCCGCTATCACATCCGCTAGAGTAAGCGGAGGCGGCGGTGGTTGCTGCTGCTGCGGGGTGCTGTAGTAGGCCGGTGGCTGGGAGTCATCGCCTCCCTGTTGGCTAGAGCCACCAACCTTGTGCGTGGTCCTAGTGCGAACCATCTGCAACCATACGACAATAAACATCAGTCCCGCAACATACTCCCATGCAGTCAAAAGAAATAGGCGTAAAAACATAATGACAATAAGACATGCGATACATCTCGTATGTAGATAATGTAATAACTTTGCACAAGCTACACCATTACCAGACCAAATACAAGCTAGTTACATCCAACT
Organism: Neostapfia colusana; assembly: GCA_030760725.1. Classification (NCBI taxonomy): domain Eukaryota; kingdom Viridiplantae; phylum Streptophyta; class Magnoliopsida; order Poales; family Poaceae; genus Neostapfia; species Neostapfia colusana. Next base: position 35,485,927 of record JASWHV010000003.1, read on the forward strand.
TGATGAACCTCCTCTTTGGAAGCTTACCACAACTAGGTTTGGTCACTACGAGACTTTACTATCGCGTTGTCATCACGTAAACCACCCTTTTATCTTCAATATGACACAAACATGGTCTCTAGTAAAAGAACTTGAGTGAGACCTATACTCAAAATTTTCACTAGTTGAATATAACATCTCATGAGTATGTTCTGCCCCATTAGAAGTACTTAAACCCCCTCTAGGGTACAACAATTTCTCAAATGAGTTCAACTGTCATTCCTCTGTCAGAATGACCAGTTTCTACATATCCAAGATTTTGATCTGGTTCTGGGCAGTTTCATGACTCAAGTTGCATACCATAGTTAAAGCTAACTTCAGTATCTTTCCAACTAGTATTTATTTGCCCTCATATCAGCTCTGTTTAAAAAGTTATGGTAATTCAAAATCAACAGAATTTCTGGAAGAATTTCAACAGCACCTCCTTTGGGAAGTTGCTGTTTTCGACTCTGATTTCCCCTGAATTCTGCGCTGAAATTTCAGAAACTTTGAATTTCAAAGATGTAACACATCTTATACCCTTTTTAAATACATATCATATGACAATTTTAGATTTTTCTACTAGGAGTTATGTTTGAAAAACAGAACAGTCCAGAGAGTATTTCCCTCGGTCCTGGTTCTGGATAGTATACATTCCTCTGGAATTTAGGCCATCTTAAGGTGAGTTTCAGCTTTGGAAGTCTACAACAAAATTGTAGAGTACTTAAATACCTTTCCATAACTATATACCACACCTCCCTGGGCTAAAGTACCTGTGAGTTATGCTCTGTTGAAATTCAGCAAACTTGCTGCCCAAAACAGAGCACTCTGTTTTTCAGTCTTTTGGAACTACACTCCTTACCCTCCGATTTTTCTACCCAACCAGGGTCCTAAATGTTGAACCTAGTTATTTTAATTCCTTGTTATCATTATTTTTCATGCATATGCCTACGATATCTCGGTACTACATTCCTCACGAAAGGAAAATCCTAACCGGATTATACCGGCATATACGTCTCGAGTGTGGCACTAAACGGTCTCTCGCACACGTTTGCTACATGGATACATACGTGGTTAGTACCTGCAGAAGACCACACAATGTTGATGCACTCAAGGGTTGTTCATTTCAGGCAGGACCATATTTAAAAGTAAATACAAACGCCCGTATCATTGCCATACGGCCATCCTTGAGTTAGGTCACGTCTCAAGGTACGTGATCGTGTTTCAACACCACACGACGGGGAACCCGAGTATGTCATGAACGGATCGTCACGGTTGGCAATGTTATCAACCCAAAAGATACAACCTACTGCCCTGCAGGGCACGCCGATGGCCAGCGTTGCGTATGTCCTTCTGGGCTATTTCCAGACGAACACACTCTCGCGTTACTGACCACGCGATGGGGTCTCCACTTACTTGCCTAATGCACGCTAGGGATCAGCGTTTCATATGAACTCAGGAACATGAAGAGTCCAAGAGTTTCATATTGACGTCTCACACCAAGCTGTGAGACCTATTCCTGAACCAAGTTCCACGTCAGGGGAGCTAACCAAAATTGAACCGCTTTCGGTGGCGTTCCTTACCCTTCTTACCAAAGCGTAGGTGCGTCGTTACATAATTAAAATTCAGAATTATAACACATATGTTAGTCTTGCCACTTTAAGTAACTATGCTAATATAGTCCTTACTTGGGCAACTACCGAATCCTCACCATAAACCTAGGTTTTCCCGTAATACAGTCCTTAAGTACTGTGTTGTCCCCAATGCAGCTCTGATACCAGGCTGTGGCGGACCGGGGTCCGCTCATCCAGGATCGCAGAGGGTGGTGCCACGCGATGCGACACCCGACAGCACACGTCATAAGAACACAACATATTACATGGGAAAACAACTGAACTGTACAAACAGGTACAAACTTCAGTTACAAACTATTGTTTATGTTACACAGCGGAAGTCTACTCTATACAACTCACACCCGCCTATCTAGCAAAAGTCGGTTGCCCAGCCCTAGGGCAAACCACACTAGCTGCACGTCTCAGCTCAGCGCGGCGTGTACGGCTCCCACTCAGCTGTGGTCCCTGACGGAGGGTAACCCTCGCCGGTAGACTCGTAACCCGAGTCCGTGGGTGGCTCCTCACCTGAAAAACACTTAAGCAGCAACTGTGAGCACGAGGGCTCAACAAGACTTAACCGACTCACCTAGGCATGACACTCTACATGAGGTGTACAAAGAACATAGGATAGTAACATTGCAGCAAATGGACACGCCTACAAGTTCATCCTTAATTCATCTTTTAGCAACAATTTCAGGAATCTGAAATTTAGTAAGCAATATTTGGTGGCACACATGTAGCAATACAATTATATCATAACAGCAATATTGAATCATCATATTTCATACATTAACCTACGTCACGACTCAGTGACCAAGTGGTACTCTTCACCACATGGGACGGCGAATCGACTCGATATACACCTGCAGGGACACCTAAAGAGCACGTCACGTACGCCCACTCGTGGAGCTGCACAGCACGCTCACTCGATGTCGTACGGGACAACCTTTCACCCAACAGCCCAAACGTCGATCCGGTCACACTGAAACGAGCAGGAGGTTCCCTACACGGAGCATCTCTCTATGCCCGTTAGCAGATTTCCACCTTTCTGCCCTCAGCCTACACCTATAAATCGGTGCGTTATGCCTCGACGCCCAGAGGTTTAGGCTACATCGTTTTATCGGGGCCCATATATCTGATATGCCTTCGATACGTTCAAACTTGATCAGCGTGGGCCGCACACGGATCGGTCCTCAATCGACACGACAGGGCCGCGCACACAAGACTTCCTCTTGCTGCGCCCTAGCCCCTGCCAAGTCTCATTTTTATTACTAAGGTGATCTAACATCGCTCGAACCAATCCTGCGTGTCCCAAGCCTAACTCACGAGTAGATTCCAACTACTCGACTTGTACCGAAGTCCTATGAATCATTAAGCATAGCCTGTCTATTCGAGGCCCTAAACACTACCCTCACTCTTGGGAAAAAGTTCTGGTTATGCAGTTGGGTATTCATCCATCCTACACCTAATGCACATACACACTTCACACTACGTATGTAGACAAAGTAAAACTTTATAAAAGGCTTAATGCAAACCGGGGCTTGCCTTGTTGCTGCTGGTCAGTAGTTAGTTCTTCTTCCGGAAGGAAGAAGTCCAGCACTTCCGGAGTCTCTTCGCCTTCAGCAACTACACGTTTAATGAAATACTATATGTCAATTTAAATGCAATGTGTAAACTTTAATACATAATTACTAATAACTCTAGCTAGCCCTCCCCTTTGGTTCTGAAATTTTTATGGTGGCTTGGTAGGGTCCTAACCAGAGTCCTGACCAAGTTTCATTTGAAACAGAGTTCATTTGAACCTTATACATATAAAAGCCCAGGGGTTTTCATGGCTCCAACCATTACTTTTTGGAAACTAGAATTTATGATGGTTCTAATGGAATTGGTTTCATGTCATTTGAAGAATTCTACTGAAAGTTATGCCCTAATTAAGATTTAAGAAAATCTGAAAAATGTTTCTGTACATTTTTCTATTTTCTCAGGGCAGTTCACTTAATCACCCCATTAGGCGGGCTAAATGAACTTGGATAAGTCTGAAAATTTTACTGTGACTCTAGGATTTTCCAATGACCCTCTCATGCGAAATCCAGAATTTTTCATAAAATAATTCTCCAGATAAAATTCCTAACAGTTTAAATTTTAGGGAATTAATTCTGGAAAACTATTAGGTTTCATGAGCTGAAATTGGTATTGATGGAAAACACTCAAAATTCTGAGTTCAGCAAAAATTGGTTCATTGGATTTAGAGCTCCCTAGCAAAAGTTCTATGCATTTAAAGTTGAACTAAACTGGAAAATCCTCCAAAATGTTTAAACTCCTGCGGGTGGGTCCCACCACCTGCCTTCTTCCTCCTTGCGCGCGCCCGCGAGTCCAGCGGCGGTGCACTCCTGCGAGGTTCACCGGAACTGCCTTCCCGACCACCCCCAGTGCCAGAACTGGCCGCCTAGCCTTACCTCGCCCTGTGGAACTTGTCCCGGGGGTCGGAGCTCGCCGGCGGTGACCGGAAACGGCCGTGCGACGTCCACCGCGGAGGATAGAGCTCTGGCGAGGTCGTTCTCACTCTCTGGGGCATGAAAAGGGCTATGGTTTGCTCGAGAAGCATCAGTGGGTCACGAGGAACCCAACGTGAGCAGTTTCGGAGGCTAACAACGCCGGCAAACCCACTCTCGACGGTGACCCGAGCCGTGTTTGCACCGGCAACTATAGAAGCGGCTAATACTCAGCCATTTCTGGACGGTTTTGCTTGGTTCTTCCTCAAGGAGGGGCGCTAGGAGGTGTAGGAGCTACTTGTGAGCTAGCTTGATCATTGACTCAGTGTGTAATCCGAATTTTGGATTCTTGCCGAGCTAGGTCAGTTGCACTAGGGTTTGGGACTCTCCAAAATTCTTGCTACCTGATGGACCATTTGCCGAAGGGTTTGCGGCTACACCATCTAGTGGTCCCCACGTATCGTTCTTGTGTAGAACGTGGTCAACGATGATGGCTGGATGGGACTGTCACCGGTGAACCGAAGCTCGACTCCGCGGGTACCTCCCGGTTCTCCAACTTCGATGGCTCACACCGCTCAGCGTCGGATGCAGCTTGCTGGAGCAGCATGGGTAACCGCTAGAGTGTGCCCTGGCTCTCTCTTTTGCTGCAGGGATCGCGAGTGTTCAATGATCAGCACAGTTGCACGCCGGGGCTCGGAGGTGCAAGCGCTGCTGCGAGTTTTTCGCGTGTGCGGGCGCTGATCAGAGCGGCAGGCGAGAGAGGCAGCGAACTCAGCTTTGTGCTGCGTACGTGGTGATCGGGAGGGGGGCGCGAGTTAATCCCCGCGAGCGCTGGCACGGCCATGAGGCAGTAACCGGTCGCGGCGGCTGACCGACGACCACCGAGTGGTTCTCTGTTGCTCACAGCCCCTGACCAGTGGGCCCTCCTCCCCCCTTTATCTTTCCAATTTTTCACCTCTGTTTTACTAAAAAATATCGCCAGCTACTCTCAATTAACTGTGAGACTTAGCCCCCAAGTCTTGGTTTGAATTTGAGTTCTCAAATTCAAACTTTGTTTGACTAAATTTGCTTTATGTTTAAACTGAAATTCAAATTCAGTTTTGAATTCTTGCAATTTAGCTCTTGATAAGATGAACTCCAATGGGGATGAAAATTGGTGGGCTTACTCAGAAAAATATGCTGAGTTTGAATATGAAGCTAACTTTTGAATTCAAGTGATGAAAGTTGCTGCAATTTGAATTTACATTCAAATTGGCCTCTTTTTCAAATACCTCCAAGAGTGCCTCAAAAAGTGTTGGATTTACATGAAATTTGGCCTGAACCTTCCCAAGACTTTTTAAGTTCTAGGGGTGAGCTCAACCTCTCATGTTCATGTGTAGAAATCCTACTTTGTGAAAGTGTATGCTTTCCCCTCTAATCACTCTTTTGATGGAGGTTACTTGCTCTTCACAATTTTTCACAAGCTATCAACAACAAAAACTGTGGTGTTGTGAGGTGATGAAATGTTTTTGCAAGTCCCTTTTCTTGGGCTTTTACAGTTTAGCGGCGGGAGTTGTTTTCGGCCCTCTCTGTGAACTGGAATTTGCTCCTTTTGGCTAGCTTTTTGACTCTTTCTTGGTTTCAATCTTATAAAAATGTTTATGAATCACGAATATATGCAGAAATAAAAAATGAGGGTGTCACAAATCTACCCCCCTTAAATAGAATCTCGCCCTCGAGATTCGATGGTAGAGAATAAATGAGGGAATTCTGTCTTGAGGTGTGATGGCTCCATTGTACCTTGCACCATCGGATGACTTTGTTCCTCGTGACCCTTTCCTTTACGTCCAGAATTCGGACAGGGTGCTCTACGTAGGTCAAATCCTCTTGAAGTTCAAGTTTATCCATCGGTACTTGATCTTCTGGCATCCTCAAGCACTTCTTGAGTTGGGATACATGAAACACGTCATGTACGTCGGAGAGGTGCATTGGGAGCTCTAGTTGATAGGCTACTTCTCCTCGCTTATCCAAAATTTTGAATGGTCCGATGTAGCAAGGTGCTAGCTTGCCTTTGATGTTAAAATGTTGTTGGCCACGGATAGGCGATACCTTAAGATATACGAAGTCTCCTACTTAGAAAGTCAACTCCCTTCGCCTATTGTCCGCATAGCCCTTCTGCCGTGACTGAGCAGCCTTTAAGTTCTCCCGTATTGTTTGGACTGGCTTCTCAGCCTCTTGTAGCACTTTTGGTCCAAACACTTGGTTCTCTCCGCTCTCATTCCAAAACAGCGGCATTCTACACCGTCTACCGTACAATGCTTCGAAAGGCGACATCTTCAAGCTAGCTTGATAGCTGTTGTTATAGGAGAATTCGGCCTACGGTAAACTCCTATCCCAACTACGCCCATGTTTCAAGGCGCAAGCTCTCAATATGTCCTCCAAAATTTGGTTTGTCCTTTCGGTTTGTCCATCGGTTTGTGGGTGATAGGCGAAGCTAAAATCCAGTCGTGTACCCGTAGCTTTCTGCAGCTTCCTTCAAAATCTAGAGGTAAACTAAGAACCTCGATCTGAGCTGTCCTCCTCGGGACTCCATGACCGCACACGATCTCCTCCATGTACAACTCAGCTAATTGTGCACCGTTGTACTTGGCCCTTACAGGGAGAAAATGGGCTGTTTTCATCAATCAGTCCACGATAACCCAGATGGAATCATGACCTGACTGAGTACATGGCAATCCGACGATGAAATCCATACTGATGTCTTCCCACTTCCACTTGGGTACCTTCAAGGGTTGCAACAATTCATCGGGTCTTTGATGTTCGGCCTTCACCCGATGGCATGTGTCGCATAGTGCAACATATTCGGCTATATTCTTCTTCATACTATCCCACCAATAACAAGTCTTCAGGTCCTTGTACATCTTGGTACTTCCGGGATGTATGTAATAAGGTGAATCATGTGCCTCTTTTAATATCATGTCGCGGATGTGCTTTATGTTAGGCACACAAATCCTTTTTCCTAGCCAAAGCGTACCCTTCTCATCTTCCTTGAAATCCTTCTCTATCCCTTGTCGGATCCTTTCCTTGATCTCCTCATCCGTTGCTTGGCCATCTCTTATCTCTTGCTCCAATGAAGAGTGGAGTTCCATCACTTCCATATTGTTCAAGAATCCGAGGTGTAACCGTTCGAACTCCTTACGTAGTTCGGGTGGTAGCTCCCGAACCGTGAGTTGGCGACATGCTCCCTTCCGGCTCAATGCATCAGCTACTACATTGGCCCTTCCAGGTTGGTAGTTGATTTCAACATCGTAATCCTTGATGAGTTCCAACAATCGACGTTGCCTCAAATTCAAGTCCGTTTGTGTGAATATGTACTTGAGGCTTTTATGATCCGTATAGATCTCACATCGATGACCAAGGATATAAAGTCTCCAAATCTTCAATGCATGCACTACTGCTGCTAGTTCCGAGTCATGTGTAGGATAATTAAGCTCGTGCTTCTTTAATTGTCGTGAGGCATAGGCTACCACTTGTCCTTCTTGCATGAGCACACATCCGAGCCCTTGTCTAGATGCGTCACAATATATGTCGAAGCTCTTGCTCACGTCTGGCAATACCAAAACCGGCGCTGTGGTTAGCCTTTTCTTGAGGTCCTCAAAACTTTCTTGGCATGCTGGTGTCCATTGGAAGGCTTTTCCCTTCGTTAGCAACTCTGTCATAGGCTTTGCTATCTTAGAGAAGTCCTTGATGAAGCGTCGGTAGTATCTAGCCATCCCAAGAAAACTCCGAATGTCCTTCACGTTTTGCGGTTGGTTCCACGTCAGAACATCTCCCACTTTTCCGGGATCAACCGATATTCCTTCCTCGGAGATAATGTGGCCTAGGAACGATATCTCCTTTAGCCAAAATTGACACTTGTTAAGCTTGGCATACAATTGATGCTCACTCATTTTTTGCAAGGTCAATCTTAAATGTTCTTCATGCTCCTCCTCCCTTTTTGAATACACCATAATGTCGTCGATGAAAACCACGACGAACATATCCAAGTACTCCATGAAAACCTTGTTCATAAGGTACATGAAGTATGCGGGTGCATTTGTTAACCCAAAAGACATGACGGTATACTCATACGAACCATACCGTGTCCTAAAGGCAGTCTTGGGTATATCGGAGGGATTAATTTTCAGCTAGAAGTATCCCGACCGAAGATCAATTTTGGAGAACGCTCGGGCTCCTTTCATTTGCTCGAATAGGTCCTCTATATGGGACAGACGGTATTTGTTCTTGATTGTCACCTCGTTGAGAGACATATAGTCCACGCACATCCTTTGGGTCCCAACCTTCTTGTCTACGAAGAGCACGGGGGCTCCCCATGGTGATGAGCTTGGACGTATAAAACCCATCTCCAACTGCTCCTGAATTTGCTTCTTGAGTTCCACTAGTTCATTGGTGGGCATTCTATAGGGTCTCTTTGCTATGGGTGCAGTTCCGGGTACCAAATCTATGGAAAACTCAATGTCCCGGTCAGGTGGCATACCTGGAAGCTCTTCTGGAAACACGTCTGAGAATTCCTGAACCACTGGAATGCTGTCCAACATTGCTCCTTCGACGTGGTTCAAACTTGCCTTATTGGTTGTTTGTTGGGCTGAAACTCGATACGAATACCGTGCTCGTTTGTCAACTGCACGCTCCTCTCAGCACATTGGATTACTCCGTTGTGCTTGCCTAACCAATCCATCCCGAGTATTATATCAAGCCCATTGGAATCCAAGACAATGAGGTTGGCCAGGATGTCACACCCGGTTTTTTTTCCGAAGAACAACCAAGTGAATATCACATGTATGCCAGGATCATTTTCTCATACATGTGATGACAAATAGTGAAGCACCATTTATTACAAGCCAGGTGTCGAATATAAATAAGTCTTACATAGCAAATGTCTCGTTGGACAATAAAAAGTTCATCACAAGTAAACAAACTAGCAGCGGAATAATTATTCTTGTGGGCTCCTTCACAGGCGTTGCCCGGGGGTCTCCATGAACCTAGAAACCTTCTTCGGGTCCAAAGTCTTGGTCATTATACACCACCTCATTATCTTGACCTGAGCAGCAATATAAACCAACAAATATGCAAGGTTTAGTACCAATGGTACTCAGCAAGTGTGGGAAAATTATATCATGTATGGCTAGAACAAGGAGAGGTTGAACTCATGGTTAAAGCACTACGCAATTAATACCTATCACCTTAGCTTATTAAGCACCTACATTACTACACAGGTGAAATGGTCCCAATCTCCCATACCATCATCATAATCCCATAACCATAACATCATTTCCAATGTGAAGCTCCCCGCTTAACATCCACAACTTCCAAAACCATCACTCCTCTAATCATGAATAAGTCCAAGCCGCTCTTGATCGTGAGCACGGCTGTCATGACAGTTTTGACTCTGCAGAGTTTGTACCACTGTACCCACATGTAGTGATTTCATCCCCCGTTGCCGGGTGGACTAAAAGAACCTCCATTATGCCAGTGGCTACGAACCACATTCACACTTCCCAGGTGTGTAGCCAGGAGATCACTACGAAGCCTTTACAAAGGGATTCCCGACGAGCGTAGGCCCACTGAGGTTTCACCCCTAACAGCAGACACGAGGCTCCAACCCCGCTGCAGTGGCCCCCTCTTGAGGCTTGCGGTTCATATGGTAGTCCAGCTGACACCTATTCCCCGCACCATCCAACACACCCATACTACGCCGGGGATACACCTAATTAATTGGCCAAGCTGCCCCATCTCAGCATGTGGTTGGCATGGTAAAGCCAGGTTACATGCTCTATGAACCGGTCCATAGGATCCAGGCAAGTACTAAACACAAACCCAAGTCTCGTGCACCCAGCACACAACCAAAACTTCCAACTTTCCTTGATCCCTACCTCTACATATCTCACAATATCTCATTCAAGAGTATGGTAAAATAAACTGATGATCTCATATCCCAAATATCCCATTCTAAGCATGGCTAAGCATATGCATAATAATAAATGACATGATAAAATAAATCCCAACCCAAGCTACAAGGAAACAAGGTAATGCAATTCTAGGGAAACTTCCTAACATGGGTTTCATATTTCATTTGACAATGCAAATAATTCTATCTACACATCCTAGCATAGGATCAAAGTGGTCAAGGACACTTGCCTCCTTCTTGCTGCCCTTGAAATGGGTAGTCCTGATCTTGGAAAGGAATAACATGCTCTCGAGCAGGTTCTACATCATACCATCACACATAGCAAAAGAAAAACAACAATCCATAAGACATAGTTCACACTTCCACTTCATACAAACCACACATTCATATTTATGAAAGTCATTCACCATTATATGTGTTGTGGTTACTCTATGTGTGTTGATTTGTGGCTTGCATACACTTCTAATCATGTGTATATGATTCCTACTTTGGTGTTCACATTTATACTTACATACTACATATATATATGAGTTTCCAATTTAAATAAATTCCTTATATTCAACTACTACACCTTTTTACTACCAAGTATGTATGAAAGATATTTTTCTTCTCCATATGTGCCTTCAGAAATTCTACCAACCCTAAACTGAATTCTTTGGATTTTAGAAACTCCATTTATCATTTGCTAGTTGCTATATTTTCAGATTTATTTTCCTATGCATACATGTGTGCTTTATTATGAAATTAGTAATACACATCATCTAAACAGAATGGGTTCTGATCCTAAATAATTTAATAACATATTTTGACCTTGGCCTCTGATGTAAACTATTTCACAATTATTTTCCCTATTTTCTAAAACTATCCATTACTTAAAAATGTGTCCTTAAATGTGAATAATAAATTAAACAGATTCAATTCAGCCCAAAATATGTTTTTATCTCACTCCAAAGTTTCCTAAATACTGAGAAAGTCTTTAATTAAATTTTGACAATATGTTTGTCCCACTTTTTAATTTTTAAACACTAGCCACATATTCAATTTCCTAAATTAAATACTAAACAGGGCTAAAAAGGTAAACTCACCCTACTGCAGGGGCTATTATATTATTTTAAGAATTTCCAGGGGTCTAGCTACACTTATCAGAGGAGTTTTTCTTAATTTTTATTAAGTCCAGGGGCTAAAACTGATTTTTAAATGAATTTACATGATTTTCTGAAGTTCCAGGGGCTACATCAGAAATTTCCGGGGCTAGCTCTTATTTCCCGAGAACCCCAGGGGGTAGCACGTAAGATTTCCAGTCTTAATAACACGGGGCTGACGTGGACCGTCCGATTTTAAACCGACGGCCGAGATTATAACATCGAACCAGTACGCGGGGGCTTAAACCCTACCGTGCGATTTAAAATAAACGGCGCACAAGCGGCCACGTCGCTCTGATCGAGCGCGGGCGGCGCTGCCGGCGGCGCACGGCGGCGGGAAGCGGCGATCTCGCCGGAGACTTTCGGATCTTCGAGAATTCTTCCTAGAACTGTGATTTTATGGTATAGATCGGTGGAGGGGAGGTCGGGGATCTCACCTCGGTGGTTTTCTTGAGCTCGAAGGTCCTGGAAAGTGATCGGCGACGAGGTCCGAGGCGAAACCACGGCGAAGCTCGTCGGCGCTGTGTTTACACCGCAAGTCACCGAGTTTTCTGCACCTGCAAGGTTCCCCGGAGGCGGTGGATCAAGACCAGCGAGTTAGATCAGAATTTCCGAGCTTAGATCGGCCAGAATTCGCCGGAGAAGTGTCGGTTCTCACCGGAGTAAAAACAGCCGATCGCGTGGGAAAAACAGAATGAGGCCGGGGTTTTTATAGACGGGGGAGGGCGGCGGGGTGGTTTAGATCAAGTCCGCGTCGCCTACGAACAGAATTCGGCGGGGATACACCGAAATCCCGATCGGTTTTGATTCGGGTGAGAGGGAGTCCGGCGCGGGCGCGAGGTAGACGACGATCTGGTGGGTCCCACCGGTCAGCGGAAGGAAGCGGCGCGCGCGGCTGCGGGCTGGCGCGGGCGCTGGCCGGGCCGGCTGGTGGGTTTCGGCCCACTGGCCGGTTTTTTTCTGTTTTCTCTTTTTCTTTTTCTATTTCTTTTCTGATTTGAGTTTAATTTGAATTCCAGTTTGAATTTGAATTTTTGCAAAACATGCAACACGTCCAAAAATTTTTAAATCCCCCTCTTAACATGATTTAGGGTTTTGAATCAAAATTTTGGGGTGTTACAGCGAGCCGGTAATTCTAGTTGATACGCCACTTCACCTTTCCTCTCCAGAACTTGAAAGGGTCCGATGTATCGAGGTGACAACTTCCCTTTTACCTTGAACCGACAAAGTCCTCGGATAGGGGACACCTTGAGATAGACATAGTCTCCCACGTTGAAAACGAGCTCTCTTCTTCGTACATCGGCATAGCTCTTTTGGTGTGTCTGTGCTATCCTCAAATTGTTGCAAATTTCCCTCACCTTCGCCTCGGCTTCTTGTACTACTTCTGGACCAAACACTTTACTTTCCCCCGTTTGGTTCCAAAATAGGGGAGTTCTGCACTTCCTCCCGTACAAAGCTTCAAACGGCGACATCTTCATACTAGCTTGATAGCTGTTGTTATAGGAAAACTCCGCATACGGTAAGTTCTTATCCTAACTCCTATTGTTTTTGAGTGCACACGCTCTCAGCATATCCTCAAGAATCTGATTGGTCCTTTCTGTCTGCCCGTCAGTTTGGGGATGATAGGCAGAGCTAAAATTCAGATGGGTTCCCATGGTTTCATGCAACTTCTGCCAGAACCTTGAGGTGAACTGTGTCCCTCGATCCGACACTATCTTCTTTGGCACTCCATGGTAACACACGATCCTTGACATGTACAACTCTGCCAATTTTGATCCGCTGTAGCTTTCTTTCACGGGGATGAAATGAGCTACCTTGGTTAGCCTGTCGATGATGACCCATATTGAATCATATCCTGATTGGGTCTTAGGCAATCCCACGATGAAATCCATGCTGATTTCTTCCCATTTCCATTCAGGCACTTTGAGTGGTTGCAATAATCCCGCGGGTCGTTGATGTTCTACTTCACCAACTGACATGTGTCACATAGGGCAACATGTTCCGCGACATCTCGTTTCATGCCATACCACCAATACCTGCTCTTGAGGTCCTGGTACATTTTCGTACTCCTAGGATGAATGGAATAGTCAGAATCATGAGCCTCCTTCAAAATCAATTCACAGATCTCCTTTACTTCTGGCACACAGATTCTTTTCCCGTGCCACACCGTTCCTTGTTCATCCTCTCTAAAACCAGGAGCTTTATTTTCCTTGATGAGTTGTCTGATCTCTCGTATCTTCTCATCATTCTTTTGACCCTCACGTATGTCTCGCTCGAGTGTGAAATCCACTTCCATGGCGATGGCTTCACCACTGTTTACCAGGCATAGATTGAGCCTTATAACCTCGTCCTTCAACTCTACAGGCATGTCCTTCAAGCTCAACTTATTGACCTGCACTTTCCGACTTAAAGCATCGGCCACGACGTTTGCTTTCCCAGGATGATAGTTGATGCCTACATCAAAGTCATTGATTAGCTCTAACCATCTCCTTTGTCCGAGGTTGAGGTCTGGCTGTGTGAATATGTACTTCAAACTCTTATGATCCGTATATATCTCGGTCCTCTTCCCCATCAAATAGTGCCGCCAAATTTTCAACGCGTGTACCACTGCTGCTAGTTCTAGGTCATGTGTAGGATAATTCTTCTCGTGCTTCCGAAGCTGTCGGGATGCATAAGCCACGACATGCCCTTCTTGCATGAGAACACATCCCAACCCGTTTCCAGAGGCATCGCAGTACACCGTAAAGTTCTTCTGCATATCTGGCATAACTAGCACTGGGGCCGTTGTCAATCTTTTCTTTAACTCCTGAAAACTCATCTCGCACTGCGGCGTCCATGTGAATGTGATTCCCTTCTCCAACAGTTTCGTGAGGGGTCTCGAGATCTTAGAGAAACCCTCAATAAACAGTCGATAGTATCCAGCCAATCCCAAAAAGCTTCGAACATCCCCGACATTTTCAGGGGTCTTCCGCTTCTGTATATCCTCGATTTTGGCGGGATCTACGGAGATTCCTCCCTCCGAGATTATATGTCCTAAGAAGGGAACTCTCTCCAGCCAAAACTCACACTTGCTCAACTTGGCATACAGTTGGTGTTCTCTCAGCCTCTGCAACACCAACCTTAGATGTTTCTCATGTTCTTCTTCATCTTTGGAGAAGACGAGAATGTCATCTATGAAAACCACCACAAATTTTTCCAGATATTCCATGAATACCTTGTTCATGAGATACATGAAGTATGCCGGGGCATTAGTTTGCCCGAAAGGCATGACAGTGTATTCATACAGTCCGTACCGAGATACGAAAGTTGTCTTGGGAATATCAGATTGCCTTATCTTGAGTTGGTGGTATCCCGACCTGGGATCAATTTTCGAGAACACACAAGCTCCCCTCAACTGATCAAACAAGTCTTCAATGCGGGGTAATGGGTACTTGTTCTTGATGGTTACTTCATTCAAGGCACGGTAATCCACGCATAACCTTTGGATTCTGTCCTTCTTGGGCACAAATATCACCGGAGCTCCCCATGGTGAGGAACTAGGATGAATATACCCCTTCTCCGTCAATTCTCTTAAATGATCCTTGAGTTCTTCTAGCTGCTTTGAGTCCATCCGATAAGGTCTCTTGTATATTGGGGCTGTTCCAGGTACTAGCTCAATTGCGAATTCCACTTCACGATCGGGAGGCATACCTGGCAACTTCTCCGGAAAAACATCTGGATATTCCCTGATGGTCCTGATTTCCTCAACTTTCACCTCAACTTGATTTAATTTAATGTCCCATTCTAGGCTCGTGTATTGTTATGAACTTTATTCTTGTGCCACTAGGGTGAGTTAGTTCCACCGTTCTGGTCGAACAATGGATGATTCCTTTATGTTTTGTCAACCAATCCATACCCAAGATAATATCTATCCCTTGTGAATCTATCACTATGAGGTTAGCTGTAAATACCACCCCATTAATGTCTAGGTTCACTTTGGGACACACTTGTCTTGTCCTTATTTCTCCACCTGGAGAGTTTACAGCTAGCATATGGTTCATTTGTGTTGTTTCTAGGTCATGTTTCTTAACAAACCCTTGAGCAATGAACGAGTGGGTAGCACCAGAATCAAACAGCAGTGTTGCAAGGTGTAAATTGGCAGGAAACTTACCAACTACCACGTTGGGTGCCTCTTGCGCTTCCTCCATAGTGACGTGATTCACCCGTCCTCTCATTACATTCTGCTGTTGTGGCTGCGTGTTCTTCTTCTTTGGGCACTTATGGGCATAGTGCCCCACTTCGCCGCTGCTAAAACATTGCACCCCAACCTTAGGTGTCTGGCCTTTGTTGTCTTGGGGTTGGTTTGGAGGTCCTTGTACTGCTGGTCGAGGTGGATATGCGGGGCGAGGCTGCTGTACAAACTGACATTGTGGCTGTGCTGGTGCTGCGGGAGGCCTGTAGTTCGGGTTGTACCCTCTTGGTGCTGAGTAGGGTACCGCAGCACGGTTCGTCTGCCCTGCAGGTTGCTGCATTAGACGTGGGCGGGTGTTGCTCCCTGAGGCTTGATGTGACCACCCGGCCTTCCTCTTATTCTCATTTTCCAAGGCCTTTAGCTTCCTTTCTACCACAAATGCTCTGTCCACCATCTTTTGGAAGATTTCATACTCATTTGAGGACATTGCACACTGCATCTCTGCGGTAAGTCCCTCCGCGAAACAATCTTGTTTCTGCTCATCAGTCTCTATGTCCCGTGGGGCATAACGGGATAGTTGAGTAAATTTAGTGAGGTATTCCCTCACCGTCATGTTTCCCTGCTGCAGTCCCAAAAACTCCTTCCTCTTGTTTTTGAGTTCACCTCTTGGGATGTAATGGTTGCGGAAGCTACACTTGAACTCTTCCCAAGTGATGTTCTCAGGGCCATGATGGGCGGCCACGTAGGCGGTCCACCAATCAGCAGCAGGTCCATGCAATTGATGAGAGGCAAACAGCACCCTCTCATACCCTTGGCACGGTATGATCCTCATCTTGCTTTCAATGGTCTTTAGCCAATCATCTGCCTCCAGAGGTTCATCAGCACTTGCAAACTTCGGAGGTTGAGTTCCTAGAAACTCGCTCAACCTTGGTTGGCGTGGTGCAGCTTGTGGAGGTGGAACTTGATGCAAGTTGGCCACCACTTGAGTCAAATTCTGGATGAGCTGATTCTGATTCTCCAGCATTTGGTGGAGGGGATCAACTCCTTCACGGTGACCACCCCGGTCCTGGCCTCCAGAAAGATGAGGGTTGCATGCCTCATCGTTGTTGTTGGCGGGGTTGGCAGCACGTCCTTTTCCTCTTCCGGCCATCAGGCAGAATCAACAAATGTTAATTTGAAAGCATTTAGTATCATCTTGCTACTTTCGTTTGTTTGTACTTTTGAAGTGTTGAGACTTTGTTATACTTTTCTGAGGGTTTATTTCTCACACAAAAGTAGATGCAATATTATTTCATGTGGGTTCACACACCAAAGCAAAACAATCTAAGGACGAGGCTGTGGACAATTGCTCATGGCTTCCACAACTCACGTCACACACCAAGCATTAACACACCATTAACTTAACGTAACGACTCGACTATTCGACATCTTGCTAACTAAGGGAAGGACTCTACACTACTCGTTTTCTTGAGCTGGCTCCTCGGGATCTTCCTCATCATTTCGGCTGCCTTCTGACTCTGCTTTGGGTGGGGAGGCTGCTGGTGGAGAAGTGCGACGACGCCTGATCGCTCGGCGATCTGGGGAGTCAGGAGTCCATGTATCATTCACGGTGACACACAGTTCATTCCCATCTCCTCTTTCTCTCGCCCTCAAGCAGGCTCGAAGCAACGCCTCGGTTTCCTTCAGGGTGTCACGAACATCCTGAAGCTCCTGCTGACACTCCTTCAGTCGAGTGCTGAGCATAGCAGCATCCTCCAAGCACAAGTCCATGTGCTCATGGGAAGTCCCTTGCTGCACTGGCGGGTACTTGTACTCCGTGGTACCACTCTCACGCTGGAGGACATACATGTATTCAGTCCTGTCCAGGTGGCGACGATAAATGTGACTCTGGCAGGTGATGGCCTCCCAGGTGACATCCTTCTCCGCATCGACCTGTGTCGCTCTACATGCTGGAGAGCAGTGGATCTTAAGCAGCTGATTTTCGTGTATAATCCTCATCTCTAAACTCCATTCTTCCCTCTTCTCACGGATGGTCCTGGTGGAGTTATAGTGGATGATTAGCTTGCCCGTATTGCCAGCGGCTTCGAGCATACGTCAAAGATGGCGCAACAAGCCTCCTACTGCCAATCCGTAGGAAAGGTACGTCACCGGACGGCTCTCCTCTCTTTCGGCAAGGGCAACTACGGGAACTCTCCCTCCTGTGGACTTCCGAGCGGTGCGAATCATGCGAACCATCTAAAACAAAAAGCATTTAAACTTAGGTTAGATAAACTTTTTAAACAAAAATCCTATTTTGAATGAAAATTGGGGTAAGATGAAGAAAGTGACTCATTAAATAACACTTTTCAACACACACCTTATAAAAATAGTTTTTAAGAAAATAAAGCCCTTAAATACGTCCATTTCTACCTAGGTCCACGTTCCTACGGGCAACCTTGGCTCTGATACCACTTCTGTCACACCCGGTTTTTTTCCGAAGAACAACCAAGTGAATATCACATGTATGCCAGGATCATTCTCTCATATATGTGATGACAAATAGTGAAGCACCATTTATTACAAGCCAGGTGTCAAATATAAATAAGTCTTACATAGCAAATGTCTCGTTGGACAATAAAAAGTTCATCACAAGTAAACAAACTAGCAGCGGAATAATTATTCTTGTGGGCTCCTTCACAGGCGTTGCCCGGGGGTCTCCATGAACCTAGAAACCTTCTTCGGGTCCAAAGTCTTGGTCATTATACACCACCTCATTATCTTGACCTGTGCAGCAATATAAACCAACAAATATGAAAGGTTGACTACCAATGGTACTCAGCAAGTGTGGGAAAATTATATCATGCATGGCTAGAACTAGGAGAGGTTCAACTCATGGTTAAAGCACTACGCAATTAATACCTATCACCTTAGCTTATTAAGCACCTACATTACTACACAGGTGAAATGGTCCCAATCTCCCATCCCATCATCATAATCCCATAACCATAACATCATTTCCAATGTTAAGCTCCCCGCTTAACATCCACAACTTTCAAAACCATCACTCCTCTAATCATGAATAAGTCCAAGCCGCTCTTGACCGTGAGCACGGCTGTCATGACAGTTTTGACTCTGCAGAGTTTGTACCACTATACCCACATGTAGTGATTTCATCCCCCGTTGCCGGGTGGACTAAAAGAACCTCCATTATGCCAGTGGCTACGAACCACATTCACACTTCCCAGGTGTGTAGCCAGGAGATCACTACGAAGCCTTTACAAAGGGATTCCCGACGAGCGTGGCCCCACTGAGGTTTCACCCCTAACAGCATACAAGAGGCTCCAACCCCGCTGCAGTGGCCCCCTCTTAAACCTTGCGGTTCATATGGTAGTCCAGCTGACACCTATTCCCCGCACCATCCAACACACCCATACTACGTCGGGGATACACCTAATTAATTGGCCAAGCTGCCTCATCTCAGCATGTGGTTGGCACGGTAAAGCCAGGTTACATGCTCCATGAACCAGTCCTTAGGATCCAGGCAAGTACTAAACACAAATCCGAGTCTCGTGCATCCAACACACAACCAAAACATCCAACTTGCCTTGATCCCTACCTCTACATAACTCACAATGTCTCATTCAAGATTATGGTAAAACAAACTGATGACCTCATATCCCAAATATCCCATTCTAAGCATGGCTAAGCATATGCATAATAATAAATGGCATGATAAAATGAATCCCAACCCAAGCTACAAGGAAACAAGGTAATGCAATTCTAAGGAAACTTCCTAACATGGGTTTCATATTTCATTTGACAATGCAAATAATTCTATCTACACATCCTAGCATAGGATCAAAGTGGTCAAGGACACTTGCCTCCTTCCTGCTGCTCTTGAAATGGGTAGTCCTGATCTTGGAAAGGAAAAACTTGCTCTGGAGCAGGTTCTACATCATACCATCACACATAGCAAAAGAAAAACAACAATCCATAAGACATAGTTCACACTTCCACTTCATACAAACCACACATTCACATTTATGAAAGCCAGTCACAATTCTATGTGTTATGGTTACTCTATGTGTGTTAATTTTTGGCTTACATGCACTTTTAAACAAGGGTATATGATTTCTACTTTTGTATTCATATTTATGCTTGCATACTATACATATGAGTTTCCAATTTAAATAAATTCCTTATATTCAATTACTACACCTTTTAGCTACCAAGTATACATGAAAGGGATTTTCCTACTCCATATGTGTCTTCAGTCCTTCTACCAACCCTAAACTGAATTCTTTGGATTTTGGAAACTTCATTTACCATTTTTTAGTTATCCATACCTAGTTTGCTATATTTTCAGATTTATTTCCTATGCCTAAATGTGAACTTTATTATAAAAATAATAAGACACCTCATCTAAACAGAATAGGTTTTGGGTCTAAAATATTTAATAATATATTTTGACCTTTTCCTCTGATGTAAACTATTTTACATTTATTTTCCTAATTTTCAGAATTATTCTTTACTTAAAAATGTGTCCTTAAATGTGAATAATAAATTAAACAGATTCACTTCAACCCAAAATATGTTTTTATCTCACTCCAAAGTTTTCTAAATACTGAGAAAGTTTTTAATTTAATTTTGACAATATGTTTGTCCCACTTTTTAAATTTTAAACACTAGCCACATATTCAATTTCCTAAATTAAATGTTAAACAGGGCTAAAAAGGTAAACTCACCCCACTACAGGGTCTATAATATTATTTTAAAAATTTTCAGGGGTCTAGCTATACATAATAGAGGAGTTTTTCCTAATTTTTATTAAGTCCAGGGGCTAAACCTGATTTTTAAATGAATTTACATGATTTTCTGAAGTTCCAAGGGCTAGATCAGAAGTTTCCGGGGCTAGCTCGTATTTCCCGACAACCCCAGGGGGTAGCACGTAAGAATTCCAGTCTTTATAACGCGGGGCTGACGTGGACCGTCCGATTTAAAACAGACGGCTGAGATTATAACGTCGAACCGGTACGCGGGGATTTAAAGTCTACCGTGCGATTTAAAATAGACGGCGCACAAGCGGCCACGTCGCTCTAACCGAGCGCGGCCGGCGCCGCTCGGCGGCGCACAGCGGCGGGAAGCGGCGATCTCGCCGGAGACTTTCGGATCTTCGAGAATTCTTCCTAGAACTGTGATCTTATGGCATAGACCGGTGGAGGAGAGGTCGGGGATCTCACCTCGGGGGTTTTCTTGAGCTCGGAGGTCCTGTAAGGTGGTCGGCGACGAGGTCCGAAGTGAAACCACGGCGAGGCTCGTCGGCGCTGTGTTTGACAGCAAGTTACTGAGTTTTCTGCACCTGCAGGGTTCCCCGGAGGCGGTGGATCAAGACCAGCGAGTTAGATCGGAATTCCCGGGCGTAGATCGACCAGAATTTGCCGGAGAAGGCTCGGGTTCTCACCGGAGTAAAAACGGTGGATCGCATGGGAAAAACAGAACGAGGCCAGGGTTTTTATAGACGGGGGAGGGCGGCGGGGTGGTTTAGATCGAGTCTGCGTCGCCTACAAACGGAATTCGGCGGGGATGCGCAGGAATCCGGGTCGGTTTTGATTCGGGGTGAGAGAATCCCGGCGCGGGCACGAGGTAGAAGAAGGGCTGGCGGGCCCCGCCTTTCAGTGGGAGGAAAAGGCGCGCGCGGCTGCGGGCTGGCGCGGGGGCTGGTTGGGCCGGCTGGTGGGTTTCGGCCCACTGGCCGGTTTTTTTCTGTTTTCTTTTTTTTTTCTTTTTCTATTTCTTTTCTGTTTTGAATTTAAATTGAATTCCAGTTTGAATTTAAATAGTTGCAAAACATGCAACACGTCCAAAAATTTTTAAATTCCCCTCTTAACATGATTTAGGGTCTTAACAAGATTTTTGGGGTGTTACACAGGAAGTCTACCCCCCTTATTTTAAGGCTTACTTTCGGACATACTATATTAGTCCTCATCTCTCCACCGGGAGAATTAACTAACATAGCACATTTTAAGTGTCATATGGGTAGATTATGCTTGGCAACATACTTGGATGATATGAAGGAATGTGATGCTCCAGAATCAAATAAAAGGGTGGCTGGGTTGGAATTGGCAAGGAACATACCAATTACGACTTCCTCAGCCTGTTGTGCTTCCTCAGCAGAGACATGGTTCACGTTGCCGCGAGTATAGTACTGCTGTCCACGGTTTCCTTGATTATCTCCTCCGTTTGGTCGCGGAGACCTTCGAACTCCTGTCTTTTGAGTATCATTACACCAGCAGGGATGTAATGAGAGTGGAAACTCTCCTTGAACTCAGTCCAAGCCATCGTCTCCGGGTCGACATGAGCATTGCAAAGGGCATCCCACCAGTCAGCGGCAGCTCCCATGAGTTGGTGCGATGCAAAAAGAACCTTCTCTCGGTCATTGCACTGCACTATGGCAAGCTTCTTCTCCATGGATTTCAACTAGTCATCGGCCTCCATGGGGTCGTTAGCTTGAGCAAAGGTGGTTGGTTGAGTCCTCATGAACTCTCCCAGTCTGTTATGAGCCGGCGGTGGTGGTGGTGGTGGTGCCGGAACGGGGTTGTTGTTGTCGGCCTGCAACTGACCCAAAGTTTGGATCATGGTTTGCATAAGTTGATTCTGTATGGCCATCAACCGTTCCAGGTTGTTCTCACCAGCTCTGAGGTTAACAGGAACTTCATCGTGGCCATCCTCTTGGTTGCCATGGACGTTCCTTCCTTGGCGGCTGGCGTTTCCTCTAAGGTGATCCTTGCTTTGACCAACTGATCAAACAAAATGTTGATCCGTGGCAACGGGTACTTGATCTTGATTGTCACAGTGTTAAGCGGACGAAAACCACACAAAGTCGTAGTGTTTCGTTCTTCTTCTTTACAAACAACACTAAACAACCCCAAGGTGATGAACTCAGTCCTATAAAACCTTTGCTCATAAGGTCATTCAGTGGTGTCTTCCACTCTGCCGATTCATTAGGTGCCGTTTTGTACGGCCATTGTGAACTCGGTGGTGTTCCCAGCGCAAGTTCAATCTTGAACTCTATGTCCCGTTCGGACGGCATGCCCAGTAAATCATTGGGAAACACATCAGGATATTCATGTACCACCGGAATGTCCTCTATATTAACAGTTTCCGAGTGGTTCAATGTTGCAATCTGTTGCTGACTGGCGCCCAGAACAAATGTTTGAAGACCGTGCTGTGGGGAGTTGAGATTAACGCTTCAAGAACTGATGTTGAGAACCGCATTGTGGTAATTCAACCACGACATCCCCAAAATAATGTCGATCTTCAGACCCCCGAGAATAATTAGTGTCTTGGGTTATAGTCTAACCCCCAAACAAGGAGGTGCTCGGAAGACAACATCACTTGCTGTAATGCTGCCTCGGGCAAAGATACGAGGTATTGACTCTTTGTAGAAGTGGTTTGGAGCTGATGTTGAGCCACAAGAGATTGGCTAATAAATTTATGTGTGGCACCGGAGTCAAAGAGAATTAATACCGGTAGCTGATTCAGAGAAAACATCTCTGCTAACGTGGCTTCTCCTTCTGGAACATCATCAATCACTGTATAGTGAATGTTGCCCCTTGTCTATCCTCTTTTCTGCAGATATAGGTACGGGTCTGAATATTGAAAATATGATGACCCGCAGCCTTGAATTCCTTCCGGACAATACCTAGCATAATGGCCCATCCACCACAACTGAAGCACAGATGTCTCTCTGGTTCTTCGCTAACTTGTGGTTGGAAGCTAGGTACATATGGCTGCAGCGATGGAGCACAAACCACCATGTGATGCTGCTCCTGTGGAGGTGGTACAAGTTGTGGTACTTGACCAGCAATCAACCTTCAAGGAGTTAATCATACAGGGGCCTCCATATTTTACTGGATGGCGTTCGGTACACCAACCGGAACTTCTGGGGCACATAACTTGTGCTAGCCTGCACGATATTACTCATTTTCCTTTTCTCTTTACAGAACAGACCTTGATGCACTAAATCCAGATTTTGATCCAGTTAAAAGAATTTTCATAACTCAAGTTGAATACCAAAGTAAATGTTAACTTCAATATATTTCCAATGAATGTTCATATGCCTCCAGATCATTCCTGGATCAAAAGTTACGATTTTCCAAAGTTGACAGAATTCCTGAATAAAATTTGCCAGCATCTCCTTTGTATGTGGCTGGTTTATCACAGTTGTATAAGCAAATACAATATGAATCTGGACAAACTTTGAAATGCAACAATGTTGCATATCTCATAACCTTTCCAACGTTGTATCATATAACCCTTAGAGATTTTTCTACAGAGAGTTATGGCTGAAAAATAGAAATGTCCAGAGAGGTTTTGCTGCTGTCCTGGTTCTGGACAGTTTGCACTCAACTGGACTTCCCACCGATTTGGCTTGTGATTTTGCTCTGGAGGTATACAGAGAAGTTGTAGATCACTTGAGAATCCATCCAGAACTATATCATACGCCTCCATTGGGTAAAGCTACACAGAGTTATGCTCTGTCAAATTCCAGCAAAAATTTCTGCCAGAACAGAGCACTCTGTTTTTTAAAATTTTGAAGCCTAGTCATTGTCTCATTTGAATCTTAGCTCAAAATAAGAGCTCAGTAACTAATATTTGTTTAAAACTTCATTTTTATTTGAAAGTTAATTCATGAGTCATTTCTTCATAGAAAAGAAGATTATTAAGTTCAGTACAGTGTCGATGCACCGTAAGAGACATGTCGGTACTACGTTGCCTCACAAAAGAAAAACCTAACCGGATTATACTGGCAGATCCGTATCCTTAGGTGGCACTAAAATGATCACTCGCAAATGTGTTCTACTAGGACTATGGTTTTTTGGTTAGTACCTGCATTAGTTTCACACAATCATCAGGTTCGGCTGCACATCGAACCCGGTCCCAATACAGTTTGATACACCCGTCCGTCACCACTCGCACAGGTATTCTCAAGCCCAACACGCCTTGAGCTACATGTTCATGTTACTAACCACGTTACGGGGTCTCCCATACTTTCCCGTAGCATGCCAGGGAAGGGCGTTGCTCGAATACCCCAAACGACATGAAGAGTCGTAGAGGATACTAAAGCTGGCCGGGTTACCTGCCACCCGTGAGGCTCCACCCTTAAGCTTGTGCGCACTGGTGAACAGCGCTTACATGCACCCCCCAAGACATATGAAGTCCCGAGATGCATGATTTTCCAACATAACACATAAGTTAAGTTGCCACATTTATATTAGACTAATATAGTAGTCCTTACATGGGCCTCGTACCGTTTTCTCACCGTATCTGAAGTTTTTGTCGTAATACGATCCTTATTCCGTGTGCTATTACCAATGCGGCTCTGACACCACGCTGTGAGGGCCTGAACCGATCATGGGGTCGTGCCACTCGCTCGGGAATTATAAAAGCCCAAGAAAATAGACTTACAAAAACTTTTCATCACCTCACAACACCACAGTTTTTGTTGTGGGTATTTTGTGAAGATTTGTGAAGAGCAAGTAACCTCCATCAAAAGGGTGATTAGGAGGGGAAGCCCTAACTTTCACAAAGTAGGATTTATACACATGAACATTAGAGGTTGAGCTCACCCCTAGCACTTAAAAAGTCTTGGGAAGGTTCAAGCCAAATTTCATGCAGATCCAACATTTTTGAGGCACTTTTGGAGGCATTTAAAAAATAGGCCAATTTGAATGTAAATTCAAATTGCAGCAGCTTTCATCACTTAAATTCAAAAGTCAGCTTAATATTCAAACTCAGCACAATTTTCTGAGTTAGTCCACCAATTTTCATCCCCATTGGAGTTCATCTTGTCGGGAGCTAAATTTGCAAGAATTCAAAACTGAATTTAAATTTCAGTCCAAACATGAAGCAAATTTAGCCAAATAAATTTCAAATTTGGGAAACCAAATTCAAACTATGACTTGGTGATTAAGTCTCACATTTAATCATGAGTAGCTGGGGATATTTTTGCACAAACAGAGGTGAAAAATTGGAAAAATAAATTGGAAGAGTAGGGTCCACTGGTCAGACACTGTGAGCAGCCGGGAACCGACTCGGTGGTCGTCGGTCAGCCGCCGTGACCAGATACCGCCTCACGGCCGTGCCAGAGCGCGCCTGGGTTAACCCGCGCGCCCCTCCCAATCACCACGTACGCAGCACAAACCAGGATTCGCTGCCTCCCTCGCCTGCCGCTCTGATCAGCGTCCGCGCGCGCGAAAGACTTGCCGCAGCATCCGCACCTTCGATCCCCGGCGCGCACCAGTGCTGATCATCGAGCACTCGCGATCCCTGCAGCAAAAAGGAGTGCCATGGCGTACGCTAGCTGTTCCCCGTGCTGCTCCAGCAAGCTGCACCCGACTGTGAGCGGTGTAAGCCGTCGAAGTCGAGGAACCGGGAGGTACTGGCGGAGCAGTGTTCGGCCCACCGGTGACAGCCCCATCCAGCCATCGTCGCAGACTGCGTTCTACACAAGAAAGGTGCGTAAGGGTCCCTAGATGGTGTAGCCGCAAACCATTCGTCAAATGATCCATCGGGTAGCAAGAATTTTAGAAAGTCCTGAACCCTAGTGCAACTGACCTAGCTCGGCAAGAATCCAAAATTTGGATTACACGCTGTGTCAATGATCAAGCTAGCTCACAAGTAGCTCCTACATCTCCTAGCGTCCCTCCTCGAGAAAGAACCGAGCAAAACCGTACATAAAGGGCCGAGTTATATCCATTTCCCTAGCCGCCGTTGCAAACACGGCCCAGGTCACCATCAAGAGTTGGGTTGCCGGCGTTTTCAGCTTCTGAGACTGTGCATGTCGGGTTCCTCATGACCCACTGGTGCTCCTCGAGCAAACCGTAACCCTTTTCATGCCCCAGAGAGTGAGAACGACCTTGCCGGAGCCCTAACCTCTGCGATGGACGATGCACGGATATTTCCGGTCACCGCCGGCGAGCTCCGACCCCTGAGGCAGGTTCCACAGGGCGAGATAAGGCTAGGCGGCTAGTTCTAGCACTGGGGGTGGTCAGGAAGGCGGTTCCGGCGAACCTCGCTGGAGTACACTGCCGCTGGACTTGCTGGCACGCGCAAGGAGGAAGAAGGCGGGTGGTGGGACCCACCCGCAGAAGTTTAAACATTTTTGGGGATTTTCCAGTTTAGTTCAACTTCAAATGCATAGAACTTTGGATAGGAATCTCCAAATTCAGTGAACCAAATTTTACTGAACTCAGAATTTTGAGTACTTTCCAGCAATACCAATTTCAGCTCATGAAACCGAATAGTTTTCCAGAATTAAATCCCTAAAGATTAAACTGTTTGGAATTTTATCTGGAGAATTACTTTATGAATATGCTGCAATTTGGCTGAGAGGTTCATTGGAAAATCCTTGAGTCACAGAAAAATTTTCAGGCTCATCCAAGTCCATTTAGTCCCCCTAATGGGGTGATTAAGTGAGCTGCCCTAAGAAAATAGAAAAATGTACAGGAACATTTTTCAGATTTTCTCAAATCTTGTTTAGGGCATAACTCCCTTTAGGATTCTACAAATAACATGAAACCAATTCCATTAGAACCATCTCAAATTCTAGTTTCCAGAAAGTAATGGTTGGAGCCATGAAAACCTATGGAATTCCTTAGAGGCTCTAATATTGACCAAATAGGTTTTTATTTATACAAGGCTCAAATGGACCTTGTTTCAAATGAAACTTGGTCAAGACTCTGGTTAGGACCATACCAAGCCACCATAAAAATTTCAAAGCTAAAGGGGAGTACTAGCTAGAGTTATAGAATTCACTCATTCAAATTTACACATTGCATTTGAATTAACATGCAGTATCTCATTAACGTGTAGTCGCTGAAGGCGAGGAGACTCCGGAAGTACTTGACTTGGTTCTTCCGGACGAAGACCTAACCCCTGACCAGCAGCAACAAGGCAAGCCCCGGTTTGCATTAACCCTTTTTATAACGTTTTGCTTTGTTTACATGTCTAGTGTGATGTATGTATGTGCATTAGGTGTAGGATGGATGAAACCCTACTTGCATAACCAGAATTTTCCTATAAGAGTTAGGGTAGTGTCTAAGACCTCGAGTAGACAGTCTATACTTAATGATTCATAGGACTTCAGTACAAGTCGAGTAGTTGGAATCTACTCACGAGTTTAGGCTTGGGACACACGGGTTCGGTTGAGTGATGTGAGATCAATTTAGTAATGAAAATGAGACTAGGCAGGGGCTAGTGTGCAGCAAGAGGAAGTCTTGTGTGCGCAGCCCTGTCCGTGTCGATTGAGGACCGATCCTTGTGCGGCCCTGCTGAGCAAGTATTGAACGTACCGAAGACATATCGGATATATGGGCCCCGATAAACCGATGTAACCTAAACCTCTGGACGTCGAGGCATAGCACACCGATTTATAGGTATAGGTTGGGGGCAGCAAGGTGGATATCTGCTCACGGGCATAGAGAGATGCTCCGTGTAGGGAACCTCCTGACCGTTTCGGTGCGACCGGTTCGACGTTTGGGCTGTTGGGCGAAAGGTTGTCCAGTACGACATCGAGTGAGCATGCTGTGCAGCTCCACGGGTGGACGTACGTGACGTGTTCTTTGGGTATCCCTGCAGGTGTATATCGAGTCGATTCACCGTCCCTCGCGGCGAAGAATACCGCTTGTTCAATGAGTCGTGACGTAGGCTAATGTATGAAATGTGATGATTCAATATTGCTGTTATGATATAATTGTATTGTTACATGTGTGCCACCAAATATTGCTCACTAAATTTAAAATTCATGAACTGTTAACTTCTGGCTAAAAGATAAACTAAGGATGAACTTGTAGGCGCGTCCGTTTGCTGCAATCTTACCGTCCCATGTTCATTGTACACTACATGTAGAGTTTCATGCCTAGGTGAGTCGGTTAAGTCTTGTTGAGCCATCGTGCTCATGGTTGCTGCTTAAGTGTTTTTCAGGTGAGGAGCCACCCACGGAGTCGGGTTACGAGTCCACCGGCGAGGGTTACCCTCCGTCGGGGACCACGACTGAGTGGGAGCAGTACACGTCGCGCTGATCTGAGGAGTGCAGCTAGTGTGGGTTGTCCTAGGGCTGGGCAACCGACTTTTGCTAGATAGGCTGGCGTGAGTTGTACAATTTAGACTTCCGCTGTGTAATATAAACAATAGTTTGTAACTTAAGATTGTACCTGTTTGTACAGTTCAGTTGGTTTCCCATGTAATAAAAGGTGGGCTTATGATGTGTGCTGTCAGGTGTCGCATCGTGCGGTACCACCCTCTGCGATCCTGAATGAGCTGATTCCGGTCCGCCACAGCCTGGTATCAGAGCCGCATTGGGGATAGCACAGAACTTAAGGACTGTATTACGGGAAAACTTAGGCTTACGGTGAGGATCCGGTAGTTTGCCCAAGTAAGGACTATATTAGCATAGTTACTTAAAGTGGCCAGACTAACATATGTGTTATAATTCTGAATTTTCATTATGTAACGACGCACCTACGCTCTGGTAAGAATGGTAAGGAATGCTACCGAAAGCGGTTCAATTTCGGTTAGCTCCTCTGACGAGGAATGTGGTTCGGGGATAGGTCTCACAGCATGGTGTGAGACGTCAATATGAAACTCTTGAACTCCTCATATTCCTGAGTTCATATGAAACACTGATCCCTAGCGTGCATTAGGCAAGTAAGTGGGGACCCCATCGCGTGGTCAGTAACGCGAGAGTGTGTTCGTCTGGAAATAGCCCAGGAGGACATACGCAGCGCTTGCCATAGCTTGCCCTGCAGGGCAGTAGGTGGTATCTGTTGGGTTGATAACATTCCCAACCGTGACGACCCGTTCATGATCTACTCGGGTTCCCCATCGTGTGGTGTAAAAACACGATCACATACCTTGAGACGTGGCTTAACTCAAGGACGGCCGTATGGCAATGATACGGGCGTTTGTATTTAATTTCAATTATGGTCCTGCCTGAAATGGAAACACAACCTTTGAGTGCATCACTATTGTGTGGTCTTCTGCAGGTACTAACCACGTATGTATCCGTATAGTAAACGTGTGCGAGAGACCGTTTAGTGCCACACTTGAGACGTATATGCCGGTATAATCTGGTTATGATTTACCTTTGTGAGGAACGTAGTACCGACATATCATAGGCATGTGCATGAAAGGTAATAATAACGAGGAACTAAAGTCACTAAGTTGCAACATTTAGGACCCTGGGTGGGTATAAAAATTTGATAGTTGATCAGTGTAGTTCTAAAGGATTGAAAAACAGAGTGCTCTGTTTTGGGCAGCAAGTTTGCTGAACTTTGACAGGGCATAACTCACAGATTATTTAGCCAAGGGAGGTGTGAGAGATAGTTCTGGAAAGCTGTTTAAGAACTCTACAACTTTGTTGTAGACTTCTAGGGCTGAATCTGTAACACCCCAAAACCTGTTAAGAGGGGAATTTAAAAAATTTTGGACGTATTGCATGTGGTGCAGAAATTCAAATTCAAATTGGAGTTCAAATTCAAATCAAAACAGAAAAGAAAAGGAAAAAAGAAAAAGAAAAAGAAAAACCCCACCGGCCAGTGAGCCGAAACCCACCAGCCGGCCCAATCTCCTCGCGCCAGCCCCAAACCCTCACCACTCTCTTCCTCTCACTAACACGCGGGGCCCGCGTGTCATCCCTCACCTCCCGCGTGCTCGGCCGACCCCGGGACTCTTCTCGCACCCGAATCCAAACCACCTCCGGAAACCCGCGCCTCAGCCCGAATTTCGGTCCGGGACGTCTCCAACTCGATCCCAACAGACCGCCGCCCTCCCTCGTCTATATAAACGCCGGCATCGCCCTGTTTCCCCCCGCTCCCCCACCCCCCCGATCGGCTGTTTTTCCTCCCGGTGAGAACCGAAGCTCCTACCGCCGTTTTCCTTTGATCCTCGCTCGGATTTCCTGATCTAACGCGCTGGTCATGTTCCACCGCCTCCGGGGAATCTCGCAGGTGAAGGAAACCCGGTGTTTTGCGCTCTAGACACAGCTCCGACGAGCACCACCGCGTTTTCACCTCGGACCTCGTCGCCGACAGCCTTCTAGGGCCTCCGACCTCAAGAAAAGCCCCGAGGTGAGATCCCCTACCTCCCCTCTTCCGTTCCATGCCAAGAAATCCAAGTTTTAGGAAGTAAAGACGAAAACCCGAAGTTTTCCGGCGAGATCGCCGCCGCGCGCCGCCGGGCAGCACCGCCCGCGCACGGCCAGGGCGACGTGGCCCCCTGAGGCCCGTCCATTTTAAATCGTCCGGTTCCCATTAGATATAACCCCTACCGCTTCGCGTTATAATCTCAGCCGTCTATTTTAAATCGGATGGTCCACATCAGCCCCGCGTTATAAAGGCCGGGATTCTTACGCGGTACCCCCTGGGGGGATCTCGGAAAACACGATCTAGCCCCGTAAACTTCTGATCTAGCCCCTGGAACTTCAGAAATTCGTGTAAATTCATTTAAAATCAGTTTAAGCCCCTGGACTTAATAAAAATTAGGAAAACCCCTCTGTTATGTGTAGCTAGACCCCTGGAAATTTATGAAAAAGTATATTAGACCCTGCAGTAGGGTGGATTTACCTTTTTGACCCTATATTATATTAAATTTAGAAATTTGAATATGTGACTAGAATTTAAATTTAAAAGGCAAGGCAAACACATGTGCAAATTCAAATTTAAACTCTCCTAGCACTTGCAAAACTTTAGAATGAGTTAAAAATATATTTTTGGCTCAAATGAAATCTGTCTAAATGGTGTTCATTTTTGTTAGTTCTAGAAACACATTTTTAGGCTAGGAAATAATTCTAAAAACTGATAAAATAAATTTAAATTAGTTCAAATTAGAGGAGAAGTTCGAAAATATATTATTTAATATTTTAGATCAGAACCTATTCTGTTTAGATGATATGTCCTACTATTTAATATTAAAACCCACTTTTAGGCATAGAAAATAAATCTGAAAAATATAGGAAAATAGGTATGCATAATTAGAAAATGATAAATGAAGGCTCCAAATCCAAAAACTTCAGTTTAGGATTTGGTAGAAAATCTGAAAACCTATTTGGAGTAGGGAATTACCTTTCATGCAAACTTGATAGCTAAGAAGTGTATTAATTAAATATAAAGAATTTGTTCAAATTGGAAAATCATATATAGTGTGCAAACAGAAATCTGAATACAAAAGTTAGAAATGATATACATATGTTAAAAGTGCATGTAGGTCAAAAATCAACACATGTAGAGTAACCACAACACATAGAAATGTGAATTACTTTCATTGGTAAAGTATGTGTGGTTTGTATGAAGTGAAAGTGTGAACTATGTCTTATGGATTGTTGTTTTCTTTTGCTATGTGTATTGGCATGAGTAGAACCTGCCCCAAAGCAAGTTCTCCCTTTCCAAGACCAAGACTTTCCATTCCCCGAGCAGCAGGAAGAAGGCAAGTGTCCTTGACCACTTTGATCCTATACTAGGATGTGTAGATAGAATTTATTGCATTGTCAATTGAAATATGAAACCCATGTGTGACACCCCAAAATCATGTTAAGAGGGGAATTTAAAAATTTTTGGACGTGTTGCATGTTTTGCAACAATTTAAATTCAAACTAGAATTCAATTTAAACTCAAAACAGAAAAGAAATAGAAAAAGAAAAAGGAAAACAAAAAAAACCGGCCAGTGGGCCGAAACCCACCAGCCGGCCCACCCCGCCCCCGCGCCAGCCCGCAGCCGCGCGCCCTCGCTCTCTCTCTCAGACAGGTGGGACCCACCTGTCATCCCTAACCCCAAAATCTTCCAAAACTCGGACTGTTCACCCGGGCGCGCGCGATCGCCACCGATCGGATTTCCGGCCGAATTCTAGTTCCGTAGGACTCCCACTCGATCTAAACAAACCCACCGCCCTCCCCCGTCTATAAAAACCCCGGCCTCATTCTGTTTTCCCACGCGATCCGCCGTTTTTACTCCGGTGAGAACCCGAGCCCCTCCGGCGAATTCTGGCCGATCTACGCTCGGAAATTCCGATCTAACTCGCTGGTCTTGATCCACCGCCTCCGGGGAACCTCGCAGGTGCAGAAAACTCGGTGGTTTGCGGTTCAAACACAGCGCCGACGAGCCTCGCCGTGAATTCACCTCGGACCTCGTCACCGACCGCCTTCCAGGACCTCCGAGCTCAAGAAAACCCCCGAGGTGAGATCCCCGACCTCCCCTCCACCGATCTATGCCATAAAATCACAGTTTTAGGAAGAATTGACGAAGATCCGAAACTCTCCGGCGAGATCGCCGCTTCCCACCGCCGTGCGCCGCTGGGCAGCGCCGTCTGCGCTCGATCAGAGCGACGTGGCCGCTTGTGCGCCGACTATTTTAAATCGCACGATAGAATTTAAATCCCCGCGTATCGGTTCGACGTTATAATCTCAGCCATCTGTTTTAAATCGGACGATCCACGTCAGCCCCACGTTATAAAGACTGGAATTCTTACGTGCTACCCCCTGGGGTTCTCGGGAAATAAGAGCTATCCCCGGAAACTTCTGATCTAGCCCCTGGAACTTCAGAAAATAATGTAAATTCATTTAAAAATCAGTTTTAGCCCCTGGACTTAATAAAAATTAGGAAAAACTCCTCTGTTATGAGTAGCTAGACCCCTAAAAATTGTTAAAATAATATTATAGACCCTGTAGTGGGGTGAGTTTACCTTTTTTAACCCTGTTTGATATTTAATTTAGGAAATTGAATAGGTGGCTAGTATTTAAAATTTAAAAAGTGGGACAAACATATGGTAAAAATTTAATTAAAAATTTTCTCAGTACTTAGAAAACTTTGGAGTGAGATAAAAATATATTTTGGGCTGAAATGAATCTATTTAATTTATTATTCACATTTATTAGTTATAGGGACACATTTTTAAGTAAAGAATAGTTCTGAAAATAGGGAAAATAAATGTAAAATAGTTTACATCAGAGGAAAAGGTCAAAAATATATTATTAAATATTTTAGATCAGAACCTATTCTGTTTAGATGATGTGTATTGTTATTTTCATAATAAAGTTCACATTTAGTCATAGGAAATAAATATGAAAATATAGCAACTAGTAAATGATAAATGAAGTTTCTAAAATCCAAAGAATTCAGTTTAGGGTTGGTAGAAATTCTGAAGACACATATGGAGTAGGAAAATACCTTTCATACATACTTGGTAGCTAAAAGGTGTAGTAATTAAATATAAGGAATTTATTTAAATTGGAAACTCATATGTATAGTATGTAAGCATAATGTGAATACAAAAGTAGGAATCATATACACATGATTAAAAGTGCATGTAAGCCACAAATCAACACACATAGAGTAACCACAACACATATAATTGTGAATGACTTTCATAAATGTGAATGTCTGGTTTGTATGAAGTGGAAGTGTGAACTATGTCTTATGGATTGTTGTTTTTTTTTGCTATGTGTGATGGTATGATGTAGAACCTGCTCCAGAGCAAGTTTTTCCTTTCCAAGATCAGGACTACCCATTTTAAGAGCAGCAGGAAGGAGACAAGTGTCCTTGACCACTTTGATCCTATACTAGGATGTTTAGATAGAAATATTGCATTGTCAAGTTAAATATGAAACCCATGCTAGGAAGTTTCCCTAGAATTGCATTACCTTGTTCCCTTGAAGCTTGGGTTGGGATTTATGTTATTATGTCATTTATTATTATGCATATGCTTAGCCATGATTAGAATGGAATATTTGGGATATGAGATCATCAGTTTATTTTACCATACTCTTGAATGAGATATTGTGAGTAATGTAGAGGTAGGGATCAAGGCAAGTTGGATGTTTTGGTTGTGTGCTGGGTGCACGAGACTCGGGTTTGTGTTTAGTACTTGCCTGGATCCTAAGGACCGGTTCATGGAGCATGTAACCTGGCTTTACCGTGCCAACCACATGCTGAGATGGGGCAGCTTGGCCAATTAATTAGGTGTATCCCCGGCGTAGTATGGGTGTGTTGGATGGTGCGGGGAGTAGGTGTCAGCTGGACTACTATATGAACCGCAAGGCTCAAGAGGGGGCCCTTGCAGCGGGGTTGGAGCCTCTTGTATGCTGTTAGGGGTGAAACCTCAGTGGGCCCACACTCATCGGGAATCCCTTTGTAAAGGCTTCGTAGTGATCTCCTGGCTACACACCTGGGAAGTGTGAATGTGGTTCGTAGCCACTGGCATAATGGAGGTTCTTTTAGTCCACCCAGCAACGGGGGATGAAATCACTACATGTGGGTACAGTGGTACAAACACTGCAGAGTCAAAACTGTCATGACAGCCGTGCTCACGGTCAAGAACGGCTTGGACTTATTCATGATTAGAGGATTGATGGTTTTGGAAGTTGTGGATGTTAAGCGGGGAGCTTAACATTGGGAATGATGTTATGGTTATTTGATTATGATGATGGGATGGGTGATTGGGACCATTTCACTTGTGTAGTAATGTAGGTGCTTAATAAGCTAGGGTAATATGTATTAATGGCATAGTGCTTTAACCATGAGTTCAACCTCCCCTTGTTCTAGCCATGCATGGCATAACTTTCCCACACTTGCTAAGTACCATCGGTACTCGACCTTGCATATTTGTTGGTTTATATTGCTGCTCTGGTCAAGATAATGAGGTGGTGTATAATGACCAAGACTTTGGACCCGAAGAAGGTTTCTAGGTTCATGGAGACCCCCGGGCAACGCCTGTGAAGGAGCCCTCAAGAATAATATTCCGCTGCTAGTTTATTTACTTGTGATGAACTTATTATTGTCCATCGAGACATTTGCTATGTAAGACTTATTTATATTCGACACCTGGCTTTTAATAAATGATGCTTCACTATTTGTCATCACATGTATGAGAAAATGATCCTGGCATACATGTGATATTCACTTGGTTGTTCTTCGGAAAAACTGGGTGTGACAGAAGTGGTATCAGAGCCAAGGTTGCCCGTAGGAATGTGGACCTAAGTAGAAAGGGATGTATTTAAGGACCCTATTTTCTTAAAAACTATTTTTATAAGGTGTGTCTTGAAAAGTGTTATTTAATGAGTCACTTTCTTCATCTTACCCCAATTTTCATTCAAAATAGGATTTTTGTTTAAAAAGTTTATCTAACCTAAGTTTAAATGCTTTTTTTAGATGGTTCGCATGATTCGCACCGCTCGCAAGTCCACAGGAGGGAGAGTTCCCGTAGTTGCCCTTGCCAAAAGAGAGGAGAGCCGTCCGGTGACGTACCTTTCCTACGGATTGGCAGTAGGAGGCTTGTTGCGCCGTCTTCGACGTATGCTCGAAGCTGCCGGCAATACGGGCAAGCTAATCATCCACTATAACTCCACCAGGACCACCCGTGAGAAAAGGGAAGAATGGAGTTCAGAGATGAGGATTATACACGAAAATCAGCTGCTTAAGATCCACCGCTCTCCAGCTTGCAGAGCGACACAGGTCGATGCGGAGAAGGATGTCACCTGGGAGGCCATCACCTGCCAGAGTCACATCTATCGTCGCCACCTGGACAGAACTGAGTACATGTACGTCCTCCAGCGTGAGAGTGGTACCACGGAGTACAAGTACCCACCAGTGCAGCAAGGGACTTCCCATGAGCACATGGACTTGTGCTTGGAGGATGCTGCTATGCTCAGCACTCGACTGCAGGAGTGTCAGCAAGAGCTTCAGTATGTTCGGGACACCCTGAAGGAAACGGAGGCGTTACTGCGAGCCTGCTTGAGGGCGAGAGGAAGAGGAGATGGGAATGAACTGTGTATCACCGTGAATGATACATGGACTCCTGACTCCCCAGATCGCCGGGCGATAAGGCGTCGTCACACTTCTCCACCAGCAGCCTCCCCACCCAAAGCAGAGTCAGAGGCAGCCGAAATGACGAGGAAGATCCCGAGGAGCCAGCTCAAGAAAACGAGTAGTGTAGAGCCTTTTCCTTAAAGCAAAAGGATGTCGAGTAGTCGAGTAGTTACGTTAGTTAATGGTGTGTTAATGCTTGGTGTGTGACGTGAGTTGTGGAAGCCATGAGCAATTGTCCACAGCCTCGTCTTCAGATTGTCTTGCTTTGGTGTCTGAACCCACATGAAATAATATTGCATTTATTTTTGTGTGGGATATGGAACCTCAGAAAAGTATAACAAAGCTTCAACACTTCAAAGTACAAACAAGCGAAAGTAGTAAGATGATACGTAATACTTTAAATTAACATTTGGTTGATCATGCTAGATGGCAGAAAGAGGAAAATGTCGCGCTGCCAACCCCGCCAACAACAATGATGAGGCCTGCAACCCTCATCTTTCTGGAGGCCAGGACCGGGGTGGTCGCCGTGAAGGAGTTGATCCCCTCCACCAAATGCTGGAGAATCAAAATCAGCTCATCCAGAACTTGACACAAGTGGTGGCCAACTTGCATCAAGTTCCACCTCCACAAGCTGCACCACGCCAACCAAGGTTGAGTGAGTTTCTAGGAACTCAACCTCCAAGGTTTGCAAGTGCTGCTGAACCTCTGGAAGCAAATGATTGGCTATAGACCATTGAGAGCAAGATGAGGATCATACAGTGCCAAGGGTATGAGAGGGTGCTGTTTGCCTCTCATCAATTGCATGGACCTGCTGCTGATTGGTGGACCGCCTACGTGGCCGCCCATCATGACCCTGAGAACATCACTTGGGACGAGTTCAAGCGTAGCTTCCACAACCATTACATACCAAGGGGTGAACTCAAAAACAAGAGGAAGGAGTTCTTGGGACTACAGCAGGGAAACATGACGGTGAGGGAGTACCTCACTAAATTCACTCAACTTTCCCGTTATGCCCCACGGGACATAGAGACTGATGAGCAGAAACAGGATTGTTTCGTGGAAAGACTCACAGCAGAAATGCAGTGTGCAATGTCCTCCAATGAGTATGAAAGCTTCCAAAAGATGGTGGACAGAGCATTTGTGGTAGAAAGGAAGCTGAAGGACTTGGAAAAGGAGAACAAGAGGAAGGCCGGGTGGTCACATCAAGCCTCAGGAAGCAACACGCGCCCACGTCTGATGCAGCAACCCGCAGGGCAGACGAACCGTGCTGCGGTACCCTACTCAGCACCAAGAGGGTACAACCCGAACTTCAGGCCTCCGGCAGCACCAGCACCACCACAACGTCAGTTTGTACAGCAGCCTCGCCCCGCATATCCACCTCGACCAGCAGTACAAGGCCCTCCAAACCAACCCCAAGACAACAAAGGCCAGTCACCTAAGGTTGGGGTGCAATGTTTTAGCTGTGGTGAAGTGGGGCACTACACCCATAAGTGCCCAAAGAAGAAGCCCACGCAGCCACAACAGCGGAATGTAATGAGAGGACGGGTGAACCACGTCACTATGGAGGAAGCGCAAGAGGCACCCGACGTGGTAGTTGGTAAGTTTCCTGCCAATTTACACATTGCAACCCTGCTGTTTGATTCTGGTGCTACCCACTCGTTCATTGCTCAAGGGTTTGTTAAGAAGCATGATCTAGCAACAACACAAATGAACAATATGCTAGCAGTAAACTCTCCAGGTGGACAAAAAGGACAAGACAAGTGTGTCCCAAGGTGAATCTAGACATTAATGGGGTAGTGTTTACTGCTAACCTCATAGTGATAGATTCCCAAGGGATCGATATTATTTTGGGCATGGACTGGTTGACCAAACATAAGGGAATCATCCATTGTTCGACCAGAACGGTGGAACTAACGCACCCTAGTGGCACAAAAGTAAAGTTTATAACAATACAAGAGCCTAGGAGGGACGTTAAATTAAATCAAATTGAGGTGAAAGTGGAGGAGATCAGGACCATCAGGAAATATCTAGATGTTTTTCCGGAGGAGTTGCCAGGTATGCCTCCCGATCGTGAAGTGGAATTCGCAATTGAGCTAGTGCCTGGAACAGCCCCGATATACAAGAGACCTTATCGGATGGACTCCAAGCAGCTGGGAGAACTCAAGGATCATTTGAGAGGATTGACGGAGAAGG
The DNA here is from genome assembly GCA_030760725.1 of Neostapfia colusana. Classification (NCBI taxonomy): domain Eukaryota; kingdom Viridiplantae; phylum Streptophyta; class Magnoliopsida; order Poales; family Poaceae; genus Neostapfia; species Neostapfia colusana. The sequence continues at coordinate 35,524,338 of JASWHV010000003.1, forward strand.
GGTATATTCGCCCCAGTTCCTCACCATGGGGAACTCCGGTGATATTTGTGCCCAAAAAGGATGGAACCCAAAGGTTATGCGTGGATTACCGTGCCTTGAATGAAGTAACCATCAAGAACAAGTACCCATTACCCCGCATTGAAGACTTGTTTGATCAGTTGAGGGGAGCTTGTGTGTTCTCGAAAATTGATCTCAGGTCGGGATATCACCAACTCAAGATAAGGCAATCTGATATTCCCAAGACAGCTTTCGTATCTCGGTACGGACTGTATGAATACACTGTCATGCCCTTCGGGCTAACTAATGCCCCGGCGTACTTCATGTATCTCATGAACAAGGTATTCATGGAATATCTGGACAAATTTGTGGTGGTTTTCATAGATGACATTCTCGTCTTCTCTAAAGATGAAGAAGAATATGAAAAACATCTAAGGTTGGTGTTGCAAAGGCTGAGAGAACACCAACTATATGCCAAGTTGAGCAAATGTGAGTTTTGGCTGAAGAGAGTTCCCTTCTTAGGACATATAATCTCGAAGGGAGGAATCTCCGTGGATCCTGCCAAAATCGAGGATATACAGAAGTGGAAGACCCCTGAAAATGTCGGGGAAGTTCGAAGCTTCTTGCGATTGGCTGGATACTGTCGACGGTTTATTGAGGGATTTTCTAAAATCTTGAGACCCCTCACCAAACTGTTGGGGAAGGGAATCACATTCACATGGACGCCGCAATGCGAGACGAGTTTTCAGCAGTTAAAGGAAAGATTGACAACAGCCCCAGTGCTCGTTATGCCAGATATGCAGAAGAACATTACGGTGTACTGTGATGCCTCTGGAAACGGGTTGGGATGTGTTCTCATGCAAGAAGGGCATGTCGTGGCTTATCCATCCCGGCAGCTCCGGAAGCATGAGAAGAACTATCCTACACATGACCTAGAACTAGCCGCAGTGGTACACGCGTTGAAAATTTGGCGGCACTTCTTGATGGGGAAGAGGACAGAGATATATACGGATCATAAGAGTTTGAAGTACATTTTCACACAACCAGATCTCAACCTCAGACAAAGGAGATGGTTAGAGCTAATCAATAACTTTGATGTGGGCATCAACTATCATCCTGGGAAAGCAAACGTCGTGGCAGATGCTTTAAGTCGGAAGGTGCAGGTCAATAAGTTGAGCTTGAAGGACATGCCTGCAGAGTTGGAGGACGAGATTATAAGACTCAATCTATGCCTGGTAAATAGTGGTGAAGCCATCGCCATGGAAGTGGACTCCACACTAGAGCGAGACATACGCGAGGGTCAAAAGAATGACGAGAAGATACAAGATATCAGACAACTCATCAAGGAAAATAAAGCTCCTGGTTTTAGAGAGGATGAACAAGGAACGGTGTGGCACGGGAAAAGAATCTGTGTGCCAAAAGTAAAGGAGATCCGTGAATTGATTTTGAAGGAGGCTCATGATTCTGACTATTCCATTCATCCTGGGAGTACGAAGATGTACCAGGACCTCAAGAGCAGGTATTGGTGGTATGGCATGAAGCGAGATGTCACGGAACATGTTGCCCTATGTGACACATGTCAGTTGGTGAAAGCAGAACATCAACGACCCGTGGGATTATTGCAACCACTCAAACTGCCTGAATGGAAATGGGAAGAAATCGGTATGGATTTCATAGTGGGATTGCCTAGGACCCAATCCGGATATGATTCAATATGGGTCATCATCGACAGGCTAACCAAGGTAGCTCATTTCATTCCCGTGAAAGAAAGCTACAGCGGATCCAAATTGGCGGAGTTGTACATGTCAAGGACCGTGTGTTACCATAGGGTGCCAAAGAAGATAGTGTCGGATCGAGGGACATAGTTCACCTCAAGGTTCTGGCAGAAGTTGCATGAAACCATGGGAACCCATCTGAATTTCAGCTCTGCCTATCATCCCCAAACTGACGGGCAGACGGAAAGAACCAATCAGATTCTTGAAGATATGCTGAGGGCATGTGCACTCAAAAACAATCGGAGTTGGGATAAGAACTTACCATATGCGGAGTTTTCCTATAACAACAGCTATCAAGCTAGTATGAAGATGTCACCGTTTGAAGCCTTGTACGGGAGGAAGTGCAGAACTCCCCTATTTTGGAACCAAACAGGGAAAAGTAAAGTGTTTGGTCCAGAAGTACTCCATGAAACCGAGGCGAAGGTGAGGGAAATTCACAACAACTTGAGGATAGCACAGACACGCCAAAAGAGCTATGCCGATGTACGAAGAAGAGAGCTCGTTTTCAACGTGGGAGACTATGTCTATCTCAAGGTGTCCCCTATCCGAGGACTTCATCGGTTCAAGGTGAAAGGGAAGTTGTCACCTCGATACATCGGACCGTTTCAAGTTCTGGAGAGGAAAGGCGAAGTGGCGTATCAACTGGAATTACCTCGCCTATCGGATGTGCACGATGTATTCCATGTGTCACAACTCAAGAAATGCCTGAGGACGCCTGAAGAGGTGTTAGCCATGAATGAAGTGGACGTAGCTGAGTATTTGTCTTATGCCGAGCAACCATACAAGATTTTGGAGACAATGGAACGCCTCACCAGAAATAAAAGAATCCGGATGTGCAAGGTGCAGTGGAAGCATCACTCAGAAGAGGAAGCCACCTGGGAGCGAGAAGATGAGCTTAAGGCACGGTTTCCGGAATTGTTTTCTTAGAACCACCAATCTCGAGGACGAGATTTATTTTAAGGGGGGTAGAGCTGTGACACCCCAAAATCATGTTAAGAGGGGAATTTAAAATTTTTTGGACGTGTTGCATGTTTTGCAACAATTTAAATTCAAACTGGAATTCAATTTAAACTCAAAACAGAAAAGAAATAGAAAAAGAAAAAGGAAAACAGAAAAAAACCGGCCAGTGGGCCGAAACCCACCAGCCGGCCCACCCTGCCCCCGCGCCAGCCCGCAGCCGCGCTCCCGCGCTCTCTCTCTCAGACAGGTGGGACCCACCTGTCATCCCTAACCCCGATCGTCTGAAACTCGGACTGTTCACTCGCGCGCGCGATCGCAACCGACTGGATTTCCGGCCGAATTCTGGTTCCGGAGGACTCCCACTCGATCTAAACAAACCCACCGCCCTCCCCCGTCTATAAAAACCCCGGCCTCGTTCTGTTTTTCCCACGCGATCCGCCGTTTTTACTCCGGTGAGAACCCGAGCCCCTCCGGTGAATTCTGGCCGATCTACGCTCGGAAATTCGGATCTAACTCGCTGGTCTTGATCCACCGCCTCCGGGGAACCTCGCAGGTGCAGAAAACTCAGTGGTTCGCGGTTCAAACACAGCGCTGACGAGCCTCGCCGTGAATTCACCTCGGACATCGTCGCCGACCGCCTTCCAGGACCTCCGAGCTCAAGAAAACTCACGAGGTGAGATCCCCGACCTCCCCTCCACCGATCTATGCCATAAAATCACAGTTTTAGAAAGAATTGACGAAGATCCGAAACTCTCCGGTGAGATCGCCGCTTCCCGCCGCCGTGCGCCGCCGGACAGCGCTGCCCGCGCTCGATCAGAGCGACGTGGCCGCTTGTGCGCCGTCTATTTTAAATCGCACGGTAGAATTTAAATCCCCGCGTACCGGTTCGACGTTATAATCTCAGCCGTCTGTTTTAAATCGGACGGTCCACGTCAGCCCCACGTTATAAAGACTGGAATTCTTACGTGCTACTCCCTGGGGTTCTCGAGAAATAAGAGCTAGCCCCGGAAACTTCTGATCTAGCCCCTGGAACTTCAGAAAATCATGTAAATTCATTTAAAAATCAGTTTTAGCCCCTGGACTTAATAAAAATTAGGAAAAACTCCTCTGTTATGAGTAGATAGACCCCTGAAAATTGTTAAAATAATATTATAGACCCTGTAGTGGGGTGAGTTTACCTTTTTAACCCTGTTTGATATTTAATTTAGGAAATTGAATAGGTGGCTAGTATTTAAAATTTAAAAAGTGGGACAAACATATTGTCAAAATTTAATTAAAAACTTTCTCAGTACTTAGAAAACTTTGGAGTGAGATAAAAATATATTTTGGACTGAAATGAATCTGTTTAATTTATTATTCACATTTATTAGTTTTAGGGACACATTTTTAAGTAAAGAATAGTTCTGAAAATAAGAAAAATAAATGTAAAATAGTTTACATCAGAGGAAAAGGTCAAAAATATATTATTAAATATTTTAGATCAGAACCTATTCTGTTTAGATGATGTGTCTTGTTATTTTCATAATAAAGTTCACATTTAGGCATAGGAAATAAATCTGAAAATATAGCAACTAGTAAATGATAAATGAAGTTTCTAAAATCCAAAGAATTCAGTTTAGGGTTGGTAGAAATTCTGAAGACACATATGGAGTAGGAAAGTACCTTTCATGCATACTTGGTAGCTAAAAGGTGTAGTAATTAAATATAAGGAATTTATTTAAATTGGAAACTTATATGTATAGTATGTAAGCATAATGTGAATACAAAAGTAGGAATCATATACACATGATTAAAAGTGCATGTAAGCCACAAATCAACACACATAGAGTAACCACAACACATATAATTGTGAATGACTTTCATAAATATGAATGTGTGGTTTGTATGAAGTGGAAGTGTGAACTATGTCTTATGGATTGTTGTTTTTCTTTTGCTATGTGTGATGGTATGATGTAGAACCTGCTCCAGAGCAAGTTTTTCCTTTCCAAGAGCAGGACTACCCATTTCAAGAGCAGCAGGAAGGAGGCAAGTGTCCTTGACCACTTTGATCCTATACTAGGATGTTTAGATAGAAATATTGCATTGTCAAGTTAAATATGAAACCCATGCTAGGAAGTTTCCCTAGAATTGCATTACCTTGTTCCCTTGAAGCTTGGGTTGGGATTTATGTTATTATGTCATTTATTATTATGCATATGCTTAGCCATGCTTAGAATGGAATATTTGGGATATGAGATCATCAGTTTATTTTACCATACTCTTGAATGAGATATTGTGAGTAATGTAGAGGTAGGGATCAAGGCAAGTTAGATGTTTTGGTTGTGTGCTGGGTGCACGAAACTCGGGTTTGTGTTTAGTACTTGCCTGAATCCTAAGGACCCGTTCATGGAGCATGTAACCTGGCTTACCGTGCCAACCACATGCTGAGATGGGGCAGCTTGGCCAATTAATTAGGTGTATCCCCGGTGTAGTATGGGTGTGTTGGATGGTGCGGGGAGTAGGTGTCAGCTGGACTACTATATGAACCGCAAGGCTCAAGAGGGGGCCACTGCAGCGGGGTTGGAGCCTCTTGTATGCTGTTAGGGGTGAAACCTCAGTGGGCCCACACTCGTCGGGAATCCCTTTGTAAAGGCTTCGTAGTGATCCCCTGGCTACACACCTGGGAAGTGTGAATGTGGTTCGTAGCCACTGGCATAATGGAGGTTCTTTTAGTCCACCCAGCGACGGGGGATGAAATCACTACATGTGGGTACAGTGGTACAAACTCTGCAGAGTCAAAACTGTCATGACAGCCGTGCTCACGGTCAAGAGCGGCTTGGACTTATTCATGATTAAAGGATTGATGGTTTTGGAAGTTGTGGATGTTAAGCGGGGAGCTTAACATTGGGAATGTTGTTATGGTTATTTGATTATGATGATGGGATGGGAGATTGGGACCATTTCACCTGTGTAGTAATGTAGGTGCTTAATAAGCTAGGGTAATAGGTATTAATGGCATAGTGCTTTAACCATGAGTTCAACCTCCCCTTGTTCTAGCCATGCATGACATAACTTTCCCACACTTGCTGAGTACCATCGGTACTCAACCTTGCATATTTGTTGGTTTATATTGCTGCTCAGGTCAAGATAATGAGGTGGTGTATAATGACCAAGACTTTGGACCCGAAGAAGGTTTCTAGGTTCATGGAGACCACCGGGCAACGCCTGTGACGCAGCTCTCAAGAATAATATTCCGCTGCTAGTTTATTTACTTGTGATGAACTTATTATTGTCCATCGAGACATTTGCTATGTAAGACTTATTTATATTCGACACCTGGCTTGTAATAAATGATGCTTCACTATTTGTAATCACATGTATGAGAAAATGATCCTGGTATACATGTGATATTCACTTGGTTGTTCTTCGGAAAAACCGGGTGTGACACCATGCTAGGAAGTTTCCCTAGAATTGCATTACCTTGTTTCCCTAGTAGCTTGGGTTGGGATTTATTTTATCATGACATTTATTTATATGCTTATGCTTAGCCATGCGTAGAATGGAATAATTGGGATATGAGATCATCAATTTTATTTACCTTACTCTTGAATGAGACATTATTAGTTATGTAGAGGTAGGGATCGAGGCAAGTTGGATGATTTGGTTGGTGCTAGGTGCACGAGACTCGGGTTTATGTTTAGTATTTGCCTGGATCCTAAGGACCGGTTCATGAAGCATGTAACCTGGCTTTACCGTGCCAACCACATGCTGAGATGGGGCAGCTTGGCCAATTAATTAGGTGTATCCCCGGCGTAGTATGGGTGTGTTGGATGGTGCGGGGAGTAGGTGTCAGCTGGACTACTATATTAACCGCAAGGCTCAAGAGGGGGCCACTGCAGCGGGGTTGGAGCCTCTTGTATGCTGTTAGGGGTGAAACCTCAGTGGGCCCACACTCGTCGGGAATCCCTTTGTAAAGGCTTCGTAGTGATCTCCTGGCTACACACCTGGGAAGTGTGAATGTGGTTCACGGCCACCGGCATAATGGATATTCTTTTAGTCCACTCGGCAATGGGGGATGAAATCACTACATGTGGGTACAGTGGTGCAAACTCTGCAGAGTCAAAACTGTCATGACAACCGTGCTCACGGTCAAGAGCGGCTTGGACTTATTGATGATTAGAGGATGATGAATTTGGAAGTTGAGGATGTTAAGCGGGAAGCTTAACATTGGAAATGAGACTATGCTTACATGATATTGATGATGGGTTGAGGGATTGGGACCATTTCACCTGTGTAGTAATGTAGGTGCTTAATTAAGCTAAGGTGATAGGTATTAATTGCGTAGTGCTTTAACCATGAGTTCAACCTTCCCTTGCTCTAGCCATGCAAGACATAACTTTCCCACACTTGCTGAGTACCAACGGTACTCAAACTTGCATATTTGTTGGTTTAAATTGCTGCTCAGGTCAAGGGGATGATGTGGTGTTCAATGACCAAGACTTGGGACCCGAGGAAGGATTCTAGGTTCACGGAGTCCCCCGGGCAACACCTGTGACGGAGCCCACAAGATTTATATTCCGCTGCTGCTTTATTTACATGTCATGACCTATTTATCGTCCATCGAGACGTAATGCTATGTAAGACTTATTTATATTTGACACCTGGCTTGTAATAAATGATGCTTCACTATTTGTCATCACATGTATGAGAAAATGATCCTGGCATACATGTGATATTCACTCGGTTGATCTTCGGAGAAACCGGGTGTGACAGAAGTGCTATCAGAGCCAAGGTTGCCCGTAGGAACGTGGACCTAGGTAGAAATGGACGTATTTAAGGACCCTATTTTCTTAAAAACTATTTTACAAAAGCATGGGTTGAAGGTGTTATTTAATGGGGTCACTTTAATCATCTCACCCCAAATTTTATTCAAAATACAATTTTTGTTTAACTCTTGTCTAACTTAATTTTAAATGTTTTATGTTTTTGATGGTTCGCATGATCCGCACCGCTCGCAAGTCCACCGGAGGGAGAGTTCCTGTAGGTGCCCTTGCCCTGAGAGAGGAGAACCGTCCGGTAACGTACCACTCCTACGGGTTGGCAATAGGAGGCTTGTTGCGCCGTCTTCGGCGTATGCTCCAAGCCGCCGGCAATACGGGCAAGCTAACCATACACTACAGCTCCACCCGTACCATCTGTGAGAAGCGGGAAGAATGGAGTTCAGAAATGAGGATTATCCATGAAAATCAGCTGCTCAAGATCCACCGCTCTCCAGCTTGTCGAGCGACACAGGTCGATGCCGAGAAGGATGTCACGTGGGAGGCCATCACCTGCCAGAGTTACATCTACCGTCGCCACCTGGATAGGACTGAGTACATGTATGTCCTCCAGCGTGAGAGTGGTACCGCGGAGTACAAGTACCCGCCAGTACAGCAGGGGACTTCCCATGAACACATGGACCTGTGCTTGGAGGATGCTGCTATGCTCAGCACTCGACTGCAGGAGTGTTAGCAGGAGCTTTAGGATGTTCGTGACACCCTGAAGGAGACTGAGGCATTACTTCGCGCCAGCTTGAGGGCGAGAGAAAGAGGAGATGGGAATGAACTGTGCGTCACCGTGAATGACACATGGACTCGTGACTCCCCAGACCGCTAGGCGAGCAGGCGTCGCCGCACTTCTCCACCAGCAGCTTCCCCACCCAAACCGGAGTCAGAGGGCAGCCGCAATAATGAGGAAGACCCCGAGGAGCCAGCTCAGTGGTACGAGTCGTGTAGAGTCCTTTCCCTTAGTTCAACAGGTTACCGAGTAGTCGAGTCAATACCTTAGTTAATGGTGTGTTAATGTTTGGTGTGTGACGTGAGTTGTGGAAGCCATGGGCATTTGTCCACATCCTCGTCTTTAGGATGTTTTGCTTTGATGTGTGAACCCCTACGAATTAAGAGTGCATTTATTTTCACGTGAGACGTGAAGCCCTCAAAAAGTGTTAATATAATAAGGCCTCAAAAGTTTAAGTTTAAACAAGCAAATTCGGGAAGTTAATGCATAATGCTCTAAATTAACATTTTGTTGATCATGATAGATGGCCGGAAGAGGAAAGGGTCGTGGTGCCAACCCCACCAACAACAACGATGAGGCCGGCAACCCTCATCTTTCTGGAGGACAAGACAGGGGTGGTCGCTGTGAAGGAGCTGATCCCATCCACCAAATGCTTGAAAATCAGAATCAGCTCATCCAGAGCCTAACTCAAGTGGTGGCCAACTTGCACCAAGCTCCACCCCCACAAGCTGCACCACGCCAACCAAGGTTGAGTGAGTTTCTTGGGACTCAACCTCCAAAGTTTGCAAGTGCTGCTGAACCTCTGGAGGCAGATGACTGGCTAAAGACCATCGAGAGCAAGATGAGGATTATACAATGCCAAGGGTATGAGAGGGTGCTGTTTGCCTCTCACCAATTGCATGGACCCGCTGCTGATTGGTGGACCGCCTACGTGGCAGCCCACCATGACCCTGAGAACATTACTTGGGAAGAGTTCAAGCGCAGTTTCCGCAACCATTACATACCAAGGGGTGAACTCAAAAACAAGAGGAAGGAGTTCTTGGGACTGCAGCAAGGAAACATGACTATGAGGGAATACCTCACTAAGTTCACCCAACTATCCCGTTATGCACCACGGGACATCGAAACTGATGAGCAGAAACAGGACTGCTTTGTGGAAGGACTTACTGCGGAGATGCAATGTGCAATGTCCTCCAACGATTATGAAAGCTTCCAAAAGATGGTAGACAGAGCATTTGTTGTGGAGAGGAAGCTGAAGGCTTTGGAAAATGAAAACAAGAGGAAGGCGGGATGGTCACACCAAGCCTCGGGCAGCAACACACGCACACGACTGATGCAGCCACCCGCAGGGCAGACCAGCCGTGCTGTGGTACCCTACTCAGCACCGAGAGGGTACAAACCGAATTTCAGGCCTCCGTCAGCACCAGCACAGCCACAACATCAGTTTGTACAGCAGCCTCGCCCCACATATCAACCTCGACCAGTAGTACAAGGACCCCCGAACCAACCCCAAGAAAATAAAGGCCAGGCACCTAAGGTTGGGGTGCAATGCTTCAACTATGGTGAAGTGGGGCACTACGCCCATAAGTGCCCAAAGAAGAAGCCCATGCAGCCACAACAGCAGAATGTGATGCGAGGACGGGTGAACCACGTGACCATGGAGGAAGCGCAAGAGGCACCTGACGTGGTGATTGGTAAGTTTCCTGCCAATTTACACATTGCAACCCTGTTGTTTGATTCTAGTGCTACCCACTCGTTCATTGCTCAAGGGTTTGTTAAGAAGCATGATCTAGCAACAACTCAAATGGACCATATGCTAGCAGTAAACTCTCCAGGGAGAGAAATAAGGACAAGACAAGTGTGTCCCAACGTGAATTTAGACATTAATAGGGTAGTATTTACTGCCAACCTCATAGTGATAGATTCACAAGGAATAGATATTATTTTGGGTATGGATTGGTTGACCAAACATAAAGGAATCATCCATTGTTCGACAAGAACGGTGGAACTAACTCACCCTAGTGGCACAAGAGTAAAGTTCATAACCATACAAGAGCCTAGGAGGGTCATTAAACTCAATCAAGTTGAGGTGGAAGTGGAGGAGATCAGGATCATCAGGGAATATCCAGATGTTTTTCCGGAGGAGTTGCCAGGTATGCCCCCCGATCGTGAAGTGGAATTCGCGATTGAGCTAGTGCCTGGAACAGCTCCGATATACAAGAGACCCTATCGGATGGACTCCAAACATATTGGAGAACTCAAGGAACATTTGAGAGAATTGACAAAGAAGGGGTACATTCGTCCTAGTTCCTCACCATGGGAAGCTCCAGTGATATTTGTGCCTGTAAAAGTCCCAAAACTTGTGAATAGAGAACTTGAGCTATGACTAAAGTTGAGTTTGAATACAAGAAATGGGACTTACAAAAACTTTTGTGTTACTCATGAAAGTGTTGGCATGTGCAATAAAACTCTAAATTCAGTTTGAACTAAGAGGGTCACTTCCAAAAAGAGGAGGGCCATCTCCAAAAAGGAAAATTCAAACTGTTGTTTGAAAAACTGTATTTGCAATATCCAACTCAAAGACCAGAGGGCATATTTGAATTCCTCAAGTTCAAGTTGTGAAGGAGGCGAATTTTGAGCAAATTTGGAGGTGCCTTGATATAATTATCCAAGGGACTTGTAAATTTCATCTAAATTTGAATTCAAATTTGAAACTGAGACAAAACAGGTCAAATTGACAAATGACTTTGGAATTTGAGTTCCTCAGAATTGAATTTGTAAAGTGCCAAGAATTTTGGATATATTTGGGAAAGGAGCTGTGGGTCCCAATGGTCATAGAGTGAGGAGAATAACTTACTGCCTAAGTCACTTATCTGTTGACTCGATCACCACGGGGTCTGCACCGAACGTCGCCGAGGGCGCTACCGCCAGCTCCTGCTCGAGCTGCCCCCCCACGCGAGGGCGCCAGAGGCGGTTCACCCGGCGTTTATCCTCCCCACCGAGGCAAACACGAAGTTTTCCACTCGTGCTCGCGGGTTCTTCTGCTTCCGCGCCTGAAAAACAGCCGCCGGCGACACCTCTGTTTCCCTCAGTTGCCCACCAGCTCGCGTCCTCTTCTGCTCGAGCCGTCCACACGAAAAGGGAGCACAATCGAGTGTACATGATCCTCCACAGCTAGGCCCCGTCGTTCCTGGCTCGTGGGGCATCCAAATCAACGATCAACGTGAGGTACTAACGCTCACCGGTGAAAGGGCAACTCGGGTCACAGTGGGCAGCTCATACCTAGGCTTTTTACGGCTGAGCTAGCACTCTCCGAGACGCGCCGGGACGTCACGCTACTCTCCCCCGAGTTTCAGCCCGATCCGTGCAACGTAGCTCGGGAATTTCCGGTTTTCCTCTCGGACGTGGAAAACCAACCCGCGGGTAAGAATTTCAGAAATCGACGCTTAATTTTCGGTTAAAGTTGTTCATTTTGCGCACGCAGGAGCTAGAGAGGATAGGGGAACCTTTTTCCTTCACAACTATAGCTTAGCAGTGAGTAGGGGCAGCTAATTTTGAGTTCGTCCGTCGGCGGCCATGGCGGGAACGCGCGGGCGCACTGTGACGACCGGTTTGCCGCCGTTTCTGAGCCAGGTTGAGGCCGAGCCAAGCTTGCCTGACCTCCACTGATGCTTTAGAGCGGATCCGCCGAACGTTTGGCGGGATAGGGTGCTCGGGCCACGGCGCCGAAGCTGTACCGATGGGCGCGCACTTCGCCGACCGGTTTCCGGTCGCCGGCAGCCCGAATGCACCACACCGGTGGATTCCTCATGGCTGAAAACCCCCTGGCGGCAAGTACCGAGCCGAGAGACGGTCGGGAACCCGACTCCGGCAAGCTCCGACGAGTCTCCGGCGAGGGGGCGGCGCGGGAAAAAGAGAACGGCCCGAGGTTGAAGACGATCGGCCAGTCCCACCTGTCAGTGGCGATATTTTAAATCTTCGATCCGCTGCGGCCCCGGGATCCAGTGTGGTGGCGCGGGAAGGGTCCTGTGGCCCCGTGTGGCGTGATTCCGGTGGCTGACACGTGTAGGGTGGACCCACAGGCAGAGTTTGAACTTTTCCCGAATTAATTTGAATTCCAGATTTGGATCAAACTTTGGATCTGCATAACTTTTGCTAGGGAGCTCTAAAATTAGTGATTCAAATTGGGTTGGATTCAGGTTGAAAAGAAATATCCAAATATGCAACTCAATTTGCATGAAAACCAATATAAAATTCTGGAGAATTCTTTAAAGCTTTCCAGCAAAAGAATTTTAGAGGGAGTTTGGTTCATCCAAAAATCCCCAAATTTTGTCAGAATATTATTTAGGATATTAGGAGACTCCTGCAAAAGTGTCAGCTCAATTGGAGTTGATTTAATTAGAGTAATTCTGATTCCAAGTTTCTGTATTCAAATGAATACAGAAACATTTTCAGGAAATTTCCAAAACTTGGAAATTCAGTTCTGGCCATTCCTTAGCTCCAAAAATCCTAGGACAATTCAGGCATACTCTCTGAACTATGCTTGAAATTGTAGTTCACTTGAGTTTGCATGAAAGTGCAAATTTATTCAGAATTGATTCCTGTTTGGCTAAATGCTTAGGGAATTGTTTAGGGTGATCTACTTAGTGAATTATTCTGAATTTTGGTCCAAAGGACTTTCTTGTGACAAGGAACTCACAAGAAAATTTCTAGCTCCATTGGAGCCCTGGATCATTCTTTCCTGTTCAACCTCATTAGGTGATCACCACCCAAGTGATGAACCTCACTTCTCACTTGATGATAGTGCTTAGACACACACCCAAACCACCACCCCCAGTGTCATTTTAAATTCTTAAACAGAGTTCCAGTTTTAAAACTTGTCTTTAGCACTTCTTAGCAAAAGTTTTATAATTAAACATGTATACATATTCATAACGTGTAGTGGTTAAACGTGGATAAGTAAAGATTTGATCAAGAAGCAAGAAGGCAAGGATTAAGCTTCAAGTCAGCATCAGCAACTAACTTCAAACTTATCTGACTCTAGTCACCTGCAAAACTAAGGCAAGCCCCGGTTTGCATTTAAGTTTTTTTTTAAAAGTTTTCCGTTGTTCACTACTATTGGTCTTAGTTTGTATGTGCATTAGGTCCAGGTTGTTTTATACCCCACTTGCATAACCAAAAATGAACCCTGAGGTCAAGGTTAGAATGGTGTCATCGTTGTAGAATAAGGCCATGCTAAATAGATTAGGGCATCCGGTAGAAGACGAGTAGTTGGAATCTACTCGCGAGCTATAGATGGGACTACCTGGGTGTAGATGGAAAAAGAGGGCAAACTAAAGTTTACATTTCTAAAGTTGAGACCGGGCAGAGGGGTTAGACAGCGACCAGACGAGGTCTTGGTCGAGTAGCTCTGCCCGTGTCGGTCAAGGACCGAAGCGTATGCGGCCCTGGGAGCAAGTATTGAGTTGTGTACCGGATGCTTACTGATATATGGGAACCAGGAAACCGATGTACCTGGTTCACTGGAATGTAGAGGCATACCACATCGTCTCGTTAGACCTATGAGCCCGAGACAGCGTGACCGGTTCTACAGTTTAGTGGCCTGAGAAAGGTTGCCACATACGATGTAATGAAGGACGCCAGAGTTGGGTCTTCAGAGGCAGGCGTATGTGTCGAGTTATCCGGGTAGTGTTTGATTCGAATCACCGTCCCTCGCGGTTATGAGTACCGCTTGCTCACTGCGCTGTGACATAGTAATCAAGTTGTGTGGAAATGGTTTGCAAAGCTTTAAATGCTGTTATGATAATTGTAAATTGCATGAAAACCATGTTTGAAGTAGAGATAGAGCAAACTAAAGTTAATTTTCTACCTTGGGACAAGTAACATTGGAATGAAGCGTTTTTTTTTTGATTGTGGAGTTCCAATGTTGCTGGGCGCAAGGTCACTACTATTAGGGCTAAAATCTTAAAGTTAAGGATGAACTCGCAGGCGAGTCTTTTCGCAAAGGACAGGCTTAGGTCTTAGGTTACTTTCATATAGAGTTCCATGCTTTAGGAGAGACGGTTAAGTCTTGCTGAGCCTTTGTGCTCACTCTTGCTATATAAGTGGTTTTGCAGGTAAACCTCGAAGCTATAAAGAAGGTTGTCCGGTGAGACTGGGAAACTTCCGAGTCATGTCACACTTGGGGAACCTAGCCGCTGCCATGTCTTCATGTTGCTAGCGAGAGGAGTCCGCGGGCTGGATCTCTTCTCGAGTGCTTCTTAGATATTCATCGCGAGCTGTTTATAGACTTCCACTGTAGCTATTTTGTGTAAATTATTTACAAAGAATAATTGTAAGCTTCCGCTTTTGATGTATGTAATACTGTGTTCCTTATATGTGTGCTGTTGGGTGTCGCATAACACGGCACCACCCAATACGATTCCTCGAGCGAGGCGGCACGACCCTGTGATCGGGTTCGGGCCCCCTCAAAGTGGTATCAGAGCCGCATTGGTAATAGCACACGGAGTAAGGATCGTATTACGACAAAACTTAGGATACGGTGAGGAAACGATATTAGGCCCACATAAGGACTATAGTAGTGTAGTTACTTAAAGTGGCAAGACTAACATATGTTTTTCAATTCTGAACTTTCATTATGTAACGACGCACCTACGCTCAGGTAAGAATGGTAAGGAACGCCACCAAAAGCGATTCAATTTCGGTTAACTCCCCTGACGAGGAAAGTGGTTCAGGGATAGGTCTCACAGCTTTGTGTGAGACGTCAATATGAAACTCTTGAACTCTTAATGTTCCTGAGTTCATATGAAACGCTGATCCCTAGCGTGCATTAAGCAAGTAAGTGGAGACCCCATCGTGTGGTCAGTAACACGATAGTGTGTTCGTCTGGAAATAGCCCAGTAGGACATACGCAGCGCTTGCCATCGGCGTGCCCTGCAGGGCAGTAGGTGGTATCCGTTGGGTTGATAACATTCCCAACCGTGACGACCCGTTCATGACATACTCGGGTTCTCCGTCGTGTGGTGTTGAAACACGATCACGTACCTTGAGACGTGACTTAACTCAAGGACGGCCATATGACAATGATACGTGTGTTTGTATTTACTTTCAATTATAGAACTGCCTGAAATGAAACAACCTTTGAGTGCATTACTATTGAGTGATTTTCTGCAGGTACTAACCCCGTACATATCCCGTGTAGTACACGTGTGCGAGAGACCGTCTTAGTGCCACTGATAAAACGGATATGCCGGTATAATCCGGTTTAGGATTTTCTTTGGTGAGGCTACGTAGTACCGACATGATTCTTACGGTGCATCGACACCGTACTACACTTAAACACTTAATAACCTCTTCCCTATGAAGAAATGATTAATGAACTAACTTTCAACTAAAAATGGAAGTTTGAAACAAGTAGTATCTACTGAACTCTTATTTTGAGCTAAGATTCAAATGAGAGTATAACTAGGTATCAAAGTTTTCAAAAACAGAGTGCTCTGTTTTTGGCAGAAATTCTTGCTGGACTTTAACGGAGCATAACTCTGAGTAACTTTAACCAATTAAGGTGTATGATACAGTTCTGGAAAGATTTTCAAGTGCTCTACAGATTCTTTGTAGACCTCCAGAGCAAAATCACAATTTAAGTTGGTGAAAAGTCCAGTTGAAGGCAAACTGTTCAGAACCAGGACAGTAGCAAAAACCTCTCTGGACCTTTCTGTTTTTAAGCCATAACTTCCTGTAGAAAAATCCTTAAGGGGCACATAAGTACTTGTTGGAAAGATACTGAAGTTTATTACAACTTTGGTATTGAACTCAAGTCAAGAATCTGTAGATAACTTGAGTAAAATTTGGAGTTTGTGTTAGCTGGTCAGGGTAGTCCCGCTGATTAGCTTAGCGTACATAAGATTGGTTTAAACATGAATGTGGTTATGCTTTCATAAAGTTCATGACATGTTCATGTTTTACTTATCTTTACTTACTACTGAGATAGAATTTTGATTGACTCAAAATTTTGTTTCGTGCAGTATGGTACGCACACGTTCTCAAATGGAGCTTGGAGGTTCAAGTCGAGGTGGGAATGACTCGACTTCATCACAAGAGCCATCGCCAACCGGATTGGCTGAAATTATGGCGAAGATGAATGAAACCCTCCAAACCCTAGTTCAGCAAGGCATAAATCGAGAAGCTCAACGTCACATGCCAACCCAGAGCACGTACCTAGATTTCTTGGCGACACAACCGCCGGTATTCTCTGAGGCGGCTGACCATTGTGAAGCAAATCACTGGTTACGTGTCATTGAGTTCAAGCTTGGGTTGATCCGGTGTGATGAATTCTCGGAGACTCTATATGCCGCTCAGCAGCTTCACGGCTTTGCTGGAGCATGGTGGGCAGACTACCTTGCTGTCCAACCAGCAGGGCATCGTGTCACATGGGCGGAGTTCCAATCTGCATTTCGTGCTCGTTTCATCCCTGCGGGCATAATGCAAACCAGTCTGGATGAGTTCTGTAGTCTGAAGCAAGGGGACATGAGTGTTATTGAGTATGCGAAGGAATTCAATCGCTTAGCTCAATATGTCCCTGACTATGTGAAATCACCATCCATGAGGGGTTATCATTTTTATCGAGGGCTGACCGCTAGGCTGCGATGTGAATTGGCTCAAGTCAGCCAAGAAGATTTTGATGAGTTTGTGAGCTGTGCTATCACTCAGGAATATTATTCCAATCTCTACCTCAAAGAGAAGAGGGAGAGGGACTCATCACAGGATGAAGACAATCATCTACCTCAGAAGTATCGGTTGGTAATCCGTTCACCTTCCGGTCGAGAGATTCCACAAGAGGTGCAATCATTCTGGGAGTGTGACGACTCTTCTACTCCACAGAGGTCTTCTTCACCTCCACCGCAGCAGCAACTTATTTCTTATGCACCTCAGTATCAACAAGGTGCACCAGAATGATCTTTCCCTCAAGAGGTTGAAGATGATCAAGGTGATCTCTTAGCTGAACCAAGCGCTGTCCCACTTCATTTTGACAATGAGCCCAATGTCAATGAAGCAACTGAACCGAACCGCAACAACGTGTCTGCGGGTCCAGTTCCAAAAAGTGATCTTGGGCAGCCCAGAAAGGCTATGTCAAAAGTGGGGACAGTCAATTATGTGTCAGTCGATGATCTGCCAAAGGGAGGACCTGTTCTTGCCGGCAGGTTCACCTTAAATGACAAGCCGGTTGTCATTTTATTCGACTCTGGTGCAACACATAACTTCATTAGCCGGGCAACAGTAATCCGGGACCAGATATCCACCACTATCACCAAAGGTTCATACCTTATTCATTCGCCAGGTGGAGACATATCCACTAATGAAGTCATTTCACGAGCACCACTTTGTTTGGGTGGAAATATTTATCCTACCACCCTCATCATTCTCGAAGACCAAGGAATCAATGCCATATTGGAATATCATGGTTGACCTTCCATAAGGCTGTTCTGGACATCGAGAATAGGAGCGTTCACTTGGACTCTCCACTTCACGGACGTCAAACATTGTATCTCGGCGAAGCGGGTTCCAGAGACCCGGAAGTATGCAATGCCGAGGCTTGCAAGTTAGAAGACATTCCGGTAGTCCGTGAATATCCGGACGTGTTTCCCAAAGATCTTCCAGGTCTACCACCTGAGCGCGAGGTGGAATTCAAAATAGAGTTGATACCGGGAACCACGCCGATCTCTCGGAGACCATACAAAATGGCTCCGAATGAATTAGCGGAATTGAAGGAGAAACTCGAAGATCTGATGGACAAGGGGTTTATTCGTCCAAGTTCATCACCATGGGGTTGCTCAGCCTTATTCATGAAGAAGAAGGATGAGACGCTGAGGCTATGCGTCGATTATCGTCCTTTGAATGCTGTGACCATAAAGAACAAGTATCCACTACCAAGAATTGATATCCTCTTCGATCAGCTAGTGGGTGCTAAAGTCTTCTCTAAGATGGACTTAAGGTCGGGATATCATCAAATCAAGATTCAAGCGGAAGATGTCCCGAAAACAGCATTCTCGACAAGATATGGGCTCTATGAATATCTTGTCATGTCATTTGGGTTGACCAATGCTCCGGCTCACTTTATGTATCTTATGAACTCGGTGTTCATGCCGGAGCTAGATCAGTTCGTCGTGGTATTCATCGACGACATCTTGGTCTATTCCAAATCTGAAGAGGAACATGCTAAACATTTGCATATTGTGCTCCAACGACTGAGAGATCACAAACTCTATGCAAAGTTTAGTAAATGTGAATTCTGGATCAACCAAGTGCCATTTCATGGAGACATTATTTCAGCAGAAGGCATTGCTGTTGATCCCAGCAAGATTGAGCAAGTGCTGAAGTGGAAGTCTCCAACATCAGTCCATGAAGTTCGTAGCTTCTTGGGTTTGGCGGGATATTATCGGAGGTTCATCCCGAGCTTCTCAAAAATCTCCAAACCTATGACTGAGCTACTGAAAAAGGGCATCAAGTATGATTGGAGCAAGCCATGTGAGGAAGCTTTTCAAGCGTTGGTGAAACACCTCACAACAGCCCCGGTTCTAGCGCAACCGGATACAACCAAGCCGTTTGATGTTTATTGTGATGCATCCGGCGTCGGGCTTGGTTGGGTACTCATGCAAGGCGGACACGTGGTCGCATGTGGATCACGGCAATTACGGAATCATGAACAACATTATCCAACTCATGATCTCGAGCTTGCTGCCGTGGTGCTAGCTTTAAAGATGTGGAGACATTACCTATTGGGAAATCTGGTTCATTTCTACACCGACCACAAAAGTTTGAAGTAGAGTTGAATATGCGGCAACGGCGATGGTTGGAGCTGATCATGGACTATGAGATTGAAATTCATTATCGTCCGGGCAAGGCAAATGTGGTTGCCGATGCACTCAGCCGGAAGTCTCATATTCATAACCTGACCATTACGCTGATGGAAGAGGAAGAACCAAGTCTTTACTTGGTTCCATATGGAGCTCTGCATAACCTAGCCCTCATACCCACAATAAAAGAGGAGGTTATAACAGCTCAAAAGAAAGACAAGGACATGACTCATATCAGAAGGAGATTGAAGAACGGGGAAATGAAATGTTTCCGGTTAGATGATGAAGACACTCTATGGTTGAAGGACCGGATAGTCGTACCCCTTGATATGAGGCTGCGGAAGAAAATTTTGGATGAGGCTCACTTATCCAAAATTTCTATTCATCCGGGCAGCAACAAGATGTACCAAGAATTGAGGACTAAATTTTGGTGGACCCGGATGAAGAGAGAAGTTGCTAAATACGTATCAGAATGTGATACGTGTCGAAGAGTTAAGGCCGACCATGTAAAGAAGTCGGGCCTGCTGCAACCGCTACAAATACCGGCATGGAAGTGGGAAGACTTGAGTATGGATTTCATCGTTGGATTGCCGATGACCTCCCACCACCATGACTCGATTTGGATAATCGTTGATCGATTGACCAAATCGGCACGTTTCATTCCGGTGCATACCAACTACAGCGCCAAGCAGTATGCGGAGTTATACATAGCACGAATCTTATGCCTGCACGGAGTTCCCCGTACCATTGTCTCCGACAGAGGATCGCTGCTCGTATCCCGTTTCTGGGAACAGCTACACACATCCTTGGGAAGTAAATTGATTCGAAGCTCCGCGTATCACCCTCAAACCGATGGACAAACTGAGAGGGTGAATCAAATACTTGAAGATATGCTGAGAGCATGTGTCATCCACCACGGTAAGAGCTGGGATGATCACTTACCTTTGGCGGAGTTCTCATATAACAACGGGTATCAATCAAGTATCAAAATGGCGCCTTATGAAGCTCTCTACGGCCGGAAGTGCCGCACACCCTTGAACTGGTGTGAATCCGGCGAGAGGGTAACTTACGGGATTGATCTCGTAAACGAAACAGAAGAGCGGGCAAGGCTTATTCAAGCAAATCTGAAAGCCGCTCAGTCCAGACAAAAGAGCTATGCGGATAGGAGACGTCGTCCTCTGGATTTCCATGTTGGGGACCACGTATACCTCCGCGTATCTCCTATGAAGGGCATTCACCGATTTGGAGTGAAAGGAAAATTAGCTCCACGTTTTATCGGTCCCTTCATTATCATTGAAAGGTGTGGACCCGTGGCATACCGTTTGGAGCTACCGGCAGCCTTAGCCAGAGTTCATAACGTCTTCCACATATCTCAGTTGCGGAAGTGTTTAAAAGTTCCAACGGAGATTCTCACGGGAGACATAGAAAATTTGAAGCCGGACCTCACGTATGTTGAGCGACCAACCCGGATAATTGATGAAAAGACTCGCGAAACCAGGAATCGGACGCTGCGATTTTTCAAGGTGCTATGGGAAAATCACACGTCCGACAAAGCTACATGGGAAAGCGAGGAATATTTGCAACGCAATCATCCGGAGTTGTTAGAGGTGTATGTTGAGTAACTGTCCTCTCCACATTGTCCTTAATCATGAATCTCGGGACGAGATTCTTTTTAAGGGGGGAGGAATGTAAAAGTCCCAAAACTTGTGAATAGAAAACTTGAGCTATGAATAAAGTTGAGTTTGAATACAAGAAATGGGACTTACAAAAACTTTTGTGTTACTCATGAAAGTGTTGGCATGTGCAATAAAACTCTAAATTCAGTTTGAACTAAGATGGTCACTTTCAAAAATAGGAGGGCCATCTCCAAAAAGGAAAATTCAAACTGTTGTTTGAAAAAGTGTATGTGCAATAGCCAACTCAAAGACCAGAGGACATATTTGAATTCCTCATGTTCAAGTTGTGAAGGAGGCAAATTTTGAGCAAACTTGGAGGTGCCTTGATATAATTATCCAAGGGACTTGTAAATTTCATCTAAATTTGAATTCAAATTTGAAACTGAGGCAAAACAGGTCAAATTGCCAAATTCCTTGGAATTTGAGTTCCTCAGAATTGAATTTGTAAAGTGCCAAGAATTTTGGAGATATTTGGGAAAGGAGCTGTGGGTCCCAATGGTCATAGAGTGAGGAGAATAACTTACTGCCTAATTCACTTATCTGTTGACTCGATCACCACGGGGTCTGCACCGAACGTCGCCGAGGGCGCTACCGCCACCTCCTGCTCGAGCTGCCCCCCCCCCCACGCGCGGGCGCCAGAGGTGGTTCACCCGGCGTTTATCCTCCCCACCGAGGCAAACACGAAGTTTTCCACTCGTGCTCGCGGGTTCTTCTGCTTCCGCGCTCGAAAAACAGACGCCGGCGACACCTCTGTTTCCCTCGGTTGCCCACCAGCTCGCGTCCTCTTCTGCTCGAGCCGTCCACACGGAAAGGGAGCGCAATCGAGTGTACAAGATCCTCCACAGCTCGACCCCGTCGTTCCTGGCTTGTGGGGCACCCAAATCAACGATCAACATGAGGTACTAACGCTCACCGGCGAAAGGGCAACTCGGGTCACCGTGGGCAGCTCATACTGAGGCTTTTCACGGCCAATCTAGCACCCTCCGAGACGCGCCGGGACGTCACGCTGCTCTCCCCCGAGCTTCAGCCCGAGCCGTGCAACGTAGCTCGGGAGTTTCCGGTTTTCCTCTCGGACGAGGAAAACCTACCCGCGGGTAAGAATTTCAGAAATCGACGCTTAATTTTCGGTTAAAGTTGTTCATTTTGCGCACGCAGGAGCTAGAGAGGATAGGGGAACCTTTTTCCTTCACAACTATAGCTTAGCAGTGAGTAGGGGCAGCTAATTTTGAGTTCGTCCGTCGGCGGCCATGGCGGGAACATGCGGGCGCACGGTGACAACCGGTTTGCCGCCGTTTCTGAGCCAGGTTGAGGCCGAGCCGAGCTTGCCTGACCTCCACTGATGCTTTAGAGCGGATCCGCCGAACGTTTGGTGAGCTAGGGTTCTCGGGCCACGGCGCCGAAGCTGTACCGATGGGCGCGCACGCCGCCGACCGGTTTCCGGTCGCCGGCAGCCCGAATGCACCGCACCGTTGGATTCCTCATGGCTGAAAACCCCCAGGCGGCAAGTACCGAGCCGAGAGACGGTCGGGAAGCCGACTCCGGCGAGCTCCGACGAGTCTCCGGCGAGGGGGCGGCGCGGGAAAAAGAGAACGGCCCGAGGTTGAAGACGATCGGCCGGTCCCACCTGTCAGTGGCGATATTTTAAATCTTCGATCCGCTGCGGCCCCGGGATCCGGTGTGGTGGCGCAGGAAGGGTCCTGTGGCCCCGTGTGGCGTGATTACGGCGGCCGACACGTGTAGGGTGGACCCACAGGCAGAGTTTGAACTTTTCCCGAATTAATTTGAATTCCAGATTTGGATCAAACTTTGGATCTGCATAACTTTTGCTAGGGAGCTCCAAAATTAGTGATTCAAATTGGGTTGGATTCAGGGTGAAAATAACTATCCAAATATGCAACTCAATTTGCATGAAAACCAATATAAAATTCTGGAGAATTCTTTAAAGCTTTTCAGCAAAAGATTTTAGAGGGAGTTTGGTTCATCCATAAATCCCCAAATTTTGCCATAATATTATTTAGGATATTAGGAGACTCCTGTAAAAGTTTCAGCTCAATTGGATTTGATTTAATTAGAGTAATTCTGATTCCAAGATTCTGTATTCAAATGAATACAGAAACATTTTCAGGAAATTTCGAAAACTTGGAAATTCAGTTCTGGCCATTCCTTAGCTCCAAAAATCCTAGCAAAATTCAGGCATACTCTCTGAACTATGCTTGAAATTGTAGTTCACTTGAGTTTGCATGAAAGTGCAAATTTATTCAGAATTGATTCCTGTTTGGCTAAATGCTTAGGGAATTGTTTAGGGTGATCTACTTAGTGAATTATTCTGAATTTTGGTCCAAAGGACTTTCTTGTGACAAGGAACTCACAAGAAAATTTCTAGCTCCATTGGAGCCCTGGATCATTATGTCCTGTTCAACCTCATTAGGTGATCACCACCCTAGTGATGAACCTCACTTCTCACTTGATGATAGTGCTTAGACACACACCCAAACCACCACCCCCAGTGTCATTTTAAATTCTTAAACAGAGTTCCAGTTTTAAAACTTGTCTTTAGCACTTCTTAGCAAAAGTTTTATAATTAAACATGTATACATATTCATAACGTGTAGTGGTTAAACATGGATAAGTGAAGATTTGATCAAGAAGCAAGAAGGCAAGGATTAAGCTTCAAGTCAGCATCAGCAACTAACTTCAAACTTATCTGACGCTAGTCACCTGCAAAACTAAGGCAAGCCCCGGTTTGCATTTAAGTTGTTTTTTAAAAGTTTTCCGTTGTTCACTACTATTGGTCTTAGTTTGTATGTGCATTAGGTCAAGGTTGTTTTATACCCCACTTGCATAACCAAAAATGAACCCTGAGGTCAAGGTTAGAATGGTGTCATCGTTGTAGAATAAGGCCATGCTAAATAGATTACGGCATCCGGTAGAAGACGAGTAGTTGGAATCTACTCGCGAGCTATAGATGGGACTACCTGGGTGTAGATGGAAAAAGAGGGCAAACTAATGTTTACATTTCTAAAGATGAGACCGGGCAGAGGGGTTAGACAGCGACGAGACGAGGTCTTGGTCGAGTAGCTCTGCCCGTGTCGGTCAAGGACCGAAGCGTATGCGGCCCTGGGAGCAAGTATTGAGTTGTGTACCGGATGCTTACTGATATATGGGAACCAGGAAACCGATGTACCGGGTTCACTGGATTGTAGAGGCATACCACATCGTCTCGTTATACCTATGAGCCCGAGACGGCGCGACCGGTTCTACAGTTTAGTGGCCTGAGAAAGGTTGCCACATACGACGTAATGAAGGACGCCAGAGTTGGGTCTTCAGAGGCGGGTGTATGTGTCGAGTTATCCGGGTAGTGTTTGATTCGAATCACCGTACCTCGAGGTTATGAGTACCGCTTGCTCACTGCGCTGTTACGTAGTAATCAAGTTGTGTGGAAATGGTTTGCGAAGCTTTAAATGCTGTTATGATAATTGTAAATTGCATGAAAACCATGTTTGAAGTAGAGATAGAGCAAACTAAAGTTAATTTTCCACCTTGGGACAAGTAACATTGGAATGAAGCGTTTCTTGTTTGATTGTGGAGTTCCAATGTTGCTGGGCGCAAGGTCACTACTATTAGGGCTAAAATCTTAAAGTTAAGGATGAACTCGTAGGCGAGTATTTTCGCAAAGGACAGGCTTAGGTCTTAGGTTACTTTCATATAGAGTTCCATTCTTTAGGAGAGACGGTTAAGTCTTGCTGAGCCTTTGTGCTCACTCTTGCTATATAAGTGGTTTTGCAGGTAAACCTCGACGCTATAAAGAAGGTTGTCCGGTGAGACTGGGAAACTTCCGAGTCATGTCACACTTGGGGAACCTAGCGGCTGCCATGTCTTCGTGTTGCTAGCGAGAGGAGTCCGCGGGCTGGATCTCTTCTCGAGTGCTTCTTAGATATTCATCGCGAGCTGTTTATAGACTTCCGCTGTAGCTATTTTGTGTAAATTATTTACAAAGAATAATTGTAAGCTTCCGCTTTTGATGTATGTAATACTGTGTTCCTTATATGTGTGCTGTTGGGTGCCGCATAACACGGCACCACCCAATGCGATTCCTCGGGCGAGGCGGCACGACCCTGTGATCGGGTTCGGGCCCCCTCAGCGCCCAAGAAGGACGGGACCCAAAGGTTATGCGTGGACTACCATTCGTTGAATGAAGTAACCATCAATAAAAAGTACCCATTACCCCGCATTGAAGACTTGTTTGATCAGTTGAGGGGAGCTTCTGTGTTCTCGAAAATTGAATTCAGGTCGGGATACCACCAACTTAAGATAAGGCAAACTGATATTCCAAAGACAACTTTCATATCTCGGTACGGACTGTATGAATACACCGTCATGCCTTTCGGGCTAACTAATGCCGCAGCATACTTCATGTATCTCATGAACAAGGTATTCATGGAATATCTGGACAAGTTTGTGGTGGTTTTCATTGATGACATTCTCGTCTTTTCCAAAGATGAAGAAGAACATGAGAGGCATTTAAGGTTGGTGTTGCAAAAGCTGAGAGAACACCAACTATATGCCAAGCTGAGCAAGTGTGAATTTTGGTTGAAGAGAGTTCCCTTCTTAGGACATATAATCTCGGAGGGAGGAATCTCCGTAGATCCCGCCAAGATCGAGGATGTACAGAAGTGGAAGACCCCTGAAAATGTCGGGGAAGTTCGAATCTTCTTAGGATTGGCTGGGTATTATCGACGGTTTATCGAGTGTTTTGCCAAGATTTCGAGACCCCTCACAAAATTGTTGGAGAAGGGAATGACATTCACATGGACACCGCACTGCGAGACAAGTTTTCAAGAACTGAAGAAAAGATTGACAACAGCCCCAATGCTAGTTATGCCAGATATGCAGAAGAACTTTTCGGTGTACTGCGATGCCTCTGGAAACGGGATAGGATGTGTTCTCATGCAAGAGGGGCATGTCGTGGCGTATGCGTCCCGGCAGCTCTGAAAACACAAGAAGAACTATCCTACACATGGCCTAGAGCTAGCCGCAGTGGTACACGCGTTGAAGATTTGGCGGCATTACTTGATGGGGAAGAGGACAGGGATATATACGGATCATTAGAGCTTAAAGTATATTTTCACACAGCCAGATCTCAACCTCAGACAAAGGAGATGGTTAGAGCTGATCAACGACTTTGATGTGGGCATAAACTATCATCCTGGGAAAGCGAACGTCATAGCAGATGCTTTAAGCCGGAAGGTGCAGGTCAATAGGTTGAGCTTAAAGGACATGCCTACAGAATTGAAGGAAGAGGTGGTACAACTCAATCTATGTCTGGTAAATAGTGGTGAAGCCATCGCCATGGAAGTGGACTCCACATTAGAGCAAGACATATGCAATGGTCAGAAGAATGACGAGAAGATACAAGAAATAAGAGAACTCATCAAGGATGATAAAGCCCCCGGGTTCAGAGAGGATGAACAAGGTACGATGTGGCACGGGAAAAGAATTTGTGTGCCTGAGGTAAAGGAGATCCATGAATTGATTTTGATGGAGGCTCATGATTCCGACTATTCCATTCATCCTGGGAGTACGAAGATGTATCATGACCTCAAGAGTAGGTATTGGTGGTATGACATGAAGCGGGATGTCGCGGAACATGTTGCCCTATGTGACACATGTCAGTTGGTGAAAGCAGAACATCAACGACCCACGGGATTATTGCAACCACTCAAAGTGCCTGAATCGAAATGGGAAGAAATAGGTATGGACTTCATAGTGGGACTACCCAGTACCCAGTCGGGATATGATTCGATATGGGTCATCATCGACAGGTGTCACACCCGGTTTTTCCGAAGAACAACCAAGTGAATATCACATGTATGCCAGGATCATTTTCTCATACATGTGATGACAAATTGTGAAGCATCATTTATTACAAGCCAGGTGTTGAATATAAATAAGTCTTACATGGCAAATGTCTCGATGGACACTAATAAGTTCCTCATAAATAAACAAACTAGCAGCGGAATATTATTCTTGAGGGCTCCATCACAGGCGTTGCCCGGGGGTCTCCATGAACCTAGAAACCTTCTTCGGGTCCAAAGTCTTGGTCATTATACACCACCTCATTATCTTGACCTGAACAGCAATATAAACCAACAAAATATGCAAGGTTGAGTACCGATGGTACTCAGCAAGTGTGGGAAAATTATATCATGCATGGCTAGATCAAGGAGAGGTTGAACTCATGGTTAAAGCACTACGCACTTAATACCTATCACCTTAGCTTATTAAGCACCTACATTACTACAAGTGATATGGTCCCAATCTCCCATCCCATCACAATCCAATAACCATAACATCATTTCCAATGTTAAGCTCCCCGCTTAACATCCACAACTTCCAAAACCATCAATCCTCTAATCATGAATAAGTCCAAGCCGCTCTTGACCGTGAGCACGGCTGTCATGACAGTTTTGACTCTGCAGAGTTTGTACCACTGTACCCACATGTAGTGATTTCATCCCCCGTTGCCGGGTGGACTAAAAGAACCTCCATTATGCCAGTGGCTACGAACCACATTCGCACTTCCCAGGTGTGTAGCCAGGAGATCACTACGAAGCCTTTACAAAGGGATTCCCGACGAGCGTGGGCCCACTGAGTTTTCACCCCTAACAGCATACAAGAGGCTCCAACCCCGCTGCAGTGGCCCCCTCTTGAGCCTTGCGGTTCAGATGGTAGTCCAGCTGACACCTATTCCCCGCACCATCCAACACACCCATACTACGCCGGGGATACACCTAATTAATTGGCCAAGCTGCCCCATCTCAGCATGTGGTTGGCACGGTAAAACCAGGTTACATGCTCCATGAACCGGTCCTTAGAATCCAGGCAAGTACTAAACACAAACCCGAGTCTCGTGCACCCAGCACACAACCAAAACATCCAACTTGCCTTGATCCCTACCTCTACATAACTCACAATATCTCATTCAAGAGTATGGTAAAATAAACTGATGATCTCATATCCTAAATATCCCATTCTAAGCATGGCTAAGCATATGCATAATAATAAATGACATGATAAAATAAATCCCAACCCAAGCTACAAGGAAACAAGGTAATGCAATTCTAGGGAAACTTCCTAGCATGGGTTTCATATTTCAATTGACAATGCAAATAATTCTAGCTACACATCCTAGTATAGGATCAAAGTGGTCAAGGACACTTGCCTCCTTCTTGCTGCTCTTGAAATGGGTAGTCCTGGTCTTGGAAGGGAATAACTTGCTCTTGAGCAGGTTCTACATCATACCATCACACATAGCAAAAGAAAAACAACAATCAATAAGACATAATTCACACTTCCACTTCATACAAACCACACATTCACATTCATGAAAGTAATTCACCATTATATGTGTTGTGGTTACTCTATGTGTGTTGATTTGTGGCTTGCATACACTTTTAATCATATGTATATGATTCCTACTTTTGTATTCACATTTATGCTTGCATACTATATATATGAGTTTCCAATTTAAATAAATTCCTTATATTCAATTACTACACCTTTTAGCTACCAAGTATGCATGAAAGGTATTTTCCTTCTCCATATGTGTCTTCATAATTCCTACCAACCCTAAACTGAATCCTTTGGATTTTAGAACTCCATTTATCATTTACTAGTTGCTATATTTTCAGATTTATTTCCTATGCCTAAATGTGAACTTTATTATGAAAATAACAAGACACCTCATCTAAACAGAATAGGTTCTGATCTAAAATATTTACTAATATATTTTTGACCTTTTCCTCTGATGTAAACTATTTTACAATTATTTTCCTTATTTTCTAAAACTATTCATTACTTAAAATTGTGTCCCTAAATGTGAATAATAAATTAAACAGATTCAACTCAGCCCAAAATATGTTTTTATCTCACTCCAAAGTTTTCTAAATACTGAGAAAGTTTTTAATTTAATAATGACAATATGTTTGTCCCACTTTTTAATTTTTAAACACTAGCCACATATTCAATTTCCTAAATTAAATACTAAACAGGGCTAAAAAGTTAAACTTACCCAACTACAGGGTCTATAATATTATTTTCAGAATTTCTAGGGGTCTAGCTACACTTATCAGAGGTGTTTTTCCTAATTTTTATTAAGTCCAGGGGCAAAAACTGATTTTTAAATGAATTTACATGATTTTCTAAAGTTCCAGGGGCTAGATCAGAAGTTTCCGGGGCTAGCTCTTATTTCCCGAGAACCCCAGGGGGTAGCACGTAAGATTTCCAGTCTTTGTAACGCGGGGCTGACGTGGACTGTCCGATTTTAAACCGATGGCCGAGATTATAACATCGAACCAGTACGCGGGGATTTAAACCCTACCGTGCGATTTAAAATAAACGGCGCACAAGCGGCCACGTCGCTCTGATCGAGCGCGGGCGGCGCTGCCGGCGGCGCACGGCGGCGGGAAGCGGTGATCTCGCCGGAAACTTTCGGATCTTCGGGAATTCTTCCTAGAACTGTGATTTTATGGCATAGATCGGTAGAGGGGAGGTCGGGGATCTCACCTCGGGAGTTTTCTTGAGCTCGGAGGTCCTGGAAGGTGATCGGCGACGAGGTCCGAGGCAAAACCACGGCGAAGCTCGTCGGCGCTGCGTTTACACCGCAAATCACCGAGTTTTCTGCACCTGCAAGGTTCCCCGGAGGCGGTGGATCAAGACCAGCGAGTTAGATCGGAATTTCCGAGTTTAGATCGGCCAGAGTTCGCCGGAGAAGTCTCGGTTCTCACCGGAGTAAAAATCGGAGATCGCGGGGGAAAAACAGAACGAGGCCGGGGTTTTTATAGACGGGGGAGGGCGGTGGGTTTGTTTAGATCGAGTGGGAGTCCTCCGGAACCAGAATTCGGCCGGAAATCCGGTCGGTTGCGATCGCGCGCGCGCGGGTGAACAGTCCGAGTTTCGGACGATCGGGGGTTAGGGATGACAGGTGGGTCCCGCCTGTCTGAGAGAGAGAGCGCGGGCGCGCGGCTGCGGGCTGGCGCGGGCGCTGGCTGGGCCGGCTGGTGGGTTTCGGCCGACTGGCCGGTTTTTTCTGTTTTCCTTTTTCTTTTTTTCTATTTCTTTTCTGTTTTGAATTTAATTTGAATTCCAGTTTGAATTTGAATTTTTGCAAAACATACAACACGTCCAAAAAATTTTAAATTCCCCTCTTAACATGATGTAGGGTTTTAAATCAAAATTTTGGGGTGTTACAGCTCTACCCCCCTTAAAAGAAATCTCGTCCTCGAGATTGGTGTTTCTAAGAAAACAATTCCGGAAATTGTGCCTTGAGCTCATCTTCCCTCTCCCAGGTGGCTTCCTCTTCTGAGTGATGCTTCCACTGCACCTTACACATCCGGATTCTTTTATTTCTGGTGAGGCGTTCCATTGTCTCCAAGATCTTGTATGGTTGCTCGGCATAAGACAAATCCCCAGCTACATCCACTTCATTCATGGGTAACACCTCTTCAGGCGTCCTCAGGCATTTCTTGAGTTGCGACACATGGAATACATCGTGCACATCCGATAGACGAGTTGGTAACTCTAGTTGATACGCCACTTCACCTTTTCTTTCCAGAACTTGAAAGGGTCCGATGTATCGAGGTGACAACTTCCCTTTCACCTTGAACCGATGAAGTCCTCGGATAGGGGACACCTTGAGATAGACATAGTCTCCCACGTTGAAAACGAGCTCTCTTCTTCGTACATAAGCATAACTCTTTTGGCGTGTCTGTGCTATCCTCAAATTGTTGCGAATTTCCCTTACCTTCGCCTCGGCTTCTTGTAGTACTTCTGGACCAAACACTTTACTTTCACCCGTTTGATTCCAAAATAGGGGAGTTCTGCACTTCCTCCCGTACAAAGCTTCAGACGGGGACATCTTCATACTAGCTTGATAGCTGTTGTTATAAGAAAACTCCGCATACGGTAGGTTCTTGTCCCAACTCCTATTGTTTTTGAGTGCACATGCCCTTAGATTATCTTCAAGGATCTGATTGGTTCTTTCCGTCTACCCGTCAGTTTGGGGATGATAGGCAGAACTAAAGTTCAGATGGGTTCCCATGGTTTCGTGCAACTTCTGCCAAAATCTTGAGGTGAACTGTGTCCCTCGATCCGACACTATCTTCTTTGGCACTCCATGGTAACACACGATCCTTGACATGTACAGCTCTGCCAATTTGGATCCGCTGTAGCTTTCTTTCACGGGGATGAAATGAGCTACCTTGGTTAGCCTATCAATGAGGACCCATATTGAATCATATCCTGATTGGGTCCTAGGCAATCCCACGATGAAATCCATGCTGATTTCTTCCCATTTCCATTCCGGCACTTTGAGTGGTTGCAATAATCCTGCGGGTCGTTGATGTTCTGCTTTCACCAACTGACATGTGTCACATAGGGCAACATGTTCCGTGACATCTCGCTTCATGCCATACCACCAATACCTGCCCTTGAGGTCCTGGTACATCTTCGTACTCCCAGGATGAATGGAATAGTCGGAATCGTGAGCCTCCTTCAAAATCAATTCACGGATCTCCTTTACTTCTGGCACACAGATTCTTTTCCCGTGCCACACCGTTCCTTGTTCATCCTCTCTAAAACCCGGAGCTTTATTTTCCTTGATGAGTTGCCTGATTTCCTATATCTTCTCATCCTTCTTTTGACCCTCGCGTATGTCTCGCTCTGGAGTGGAGTCCACTTCCATGGCGATGGCCTCACCACTATTTACTAGACATAGATTTGAGCCTTATAACCTCGTCCTTCAATTCGGCAGGCATTTCCTTCAAGCTCAACTTATTGACCTGCACTTTCCGACTTAAAGCATCGACCACGATGTTTGCTTTCCCAGGATGATAGTTGATGCCTACATCAAAGTCATTGATTAGCTCTAACCATCTCCTTTGTCTGAGGTTGAGATCTGGCTGTGTGAATATGTACTTCAAACTCTTATGATCCGTATATATCTCGGTCCTCTTCCCCATCAAATAGTACCGCCAAATTTTCAACGCGTGTACCACTGCGGCTAGTTCTAGGTCATGTGTATGATAGTTCTTCTCGTGCTTCCGAAGCTGTCGGGATGCATATGCCACGACATGCCCTTCTTGCATGAGAACACATCCCAACCCATTTCCAGAGGCATCACAGTACACCGTAAAGTTCTTCTGCATATCTGGCATAACGAGCACTGGGGCTGTTGTCAATCTTTCCTTTAACTCCTGAAAACTCGTCTCGCACTGCGGTGTCCATGTGAATGTGATTCCCTTCTCCAACAGTTTAGTGAGGGGCCTCGAGATCTTAGAGAATCCCTCGATAAACCGTCGATAGTATCCAGCCAATCCCAAGAAGCTTCGAACTTCCCCGACATTTTCAGGGGTCTTCCACTTCTGTATATCCTCGATTTTGGCGGGATCTACGGAGATTCCTCCCTCTGAGATTATATGTCCTTAGAAGGGAACTCTCTTCAGCCAAAACTCACACTTGCTCAACTTAGCATATAGTTGGTGTTCTCTCAGCCTTTGCAACACCAACCTTAGATGTTTCTCATGTTCTTCTTCATCTTTGGAGAATACGAGAATGTCATCTATGAAAACCACCACAAATTTGTCCAGATATTCCATGAATACCTTGTTCATGAGATACATGAAGTATGCCGGGGCATTAGTTAGCCCGAAAGGCATGACGGTGTATTCATACAGTCCGTACCGAGAAACGAAAGCTGTCTTGGGAATATCAAATTGCCTTATCTTGAGTTGGTGGTATCCCGACCTGAGATCAATTTTTGAGAACACACAAGCTCCCCTCAATTGATCAAACAAGTCTTCAATGCGAGGTAATGGGTACTTGTTCTTGATGGTTACCTCATTCAAAGCACGGTAATCCACGCATAACCTTTGGGTTCCGTCTTTCTTGAGCACAAATATCACCGGAGCTCCCCATGGTGAGGAACTAGGGCGGATATACCCCTTCTCCGTCAATTCTCTCAAATGATCCTTGAGTTCTTCTAGCTGCTTGGAGTCCATCCGATAAGGTCTCTTGTATATCGGGGCTGTTCCAGGCACTAGCTCAATTGCAAATTCCACTTCACGATCGGGAGGCATACCTGGCAATTCTTCCGGAAAAACGTCTGGATATTCCCTGATAGTCCTGATTTCCTCAACTTTCACCTCAACTTGATTTAATTTAATGTCCCTCCTAGGCTCGTGTATTGTTATGAACTTTACTCTTGTGCCACTAGGGTGAGTTAGTTCCACCGTTCTGGTCGAACAATGAATGATTTCCTTATGTTTGGTCAACCAATCCATACCCAAAATGATATCAATCCCTTGGGAATCTATCACTATGAGGTTAGCAGTAAACACTACGCCATTAATGTCTAGATTCACCTTGGGACAAACTTGTCTTGTCCTTATTTCTCCACCTGGAGAGTTTACGGCTAGCATATGGTTCATTTGTGTTGTTGCTAGGTCATACTTCTCAACAAACCCTCGAGCAATAAACGAGTGGGTAGCACCAGAATCAAACAGCTGGGTTGCAAGGTGTAAATTGGCAGGAAACTTACCAACTACCACGTCGGGTGCATCTTGTGCTTCCTCCATAGTGACGTGGTTCACCCGTCCTCGCATCACATTCTGCGGTTGTGGCTGCGCGGGCTTCTTCTTTGGGCATTTGTGGGCGTAGTGCCCCACTTCACCGCAGCTAAAACATTGCACCCCAACCTTAGGTGCCTGGCCTTTGTTGTCTTGGGGTTGGCTTGGGGGTCCTTGCACTGCTGGTCGATGTGGATATGCGGGGCGAGGTTGCTACACAAACTGACGTTGCGGCTGTGCTGGTGCTGCCGGAGGCCTGTAGTTCGGGTTGTACCCTCTTGGTGCTAAGTAGGGTACCGCAGCACGGTTCGTCTGCCCTGCTGGTTGCTGCATCAGACGTGGGCGGGTGTTGCTCCCTGAGGCTTGATATGACCACCCGGCCTTCCACTTATTCTCATTTTCCAAGGCCTTTAGCTTCCCTTCTACCACAAATGCTCTGTCCACCATCTTTTGGAAGCTTTCATACTCATTTGAGGACATTGCACACTGCATCTCCGCGGTAAGTCCTTCCACGAAACAATCTTCTTTCTGCTCATCAGTCTCTATGTCTCGTGGGGCATAACGGGATAGTTGAGTAAATTTAGTGAGGTATTCCCTCACCGTCATGTTCCCCTGCTGCAGTCCCAAAAACTCCTTCCTCTTGTTTTTGAGTTCACCTCTTAGGATGTAATGGTTGCGGAAGCTACGCTTGGACTCTTCCCAAGTGATGTTCTCAGGGTCATGATGGGCGGCCACGTAGGCGGTCCACCAATCAGCAGCAGGTCCATGCAATTGATGAGAAGCAAACAGCACCCTCTCATACCCTTGGCACTGGATGATCCTCATCTTGCTTTCAATGGTCTTCAGCCAACCATCTGCCTCTAGAGGTTCAGCAGCACTTGCAAACTTTGGAGGTTGAGTTCCTAGAAACTCACTCAACCTTGGTTGGCGTGGTGCAGCGTGTGGAGGTGGAACTTGATGCAAGATGGCCACCACTTGAGTCAAGTTCTGGATGAGCTGATTTTGATTCTACAGCATTTGGTGGAGGGGATCAACTCCTTCACGGCGACCACCCCGGTCCTGGCCTCCAGAAAGATGAGGGTTGCATGCCTCATCGTTGTTGTTGGCGGGGTTGGCAGCACGTCCTTTTCCTCTTCCGGTCATGTGGCAGAATCAACCAATGTTAATTTGAAAGCATTTAGTATCATCTTACTACATTCATTTGTTTGTGCTTTGAAGTGTTGAGGCTTTGTTATTCTTCTCTAAGGGTTCACTTTTCACACAAAAATAAATGCAATATTATTTCATGTGGGTTCACACACCAAAACAAAACAATCTAAAGACGAGGCTGTGGACAATTGCTCATGGCTTCCACAACTCACGTCACACACCAAGCATTATCACACCATTAACTACGTAACGACTCGACTACTCGACATCCTTCTAATTTAAGGGAAAGGCTCTACGCTACTCGTTTTCTTGAGCTGGCTCCTCGGGATCTTCCTCATCATTTCGGCTGCCTTCTGACTCTGCTTTGGGTGGGGAGGCTGCTGGTGGAGAAGTGCGACGACGCCTGATCGCTCGGCGATCTGGGGAGTCAGGAGTCCATGTATCATTCACGGTGACACACAGTTCATTCCCATCTCCTCTTTCTCTCGCCCTCAAGCAGGCTCGCAGCAACGCCTCCATTTCCTTCAGGGTGTCCCGGACATCCTGAAGCTCTTGTTGACACTCCTGCAGTCGAGTGCTGAGCATAGAAGCATCTTCCAAGCACAAGTCCATGTGCTCATGGGAAGTCCCTTGCTGCACCGGCGGGTACTTGTACTCCGTGGTACCACTCTCACGCTGGAGGACATACATGTACTCAGTTTTGTCCAAGTGGCGACGATAGATGTGACTCTGGCAGGTGATGGCCTCCCAGGTGACATCTTTCTCCGCATCGACCTGTGTCGCTCTACAAGCTGGAGAGTGGTGAATCTTAAGCAGCTGATTTTCGTGTATTATCCTCATCTCTGAACTCCATTCTTCCCTCTTCTCACGGATGGTCCTGGTGGAGTTATAGTGGATGATTAGCTTGCCCGTATTGCCGGCGGCTTCGAGCATACGCCGAAGACGGCGCAATAAGCCTCCTACTGCCAATCCGTAGGAAAGGTACGTCACCGGACGGTTCTCCTCCCTCTCGGCAAGGGCAACTACGGGAACTCTTCCTCCTGTGGACTTGCGAGCGGTGCGAATCATGCGAACCATCTAAATCAAAAAGAATTTAAAATTATGTTAGACAAACTCTCAAACAAAAATCCTATTTTGAATGAAAGTTGGGGTAAGATGAAGAAAGTGACTCCATTAAATAACACTTTTCAACACACACCTTGTAAAATAGTTTTTAAGAAAATAGGGCCCTTAAATACGTCCATTTCTACCTAGGTCCGCGTTCCTACGGGCAACCTTGGCTCTAATACCACTTTTGTCACACCCTGTTTTTCCGAAGAACAACCAAGTGAATATCACATGTATGCCAGGATCATTTTCTCATACATGTGATGACAAATAGTGAAGCATCATTTATTACAAGACAGGTGTCGAATATAAATAAGTCTTACATGGCAAATGTCTCAATGGACAACAATAAGTTCCTCATAAATGACACGACCCCATTGGTCCTGTCGAGCCAGGATCACGCTGAGGGGTGCTGCGTTGCACAGCACCGTATAACACACGTCAAAGGTGCAAAGCGGAAGCGGAAGCTTTATTACATAAACAAGTTTATTAACATGTTTACATCAAAATAAGTTTAGTCCACACTCGCGGGCGTAGACTAAGCATCAAGTGCACGTTCAGCCCTCGAACGTGTCCTTGCTAGCACACACGCACACTAACTCTGCGGCGTGCACGACTCCCACTCGACGGGGTTCCCCTCCTGGGGTTCCGTCTCCTCTTCGGGAGTCCCTTCCTCATAGAACCCTGCAAAAGCTTCAAACACAAGCAGTGAGCACGAAGGCTCAGCAAGTCTGACCCGTCTCACCTAAACATGAAACTTCTACATGAGGGTGATGGGTTGCATGAGGTAAAAATCATTTGCAAGGACTCGCCTAATTAGTAGAACCTTACTTTCAAGTTTTAGCAGCAGGTTGTGGAGAACTTTACGCTAAGGCACATGAGAGAGCCGCAATCAAACAAGAAACGCATTTCTCTCATGTACTTTGCCCAAAGTTGAAAAGAACTTTAGTTAGCACTAAGCTACAACATATCATTAACAATCAATATCCAACTTTCAATCAGCAACATTTTAACATGTAACTAGCCTGTTCTTTCTACGTCACGGTACAGTGAACAAGTGGTACTCACTGACCGCGAGGGACGGCGATTATAATCGATTTACACCTGCAGGGATTACCCGAACAACCCGTCACGTACGCCCGTACTCGATGTTGCCTACAACAACCATCACGGACGCCGTACGCGACTACCTTTCACCCGTTAGCCAAATATTGAACCGGTCCCATCGTCCCGAGCAAGAGGTCCCTGCACGCGCATCTCTGTGCCGCCAGCTGATTTACACCTCGAGCTCTCAACCTACCCTCTGAACGACGGGCAATGCCTCAACACCCAGCTACCCGAGTTACATCAGTTTCCCGGTTCCCATATAGCCGGTAGGTCTTCGGTACTGTTCTAGCTTGTTCAACAGGCCCGCACACGGCTCGGTCCTCAATCGACACAAGCGGAGCTACAGCACACAGGCCCCAAAGTCCTGCTGCCCTTACTCTCCGCTCGGTCTCATTTTCTTGCCATGTGTATCATGTGCTATCTCTACCCGAGCAATGTGCCTCTAGCCTATTCTCGCGAGTAGTTCCAACTACTCGACTTGTACCGAATCCTACTCTATCCTAGCAATGCAGTGGCTAACGGGGTTTGCAATCCTAAACCCCAACCCATGGTTTTCTTGGCTATGCAGTGGGGTTTCCAAACAAGACTCTGATGCACAACATAAAGAAAACAAGTAGGTGCTCAAAACAATAAAAATTTATAAAATGGTTAATGCAAACCGGGGCTTGCCTTGCTGCTCTTGGTCGTAGGCTAGCTGTTCCTCCGGAGTAACGAAGTCTAGGACTTCGGGTTCCTCCTCGACCTTAGCGACTACATGATAAGAACAATATATGTATTAATTAAATGCTTTTGTATTAACTTTGAAGTTGTGAAGTCTATAACCTTTACTAGATAGACCTAATGACTGTGAAACTTTTACTGTGGCTTGGTTACAACCTAAACAGAGACTTGGTCAAGTTTTAGTTGCAGCAAAGCTCATTTGAGCCCTCCACAAATAATTATGTCCTTGACCTTAATTAAAGGCTTTTAGGGTGTTCTAGGTATTTTCATGAAACAAACTATGACTTTCTGAAAACTAGATTTTCAGAGGGTTCTAATGGAATTGGTCTCACTTAATTTGGAAGTCTCTAACTAAAGATATGAGCTAAACAATTTCAGAGAAAATTCTGAAAATGTTTCTGAACATTTTCTATTTTCTCTGGAACAGTTTTACTAATCACACCATTAGGTGGACTAAATGAGCTCAAATGGATCTGAAATTTTTATGGTAGTTCAAGGATATTTTGGTGAACATCTCAGCAAAATTTCAGGATTTTCCTCCAAATGATTCTCCAGTTAAAATTCCTAACAGTTTAAATTTTAAGGAATTAATTCTGGAGAATTAAGGAATTTCATGAAGTGACACTTGATTTTCTGGAAAGTACTCAAAGAGCTGAATCCAGCAAAATTTGGTTCACTCAATTTGGAGCTTTCTAGCCAAAGTTATAAGGATTTGAAGTTTGAAGGAAATCTGAAAATCGGGGAAAAGTTTAAACTTGCGCGTGGGCCCAGGGGACACGCGTCGCACGCCGAAGCGACAACACACCGCGGCCCACAAGGCTTTTGCGCGCCAGCACACCCGATCCCGGCCGCAGCCGGATCCCGATTCAAAATATCGGCCGCTGACAGCTGGGGTCCACCCCCTTCTTCAACCTCGCGACACCCGCGCTCCGCCGCCGAGGGACCTCGCCGGAGAGCTCGCCGCCGGCTGCTGTACAGCTTCAAACTTCTTGATTCTGGCCGCCCCTGCCTACTTTTACTTGGGGAACATGATCCGAGGGTCAGCTGCTCATGACAACGGCCGGAGCATGGTCGGCGACGAGCCGCCATATCGGAACGACTTCGGCCATGTCGGCTGATGCTCCTAGTGCCTCAGCTACTTGGGAAACCGGTCGGGGAGCATCAGTGGACCTCAGAGAAGGTCGACATGAACTCGGGGCAGCTCGGGGAAGGCCCGAAATAGGTCCTCACCGTGCGCCCGATACCCCCCGTGCGTTCCGCCATTAGTAGACCTTGAATTACGCCGGGCACAGAAGTTCTCCGGCCCAGAGTTGTGAAGGCAACTTGTGCGTCACCGTGTCTAGTTCGTGTGGGAGTGGCCTGAGGCCCTCTAATCCTTTCTAGAGCACGAATTAAACAGAATCGTACCCGAGGGTCGTTCTGCACACAGAAAGGGGAAAAGTGGAAATTCGCCGCCGGTGAGCAACCACTCGAGCTGTGGCTCGGTGATGAGCAGCACCGATCACTTGCGCGTCCAAGGGTGCCTTGGCTCGGGCGTGACAACGCCCAGGTTGGGCTGTCCACGAGAGCCCGAGGTGCGGCGGTTTCCAGTTCCGAGTTTGATCTTTCGGCACAGCCGATATCACTCGGTTTCAATCGATTTCTATCCATGGGAAGGATGGAGGATGGTTGCTAGTACCTTGCTGGGACCTTGGAATGGAAAGAAGGAGCTGCGATCGGCTTGATCAAGCAGGAACTCGAGCGCTAGTGATGGCAGTGGGAAAAGCAGTCGCGCACGCCGGTAGCTCGGGGAAATGGTGACTGAAGCACGCCGGGGAGGGAATAAATAGCCCGGCCGGCTGGTCTCCGGCTTGGGGCACGCAGCAGGAGCTGGCGCCGGCTGCCCCCTTCGGTGGCGCGCGCGCACAGCTGCCGGGAACCGACTGAACTGTGGTTCAGTCGGTTTGCTTTGAGGCAGAGGCTGACATGTGGGTCCCACTTCTCTTTTAACCTCTGAAATTTATTCCTAACAGCTGTGGTAAACAGTGAACCCTATTCTACCCTTGGCAATTCAAATTATTCACCCAAGAGCCATTTGAATTGATCAAAGTTCAAATGAGGTTTGGTTTGAATGAATTTCAGCACAAGTGCAGTTTGAAATTCAAATAAAGTTTGAATTTCTCCCCCTTAGCTCATGTCAAGATCAACTCCAAATGGAGTGAAAATTGGTGTGTGAGCTCACAAAAATGTGCTGAGCAAGAATATGCCTTCCACTTTTAAATTCAGTGGGTGAAAACAGTTTGAATTTGAATATGGTTTCAAACTGCCCTCTTCCTAACTATACCCAAAATGACCTCAAAAAGGTTTTGAATTTGGGTGGAACTTGGCATGGACATCCTTAGCAAAGTGTAGGAGTTTTCATATGTCCAGCCCATCTATATCACATGTGGGAAGTACCACTTTTGCAATGTGTGAGTTTGTTTCCTAATGAGCATGTTGATAATTGTTACTTGCTCTTTATTTGTGTTCATCATTCTTCCTCAAATGAGGTGTGTGGTGTGGTGATGAACACTGCAAACGAGTGTCAAAAACTGAGGCCCTTACATTCCTCCCCCCTTAAAAGAATCTCGTCCCGAGATTATAAGGTGAAATGAGAGAGAGGACGGTGGAAAATTACCGAATATGCGACGTGAAAAAGTCGGGGTAGTTAGTGCGAAGGAATTCTTCGCTCTCCCATGTCGCTTCGTCCATGGAGTGATTACTCCATAGAACCTTGTAGAACCACAACGTACGGTTGCGTGTGGTTCGGGCCTTTTCATCAATAATCTGCACCGGTTCCTCCCGATAGGTGAGATCCGGTTGCAGTTCTTCAATGTCTTCCAGCTGAACGGTAGTTGATAGCTTGAGACACTTCCTCAGCTGGGAAATGTGAAAGACGTCGTGCACACCGGAAAGTGCTTCTGGTAATTGCAGCCGGTATGCTACCGATCCACATCTTTCGGTAATCTGGAATGGACCGATGAATCGGGGTGCTAACTTTCCTCTCACCCCAAATCTGTTTACGCCCTTCATTGGAGACACTCGTAGGTATACGTGATCTCCAACTTCGAACTGTAATGGGCGCCTTCTCCGGTCCGCATACTGTTTCTGTCGGGATTGAGCGGCTTTTAGGTTCGCTTGAATTAGTCGAACCTTTTCTTCCGCGTTGTTGACAAGATCAATTCCGAAGGTAACCCTCTCGCCAGATTCACACCAGTTCAGTGGTGTGCGGCATTTCCTGCCGTATAGCGCCTCGTAGGGCGCCATCTTGATGCTGGCTTGGTACCCATTGTTGTACGAGAACTCGGCTAATGGCAAGTGATCATCCCAATTCTTGCCGTGGTCGATAGCGCAAGCTCGTAGCATGTCTTCTAGAATCTGATTCACCCGCTCAGTTTGTCCATCCGTCTGCGGGTGGTAGGCTGAACTACGGATCAGCTTCGTCCCCAAGGCAGCGTGTAGCTGCTCCCAAAAACGGGACACAAATAAAGTGCCCCGGTCCGATACGATAGTACGGGGTACGCCGTATAAGCATAGGATCCGTGAGATGTACAGTTCAGCGTACTTCTTGGCGTTGTAGTTGGTGTTGACCGGGATGAAATGGGCAACTTTGGTGAGCCGATCGACGATCACCCACACAGAATCATGTTTCTGTAAGGTGGTGGGTAAACCGACGACGAAATCCATGCTCACGTCCTCCCACTTCCAGGCAGGAATGCCCAGTGGTTGCAGCAGTCCCGGTTTCCGCATGTGGTCTGCCTTCACCCGTCGACATGTATCACACTCGGACACGTATTTTGCAGTCTCTCGCTTCATCCGTGTCCACCAAAACTTGCTTCTGAGTTCTTGATACATCTTGTTGCTGCCGGGGTGAATAGAAAACTTTGATAAGTGAGCCTCATCAAAGATTTTCTTCCGTAACTCCGGGTTTCGGGGTACGACGATCCGGTCCTTGAACCATAGGACGCCGTCTCCGTCCTTCCGGAAACATTTCAACTCCCCACTGTCTACACGTCTCCGCAAATGTGACATGCCCTTGTCATTCTTCTGGGCTGCCGCTATCTCTTCACGGATGGTGGGGATCAAAGCTAGGTTGTAGAGAGCTCCATGTGGAATCACATGTAGTGGTGGTTCGCTCTCTTCCAACGGTGTGATGGTCAGATTATTGACGTGTGACTTGCGGCTTAGCGCGTCTGCCACAACGTTTGCCTTGCCCGGATGATAATGGATCTCTATCTCGTAATCCTTTATCAGTTCCAACCATCTTCGTTGCCTCATGTTCAGTTCCTTCTGAGTGAAGATGTACTTGAGGCTTTTGTGGTCGGTATATAAATGTACGAGGTTACCGAGTAGGTAGTGCCTCCACATTTTCAGTGCAAGTACCACGGCAGCGAGCTCCAAATCGTGAGTTGGATAATTTTGCTCATGGTTCCTAAGCTGTCGTGATCCATACGCAACCACTCTTCGGTCTTGCATCAGCACACATCCGAGCCCAATGCCGGATGCATCGCAGTACACATCGAACGGTTTTGTTGTGTCTGGCTGCGCCAAAACCGGTGCTGATGTTAGGTGCTTGACTAAAGCCTTGAATGCTGCTTCACATGCTGGACTCCAAACATATTTGGTAGCCTTCTTCAGCAGATCTGTCATTGGCCTGGCAATCTTCGAGAAGTTCGGAATGAACCTCCGATAATATCCCGCGAGTCCGAGGAAACTCCGTACCTCATGAACAGTTCTCGGGGATTTCCAATTCAGCACTTGCGTGATTTTGCTCGGGTCCACAGCGATACCCTCCGCCGAGATGATATGCCCGAGGAAAGGCACTTGCGATATCCAAAACTCGCATTTGCTGAACTTTGCGTATAACTTGTGATCCCGCAGCCGTTGCAAGACTATACGCAGATGTTTCTTGTGATCTTCCTCCGACTTGGAATATACCAGGATGTCGTCGATGAAGACCACGACAAACTTGTCCAGCTCCGGCATGAACACCGAGTTCATTAAGTACATGAAGTGAGCTGGAGCATTGGTGAGGCCAAAGGACATGACCAGGTACTCATAAAGTCCGTACCTTGTCGAAAAAGCTGTCTTTGGAATGTCCTCAGCCCTGATCTTAATCTGATGGTACCCGGATCTTAAATCCATCTTGGAAAAGACCTTTGCTTCGACCAACTGATCAAACAACATGTCGATCCGTGGCAACGGGTACTTGTTCTTGATGGTTACGGCATTTAATGGACGGTAGTCCACGCAAAGCCGCAACGTTTCATCCTTCTTTTTGACAAATAATGCCGAACAGCCCCATGGCGAGGAGCTCGGCCTAATAAAACCCTTCTCCAGAAGGTCCGTGAGCTGAGTCTTCAGTTCAGCCAACTCCTTGGGCGCCATCTTGTACGGCCTTCGGGATATTGGCATGGTTCCCGGTGCAAGTTCAATCTTGAACTCCACCTCTCTATCGGGTGGCATCCCCGGCAAATCATCCGGGAATACATCAGGGAATTCTCGGACCACTGGAATGTCTTCCAATCTGATGGTTGTGGCTTGATAGACACTTGGAAACATAGTTCAAATTTTTAAACAAATTTGACTGCTGATCTGCTGTTCCCATGACAGCCCTGACCAGTTTCCATATTAATCTGATTTAGGCCAGGTTAAAAGCAAAACCAGTCCTGGAGCTCAACATCAAAGTTAAAGTTAACTTCAATAACTTTCCAGAAAGTATTTGGTTGGCCTAAGATCTGCTCTGGTTCAACAGTTATGAGATGTCAAAGTTAACAGAATTTCTGGAAACAATTGGACAGCACCTCCCTGCCTTAGGTACTGATTTGATCCAAGAATCCCAGTTAATTCTGTTCCTAATCTGACAAAACTTTCTGTTACAAAGTTGTAACCCATCTCATAATCTTTCCAGAACTACCTCATTTTCTATTTTTTTGATTTTT
This sequence comes from Neostapfia colusana, assembly GCA_030760725.1. NCBI lineage: Eukaryota > Viridiplantae > Streptophyta > Magnoliopsida > Poales > Poaceae > Neostapfia > Neostapfia colusana. The sequence goes on from JASWHV010000003.1 coordinate 35,567,800, forward strand.
ATGCAGGAAGTTATGCTTAATTTACAGAGAGTCTTTGCTCCGTCCTGTTTTCTGGACAGTTTCAACTCTGCTGCATTTTTCGAGTGGTTAAGGGATGAAACACCTCTGGAACTCAACAGAAAAGTTGTAAAGCTCCTCCAAAGCTTTCCAGAAATGTATCATACGACCCCAACCTCGAAAGAACTCAACCTCTAACCTCTGAGTAACTTCAGCCTTGATTTAGCTGAAAACAGAGTGCTCTGTCCTTAACATCCTATAAGTTGAAAACTTATTAACTTTGAATATCCTGTTCAAGGGAAGGAGTTACATCAAGTTTTACTACTTTGGATCAAAACCATCAAATTTTAAATGAAGTTGTTCATTTTGTTGGGTGTGACGTCGAGGCGTCACCAGATTATGTCGGTACTACATCCTCACAAAGGAAAAACCTATACCGGATTTAGCCGGCTTCGTTAGTTCAGTGGCACTACTCGTCACTCGCACACGGATGCTACACGTCTACCGTTTCGTGGTAAGGTTACCTGCAGAAACTCAAACAATCATCAGACTCGGCTGCACACCGAGCCCGGAATCCATACAGTTTGTACACCCGGCCGTCATCACTCGCCCGGATGTTCTCAAGCCACACACGCCTTGAGTTACGTGTTCACGTTTCAGACCACGTGACGGGGTCTCCCATGTTGCACCACGCACGCCAGGGACAGACGTTGCTCGAATACCCCAAACGACATGAAGAGTCGTAGAGGATATCAAAGCGGGTCGGGTTACCTGCCACCCGTGGGGCTCCACCCTTCAGCTTGTGCGCACTGGTGGACAGCGCTTACGTGCACCCCCCAAGACATGAACGTCCCGAGATGCACGATTTTCCGACATAACAAATAAGTTAATAAGCCACTTTCTATATACTAATAGCATCCTTATACGGGCTACTAACTCGTTCCTCACTGGATTTTTGAAAAAGAAGACCTTTGTACTGTGTTAAACCTCAAGCGAGCTCTGATACCACGCTGACACGACCCCATTGGTCCTGTCGAGCCAGGATCACGCTGAGGGGTGCTGCGTTGCACAGCACCGTATAACACACGTCAAAGGTGCAAAGCGGAAGCGGAAGCTTTATTACATAAACAAGTTTATTAACATGTTTACATCAAAATAAGTTTAGTCCACACTCGCGGGCGTAGACTAAGCATCAAGTGCACGTTCAGCCCTCGAACGTGTCCTTGCTAGCACACACGCACACTAACTCTGCGGCGTGCACGACTCCCACTCGACGGGGTTCCCCTCCTGGGGTTCCGTCTCCTCTTCGGGAGTCCCTTCCTCATAGAACCCTGCAAAAGCTTCAAACACAAGCAGTGAGCACGAAGGCTCAGCAAGTCTGACCCGTCTCACCTAAACATGAAACTTCTACATGAGGGTGATGGGTTGCATGAGGTAAAAATCATTTGCAAGGACTCGCCTAATTAGTAGAACCTTACTTTCAAGTTTTAGCAGCAGGTTGTGGAGAACTTTACGCTAAGGCACATGAGAGAGCCGCAATCAAACAAGAATCGCATTTCTCTCATGTACTTTGCCCAAAGTTGAAAAGAACTTTAGTTAGCACTAAGCTACAACATATCATTAACAATCAATATCCAACTTTCAATCAGCAACATTTTAACATGTAACTAGCCTGTTCTTTCTACGTCACGGTACAGTGAACAAGTGGTACTCACTGACCGCGAGGGACGGCGATTATAATCGATTTACACCTGCAGGGATTACCCGAACAACCCGTCACGTACGCCCGTACTCGATGTTGCCTACAACAACCATCACGGACGCCGTACGCGACTACCTTTCACCCGTTAGCCAAATATTGAACCGGTCCCATCGTCCCGAGCAAGAGGTCCCTGCACGCGCATCTCTGTGCCGCCAGCTGATTTACACCTCGAGCTCTCAACCTACCCTCTGAACGACGGGCAATGCCTCAACACCCAGCTACCCGAGTTACATCAGTTTCCCGGTTCCCATATAGCCGGTAGGTCTTCGGTACTGTTCTAGCTTGTTCAACAGGCCCGCACACGGCTCGGTCCTCAATCGACACAAGCGGAGCTACAGCACACAGGCCCCAAAGTCCTGCTGCCCTTACTCTCCGCTCGGTCTCATTTTCTTGCCATGTGTATCATGTGCTATCTCTACCCGAGCAATGTGCCTCTAGCCTATTCTCGCGAGTAGTTCCAACTACTCGACTTGTACCGAATCCTACTCTATCCTAGCAATGCAGTGGCTAACGGGGTTTGCAATCCTAAACCCCAACCCATGGTTTTCTTGGCTATGCAGTGGGGTTTCCAAACAAGACTCTGATGCACAACATAAAGAAAACAAGTAGGTGCTCAAAACAATAAAAATTTATAAAATGGTTAATGCAAACCGGGGCTTGCCTTGCTGCTCTTGGTCGTAGGCTAGCTGTTCCTCCGGAGTAACGAAGTCTAGGACTTCGGGTTCCTCCTCGACCTTAGCGACTACATGATAAGAACAATATATGTATTAATTAAATGCTTTTGTATTAACTTTGAAGTTGTGAAGTCTATAACCTTTACTAGATAGACCTAATGACTGTGAAACTTTTACTGTGGCTTGGTTACAACCTAAACAGAGACTTGGTCAAGTTTTAGTTGCAGCAAAGCTCATTTGAGCCCTCCACAAATAATTATGTCCTTGACCTTAATTAAAGGCTTTTAGGGTGTTCTAGGTATTTTCATGAAACAAACTATGACTTTCTGAAAACTAGATTTTCAGAGGGTTCTAATGGAATTGGTCTCACTTAATTTGGAAGTCTCTAACTAAAGATATGAGCTAAACAATTTCAGAGAAAATTCTGAAAATGTTTCTGAACATTTTCTATTTTCTCTGGAACAGTTTTACTAATCACACCATTAGGTGGACTAAATGAGCTCAAATGGATCTGAAATTTTTATGGTAGTTCAAGGATATTTTGGTGAACATCTCAGCAAAATTTCAGGATTTTCCTCCAAATGATTCTCCAGTTAAAATTCCTAACAGTTTAAATTTTAAGGAATTAATTCTGGAGAATTAAGGAATTTCATGAAGTGACACTTGATTTTCTGGAAAGTACTCAAAGAGCTGAATCCAGCAAAATTTGGTTCACTCAATTTGGAGCTTTCTAGCCAAAGTTATAAGGATTTGAAGTTTGAAGGAAATCTGAAAATCGGGGAAAAGTTTAAACTTGCGCGTGGGCCCAGGGGACACGCGTCGCACGCCGAAGCGACAACACACCGCGGCCCACAAGGCTTTTGCGCGCCAGCACACCCGATCCCGGCCGCAGCCGGATCCCGATTCAAAATATCGGCCGCTGACAGCTGGGGTCCACCCCCTTCTTCAACCTCGCGACACCCGCGCTCCGCCGCCGAGGGACCTCGCCGGAGAGCTCGCCGCCGGCTGCTGTACAGCTTCAAACTTCTTGATTCTGGCCGCCCCTGCCTACTTTTACTTGGGGAACATGATCCGAGGGTCAGCTGCTCATGACAACGGCCGGAGCATGGTCGGCGACGAGCCGCCATATCGGAACGACTTCGGCCATGTCGGCTGATGCTCCTAGTGCCTCAGCTACTTGGGAAACCGGTCGGGGAGCATCAGTGGACCTCAGAGAAGGTCGACATGAACTCGGGGCAGCTCGGGGAAGGCCCGAAATAGGTCCTCACCGTGCGCCCGATACCCCCCGTGCGTTCCGCCATTAGTAGACCTTGAATTACGCCGGGCACAGAAGTTCTCCGGCCCAGAGTTGTGAAGGCAACTTGTGCGTCACCGTGTCTAGTTCGTGTGGGAGTGGCCTGAGGCCCTCTAATCCTTTCTAGAGCACGAATTAAACAGAATCGTACCCGAGGGTCGTTCTGCACACAGAAAGGGGAAAAGTGGAAATTCGCCGCCGGTGAGCAACCACTCGAGCTGTGGCTCGGTGATGAGCAGCACCGATCACTTGCGCGTCCAAGGGTGCCTTGGCTCGGGCGTGACAACGCCCAGGTTGGGCTGTCCACGAGAGCCCGAGGTGCGGCGGTTTCCAGTTCCGAGTTTGATCTTTCGGCACAGCCGATATCACTCGGTTTCAATCGATTTCTATCCATGGGAAGGATGGAGGATGGTTGCTAGTACCTTGCTGGGACCTTGGAATGGAAAGAAGGAGCTGCGATCGGCTTGATCAAGCAGGAACTCGAGCGCTAGTGATGGCAGTGGGAAAAGCAGTCGCGCACGCCGGTAGCTCGGGGAAATGGTGACTGAAGCACGCCGGGGAGGGAATAAATAGCCCGGCCGGCTGGTCTCCGGCTTGGGGCACGCAGCAGGAGCTGGCGCCGGCTGCCCCCTTCGGTGGCGCGCGCGCACAGCTGCCGGGAACCGACTGAACTGTGGTTCAGTCGGTTTGCTTTGAGGCAGAGGCTGACATGTGGGTCCCACTTCTCTTTTAACCTCTGAAATTTATTCCTAACAGCTGTGGTAAACAGTGAACCCTATTCTACCCTTGGCAATTCAAATTATTCACCCAAGAGCCATTTGAATTGATCAAAGTTCAAATGAGGTTTGGTTTGAATGAATTTCAGCACAAGTGCAGTTTGAAATTCAAATAAAGTTTGAATTTCTCCCCCTTAGCTCATGTCAAGATCAACTCCAAATGGAGTGAAAATTGGTGTGTGAGCTCACAAAAATGTGCTGAGCAAGAATATGCCTTCCACTTTTAAATTCAGTGGGTGAAAACAGTTTGAATTTGAATATGGTTTCAAACTGCCCTCTTCCTAACTATACCCAAAATGACCTCAAAAAGGTTTTGAATTTGGGTGGAACTTGGCATGGACATCCTTAGCAAAGTGTAGGAGTTTTCATATGTCCAGCCCATCTATATCACATGTGGGAAGTACCACTTTTGCAATGTGTGAGTTTGTTTCCTAATGAGCATGTTGATAATTGTTACTTGCTCTTTATTTGTGTTCATCATTCTTCCTCAAATGAGGTGTGTGGTGTGGTGATGAACACTGCAAATGAGTGTCAAAAACTGAGGCCCTTACAATAAATAAACAAACTAGCAGTGGAATATTATTCTTGAGGGATCCATCACAGGCGTTGCCCGGGGGTCTCCATGAACCTAGAAACCTTCTTCGGGTCCAAAGTCTTGGTCATTATACACCACCTCATTATCTTGACCTGAGCAGCAATATAAACCAACAAAATATGCAAGGTTGAGTACCGATGGTACTCAGCAAGTGTCGAAAAATTATATCATGCATGGCTAGATCAAGGAGAGGTTGAACTCATGGTTAAAGCACTACGCACTTAATACCTATCACCTTAGCTTATTAAGCACCTACATTACTACAAGTGATATGGTCCCAATCTCCCATCCCATCATAATCCAATAACCATAACATCATTTCCAATGTTAAGCTCCCCGCTTAACATCCACAACTTCCAAAACCATCAATCCTCTAATCATGAATAAGTCCAAGCCGCTCTTGACCGTGAGCACGGCTGTCATGACAGTTTTGACTCTGCAGAGTTTGTACCACTGTACCCGCATGTAGTGATTTCATCCCCCGTTGCCGGGTGGACTAAAAGAACCTCCATTATGCCAGTGGCTACGAACCACATTCACACTTCCCAGGTGTGTAGCCAGGAGATCACTACGAAGCCTTTACAAAGGGATTCCCGACGAGCGTGGGCCCACTGAGGTTTCACCCCTAACAGCATACAAGAGGATCCAACCCCGCTGCAGTGGCCCCCTCTTGAGCCTTGCGGTTCATATGGTAGTCGAGCTGACACCTATTCCCCGCACCATCCAACACACCCATACTACGCCGGGGATACACCTAATTAATTGGCCAAGCTGCCCCATCTCAGCATGTGGTTGGCACGGTAAAGCCAGGTTACATGCTCCATGAACCGGTCCTTAGGATCCAGGAAAGTACTAAACACAAACCCGAGTCTCGTGCACCCAGCACACAACCAAAACATCCAACTTGCCTTGATCCCTACCTCTACATAACTCACAATATCTCATTCAAGAGTATGGTAAAATAAACTGATGATCTCATATCCCAAATATCCCATTCTAAGCATGGCTAAGCATATGCATAATAATAAATGACATGATAAAATAAATCCCAACCCAAGCTACAAGGAAACAAGGTAATGCAATTCTAGGGAAACTTCCTAGCTTGGGTTTCATATTTCAATTGACAATGCAAATAATTCTAGCTACACATCCTAGTATAGGATCAAAGTGGTCAAGGACACTTGCCTCCTTCTTGCTGCCCTTGAAATGGGTAGTCCTGGTCTTGGAAGGGAATAACTTGCTCTTGAGCAGGTTCTACATCATACCATCACACATAGCAAAAGAAAAACAACAATCAATAAGACATAATTCACACTTCCACTTCATACAAACCACACATTCACATTCATGAAAGTAATTCACCATTATATGTGTTTTGGTTACTCTATGTGTGTTGATTTGTGGCTTGCATACACTTTTAATCATATGTATATGATTCCTACTTTTGTATTCACATTTATGCTTGCATACTATATATATGAGTTTCCAATTTAAATAAATTCCTTATATTCAATTACTACACCTTTTAGCTACCAAGTATGCATGAAAGGTGTTTTCCTTCTCCATATGTGTCGTCATAATTTCTACCAACCCTAAACTGAATCCTTTGGATTTTAGAACTCCATTTATCATTTACTAGTTGCTATATTTTCAGATTTATTTCATATGCCTAAATGTGAACTTTATTATGAAAATAACAAGACACCTCATCTAAACAGAATAGGTTCTGATCTAAAATATTTACTAATATATTTTTGACCTTTTCCTCTGATGTAAACTATTTTACAATTATTTTCCTTATTTTCTAAAACTATTCATTACTTAAAATTGTTTCCCTAAATGTGAATAATAAATTAAACAGATTAAACTCAGCCCAAAATATGTTTTTATCTCACTCCAAAGTTTTTCTAAATACTGAGAAAGTTTTTAATTTAATTATGACAATATGTTTGTCCCACTTTTTAATTTTTAAACACTAGCCACATATTCAATTTCCTAAATAAATACTAAACAACGCTAAAAAGTTAAACTTACCCCACTACAGGGTCTATAATATTATTTTCAGAATTTCTAGGGGTCTAGCTACACTTATCAGAGGTGTTTTTCCTAATTTTTATTAAGTCCAGGGGCTAAAACTGATTTTTAAATGAATTTACATGATTTTCTGAAGTTCCAGGGGCTAGATCAGAAGTTTCCGGGGCTAGCTCTTATTTCCCGAGAACCCCAGGGGGTAGCACGTAAGATTTCCAGTCTTTATAACGCGGGGCTGACGTGGACCGTCCGATTTTAAACCGACGGCCGAGATTATAACATCGAACCGGTACGCTGGGATTTCAACCCTACTGTGCGATTTAAAATAAACGGCGCACAAGCGGCCACGTCGCTCTGATCGAGCGCGGGCGGCGCTGCCGGCGGCGCACGGCGGCGGGAAGCGGTGATCTCGCCGGAAACTTTTGGATCTTCGGGAATTCTTCCTAGAACTGTGTGTGATTTTATGGCATAGATCGGTAGAGGGGAGGTCGGGGATCTCACCTCGGGGCTTTTCTTGAGCTCGGAGGTCCTGGAAGGTGATCGGCGACGAGGTCCGAGGCAAAACCATGGCGAAGCTCGTCGGCGCTGCGTTTACACCGCAAATCACCGAGTTTTCTGCACCTGCAAGGTTCCCCGGAGGCGGTGGATCAAGACCAGCGAGTTAGATCAGAATTTCCGAGCATAGATCGGCCAGAGTTCGCCGGAGAAGTCTCGGTTCTCACCGGAGTAAAAATCGACGATCGCGGGGGAAAAATAGAACGAGGCCGGGGTTTTTATAGACGGGGGAGGGCGGTGGGTTTGTTTAGATCGAGTGGGAGTCCTCCGGAACCAGAATTCGGCCGGAAATCCGGTCGGTTGCGATCACGCGCGCGCGGGTGAACAGTCCGAGTTTCGGACGATCGGGGGTTAGGGATGACAGGTGGGTCCCGCCTGTCTGAGAGAGAGAGCGCGGGCGCGCGGCTGCTGGCTGGCGCGGGCGCTGGCTGGGCCGGCTGGTGGGTTTCGGCCCACTGGCTTTTTTTCTGTTTTCCTTTTTCTTTTTTCTATTTCTTTTCTGTTTTGAATTTAATTTGAATTCCAGTTTGAATTTGAATTTTTGCAAAACATGCAACACGTCCAAAAATTTTTAAATTCCCCTCTGAACATGATGTAGGGTTTTAAATCAAAATTTTGGGGTGTTACAACAGGCTAACCAAGGTAGCTCATTTCATCCCCGTGAAAGAAAGCTACAGCGGATACAAATTGGCAGAATTGTGCATGTCAAGGATCGTGTGTTTCCATGGAGTGCCAAATAAGATAGTGTCAGATCGAGGGACACAGTTCACCTCAAGGTTCTGGCAGAAGTTACATCAAACCATGGGAACTCATCTGAATTTTAGTTCTGCCTATCATCCCCGGACTGACGGACAGACGGAAAGAACCAATCAGATCCTTGAAGATATGCTGAGAGCGTGTGCGCTCAAGAACAATAGGAGTTGGGATAAGAACTTACCGTATGCGGAGTTCTCCTATAACAACAGCTATCAGGCTAGTATGAAGATGTCACCATTTGAGGCTTTGTGTGGGAGGAAGTGCAGAACTCCACTATTTTGGAACCAAACCGGGGAAGGTAAAGTGTTTGGGCCCGAAGTACTACAAGAAACCGAGGCGAAAGTGAGGGAAATCCGCAACAACTTGAGGATAGCACAGACATGACAAAAGAACTATGCCGATGTACGGAGAAGAGAGCTCGTTTTCAACGTGGGGGACTATGTCTACCTCAAGGTGTCCCCTATCCGAGGACTTCGTCGGTTCAAGGTGAAAGGGAAGTTATCACCTCGATACATCGGACCCTTTCAGGTTCTGGATAAGAAAGACGAAGTAGCATATCAACTAGAACTACCTGCTCGCCTATCGGATGTGCACGATGTATTCCATGTGTCACAGCTCAAGAAATATCTAAGGACGCCTGAGGAGATGTTGCCCATGAATGAGGTTGACGTAGCAGAGGATCTGTCTTATGCCGAGCAACCGATCAAGGTTTTGGAGACAATGGAACGCCTCACAAGAAATAAAAGAATCCGGATGTGCATGGTGCAGTGGAAGCATCACTCGGAAGAGGAAGCCACATGGGAGCAAGAAGACGAGCTTAAGGCACAATTTCCAGAATTGTTTTCCTAGAACCACCAATCTCGAGGATGAGATTTCTTTTAAAGGGGGGTAGAGTTGTAACACCCCAAAACCTGTTAAGAGGGGAATTTAAAAATTTTTGGACGTATTGCATGTGGTGCAGAAATTCAAATTCAAATTTGAGTTCAAATTCAAATCAAAACAGAAAAGAAAAGGAAAAAGAAAAAGAAAAACCCCACCGGCCAGTGGGCCGAAACCCACAGCCGGCCCAATCTCCCCGCGCCAGCCCCAAACCCGCGCCCCTCTCTTCCTCTCACTGACACGCGGAACCCACGTGTCATCACTCACCTCCCGCGCGCTCGGCTGACCTCGGGACTCTTCTCGCACCCGAATCCAAACCACCTCCGGAAACCCATGGCTCACCCCGAATTTCGGTCCGGGACGTCTCCAATTCAATCCCAACAGACCGCCGGCCCTGTTCCCCCCCCCCCCCCCCGATCGGCTGTTTTTCCTCCCGGTGAGAACTGAAGCTCCTACCGCCGTTTTCCTTCGGTCCTCGCTCGGATTTCCTGATCTAACGCACTGGTCATGTTCCACCGCCTCCGGGGAATCTCGCAGGTGAAGGAAACCCGGTGTTTTGCACTCTAGACACAGCTCCGACGAGCACCGCCGCGTTTTCACCTCGGACCTCGTCGCCGACAGCCTTCCAGGGCCTCCGAGCTCAAGAAAAGCCCCGAGGTGAGATCCCCAACCTCCCCTCTTCCGTTCCATGCCAAGAAATCCAAGTTTTAGGAAGTACAGACGAAAACCCGAAGTTTTTCGGCGAGATCGCCGCCTCCGGCCGCCGCGCGCCGCCGGGCAGCACCGCCCACGCACGGCCAGGACGACGTGGCCCCCTGAGGCCTGTCCATTTTTAATTGTGCGGTTCCCATTAGATCTAACCCGTATCGCTTCGCGTTATAATCTCAGCCATCTATTTTAAATAGAACGGTCCACATCAGCCCCACGTTATAAAGGCCGGGATTCTTACATGATACCCCCTGGGGATCTCGGAAAACATGAGCTAGCCCCGGAAACTTCTGATCTAGCCCCTGGAACTTCAGAAATTCGTGTAAATTCATTTAAAAATCAGTTTAAGCCCCTGTACTTAATAAAAATTAGGAAAACCCCTCTGTTATGTGTAGCTAGACCCCTGGAAATTTGTGAAATAGTATACTAGACCCTGCAGTAGGGTGGATTTACCTTTTTGACCGTATATGATATTAAATTTAGAAATTTGAATATGTGACTAGGATTTAAATTTAAAAGGTAAGGCAAACACATGTGCAAATTCAAATTTAAACTCTCCTAGCACATGGAAAACTTTAGAATGAGTTAAAAATAGATTTTTGGCTGAAATGAAATCTGTCTAAATGTTGTTCATATTTATTACTTCTAGAAACACATTTTTAGGCTAGGAAATAATTCTAAAAACTGATAAAATAAATTTAAATTAGTTCACATCAGAGGAGAAGTTCAAAAATATATTATTTAATATTTTAGATCAGAACCTATTCTGTTTAGATGATATGTCCTACTATTTAATATTAAAACCCACTTTTAGGCATAGAAAATAAATCTGAAAATATAGGAAAATAGGTATGCATAATTAGAAAATGATAAATGAAATCTCCAAATCCAAAAACATCAGTTTAGGATTTGGTAGAAAATCTTAAAACCTATTTGCAGTAGGGAATTACCTTTCATGCAAACTTGTTAGCTAAGAAGTGTATTAATTAAATATAAAGAATTTGTTCAAATTGGAAATTCATATATAGTGTGCAAACAGAAATCTGAATACAAAAGTTAGAAATCATATACATATGTTAAAAGTGCATGTAGGTCAAAAATCAACACATGTAGAGTAACCACAACACTTACAAATGTGAATGACTTTCATAGGTATGTATGTGTGGTTTGTATGAAGTGAAAGTGTGAACTATGTCTTATGGATTGTTGTTTTCTTTTGCTATGTGTATTGGCATGAGTAGAACCTGCCCCAGAGCAAGTTCTCCGTTTCCAAGACCAAGACTTTCCATTCCCAGAGCAGCAGGAAGAAGGCAAGTGTCCTTGACCACTTTGAACCTATACTAGGATGTGTAGATAGAATTTAGTGCATTGTCAATTGAAATATGAAACCCATGCTAGGAAGTTTCCCTAGAATTGCATTACCTTGTTTCCTTGTAGCTTGGGTTGGGATTTATTTTATCATGACATTTATTTATATGCTTATGCTTAGCCATGCTTAGAATGGGATAATTGGGATATGAGATCATCAGTTTTATTTACCTTACTCTTGAATGAGACATTATGAGTTATGTAGAGGTAGGGATCGAGGCAAGTTGGATGATTTGGTTGGTGCTGGGTGCACGAGACTCGGGTTTGTGTTTAGTACTTGCCTTGATCCTAAGGACCGGTTCATGGAGCATGTAACTTGGCTTTACCGTGCCAACCACATGCTGAAATGGGGCAGCTTGGCCAATTAATTAGGTGTATCCCCGGCGTAGTATGGGTGTGTTGGATGGTGCGGGGAATAGGTGTCAGCTGGACTACCATATGAACCGCAAGGCTCAAGAGGGGGCCACTGCAGCGGGGTTGGAGCCTCTTGTATGCTGTTAGGGTGAAACCTCAGTGGGCCCACGCTCAGCAGGAATCCCTTTGTAATGGCTTCATAGTAATCTCCTGGCTACACACCTGGGAAGTGTGAATGTGGTTCGCGGCCACTGGCATAATGGAGGTTCTTTTAGTCCACCCGACAATGGGGGATGAAATCACTACATGTGGGTACAGTGGTGCAAACTCTGCAGAGTCAAAACTGTCATGACAGCCGTGCTCACGGTTAAGAGCGGCTTGGACTTATTCATGATTAGAGGATGATGAATTTGGAAGTTGAGGATGTTAATCGGGAAGCTTAGCATTGGAAATGAGACTATGGTTACTTGATATTGATGATGGGTTGAGGGATTGGGACCATTTCACGTGTGTAGTAATGTAGGTGCTTAATTAAGCTAAGGTGATAGGTATTAATTGCGTAGTGCTTTAACCATGAGTTCAACCTTCCCTTGCTCTAGCCATGCATGACATAACTTTCCCACACTTGCTGAGTACCAACGGTACTCAAACTTGCATATTTGTTGGTTTAAATTGCTGCTCAGGTCAAGGGGTTGATGTGGTGTTCAATGACCAAGACTTGGGACCCGAGGAATGTTTCTAGGTTCACGGAGTCCCCCGGGCAACGCCTGTGACGGAGCCCACAAGATTTATATTCTGCTGCTGCTTTATTTACAAGTCATGACCTATTTATCGTCCATCGAGACGTATGCTATGTAAGACTTATTTATATTCGACACCTGGCTTGTAATAAATGATGCTTCACTATTTGTCATCACATGTATGAGAAAATGATCCTGGAATACATGTGATATTCACTCGGTTGATATTCGGAGAAACCGGGTGTGACAGAATCACACCTTAAGATGGCTTAAATCCCAGAGGATTGTAAACTGTCCAGAACCAGGACGGATTTGAAACACTCTCTGGACTGTCCTGTTTTTCAAGCGTAACTTCTTGTAGAAAAATCTGAAATTATCATATGATACATCTTAGGAAAGGGTAGGAGAGGTATTACATCTTTGTAATTCAAATTTTCTGTATTTTCAGCACGGAATTCAGTGGAAACCAGGGTTGAAAACAGCAACTTCCAAGGGAGGTACTGTTGAAATTCTTCCAGAAATTCTGTTGACATTGAATTACCATAGCTTTTAAACCAGAGCTAATCTGAGGGCAAATAAATACTCGTTGGAAATATACTGAAGTTAACTTTAACTTTGGTATTCAACTTGAGTCATGAAAATGCCCAGAACCAGATCAAAATCTGGGATATGTAGAAGCTGGTCATTCTGGCAGAGGAATGACAGTGAACTCATTTGAGAGATTGTTGTACCCTAGGGGGTTTAAGTACTTCCAATGGGGTAGAACATACTCATGAGTGGGTATCTTCAACTAGTGAAATATTGAGTATAGGCTTTACTCAAGTTTCTTTCGCTAGAGACCATGTTTGTGTCGTATTGAAGATAAAAGGGTGGTATACGTGATGACCAAGCGATAGTAACGTCTCGTAGTTACCAAACCTACTTGTGGTGAGCTTCCAAAGAGGAGGTTCATCAAGTTGGCTTTAACTAGCTTCTATTTTGTCTGGTAATGGTGTAGCTTGTGCAAAGTTATTACATTATCCGTATACGAGATGTATCGCATGTTTTAATGTCATTATGTTTTACGCCTATTTTATTGGACTGCATGCAATATGTTGCGGGACTGATGTTTAATGTCGTATGGTTGCAGATGGTTCGCACTCGGACCATGCACGAGACTGGTGGCTCTAGCCAGCAGGGAGGCGATGACTCCCAGCCACCTGCCTACGACAGCACCCCACAGCAGCAACCACCACCGCCGCCTCCGCTTACCCTAGCGGATGACATAGCGGCACTGGTGGGTGGTCCTGAGGAGCAGACCGACCTGCTCCGCACGATCGTGCAGAATACATCCCAGGAGGGGGGGGGTCAAGAGAGGGGACCTTGTGAGCCCCGTGAGGTGACGTACTTGGACTTCATGAGTACGCACCCTCCAGTGTTCACTGAAGCAGAAGAACCACTGGAGGCCGACAACTGGCTGCGGACAATAGAGTCCAAGATCGGGCTGCTCCAATGCACGGAGCGGCAAAAGACTCTGTTCGCGGTGCAGCAGCTTCACGGTTCCGCTGGTGCGTGGTTGGAGAACTATGTCGCCTCACGTCTGGCTGGCCATGCCGTGGAGTGGGAAGATTTCCGGGAGGCATTCCGTGCCTACCATATTCCTCCCAGGATAATGAAGAGGAAGTTCCAAGAATTATTGGAGCTGAAGCAGGGGGGGAGGAGTGCTCACGACTACTCCCGTGCCTTCAACCATCTGGCGCAATATGCGTCGGATTACGTCTCCACCGAGGAAAAGAAGCGGGAGCATTTCTATCGGGGGTTACACCCCGAGATGAAGACACATCTCGCCCAAAGCAATCGCAGCACCTTCAACGACTTCGTCTATGCCGCAATAATGCAAGAAGATGCTCAGCGGGAGTTGGCGGCTGAGCAGCAGAAGCGCAGAACTCCACCCAGTAGTGGGGGTGGTGCTCCCCAGAAGTACCGCGTAGTGTATTGGACACCATCCGGACAGCAGTGGCATCCACCGGCGCGACCTCAGCGGTTCAGGGGTCGTCCTTTTCAGTCACCTCCGTTCCGACCACCGATGACACCACCGAGACAGCAGCAGCAGCAGACGACACTCCGGGCGTTTCCACCGCCACAACGCACCCCGGGTTTCCGTCCGCCGATCAGCAGAGGACTGCCCCGCTTCACTTGCTTCACGTGTGGCCAGGCGGGCCATTTCGCGAAGGACTGTCCCCAGGGGCAGCAAAGCAGCGAGCAAGCTCAGTTCCAGAGTGGTGCTCGAGGCCAACCTCCGGTCAAGAAGGTTGGTCAGCGGACTGGGGGTATTTGCAACCTCGACAATGAGGGCGCCCCGGAGGGAGACAACATGCTGGCGTGTACGTTCACTCTCAACGATCAAGCCATCATCATATTGTTCGATTCTGGTGCAACCCACAGTTTTATAAGTGCATCCTATGTGGCTAAGCATCAAATGCAAGTCTTCCCAACCGACTGCACATATATGATCTGCTCACCGGGAAGGAAGATTTCAGCAAATATGATGATTCCAAAAGCACCTCTGTGCTTAGGTGGGCAGCTATATCCCACCACCTTAATAATCCTTAAGGGGTAAAAGATTGATGCAATCATAGGGATGTCATTGCTAAACTACCATGGCGCTGTCCTGAACACTCGGACACGGACGGTTCATCTGAATTCTCCATTCCACCGTCCACACTCCATGGTGTTAGATAATCCAGTCCGGGAATTTTGATAAATTAATAATACTGAAGCTCTCAAGTTAGAGGACATCCCCGTAGTCCGGGAGTACCCCGACGTGTTCCCAGATGATCTTCCGGGCATGCCACCTGAGCAGGATGTTGAGTTCAAGATTGAACTTGCACCCGGGACTACGCCCATATCACGGAGACCATACAAAATGGCTCCAAATGAGCTGGCTGAACTGAAAGAACAGCTCAATGACCTGTTGAGCAAAGTTTTCATTAGGCCGAGTTCCTCGCCTTGGGGATGCTCGCCGCTGTTCGTGAAGAAGAAGGATGAAACCTTGAGGCTGTGTGTGGACCACCGGCCGCTCAACGCCGTCACCATCAAGAATAAGTACCCACTGCCCCGCATTGACATTTTGTTTGATCAACTTGTGGGTGCAAGTGTGTTCTCCAAGATTGACCTTCGCTCTAGATATCATCAGATAAAGATCCGGGCGGAGGATATCCCGAAGACGCCTTTCTCGATGAGATATGGCTTGTACGAATATCTCGTCATGTCTTTTGGTCTCACAAATGCTCCAGCACATTTTATGTATCTCATGAACTCGGTGTTCATGCCGGAGCTGGACAAGTTCGTGGTGGTATTCATTGATGATATCTTGGTATATTCCAAGACAGAAGCAGAACACGCCAAACACTTGAGGATTGTTCTTCAACGCCTACGGGACCATAAGCTATACGCCAAGTTCAGCAAATGTGAGTTTTGGATCGGCCAAGTGCCATTCCTGGGACATATCATCTCCGCGGAAGGTATTGTGGTTGACCCAAGCAAAATAGAGCAATTGCTGAAATGGAAAGCTCCCACTTCAGTCCATGAAGTCAGAAGCTTCCTCGGCTTAGCGGGATACTATTGGAGATTCATTCCAAGTTTCTCCAAGCTTGCTAAGCCTATGACACAATTGCTGAAGAAGGGAACAAAATATGTTTGGAACACGTCGTGTGAAGGAGCGTTCCAAGCATTAGTGAAGCATCTCACAACAGCCCCGGTCTTGGCTCAACCGGATACAACCAAGCCATTCGACGTGTATTGTGGCGCGTCCGATATTGGGCTCGGCTGCGTGTTGATGCAGGAAGGACATATGGTCGCATATGGCTCACGCCAACTTCGGAACCATGAGCAGCACTATCTGACTCATGATCTTGAGCTTGCTGCAGTGGTTTTGGCGCTGAAAATATGAAGGCACTATCTCCTGGGAAACTTGGTGCATCTCTACACCGACCACAAGAGCTTGAAGTACATTTTCACCCAGAAGGAGCTGAACATGAGGCAAACAAGGTGGTTAAAACTAATTAAAGACTATGAGATTGAGATTCACTACCACCCCGGCAAGGCGAATGTGGTTGCCGACGCGCTGAGTCAGAAATCACATGTCCATAACCTCACCATGAAACCGGTGGTGGAGGAAGAACCGAGTTTATACTTGGTTCCTTATGGATCGCTGTATAACCTTGCCCTCATCCCTACTATTATGGAGGACATCATTGCAGCTCAGAAGATTGATAAGGGCATGGCACATCTCCGGAGACGGATAGACAATGGGGAGATTAACTGTTTCCGGAAAGATGATGAGCGGACGCTATGGTTCAATGACCGCATAGTCGTACCTCGGAATATGGAGCTGAGGAGAAAGATTCTCGATGAAGCTCACTTGTCTAAATACTCCGTTCATCCGGGCAGCAACAAAATGTACCAAGATTTGACAAAGAAATTTTGGTGGACACGGATTAAGCGGGAAGTGGCGAAGTACGTATCCGAGTGTGATACGTGTAGACGAGTGAAAGCTGATCATATGAAAAAATCAGGGATGCTGCAACCCCTGAAAATCCTGGCATGGAAATGGCAAGATGTGAGCATGGATTTCATTGTGGGATTACCCTTGACTTCCAACAAGCATGATTCCATTTTGGTAATCGTTAACCGGTTAACCAAGACGGCTCACTTCATCCCGGTGCATACACATTACAATGCTGGCAAATACGTGGAGCTGTACATAGCGAAGATTCTATGCTTATATGGTGGACCCAAGACCATCGTCTCAGATCGAGGTGCATTATTTGTATCTCGCTTTTGGGAGCAGTTACACGCTGCATTGGGTACCAAGCTGATTAGGAGCTCTGCCTATCACCCTCACATAGATGGCCAAACAGAGAGGGTGAATCAAGTACTAGAAGACATGTTGACGGTGTGTGCCATCCACCACGGTAGGAACTGGGATGCTCACCTACCGTTGGCGGAATTCTCATACAACAATGGCTATCAGGCGATTATCAAGATGGCACCATACGAAGCTCTCTACGGCCGCAAATGACGCACCCCATTAAACTGGTGCGAGTCCGGTGAAAGGGTCACATTCGGGGTTGATGTGGTGAATGAGGCCGAAGAGCGCGTTCGGACGATTCAAGCCAACTTGAAGGCTGCTCAATCCTGGCAGAAGAGCTACGCTGATAAGAGGCCTAGACCGCTGCACTTTGCCGTCGGAGAACACGTGTATCTCCGTGTATATCCGATGAAGGGCGTGCACCGGTTCGGCGTGAAGGGGAAACTTGCTCCCCGTTTCATTGGACCCTATGCTATCACCGAGAAGTGTGGACCAGCAGCGTATAGAATGGAGCTACCGTCATCTCTTGCTGGTGTTCATGACGTTTTCCATGTTTCCCAACTACGAAAATGTCTGAAGCATGCAGCTGCTGTCCCTACCGAAGACATCATTGAGTAGCAACCGGATTTGACGTATGATGATTATCCGGTGGAAATTATTGATGAGAAAGCCCGGACCACGCGTAGCCGAGCGTTGTGGTTCTACAAAATACTCTGGATCAACCACACCGCCGAAGAAGTGACGTGGGAGAGCGAGGAATTCCTTCGCTCAAATTACCCGGAGTTCATGGCATCTCAACACGGTTGAGTTCCAATTACATCGCTCTCTCCTCTTTTGTAATCTCGGGACGAGATTCTTTTAAGGGGGGAGGGATGTAAAAGCCCAAGAAAAGGGACTTACAAAAACTTTTCATCACCTCACAACACCACAGTTTTTGTTGTGGGTGTTTTGTGAAGATTTGTGAAGAGCAAGTAACCTCCATCAAAAGGGTGATTAGAGGGGAAAGCCCTAACTTTAACAAAGTAGGATTTATACACATGAACATGAGAGGTTGAGCTCACCCCTAGCACTTAAAAAGTCTTGGAAAGGTTCAAGAAAAAATTTCATGCAAATCCAACACTTTTTGAGGCACTTTTGGAGGCATTTGAAAAAGAGGCCAATTTGAATGTAAATTCAAATTGCAGCAGCTTTCATCACTTAAATTCAAAAGTAAGCTTCATATTCAAACTCAGCACAATTTTCTGAGTTAGTCCACCAATTTTCATCCCCATTGGAGTTCATCTTGTCGGGAGCTAAATTTGTAAGAATTCAAAACTGAATTTAAATTTCAGTTCAAACATGAAGAAAATTTAGCCAAATAAATTTCAAATTTGGGAAACCAAATTCAAACTATGACTTGGTGATTAAGTCTCACATTCAATTATGAGTAGCTGGGGAAATTTTAGCACAAACAGAGGTGAAAAATTGGAAAAATAAATTGGAAGAGGAGGGTCCACTGGTCAGACACTGTGAGCAGCCGGGAACCGACTCGGTGGTCGTCGGTCAGCTGCCGTGACCAGCTACCGCCTCACGACCGTGCCAGCACGCGCCTGGGTTAACCCGCGCCCCCTCCCGATCACCACGTACGCAGCACAAGCCAGGATTTGCTGCCTCCCTCGCCTGCCGCTCTGATCAGCGTTCGCGCGCGTGAAAGACTTGCCGCAGCGTCCGCACCTTCGATCCCCGGCACGCACCAGTGCTGATCATCGAGCACCTGCGATCCCTGCAGCAAAAAATTGCGCCAGGGCGTACGCTAGCTGTTCCCCGTGCTGCTCCAGCAAGCTGCACCCGACTGTGAGCGGTGTAAGCCGTCGAAGTCGAGGAACCAGAAGGTACCGGCGGAGCAGTGTTCGGCTCACCGGTGACAGCGCCATCCAGCCACCGTCGCCGACTGCGTTCTACACAAGAAAGGTGCATAAGGATCCCTAGATGGTGTAGCCACAAACCATTCGGAAAATGATCCATCGGGTAGCAAGAATTTTAGAAAGTCCCGAACCCTAGTGCAACTGACCTAGCTCGGCAAGAATCCAAAATTGGGATTACACGCTGAGTCAATGATCAAGCTAGATCACAAGTAGCTCCTACACCTCCTAGCGCCCCTCCTCGAGAAAGAACCGAGCAAAACCATCCATAAAGGACCGAGTTATAGCCATTTCCATAGCCGCCGGTGCAAACACGGCTCGGGTCACCGTCGAGAGTGGGTTTGCCGGCGTTTTCAGCTTCCGAGATTGTGCATGTCGGGTTCCTCGTGACCCACTGGTGCTCCTCGAGAAAACCGTAATCCTTTTCATGTTCCAGAGAGCGAGAACGACCTTGCTGGAGCCCTAACCTCTGCGGTGGACGTTGCACGGATATTTCCAGTCACCGCCGGCGAGCTCCGACCCCCGGGGCAGGTTCCACAGGGCGAGATAAGGCTAGGCGGCCAGTTCTAGCACTGGGGGTGGTCGGGAAGGCGGTTCCGGCGAACCTCACCGGAGTACACCGCCGCTGGACTCGCAGGCGCGCGCAAGGAGAAAGAAGGCGGGTGGTGAGACTCACCCGCAGAAGTTTAAACATTTTGGGGGATTTTCCAGTTTAGTTCAACGTCAAATGCATAGAACTTTGGCTAGGAAGCTCCAAATTCAGTGAACCAAATTTTGCTAAACTCAGAATTTCGAGTACTTTCTATCAATACCAATTTCAGCTCATGAAACCTAATAGTTTTCCAAAATTAAATCCCTAAAAATTAAACTGTTAGGAATTTTATCTGGAGAATTACTTTATGAAAAATGCTGAAATTTGGCCGAGAAGTTCATTGGAAAATCCGTGAGTCAAAGAAAAATTTTCAGGCTCATCAAAGTCAATTCAGTCCCCCCTAATGGGGTGATTAAATGAGCTGCCCTGAGAAAATAGAAAAATGTACAGGAACATTTTCATATTTTCTCAAATTTTGTTTAGGGCATAACTCCCTTTAGGATTATTCAAATAACATGAAACCAATTCCATTAGACCCATCTCAAATTCTAGTTTCCATAAAGTAATGGTTGGAGCCATGAAAACCTATGGAATTCCTTAGAGGCTCTAATATTGACCAAATAGGCTTTTATTTGTACAAGGCTCAAATGGACATTGTTTCAAATGAAACTTGGTCAAGACTCTGGTTAGGACCATACCAAGCCATCATAAAAATTTCAAAGCTAAAGGGGAGGACTAGCTAGAGTTATAGAATTTACTCATTCAAATTTACACATTGCATTTGAATTAACATGTAGTATCTCATTAACGTGTAGTCGCTGAAGGCGAGGAGACTCCGGAAGTACTTGACTTCCTTCTTCCGGATGAAGACCTAACCCCTGACCAGCAGCAACAAGGCAAGCCCCAGTTTGCATTAACCCTTTTTATAAAGTTTTGCTTTGTTTATATGTCTAGTGTGAAGTATGTATGTGCATTAGGTGTAGGATGGATGAAACCCCACTTGCATAACCAGAATTTGCCTATAAGAGTGAGGGTAGTGTCTAAGACCTTGAGTAGACAGGCTATACTTAATGATTCATAGGACATCGGTACAAGTCGAGTAGTTGGAATCTACTCGCGAGTTTAGGCTTGGGACACACGGGTTCGGTTGAGTGATGTGAGATCACTTTAGTAATGAAAAAGAGACTAGGCAGGGGCTAGGGCGCAGCAAGAGGAAGTCTTGTGTGTGCAGCCCTGTCCGTGTCGATTGAGGACCGATCCGTGTGCGGCCCTGCTGAGCAAGTATTGAACGTACCGAAGACATATCAGATATATGGGCCCCGATAAACCGATGTAACCTAAACCTCCGGACGTCGAGGCATAGCACACCGATTTATAGGTGTAGGTTTAGGGTAGCAAGGTGGAAATCTGCTAACGGGCATAGAAAGATGCTCCGTGTAGGGAACCTCCTGTCCGTTTCGGTGCGACCGGTTCGACGTTTGGGCTGTTGGGCGAAAGGTTGTCCCGTACGACATCGAGTGAGCGTGCTGTGCAGCTCCACGGGTGGGCGTACGTGACATGTTCTTTGGGTATCCCTGCAGGTGTACATCGAGTCTATTCACCGTCCCTCACGGTGACGAGTACCGCTTGTTCACTGAGTCGTGACTAGGATAATGTATGAAATGTGATGATTCAATATTGCTGTTATGATATAATTGTATTGTTACATGTGTGACACCAAATATTGCTCGCTAAATTTCATATTCATGAACTGTTAACTTGTGGCTAAAAGATGAACTAAGGATGAACTTGTAGGCGTGTCCGTTTGCTGCAATCTTACCGTCCCATGTTCATTGTACACTACATGTAGAGTTTGATGCCTAGGTGAGTCGGTTAAGTCTTGTTGAGCCATCGTGCTCATGGTTGCTGCTTAAGTGTTTTTCAGGTGAGGAGCAACCCACGGACTCGGGTTATGAGTCCACCGGCGAGGGTTACCCTCCGTCGGGGACCACGGCTGAGTGGGAGCCGTACACGCCGCGCTGAGCTGAGGAGTGCAGCTAGTGTGGGTTACCCTAGGGTTGGGCAACCGACTTTTGCTAGATAGGCGGGCGTGAGTTGTACAATTTAGACTTCCGCTGTGCAATATAAACAGTAGTTTGTAACTGAAGATTGTACCTGTTTGTACAGTTCAGTTGGTTTCCCATGTAATAAAAGGTGTCCTTATGATGTGTGCTGTCAGGTGTCGCATCGTGCGGCACCACCCTCTGCGATCCAGGATGAGCGGATTCCGGTCCGCCACAGGAATCGCAATGGGTGGTGCCGTGCGATGCGGCACTCAACAGGACACATAGAAGAAACACGTATTACATAAATCAAATGCGGAAGCTTACAAGGATTCTTTGTAAATAATTTACATCAAATAACTACAGAGGAATACTATATTAGCTCACGTTTCATATCTACTAAGCACTCGAGAAGATGTCCAGCCCGCGGACTCTTCTCGCTAGCAACACGAAGTCATACGGCGGCGGCCGGGTCTCCATGTGTAAAACGACTCGGATGTCTCCGAGTCTCACTGGACAACCTTCTCATAAGCATTGATGTTAACCTGCACAACCACTCATATAGCAAGCGTGAGCGCATAGGCTCAGCAAGACTAACCCATATAATAGGATTGAAGTGTATAATAGGAAATTGAAGTGTAACTCTACATGCTAGAATTGAAGTGTATAATAGAAAATTAATTTGCATAAGACTCGCCTAATTAGTTGACTCTTACTTTCAGATTTTAGCAGCAAGTTGTTGGAAAACCTTGTGCTAAGACACATAAGAGAGCCGCAATCAAACAAGAAACACATTTCTCTCATGTGCTTTGCCTAAGGTTGAAAAGAACTTTAATTGGCTCTGCACTATAGCAAATCATTAACAGCAAAGTACAGCTTTCAATCAGCAATCTTTTAACATGACACTAGCATGTTCTTTCTACGTCACGGTACAGTGAACAAGTGGTACTCACTGACCATGAGGGACGGCGATTATAATCATTTTACACCTGCAGGGTTACCCGAATAACCCGTCACGTATGCCTGTACTCGATGTTGAATACAGCAACCACCATGGACGTCGTACGCAACCACCTTTCATCCATCAGCCAAGTGTTGAACCGGTCCTATCGTCCTGAGCAGGAGGTCTATGCGTGGAGCATCTGCAGTGCCCGCCAGCTGATTTACTCCTAGCCAATCTCAACCTACCCTCTGGATGACAAGCAATGCCTCAATAGATCGCTACCCGAATTACAT